>CM046337.1:17880863-18530356 GCA_025403435.1 Artocarpus heterophyllus
TGGACTCACATGGACTTGAAGATTGCAAGATTTTATTGATAATTAGTCCTAATGTAAGTGACGGATTTTTCAATAAGAATATAGTCAAATACAAGCTCAAATTCACACACACATTTGTATTTATAGATGTTTTTAATATTTGCATATATATGTTCAAAGTATTCATATTGTTTTGTTGTGTGGAAAGTGTTTAAAATTGCATATAAGATACTTAAACAGGTTTTTATAAAAACAGAATTTTAGAACATGTTTTGGAGCAATTTTGGGCATCACAGATCGACCCACCGACCATTTCACGTTGGCTTATTGCTGGCCCTGGATCGGCTTGCCAAATGCTTTGCATCGGCCTACGGATTTAAGTGCAATTTTAGTATTTAGAAATTTTAACTGGTTTTCGCGTTTTCTCCATAAAAATTCAAGGAAAACCCATGTCCTTGGACAAGTAATTATTGCATATCAAGATTGTGATTATTTATAATTCATACACTCAAGTTTACCACTTATTAATTAATTTCTTGAGTTTTTTGGGATATTCGAAATCAAGAAATGGGCAAGAAGAAGGGTGATAAGAGCAAGAGAAAGAGGTTATTAGCTGAAGAAATGGATAATAATAGATGCATCAATTAATAAGATAAAGATGAACATGGATGATGGACTAGAGTGGAGCGTACGGAACAAACTATATTCATGCACGTAAGTGTGTGTGTGTATATATATATATATATATCCTTATTCTTGCTTAATTTATAGGTCATTAATCACTAATTTGGCCTAAATTTATTTTTCTTGTTTGTTTAGTACTACCGATAATTATAGTGACAAACTTTCATCTTTGCAGACGCTTGCACAACTTCTTGGCAAACAGCTCGTTTGGCACTATGTTGTATCTAGTGGAGTGCTTTTTATGATCAATATTTTGGTGCTTTGAAATGGAGGATTTTTGAAAAGGTTGGGTCCTATACGTTTTTTTTTTCTTCGAATTTTATTGAACATAAAAAAATGGTTGACTGGAAAAGAATCTATAACATGCTGCTTTAATGTTCTTTGAGGAACATAATAGAGTGTATAAAATGTTACACTTAATTTCTTTTTTCTTTACTTTCTTTGGGTATTTATAAAAATTGTCTTCTTTCTTGGATTTTTCCATCAACAAATATAATGGCTGTAAGATATATTATGTTATCTCAGTCGAATAAGAATGGTAATTTGCACTTGATTGACCGGAGCATAGGTACTCCAATAGGGTGTTTGACATAGTGGTTAGAACTATTGATTAGAAGTATAAACACTGTAGCATGTGAAAGCTTTATATTGTAGTAACTCTTTTGCTTTTACTGTAGCATATTAGAGTTTTACACTCTTCCTAACTAAAAAATTGGTTAAAACCAACTAATGCCAATTTTTCTTCGCTGTCTTAATTCTTCGTTACTTTATTATTATTTTTTTTCTTTCAGGTGTTTTCTTCTTTGGAGAACAAACAAGGCATGCCATTGTTGAGAGGGCTTGTGGAACAACAGTCAGACTATGAATAATATGCAAATAATTTGATGTCTATAGGGTGTTTGGCAGGATAATTAGAAAAGTTTGTTGGAACTGTTTTTACTGTAGTATATGAAAGCTTTATATTGTAGCGTTTTTTTTTTATTATTACTATAGCATGTGAGAGCATTATATTGTTTATAACAGAGAAAGTAATCCGAGCCTTGATTCGGACCAACCTGCTAAGCCCAAAAATTTCACTCCACGAAGCGTCCTTATCAAGATTTCATTTCAAAGTCAAAGGCGGTATTTTGTCAGATGGTAAGTTATAAATAAATCAAATCAAAATCAATCAATATACAAAAATGACAAAAATTATTACACGATTAGTAGTTCTTTTTCTAAATTAGTAGCGTGTTTGGTAAGAGAACCAAATTTGACCTGAATCTCATTTTGACTTTCTTTGCTGAATAAAAACTTTATTGAAAGCCAAAAAGAGGCCAAAACGAATCTACTATTTAAATTGTTGGGTTTTCTTTTGTCTTGTTGAGTTTGGTTTGTTTTCCAGTCTTGATTTTGAGCTAGGTCATTCTTTATTTGCACTGATTGATTCACCAAGGTTATGCAATGATGATTCAGAGTAGTCACAAAGAGACTTGACCATTTTCTTCGATGACAAGTGGAATAAAAAAGAAGTTATATGTCTTGCCTGTGGATTTTGTTCCATATTTTGGAGACCCGTATCCTTAGTATAAAGGGTAAAAAAAGTCTGAGTCTCGTATTGTTAAAATATAACAATAAACACCAATAAAGACATGGTCGTCCTACTTAACAGGTTGAAAATATTAAAGTACTTAATAAATTTAAATTCCATAAGATATGACATAATATACGATGTTGCATCTATTAGATTACTATGAGTACGTCGATATGATTCTTTGAATGGTTTGTCGGTATGAATATTTCTTTCTTATTTTTCAGGTTTACTAGTATTATTGCATTTCTTTTGATTTGAGGAGACATTTTGAGCTAGTAAAACCTGTGTATATGACTGGATTGTTCTTAGTCAACGTGAGTGATGGAGACAGACAATTTTGTGAATAGATGCTTTATTTGGTAATCTTTTCTCCGCAAAATTTCCGCTTGGTTGATGTAGCATTAAATAAAGAAATGATAGTTTGGTAGTTTAAATCATAGAAGAGTTTAGTGGGTAAAAAAGAAAGGGGAAAAAAAAGAACTGTTGTTATAATGTGCAATTAGAAACTATCAAGTTTTTCTTGTATTGAGTCAAATCTTACATGTTTATTTAATTTGGAATAATTTTTGGTAAGGTATGGAAATTACGGTATTGGCAGACAATTTTTAACCTACATATTGAAATGTTTTTATTACAGTATTTTTTTAAATAAAAATTTAAATTTATGTTGAATCCTATAAACCAAATATGATATTTTTTAATCATATGTTTCAGGTTTTTTTTTTTCATATTCTACCGTAAAATTCTCCAAAATTTTGATTTGTTAAAACATAACTAAAAGTGTGTTTGGCAAAAGTAGTTTAAATCACTTTATCAGTTATAAATAGTGTAAAGCTCTTACATGTTACAATAATAATAAAAAAAATCGCTATAGTATAAAGTTTTTACATGTTACAATAAAAACAGTTCTAACTAATAATTCTGACCATTTATCAAACACCTTATAAGAAAATTTAGCATTAAAAGCAAGTATACCTGCCCTCCAAGCACAAAAGTGCTAGTTGATCACAAATAGGTAGTAAACTATTGTTTTAAATAATTTCAAGCTCATAATTCTCGTTGTCCTAATAATTTTAACTGGAATTTAAAGTAAAACCAGCATAGCTTTCACTAATGATTGTTGAAGATACATTTACTTGGAAAAAGTGTACCCCAAAAGTCTAATCATTAGATAGGAATCTGATATCAAAATGAGGAGCTTGAGTCAGAAGGGTCTGTTTTTGTCCTCTAACCAGCAGACCAAATTACTCGAACCAATTGACAACTGAGGCATACTTAATGAGGCCACATTAATTGTAAATATACGTAGTCAACCTCATGCCTTGACTTCCATTTCCAAACAAATGCGTTTTCTCAGGAAATTTTGCAACTTCTTGCACAACGAAGGAGACAATTTCTTTATAAGGAGCCGGAAAAAAAAAAAAAAACCTATCAGTTGATATTTATATTTTAGTTGTCAAATTTATAAAAAAGAAGATTTTGAATAGATCCATAGTTTCAAAATATGTATCATAAGAGTTCTCAACGAAGAAGTCCTAAAAAAAGTATGAATGACCCGTTTGGTTCGAGTATTTGAATAAAGATTTAAATTTTTGTGAGAGAAAATATTGTAACAAAATTATTCGAACCGTGATTTGAATATCGAAACAAACGGGCCTGAAATTTTTTGAGCTTTTGAGATGATTGATGAGACTGTAAAAATATATATTTTTTAAGGTTAAATATCATTATCTTGTATTAATATTTCTCATTAAATCTTTTAATTAATAACATTTTTGTATTAATAAGTATTTTTATGTCTTAGTGTGTAAATATGTTTAAAAATATATTCTTAGTGTGTTTTTATATTTAATAATATTTTTAGTAATTTTTAAAGTCGTTCGGTGTGTTAAATATATGTTTACTTTATAAATAATCAAAACCATAAAAATAATATTGTCTGATTTTATAGAGTATTTGTAAATAAATTTTTAGTTTGTAAATATGCTCTATTATATTTTTAATAATTTCTAAAAATATTTTGAGTATTAAAAATTATATCTGTGTCAAACTAAAAGATGCTAAAATTTAAAAATTTGTAATTATTTTTATATATTTTAATGTAAAATAAATATGTTTAAAATTATTGTAAATATTTTATTTATAAAATAATTAATTTTAATGTGTTTGTTAATTTTAGATTTAAAATATGAAGAAAAAATGGAGCAAAATGAAACAAAAGTAGGCAAAAACTGGCCTCAAATGTTCAAGAAATAAAAAAAAAAAGAAATTAAATATAAAAAAGTATGTGTGGCGCATTCTGGGCTGTCAAATCAAGCCGCCGAATCACTCCGGGCCATCCACCTAGAGCCAGTTGTCCTCTAATGTCTTCAGCAGCGCTTCAGATTTTGTGTGGCTGCTCCCACGTGCACGCGTTTTAAGTGGCGTCAAATCAACACACCAAGACCGTTTAACGGTCTGTGTTTGTGGTCTAGTGGCCCACTTGGGCCCATTTCCTTGTTCATAGTGAAATTCTTTCACTATCCCCCATCACTCCATGACCATTTTTGGCCTTGTCTTAGCTTTTTAATCGCTAAACTAAGCACAATAGTACCTCTTTTGGGAGGAAATGTTGTTAGGTCACTTCTCCGACCCTATCAAAAATAATAAAAATAATGCTTAAATTAGTATAAAGAGTGGTGAGGCAAAGAGATAATCTTATATATATAGTACTTAGATATCGTTTTTAACTCTATATCTGTTTTGTAATGCTTACATTTTTTTTGAAATAAATTATATTTTTGTGTTTTTAGTAATTATTGTTAATGTTGTTATGTGGCACAATTCTTGTATAAATTCAGTCATGCTTTTGTATATAATTTAATTATGTTGCATAATTAATATTAATAACAAACACATATAATATATTTTTCTTATTTTGTCTTGTATACTTTTTCATGTTCAGCTAATCACCGCGTTTGGTAGCTTAAGTTGAAAGCAAATGATGAGATTAGCTTATGGAGAAACAGTTTGATTGCCCAAAAATGTTGTTTATCAAAGAGTTAAACACTACTCATGACAAACCAAAAGAGAGAACAAAATCTCAATCATTTTCCATTTCATGTCTTTTCTTGTTTTCACTAACTTAATTCAATGGTTAGTTGTAAGATCATTATTGTGCATCGTCTAAAATAATTCTTTAAACGCAGATGTTTATAGTATAAAAAAATTGTCGTATTTATAAAGAGGCGAGTTTTTGAAAGATTGAGAGGATGTTTGGAAGGGTGGTGGGAAGCAGTGGTGGGAACCACTTTTACTGTAGCATGTGAGAGTTTTATACTGTAACATATTTTTTTATTGTTACTGTAGCATATGAGAGCTTTACACTATTCATAACTGAGATTGTAGTGGGAAAACATAGGTTCCTCCTTTAGATGCTTCCTATAACAAGATCGCATGACAAAAGCACAGAAACGCACATTGAATACAATTATGGACCCATTTGTGCCTATTATAAAAATAGTCACACACTTTTCGAATAACGTGTTTAGCAAATGAATTCAAACTATATAAATAATATAAAATTTTTATATACTATAATATAAAATAAAAATATATTAAAATATAACGCTTTTATATGCTATTATGTTTGAACTTATTTGAGGTTGGACTCATGAATTTAAACTCATTTACAAAACTTTATTCTTTTTTTTCTTCTTTTTCTTTTTTATTTTCTTCTTCATTTGACAAGTCATCACTTCCTTCCGACACCCCTTGATTTACATAGACCATGGCATTGCATCAAATAAATCACCTCACTAACCACCCACAAGTAGGTGTTCCTAAAAGAAGTGGAAAAAAAATAAAAAAAGAAATCCATAAATACCGCTTATGATTTCGTTAAGGTCTTGTGTTTTTGCCATTTGTCTTTTCTACATCTTTTAATGTTACATTATTACATATATATAAAAGTGTAAATGACACTTGTTTATGCTTTTCTTTTTACGAGTTGAAAGCATATGTTTTACTTGCCTGCGTACTAAACATGTTAACAAACAAAAAAGAATAATAAGAAATAAAAAAGGAAAAAAAAAAAGAAATTAAAAGAAGACATGAAATGTAAAAAGAAAACATTTCGGTGTTTCAAGCGGAACCTCATTCCATATTATTGTCAAAGATTTGTCATCTCTCTTTTTATTTTCTGTTTCTTCCTTGTTTTTTTCTTTTCTTTTCTTTTTTCTTAGCTCCTATTAAAAAAATCTCAAATGTATCCATCTATATACACAAAAAATTTCATTCTTCATAATACCACCAATTAATTTTCTATCTAATGACATTTTCTTTCAAATATCTATTTCTATTATCTATATAAAAATGATAATGCATGGTTGGTACTTTCTTAAATGTATGATAAGTGTCACTCCTCACTCTTTCTCTTCTATTTTCATTTACTACTTCCTTTCTTTCATATCCTTTTTGTTCTTGTTTTCTTATTCACTTCTTCTTTAAATAATATTATATCACCCTATATATATATATATATATATATATATATATATTTTAAGACGTGTTTATGTGTCCAAAAAAAAAAAGATGTGTCTATATGTCTGTTATCAATATATAAAACAAACTAAATATATACACATTGTTTTCGTATATAAAAAGCTAAATAGAATTATGACATTAAATAACATTAGCACTAAAACTATATTAGTTTGGACAACTTAATATAAGTGTGATATAAAATGAGCACTCTGTTATTATAATTATTTTGTTATACTTATAAGTATATGTATATTTTAACTGATAGGTTAATTTTTTAATAATATAATTTATTATTAAATATAAGTTTATATTATACGTTGTAAATTTTTACCATGAATAATCTACAAATCAGATAGTTTAAAAATTAAGCTAATCGTTAAAAACACCACAAGAGTTTTTTTTTTTTTTTGGGTTCTTTTTCCCCCATCGTTTGGGTTAGAGAGAGTTGGTATTTTATTTTTGGAGTGCATTGACGGGATTCTTCCTTCCTTGGGAGAGAGAGAGTGAAGAGTGATGGTGGCGATGAGAGGGAGAGGCCAAACGCCAAAGCGCTTTTGAAGATCCAACAAATGCCACGCGCACCGTGTCAGCTTTATCACCACTCTCACTCCTATCCGTCCTTTTCGATCTTATTCCACCCTTTTCTTTTCCTCTCTCTCTCTGTGTCTTTTTTTCCACTTTCACCCCAAAATTCCCTCTTAATTACGTCACAGCCCCACTCCCCATTTTCTTTTCCCCTTCAACTTCCGGATTCGGACTCCGAAGCCCTCCTTCCGTCGGATCGGAGCAAAATCCGGCGACGATTTCGGCCTCTTTTCCTTTTCCTGAGTTTCGGATTTTTGACCTCTTTTGAATATTGAAGTTGGACTTTGCTTGGATTGAAGGAATTTTCGGATTCTCGAGCTTCTTCTTGCATGCGCGGGATTGATGGTGAAGTAGTGAGATTCGCTGCGATATTTTTCTTCTGTGGTTTTTCGATTTGGGGCGAGAAAGTCGGAATCTTGGATTTTGTGGCTCTGCATGTGGAAAGCTTTGAGGGATCCTCTGTCCGACGTGGAGGAGGATCCCTGTGAAGAAATTTGTGTTCTTGGAGTGTGGCGATTGCTTTGAACAGAGGGTTTTCTGGCTGTGAACTTGAATAATCGAGTTGCGAGGGTTTCGAATTTTGCATTTTGAGAATCGGTTTCGAGATTTCGGAGATACAATTCGGTGGGAGATGTTTGGTTCTGGTCCGGAATCAGGACGTGAAAGCAGTGGACATTCTAGATCCGTTTTGGTTCCGACGAGGTTTGTTTGGCCTTACGGTGGAAGGAGGGTGTTCCTCAGTGGTTCCTTTACAAGGTCATAAGCATAAACTATGAAACTTAATTTATAAGTTTATGAATCAAATATCACTAATTTAATTTTTTTTCTTTTTCTTTTTTGAACTGTTCTCTCTCTCTCTCCTTTTTTTTTTTAAAGAGAAATTCTTGCTACTTTCTGGCCAAAGCTCAGAAATTATGTAACTGATTTATGGTAGATTTGTGATGTGGGTTTAGATCCATTTTTGTGTGCACAGATGGTCAGAACCTATACCCATGTCTCCAGTTGAGGGATGCCCAACTGTGTTTCAAGTTGTTTGGAACTTGTCTCCGGGATACCATCAGGTTAAGGAATGCCTATGATGACAACTGCTTAAACTTGGATCATTTTAGAAAACCTTGTAATCTCCATAATTGTTTTCCATGGAAGCTTTGACCCAAAAGGCTTTAATATGTTTATGAATTGAGCAATTTAAGGGGCGCATAATTTTGTTTGATTATAATATTTGTTCGTTTTTGTATAATGCAGTATAAATTTTACGTCGATGGAGAGTGGCGGCACGATGAGCGCCAGCATTTTGTGAGTGGGAATTATGGAGTTGTGAACACTATATTTCTGTCTGGAGAGCCGGACATGGTTCCGAACGTTTTTCCTCCTGAAACACCTGGGAGAGCCAACATGGATGTAGATAATGATGTCTATATGCCTGTGGTAAGATTTTTTTGCCATGTTGAACTGGTGTATTTCTGCTGGTTTTTGTTGTTGTGGCATCAAAGTCGAACATATCCCAGAACCACTCAGCTATCCCCAATAAGGACAATGAAAGGCCTAATAATTTCCGAGCTCCTAGATGATGCTGAAGCATTAATCCCCGTCCCTTTTGCCAGCTTAGTAACGATACTGAGCCTAATAATTGCTGAGCTGTCCCCCCTCTATATAATGATTGCTACGGACGTCTTAATCTCAAGTTGTTTTAAGTTAACTGTTTTCTAGCAAGTTTCAGTTGATGCTAAAGAGTGACATTTTGGTGTTTACATCATGAAGCATTGGTACTTTGATTATGCAAGGATCAGTTGGGAAGAGTTTGGGATAGAATTACAGATCTGTAAGGAAGAATAATGGAGATATTCTTGGGGCAGCACCAATACTTTTATCTGGTGCACATGATTGGAGAGCGCATGAGAGTTTTTTAGGTGGATAAAGGATTGTAATGCCAATAAAGGTTAAGGTTTTGAGAGGCTTGTTTAAGTGTTAGAAAGGATTGAAATGCAAATAAACGTTAAAGTTTTGAGAGTCTTATCTTTACCAAATTAACTTATCTGTGATAGAGCACTGCCATGGATGAAATTTTACCCGGACATTCCTATAATATAACAAAAGCAGTAAAGGCCATTAACAGTTGGCTTAATTCATATTATTGGGTCTGTCAACTTTTGGACAAGGATGGAATGGCAAAATGGTGATTTGGAAGCAGGTTACAAGAGCGTTAATACTTCAACTTAGCATTTGATAAATGTTATCTTGCTTTACAAGCCAGTATCTTGTCTGTGATTTTATTTTCCCCTTTGCAGGAAGCTTTTCCAAGAGCATCAGAGTCTGATATAGAGATCTCTCGGCATCGTATATCTGCATTTTTGTCCACACATACTGCCTACGAGTTGCTTCCTGAGTCCGGCAAGGTTTGAATGCTCAACTCTTGTCAACAATTTATTTATATATTTATTGAATTGGGTTGCAGCTGTTGAATTAATGTGCTTAAGCTCGTAGTTCTGTGAACTTTGCAGGTCATTGCCTTGGATATTAGTTTACCAGTAAAGCAAGCATTCCATATCCTATATGAGCAGGTAGATGCCTTCTATGTACAAAGTCTTAATAGATAGGATCAATGACGACGCAGGATGTGTTGTTGTCTTCCTCTGTTTCTATTCTAGCTAACGTAAGTTTTTTTTCAGGGCGTTCCTGTGGCTCCTCTCTGGGATTTTTACAGGAGGCAGTTTGTTGGAGTTCTCACTGCATCAGACTTTGTTCTCATTCTAAGAGAGGTTTGTCCTGTGGAGCTGCTTTCTTATTTCTTTTAAGTGCTAACTTGTGCTGTCATAATTTTGGAGACCTTCACACACATCAAAATTAAAAAAGCATGAAGTTGACCTTATGAATTAATCAGTTAGAAAATAAGAGATTATGCCAACTAATACTAGGCTGCTGGCCCAGTCGGTAACGGTGGGGTGGGTTAAAGGGAGAAAAAAAAGTTGGCAAAAGGTAGATTAACCTGTTGCAAGGTACATACAAAATTCCCAATCTTGTGCTCTTTTAGTTGAGAGCTTTATTCTAAATTTGGATGTGTAGTTTTTTTTTTCTATGGTCCGTGAACTTAACATGTTCCATCCTCTTCCTTTTTGCCTTTTTTTTAATCATCATCCATTCTAGAGCAAATTAATTTGGGAAGATGGATTCTGCATCCTAGCAAAATAGATTTCCAATTGTGGTTGGGGAAAAAAAAAGTCAGAGAAGAGATTCATTCTTGTGAAAATAAACAGAGTATCTGATTTCCTGATCGCTTACCCTTTTGGTGAATCAGTTGCATGTGCATGGCTTGATTCATGTTAATGGACCAGTTTTGAGCCATAATTGGTAATTGGCTGATCTACCTGTTTTTGCTTTTGGGCGTCTTGCGTGCATGGAAGTTTATGTGGATGCTTTATTTTCTCTTTTTCTTTTCTTTCATTTAAAAATCACGCAACGAACACATGTATGCCAGTTTGTCTTTTCACTCTACCAAGATTGTGTGATCCTTTCTAGCTTGGTAATCATGGATCAAATTTGACCGAGGAAGAGCTTGAGACTCATACTATAGCAGCTTGGAAAGAGGGAAAATCACATCTTAACGGACAATTGGATGCCAATGGAAGACCTTATCCTCGGCGTCTTATCCATGTAAGTTGAAACCTCCAGTCATGGCATGGATTGCTTGGTGAACTGTGTAGTCTAGTTTGTACGTTAATATAGTGGAACTACCGTATAACCATATCACGTTTAAAATGTTTTGTTGGGTTCTAGCTAATACGAAGCCAACTGAACAGTTTCTTTGATTTTCTATCCATGCTCTGCTAATTAATGGCAATACTGACTTGCCGAGTTCAAATATCTAGTTCACTCATGCATTAGTAAATAACATGCAGGCTGGGCCATATGACTTTCTCAAAGACGTTGCTTCGAAGATATTACAAAACAAGGTGGCTACAATTCCCATTATCCATTCTTCTTCACGGGATGGTTCATGTCCTCAGCTACTGCATCTTGCTTCCTTGTCAGGAATACTAAAGTGTAAGCTTATTACTTTCTTTTTAGTTGAAAGTATTTGACTTAGTATTAATAGGCCAATTTTCAGGTATATGTAGGCATTTTCGACATTCTTCTAGCTCCTTGCCCATTCTTCAACAACCAATTTGTGCAATTCCGTTGGGCACGTGGGTTCCAAAAATTGGGGAGCCAAGTCGACGACCGCTTGCCATGTTGAGACGCAATGCCTGTTTGAGTGCTGCCCTTTCCTTGTTGGTTCAAGGTAATATTCTTTTATTCCTTAATCATCTGCTTTAGGTTTTCAGTTGTGATTCTCTTGGAGTGAAATCTTTTGAAGTTTAGGCAACTAGCTTTTTTCCCTAATTATTTTCTCACATTTTTTCACATTAGATATTTGTCTATTAGACTACAAACAGTTTTTTCTTTGCTGCTTTGTTATAGCTTTGTTATTGTGATCTGGTGAGATGGAGAAAATTTAGAGAGAGATTGTGTTTCCTTTATCAGGTTACTGGAAGTTGTTAGCCTTTGGTTCTTACAGCTTTTACCTTACAATATAGTAATAAAGAACTAAAACTTAGCAAATTTCCAGCCTCTGCTTATTTTATGCCGCATCTCTCTTGCAGCTGAAGTTAGTTCGGTGCCCATAGTGGACGATAATGATTCATTGCTCGATATTTATTCGCGAAGGTAATGTGCCATTCCATCCAGTCTTTGCCTTGCCGCTTCCTCAATACTGTTTATATAGTTCTGGAGCCAACTTATTCATGTACCTTATGTCCTTCACAGTGACATCACTGCTTTGGCAAAAGAAAAGGCTTATGCACGGATTAGCCTTGACGAAATGAGTATCCATCAGGTAACAGCTTAAATGTTGCTTGCTTAAGTTCATCTCCCTTCATATTTCGCCATGGTTTTTGAACATTGGCAGTGTGCTTGTTAGCCATGGTCTGGTAAGATAGGGATGCATTTGTTATCTGGATGTCAAACGGGTTCATTTGTTATCCGGAAGACTGGTTTCACAAGATTTTGTATGTTCAGATGCAAATTGATCCCCCCCTCCTTCCCTCCCTCCCTCTTTAACAGTTTAAATTTTATTTGAGCTGCCTTCCGCTTTTTAAGAACTCGAACTCCTTGCTTTTGTGTCAACCTGTAAAGGCATTGCAACTGGGACAAGATGCAAATTCTCCATATGGAGTTTTCAATGGACAGAGATGTCAGATGTGCTTGCGATCTGATCCTCTGCATAAAGTGATGGAACGGTTGTCAAATCCCGGTAAATTTCAAATTTTATCTGCGTTTTCTGCTTTATATTTTTACATAATTTAAATTCTTGCCTGTGGGATTTCGATGGCATCCCATGATTCTGACTTGGTTGCTTTCTTGCTTCTTGCAGGGGTTAGGAGGATTGTAATTGTAGAGGCCGGAAGCAAGCGTGTGGAAGGAATTATTTCATTGAGTGATGTGTTCAAGTTCTTGCTAGGTTTAACTTAATTAGGGAGGCCACCATTTCCCAAAGAAATGTTAGTGGTAGGCATTGGAGGAAACCCGTTTTCGTTGGCAAGTATATTCTTTCGAGCTATTCTCTTCATCTAGGATTCTGAATGGACCTCATTTTATCTTCCAAAGTCATCACTGAAACGGTGTAGTTCTAAAGCATACGCCCTTTTAGGATAGAAATTACAAAAAAGAAAAAAAATATATAACTGTAAATTGTGAGGACAATTTTTTTCTTTTTCCCGTTCCATAACCAAAATTAATAGCAATACCACCATGGTGCTGCGGGGCTGCCATCTTGACATCATATCAAGCGCGCACCCCATGCTGTTGGTGCTCTGTACGTAAAAAAAGTAGCTTTTGTAAGTTAAAGATATTTCAGTTACTGGTATTGGTTTCATTTTCCATTTTCGGTGTAGCATTTATCTGCTACTTTTACCTTGTATCGCCAAGAAAAATCACAATTTAGATATTTGGTGGTGTCGCTTTTATTTAATTTACGTGGGTTGTTTATATCTCTTCTTGAAGTTTCGTTTTCGTTTGTTGCAATCACTTTGATAATTCTATCGCCAAGTGTAGTAAATACTAGCAAAGATAATTGATGGTTTTCCATTCCATCTTTTATTGGATAAGCAAAAGAAATAGAGAGGCAGTCGAGAAATCTCATTCTTATTACTTTACAATTTCATTTATCTTTCCCGTTATTTTCTTTTACGGTTGGTGAGCGCACTAGAAGCTAATCATGTAGATTCATGGCATGAATTTCGAGTAGTACATATGTTTGCCATAATTTAAAGGATTAATTAAATTAATTAATTAATTACCCCTTACTTAAAGGGAAATTGTATTAAACACACCGTAAGTAAATAACATACTTTCAAAAATATATATTTAAATATATAATTTTTTTAGAATTATGTGCTCTTTTTAAGTCTTGGAATTTTTAATTTTATTTCTTTTTTTTTTTTGTTCTTTTTCTTCTCTTTTGTTCATTTTTGTTTTTCGTTATCTCATTGTTGCTTGGTATTTTTCTTTACGTCATTTTTAGCTAAAATAAATTTTGTTTTAATCTAAATTGGTTATTTACTTAACATTGTTATATTTTAGACTATTTATTTTTATTCTCAATAAATGATGGTTTAATTTGTTCCTCCTCTAATTAAATGATTAATCTACTAAATCAAGTATTTATCGGTCTATGTCATCTCCATGAACTTTAACTAAACACTACTCACTCGAATCTTGTATAAATTTCCTTGCTTGAAAAAACAGGGAGGGTTTCCAAGAAATCGGATGAAAATGCAATCACGCCATCCAGTGTCTAACCAAATTAAGAAATGGTATCTAATTGGTTCGCCATATTAGCATGGCAGGCATTGCCTAGGCTCGTCAGGGACATTAGTTGGATTTTATCGTCAATAGGACAGCACCTCTTTTTGATATACATTCAGAGCTAATTCAAAGTACCATCCGGATCAATTAGGAGACGAGAGATGTTGGAATGCCACTGGTGCCAAGAAAGTGAAGTTGAGGCAACTTCTCTATTCTTGATGCAGAACTGACAGCCATCAAGGAAGAATTCAAATTTTGGTTTGAAAGTGGATTACTGCTGTTGAGTGTGACTGTAAGGGGCTGTCACTGACGTCTAACAATTTGAATCATATGGATTGTTTTGGAATATGGCTGGCCAATTCTGTTGATCCCAGTAGCAAAGGACAGGTTTTGCATGGAGGAATGCCCCAGACCCCAGTTTGTCTTCTCTAATGTTGTCGATGATCCAATGAATACGTCATTTTTCCTTGGGAAAAAAAAAAAAAGAAAACGGAAAAGAAAAAGATTGATATACAATAAAATTGTGCAAGTACCTAATAATCTGCTATTTAATTGAATAAAGAACTATTGTAAACTACTCGTTCATAATCCCGCATCCCGTCAAAATTGCTGCTACTAAATTTATTTCTCGGCTTCAAAGTCCACTTCAAATCAGAATATGTAAATACAACACAGGAAAATTACAATTACAATGGAACCAGTTTAACTGCCGCTTCCTGTTTGCCTAAATACAACAAATAACTTACAATATGAAAGTGAGGCGATTGGAGCTGGCAAGTCGAGACCGGTCATTGGTCCCACCACGATATGTATATGAACCTGCTTTCAAGTTCTACCGTCTTAACAGGAACCTCTCGCTCATCATGCTCGACGCAATTATGTCACGTAATTGCTAGTTAGTTGGTGCTTGATTTAGAATAGCTTTTGAGGTTAAGCCGATTCCAGAGAATTAAAGGAAGCAAGCACATCATGCTCAAGTTGGCACTAGCGCTAATATTTGGGTCTTGATTCTCCCCATGTACGTTTGTATTTCTCTGTATATTTGAAGATTTTGTGGACAGCACGGCTGCAAGCTTGTGACTGCAGAATCTAATATCTGCGCCACATCGGCCGGAGGATACTGCCTTTCAGTACACGTCTGCATATCACAAGTAACAAACATCAAGCATAACAAAGATACGGTAGGGAAATTATTTTCTCCTCTACATATTTGCACTTGTTCAGGCTTCCACAGGTTTTACAGTCCTTGGTAAGTTCTAATTACTTTAAATTTAGAGGGGAAAATGATCGCATGGAAACGACATTAATGAGAGCATGCACAGAAGTCAAAGCCAGTGAAAGTTGAATAACAATCTAGGTGTGTGGTGAAGATTGGCTAACGAATATCACAGGGACACTGTGTGCGTATGTGCTATGTGTTGCGTAATATAGCATACACATTGGGTTTCAAGTCTAGAATGTCTTGAATAACCTGTATCATGAGCAAAGTAGCAACACATGAAGTGATGACGTCTGACGGGACTTGTGCCTCATTCTTGTCAGAATCTGTACGTGAATTCGGAGCAGTTGAATCACCAGTATGGACTGGCTCTGATGTAGACGAAAGCTGCTGATTGCGATGTCCCAAATTGCCATTGACCTGGTCCTGAGGCCTATTTATGGATACTCTGGAATCTGATGTCAATGACTTGTCCATGGAGTCTAGGGCTTCCCTAATCTTTGCATAAGCATCCTCCCCTTCCCGTCTTGATGAAAATGCCTGTAAGTTTGGGGTAAAGAATCTTCATAAACTGAGAAGAGATCAAATTATTTTACGCGGCGGCACTGCTACCAAAAATTATTTCTCAATGACATGGTAAGTAAGGACTGCAGATTATCTTCTAAATGCAATCTTTTTTTTTTTTTTCCCCGAAAGGTCACGAGAGTCTTATGATAGTGTAAGTTTCCAGTTAATATTGAATGTTTGATTAAGATCAAGAACATCTATAACATCATACCATGTTTTTTTTAAAAAAAAAAAAATCTCTTATCAGGCGAATTGGGGGATTTAAATATATTTCCCCAAAATTTTTCGTTGTCATTGAAACCCATAAATCAAATCCTGATGTCATAAAACTACAAGGTATAGTATTGTAATTATCCCATTGTTTGTTCACCAACCACACTACAAAAGTTTAATACGTCCACAAGAACAAGAAAGTAAGGAGCAAAAACAGTAAATAATTGAAATGTTGAAACACAAAAGAGGCGCACAAAGAAAAGCAGAGGGCCTTCAAACCTGAATAGCAGCATCAACCATCGCTTGTGCTTTAATTGTTGATCCTTTAACAATTTCAATGACACTAGATCCTGAGTCTTGGGGAATGGAAAAACTATCAAATGAACCTGGAAGGACACTATGGATGCTAGAATTGGCAGGGGCTTTCAGCCAAGGAGGCAAAGCATTTCCAGGGTAACTATTACGTTGCCTCAAATCAAGCAAAGCTGAAGAAACCTGCATCCAAGAACAATTGATTAGATGCTGCTGCACACAGGTTAGACATGATAAGAGTTGTCAAAAAAAATGAACTGAAAAGGATATATAGTGACGGAAGCCACATGCCTGGTCACTGGCTTCCTTTAGCTGTACAAGTACCGTTGCGTAATGCTTCTTAAAAGGTTCCGAATTTTTTAAAGAGTAGTCTCCGCTATTCTGGTTCTCCAATATTTCATTGTTTGTTTTTCTAAGTTCCATCAACAATGCTTCCTATAAGACCAAACGAAGAAGAACAACAACAAAAAAACAAAAAAAAAAAAAACCAAAATGCTATATTAGACCATAAATTTGAAGGAAAACTAAACAATCGTGGATGACGTTAAGGTGGACAATTTTTTCTTGTTGTGAACAGATGACAAAAAGTTGAAACTACGTCACTGCAGATTTACCCAACAAAATATCTTAGAAGTCAAAAAAAAAAAAAAAAAAAAATCAAAAGAGGAGAGAGGGAGAACTGAAAAGGCACAAAATAAAATAACAGAACCTTCGACCCCCATTCCAATTAAATATAAATCCCAACGAACTAACATAATCAGATGATCAATGGAATGGATGCTAGGTTTTATAACCTTTTTGTCAAAGGCACGAGTCAGCTCAGAAATAGCTTGTATATCAGCTTCCCTTACTTGGTTATTTCCCCCGGCAAAAGACTGACCATAGCCTACTGGTTGAGCACTAACAATATCAATCGCTGCTGCTTTCAATTGCGAAATGGCAAAGGTTGCATCCCCCTGGACATAATTTATTGAGTAAATTATGTCAATTCATCATAACAACAAGTGTTCTAATTTTGTGGATAAGATAATACGTTTAACTTGAAAATCATGCATGACAATACCTCTCGTTTATGTGCTCACAGCACATATTCACATACATGTATGTACAACCCATGCAGTGAAGGACCAACTTAGGGAAAAAAAAAAAAAAGAAGAAGAGAGAAGCAGAAAAAACGTGCACACTTTGTAAGGGAACACTGATTGCTAATTTGTTTAGACTACTTATCAAGGAGAGACCAATTGCTATAGATCCATGCCATCCGCAATGGCAGGAAAAACTCTAATCACAGATTTCTCTATCGTATACACACGTACAAACATATGTACACATATATGTTACACATATGTACATGTATACATACATAAATATATCCTAGGGATGACCCAGTCCCAGCAAGCCAGCTCAAGTTCGAACTGGAGCTGTTGCCTAACCCTACACTGGGGAGAGCAATAAAAAAACAGATCACGGGTGAGCAAATGACAGACGGATTAATGTAGAACACATTTGATTCCAAAATAAAGATGCAAAGAACAGAACAAGGTCACATATAAAGAAAGGACTACTAAATAGTAAATCGCAGTGGACCTTGATGGCCAAACAAAGTTTCGAGTAAAAAAGAACTGAACAGAGGCGTTTAGTAAGCATTCTGACCTTTACATGCTTTCCCGAGGTACTCATGGGACTCTGTACTTTCTCCGGATGGCCACTTGAAGCAAACATCATGGGCCCAGGAAAGTTGAGACTCCCATTCATTTGTGGCTCCTTAGATATAAAAGGAAATTTGTGGTCAGCAATATTCTGTCTCCTCAGAGCTTCTGGAATGTTATCCAATGGGTTTAAAGGCATGCAATCAACGTCCTACAAGGAAATTTTTTTCTCATGTTATTCCCCCTAAGAGAGAAATGGTGCTGCTATTACAACATAAGTTATTAGCACAAGAAACATTCTTTGCTAGAAAGAAAGAAAATAAAAATAATATATATATATAAAGAAAAGAAACAGATACCATCTCTAGAGGAGCTCACCAAAGAATACCATTAAAAAGTACCTTCAACTAAATATCAAACATACTCGCATACTACAACGAATGGAAATAAACAACATTTCCGTATCTGCTCACAATGATAACTTCCATTATTTCGGAAAAATTAGATACTTATTTGGCATAAATGTCTTTCTGGTTTCTTATATCAGTTTCAACTTATTAGCCAACTCACAATGAAGTCCTTAAACGTTAACCCAGAGTGAATAAAGGAACATGATATGCAAAATCTATAAATACAAGTTCAAAACATATCAGCCAACAAAAAAAAAAAAAAAGGAAGCAAGTACCATAACAAATTCAACGCCCATCTCAGGACGGTCAAATTGAACCCTGCACCTATCGTGATCAACTGTAAGCACACTTCCATCATGAATTTCTCTCGTTCTGGGATGAAGAGCAATTACTCGTTGTCCAACTGTTAAAGGTCTAGCTAAATCTGTGGGGAGACCTTCTCTCACACCAGTACGAAGTTCAGTATAATGTTCTCTTACAGATTCACGATATTGTTTAAGTTTCTCTCTTTCTTCAAGAAGAAAATGTTCAGAAAACCTCCGGGGTTTACCAAGGGAACTGCATTAACAAGCAACTCCTACTTCATACATGCATTACTGAGAGCTTTACTCAAAAGGAGAAAAATATGAATAAAAAGGAAGAAAATGAAAAGAGTGTACCTTCTTATGACACCCCACTCAACACGAGTTAGTCTTGGGATGTGCCCCAATCCAACATGGTTTAAGTACTCCTCAAACTCCCTCTTGGCAAACCAAGGGTAATCTATTGCACTATAAAACCACTCAAAGGTGACCCATCTACGCACCAAACATGATGATAGGCAACATGAAAGCTTTTCCTACAAATTAAAAGTGAAAAACATGAGTTGATTCATATAAGATTTTTTTTTATCAAAAAAAAAAAAAGGAGCGTTTGACTTGCCTTTGTTGAAGTGGAATGCTTGTTAACCTTCCCCTTTATTATATTCTCAGAAGACTTGATCTCCTTGGGGAAAAAAGCTTGGGGTATATACATTTTTCGTCTACTTTTTTTGATTCGTAAGTTAACTTCGCTTGCAGCAGGGACTTGGACAGATGATACCATTGAATCAGTTCTAGTTCCAGTTCTTTTGTAATCATTATTCAAAGAACCTTCAGCTGATGATCTAACGGATTTCCATTGTTTAGAAGGAGTAGAGGTTTGGTTGCTACGTTTTCCTTTAATCACTGCTTTACTCTCTTCTTCACAAGGGACCTACAACACGTCACAAAAAAGGAGATGAAATCACCATAGTTTCACAATGAGAAATCCAGAGAAACGCTTATACTGATGACAAGTCATTTATTCAGATATGCCTATGTTTGTGTACACGTTATTTGTATTTATGCATATGCAGTATTCTGAATTCTCTTAGAAAGGAAAAAAAAAGTTTGCTTTTACTACAGAAAACATTGAGAGAGTACTTTAATTTACTGTGTGCAAATTATTACAACTAATCATTCTAGAGTATGAATACAAAGTATCTGCACTTCTAGAAAAAGCTGCATACCTCAGCCTTTACAGCTTCACTTGTACTAGAATCCAAGTGAGCTTCGGCACTTGATACCTGTAACTTGAACAAGAATTGGCTTTATCATCAGATTGACTAATAAATTGAAAATCAACTCAAAAGATAGCGATGATAAACAGATGAAGATGAAATTGATATGTTATGAAGAGGAACCATTTAATGTGCACCTTTGGTACCAAGGACTTCCGCTTCCTTTTCCATGCTTTGGCATCAGAACAAAGCTGTTGTTCCATTGTTGATACAGTATCAATACCAACTGTTGAGTCCCTTCCAAGTTTGGACTTTTTGGAACTGGTACCCACAACTCCAGAAATTGCATGGGTTGCCTTTTGTTTTGCTGACATGAATTTATTTCTGCTTCTCACTTGGCTTGTAGATGTATCTTCAGGTATACTGCATTTTTCTTCCACATCGAGAGTTGTTTTTTCTTCTTTCAACTGGACAGATGATTCTAAATCGAAACAGATTATGATTAAAATTAGAAACCATTGGAATAAAACAAGGACTTAACCATTTGAATGCATATAGGAAAGATCAAATATCAAAACGGCTGCAACAAAGTAACAACACTAAACTCTGAATTTAACTGTAATTTAAACGTTATACACAATCTTATACCGCACCCATCAAATTCACTTTTCTTAACCTATCATCTAAATGCTTGGAAAATATATAAATGTTAAGACTAATCTACAAATAAAATGTTATGCGGCATAAAAAATTAAAAACCAACAAGTTTAGACAAAAATTGCTCACCAGATTCCATTGTGCACGGTGGCATCATGAGTGACAAATCAGCCAGTGCTTGCAGAGCATCAAATTCAGAGCTTTCAACTGCAAGATTGACAAACAAAACACTCAATTCGTTGCAAGAACAGCTAATTTTGAAAATGTGAACCAAAGCACAATTGGATAACTGATAGAAAACCAGTAGCTGCAAAACATGGAAATAGATCACGGTGTTAAAGGTAGAAGGTTTTCACTATGTATCGCATTTGTGTGCACCACGCATGCATGTGCATGTGTATGCACTATATATACATGGATTGTATGTCTATCTAGAATTATTATCTACAGTACACCAAAACATTTCTCAATCTCTTTCTTTAATATATGCTTCTTGTTCCCCGTAGATAGGTTGTTTAGTACTATTTGAGCTATGTGAGATATATAGATATAGATATATATATATATATATATATATATAAAGAAGAGGAGGGGAGGGGTCACCTCCAAAAAATAGTTTCTTGCTTCTCTTCCGTTGACCATGTGGAGAAACTCGCTCAACTTTTGCATTTGAAACTTCAACATCAACTTTTCCTTTCAAACTGCTGACATTACCCCCTTCTTCAGTCCCGCTACATGCTTCTCCACCATCATTGTCTTCAACTTTCTCTTTCTTTCTGTAAAACTTCTTCCCCTTCCGATGAACCTCGACGGTACCAACACCTTCCATATCCACCAAGGAACAAGTATCTTTTCCATAATCTCCATTTTCAGCTCCCCTGCTTCCCACACTACCTTCTAAACAGTCTTCATCCACAGAAGCATCATGGAGTCGGGCACGAGCAGGCTCAGATTGTGAGTGCTATATCACATAAACAAGAAAAATGTCAAATAATTAGTTCAGTAGGAAAGGATAAAAAGGCAGTGGCTGAAAATAGTAAACTTGTTAGCACCATCCATTGCTGATTTTTCCAGCTCATAGCAGGAGAGGAGCTCACATGGTCTTGTCTTTTGTGTGGTATGGAAACTTGGGGAGAACCTACTTTTTGCGCAGCCTCAGTCAATGCCAGTGCTGCAACATGTAAGACGTCATCCTCATTATCATGATCTGACTTTCGGTTCTTCTTAAGCGGTGAAACATAATTTTCCCAATATTCTTTCTTGTGTGAATACAAAACAGGGAAACGCGGTGTCCTCTTCCCAACTGCACGAGGCTGACTACCTAATATGAAGGCACAACAACATAACTCCAGTATCATATGGTGAATGATTTAGTTAGTAGAATGAAACTACTTTTAAGAAATTAGCATTGAGCTAAGTTGAACTTTGAGAGCCAGGAAAGAGCGTGCATGCCTGTATGGACAAAATCAACAGCCAAAGAAAAATAAAATAGCAAGTGCAACGAAAGGCTACTTGGATAGTAATCATTCAAAGTATTGCAATCATGGACGTCAATTCTCTCATATTTTGGGGGCTAGTTTAGAAACTACCACTGTGAATGTTCAAGAGAAGCAAGCAACAACAGCTGATCTCATAACTCATGTATGAAAAGTGGTTAAAAGTTGATTCAACAAAGCAAAACCACCAAGAACCAAGATATGAATAGCCAAAAAGGGAAAAAGGAAGACCATCAAGAAAAATAACTTTTAAAATCAATTTGTGACACCCCCCTTCCCTTGTCATCCAGAGACCCTGATAGAAAAGTCATTCTAGATTCATGTTCGTGATCTTCAACTTAGTCAGACTCACGATGCACATTCACTTGCCTTAATGTAACTTTTAAAATCAATTTGTGACACCCCCTTCCCTTGTCATCCAGAGACCCTGCTAGAGAAGTCATTCTAGATCCATGTTCATGATCTTCAACTTAGTCAGACTCAGGATGCATATTCACTTACCTTAATGTCATCTTTGTCCTCTGCCTTAAAAAAAAAAAAACATATTTTTGCAGTTTCCTCACTTCTCTTTAATCTTTATAGAATCTGTCTAGACAAAATATGCCAACTCCTATTATTTTTTTTTTCCTGCCACTCTTTAAAGTTTCAACCTAATTTTGTACATTCTTTACAGTTATACATAATTCAACCTTTATATCAGCTTTATTTTAAGAAGAAAAAAACCAAAACTCAACAGTACATGTAATAACTTAAAATTGATCAAAATACCATAGCAAAAAACCACAACTCAAGTATTACATGTAATACCTTAAAATTGATCAAAATACCATAGCAAAATTCTCAATAACCAATATGAAATGGCACATTATTTTACCATCAGTCCGTTTCCTTTTTAGTAACGATAGGCATCCATCAGCGGATGAATAAGACTTGAAAACATCTCTTGAGGTGCTAATTTGATCCCTGCCACGCTTACGTTTCTGAGGTTTCCGAGAAAAACCTGAAGCATCATTGCTCTCTTGTTCACTATCACTCGATCCCTGTAAGTTTTAAGTCATGAAAGTAAGTACAAAAAAGATCCTTCCAAGAGATTATTCAAATGCAAGATAAAACTGTACTCGTAGTAGTTTCGACCTCAGTGTCAAAGAAAAACCAAGGTATAAACGAAAATTAAGCACTCCTATTCATGTAAATCTCCACATATAAATAATCGATTAATAGCAATAAAGATGCAGAGATGCACACTTAAAAGTCGTACTGATCTCACCAGAACATTATAGTGATCTGTCATCATTGCTATAAGGCCAATTACAGAAGCTGTCCCCTCTGGCAATGACAAGTAAGCCTAAAAACCAAAATAATAAGTAAAACCTCATACATACCAGTGCATTTTTGTAACTTTTGAAGAGACAATTATCTAGCAACCATGGAAAACATGTACCCGGTTCATGCTGTAAAGAGCCTCCACCATTTCAACACTTCTGTTGCGCACTACAGCAGCCACCTAGAAATCCACAAAAATGAAAATATGTAACTCAAGAGGGAAAAAAATTTTGGCAGAAATTGATACAACCCATCATGTGGGTGATTGGGCTACAGAGGTGGGGCAATAAAGCTTAACAGTATTTTAACTAAACTCAAAACATAACGATAGTCCGGATTTTGTGCTTATCAACCCAAATTTGCACAGATAATAACGGACCCAAGAAAAGAGATACAGCATACCTTCTTCCAGTCTTTCCCATACTTTCGATATGCATCATAAAAGCGCTCGAGCTCTTCCTTGCTCCACTGAGATCCCAACTTATCTGACAGTTTTTTCTTCTACACAAACAGCAGAACACGCAACAAATGAGGACATTCATAACATCACACTCTTATGTCATCTCCATGTAAATCAAAGAGGATAAAAACATAAAAGTGAACTTGGAATTACTCGTTGACTGGCTTTGCTTGAGTTCCCGCCATCTTTCCCAGGAGAAACTGAAACTAAAACACGTTGCCTGCTTTTGCTTGAGTTCCCAACATCTTTATCAGGCGAATACAAACTTATACCTGCATATCGCTTATTTGCTCGAGGTTTTTTCGTTGGAGCCATTGAAATGCAACAACCAAACCTGAAACACATCATCATCAGAACCCAATTTAGCAAAGTGAAACCATAATTCGGATGATCCATCAACTGACAATTATACAGTAATTCAAATAAAAGCTACGCTATTAACTAGGTAGCGCAGGAAAACAATTTCTTTTTTAAATTAACGATGTACAGATCAAATACTCTCGACTTTATTTCCCAGAAAAAAAAAATCTAATTTTTATGTAGTTTTTAATAGATCCTAAAATTCCATTAGAACCTACAATTCAAAAGCCCCGGGGTCAAATCGCAAAAGCACCTCGAGAAGAAAAAATAAAAATAAAAATAAAAGAACAAGAAGAAGAAGAAGACGACGACAGAAGAAGAGAAAGGAAGTCTTTTTTTTCCCCCTGTTTTCCATCATCTTCTCAGTGCAGAACGGTTCCAGATACAGGCGACACCAGTATATATTTAAAAATAAGTTAATTTTTCACTCAATTTCTACTTTGAAAGAGGAGAAATTTCACACGAAATGTGAAATTCAAAATCAATTTTCAACAGAAAAAAAGCCACTAGGATTCAAATGCCACAAACCGCTTCAAAACCGATTGCAACTGAATTATCCACAATCGCCATCGAACTTCAACGATCAAAATGAATCAACATCCGACAATCAGAAAAACCAAAAACCTCAAGAAATTTACAATTTTACCGAAACAAAAAGCAAATTGATTTTAAAAAAATATAAAAAAAATAGAATTATAAAAAAAATATCAAAATTCTAGAAATGAAAGAGCAAAAAACCAAAACCGACAAACAAAAGACAAAATTCAAACGACTTTCACCTGTCCAAACCCTAGAATCCCAGATCGGAAGCTCTCACCGGCCGTAGGGTTTCACCGGAATCCAAACTGAACCATAAAGACTAGTCTTTTTGAGGAGAGAGAAGCTGATTCTCGCACCGACTTTTGCAGAGAGAAAGAGTGATTAAGAGAGAGAAAGTTAGAGAGAGAGAGAGAGAGGCGTTGCCGCGAAACTTGAAGAAAAAAAGGAGGGGAAGAAGAGGGCGTAAAGCCTATGGAAGATGGTTTTTTTTTTTTTTTTTTTCCTTGGTTTTCAGTGTTGAGTTTTGTTTTTGTGGGTTTTTTCTTTTGTGAAAAAATTTGTATTTGTTTCAGACATGTGGGAAAAGTGGAAGAAGAGGCCAAGGAGGGAGAGTACGGGTTTTGTAATTGTACCCCGGGTTCTTTATCACCGTTCACGTGGATCCGTTTGTGGATCTTGGCCGTCCGACTTCATGGCTGTTTCTGGAGTTCCCTACGGGTGACTATACCGGATTAGATTTGAAAATTTGGGATGACGACGTAGTGGAACTTAAAAAACTGACCCCGGAAGTTTTGGAAATTGTTATTCGCTCCCCATTTTTTGTCGTGTCTAAGTCGTCTCGCCTGTCTGCGACGGGTTACATACGTTGATATTATCATCCTTAGCCCTTCAACTTCTGCTTTTTTGTTTGAAGGGTCCTTGCATTAAATGGGACAAATTTTACCCTAAAAAAAAAAAAACCCACAAAAATTACGATCTCTTTTTCACCTTGCTCTTCAAATCCTTTAGGGGGCGTTTGGTATGCAGTAATCTTGAGATGGGAATGGAAATCTGTAAGATTCTCATGTTTGGTATACAGTAGTCTAAGTTTTGGATTCTTGGGAAACTAATTCCTGTAGGATTCAGATTACCTCATTTTGGGGTAATATGAAGCCCACCCACAAGGTGATATTCATATTCCTGTGAATCTCAAAACTATAGAAATCTCATCTTTGTTTCCATGATGATGATGATAATAATTATATTATTATTAAATAATAATAATAATAATAATAATAATAATAATAATAATAATAATATTATAAATTAATATTTCTATGCAATATAAATATAAAAATTATATTCATATAAAATAATAATTTGATAATAATGATAATAATAACATTAACAATAATAATAAACATATATAATATATTACATATACAATATCTAAATATAATATATATAAATAGTATAATAATAAAATAAAATAATGTTGTACTATTATTATAAATTAATATTAATATATGATATACATATAAATATTATATCAATATAAAATTATAATTTAATAATAAGAATAATAATAACAATAATAATAAAAACATAATAATATAACATCAGTATGAATAGTATAATATTAATATTAATATGCATAGCAATATCAATATTAAACTATATAAATACTATTATAATAATTATAAATATAAAATATAGCTAAATATGTTTAATATTTTCTATAACAATATGTTTATTTAATGTTAATATTAATATAAATATTAATATATTATTAAGAATTGTATTTTTATTATTATTTATATTCATATCAATATATTTTATATTATATACAACATTTTAATATTAATATATTGTTAAATAATAATTCTATGATTATTATAAATTAATATTTTTATATAAGATAAAGAAAGTATTATATTAATATAAAATAATAATTATTTAATAATAATGATAATAATAACATTAATATTCATAGTAATATTAATGTTAAATTATATATAATATTATTTTATTATTTATATTTATATTATTATTATTTAATATTAGTTCTAATATATTATATTGATATATTTAATGGTAATACAATAAATTATTTTGTCAATTATACAAGATTCCTATGTATAACCAAACACAGTGATATATTATTCCTAGAAATCTAATAGAAGATTCCTATGTGCAACCAAACGTAATAATCTTAGTTAATGGGAATCATATTCCCTACAATCATTTTCCCGGGAATATGATTCCTATTGATTACTGCAAACCAAACGCCTCCTTAGAAAAGTGGTCTAGTAAGGTGTTTAGGAACATTGACTTGAATCAAATTTAATTAAAATTATTGTAGCATGTAAAAATTTTATATTGGAGCTCATTTTTTCTTGACACTGTAGCATTGTAAGAACTTTACATTGTAGCAAATAAAATTTTTTGTTAAAACTAAGATTGCCAAACATATAAATCTTCATAATTTTAAAACGTTAATATGAGTGTGTTTAGGAATATAGTTGAAACTAAAAACGAAAACATTGTAGCATGTGAAAGGTTTACACTGTGAATGCTTTTTGTTTTATACTATAACATGTAAGAGCTTTACACTATAACAGTTTTGAATCATTTTCTATAGTGAAATTCTCATTTTTGTTTTCTTTCATAAACCATAGTTTTTTAAATACTAATTTTCTAATGTGATATTTGGTTTTCGTTTTAAACATTTACGTTTTAAATGTCACTTCAAAACTAATATTTAAACCACATAGGTTCAAAAACACCAATTTAAGACACAAAGTTCCAAACAATACCAATTTGAACTCACGCACCAAACATGTTTAAAATTTTGTTTTTCTATGAAATTTTTTTTTAATTGAGACGAGAATTTTTTTCATCCCTTGCACTCTTTATGGACCAAAAAATTAAGTTAAAGAGACAAAATACCCTTACACAAAATGAATTTATTTCTCAAAAATATTTCACTTGGAATTATTTTTAAGAAAAGTTTTTAAACATTTAAAAAATATAAATTCAAGATTTTTCTTATGAAATTTGATGCTTTGTTTTAGTTTTTTTTTTCTTTTTTAATGGTTAAAATATGTTTCATAAACTAGTTAAGGCTATTTTTGTATTTTCATCTTATTTTTCTTTCACAAAGTGCAAAAAAAAAATTTCAAATCCAAAGTTACTTTTGTAGTTTTGAAAAATAGAAAGATAAATTGAGAAAAAATAAAATTGTAAGATATACGTAATTAATCCTACAAAAGTTTGTTATGGTTTCATGTCGTTTGTCAATTAAATGTCCCATTGCTCTCGTAAAAGTTTGTTACCGTTGCATGTTGTTTGTCAATTTAAATATCACGTTCTAAAATTGTAGTTTTTACAAACGAGACGTCGTTTACAACGCCACAGAATTAAGAACATGCCGTCGTCTATGTCGAAAGGTGCATGTGTACAACAGACCACTTCCATTTACTCCTTACTTCAGCTCCAGACGACATGTCGTTACGCTTTTTACGTCTTCTTTGCACCAACACACTCAAAAGTGTATATCAGCGTTTACTTGTCAACTCTTTCAATATCTATAATTTTCATTTCTTTGAATTTCTATTCATACAAATAAATACAATTTGCTGATGAACCAAGCATTTTCCACAAGACTCCGAACTAATTGCAGCAATAAAAATAGATATGATAGAAAAAAATAACATTTTTTTGCAGAAAAAATTACTTGATGCAAGCTAATCTAGTAAAATTTTGAGTCCTTTCTCCCACTATAATCCCAAAACTCCCCTAAATTTTGAACCCCTCTTCTATACAAAGCTAGTTATCTCCTTCCCTAACCCACCTCATCCTTACCAACTAGGCAGGCGAGCACCAGTTGGTTTTGAACCTATCTCTCGATAACACGTCTACTATTCCTGAACTCACCATCGTCCATGTCTCTGTCGTATGCATTACGTCTTTCACCTTGATGTTTTCCAAATCCTCCATATCTAGGTCCCTTAACGTTCTTCCCATCACCTCTTCTGTCATTCATTCTCTGCCTGTTGTTCCCTCTAAATCCTCTCCCCGGATAACCTTTCAAGGATCCACCAAAATCGTCCTCATCATCTTTGAAAGAGTTCCTTCTACCATTTCTTGTCCCATTTGATTTGAATTTTGTATCTCCGGTGAAGTTATAATTGCTCCTCCCTTTGGAATCTCTTCCTTTGCTATTGGATTCAATTTTTCCTCTAAACCCCCTATGGGAGCGTGATCTGCCGTTTTCAGATTCTGAACCAGAAAATGGATCATCATTGGAGTCAAAACTTCTTCCACGAAAATCATTAGCTTTGCCTCGCCTTGATCCAAAATTTTTATCGAGCTCGTCATCCATATCAGAGTAGAGCCCGAGTTCATCGTCAGAACCAAAACTGAGACCCTTGGAAGGACCTTTTGAAACTGATTTACCTCTACCTCGTGGTCTAAAATCAGCAACATGACTGGATTTCCACTTGGGATTAGATGAAAGCTCACTATCAAAGTCTGAATCTAGTTCATCATCATCAGATCCAGAGAGCGCTCTCCTTTTACGTGTGACCTTAGATTGTTTGTTGTAAGATGGGGATTTTGTTCTATGACGAGCATTATCTGACCCAATATTGTCTTCTGATTCAGAGTGCCCTTCAAACTCAGAAAGATCACTTAAAGATACCATAGGCACTGAACTTCTATTACCAGTTTCTAACTCATAGTTGTCGACATCATCTTCTTCATCCTCAAAATCATCAAACCCAACACCAGGTCTACCAGTATAAGCATTTGAATATTCTCCATCATGCATCCTTGGCTCTCTGCTAGCTTTCTTAAAATCATATTCAGGCCTTCCAAAATGTCCTCCTTTAGCTTGGTTATCTAACGGAGAACCTTCGCCCACAACCGTAGAATCTGCATTCTCGAAAGCAGCAACATCTGCCCCATCTGATTCATCGTCATCAAAGTCGAAATTCCATGCATTGGAAACCTCTGAACGATTAGGTGTTTTCTCCAACCTCATCCCAGGGCCGTGTTGCTTTTCTTGCATTTTGCTCTCCATAAATTCATCAGGGGGGCGCTTGCAATCGCAATGAAAACATACTGTATTTCTCCGATAGTTTAAGAAGTTACACCTACCAGACAACAGAGCCAACAGTGAGGGAATTTTTTTTTCAGCCTTAAAAAAGACTACGACATAATTATTTTACATCAGTAAAGAAAACATGTACAAAAGTTGTTAAGAGGTCAAGAGCTAATACATCTCTATGTGGCAAGAAATATCAGCTATCTAACAGAATATAACTACTAAATCAATGTTATATTCAGCTCTCCTCTCATCGCACATCCAAAGTAAAAGTTAAAATTAAACATAAAATACAAGAAAAAAGAGAGATAAATAAAGCTCATGATGATGAACGTTAATATTTTTAGTTGCAATTATCAGGTACCTATATTAGCCCCTATATGATTGTTCCCAAGACTAAATGAACAGAATGAAATCTTACTGAGGGCATTCCCATTCGCCAGGAAGCAGCTGTCTCTTTGGACGTTTGGCATCACACTGCAGGCATACAGTGTTCTTTGCAAAATTCATGAAGTCACACCTGATAGAAAATTAACAATTCTAAGAGATCCGACGAGCCGAAAATTTAAAAAATTTAGCAACAAACAACAAATAAGCAAATGAAAAATTAATGCATAGTTAATAAGGACTTGCTACTCTAAACACAGCCTAGACTACCAGTATAAAACACATTCATCATAATCCTTCAAATACATCTCAAGAAAAAGCAACTAATCGGACTGGCATCAACATATAGTATCAAAAGGATGAAAGGTCATTATCTCTACCATGGTAAGCATGTATCTGAATAAACACATAATGAGGTCTACTAGAATAAAAAGTAATACATTCTTGACTATAGATATGTCTAAGAATGTATTCAGAATAATGTGTTAACCCATTATAATAGGATGGAGAGAAACGATGTTCAAAAATATTAAAATAAATAAAAAGGTTTTCCAATCGGAAGACTGAAGTGTACCCCCTGCAATAGACCAACTAACATCTTTATCACAAGAGACAAAAGATAGGACAAGTACAAAGATGTGATAAAAGAAACATACTTGGGGCATAGCCAATCTCCTTTTTTCATCTCAATGTCATCACGTCCAACACGTTTCCTTGGAGGTGGAGGTGGCTGCTTTACTTTTGGAGGAGGCTTTTTAATTATTGGAGGAGGAAGATTAGGATCGATTGGTACAGAACTCAACTTGACAATCTCATGAAGCAATTTACGGACTACAGTCTTCACGGATTTTTGCTTCAGAAGAGATTGGTTTGCTACTGATCCATTCAGCGGATCAAAACCATATGCCAACAAAACACGCATAATATCAATAGTCCGCGCCTCATCCTCTTTTAAAGTGAGGAGATACGCTCTATCACATGAATTCCTCAAACTGCAGGAACTGCAAACCTGATATAAAAATAAATAATTATGCAATAACCAATATGAAAAAAATAATAATAAAATAAAACAATATGGCAAAGCAAAAGGAAACATGAAAGAAAAAATAGAATCCTGAAATGACACTTATATACTTTAGATACTTCAACAACATGAAGGAAGTTGTTTAAGACTATAAATTTGAAAGTTTGAACAAACTAACAGAAATGGGAAATCAAATTGGAACATCATGCTGTCCTAGAAAAACAAACAAAGAATGCCATTGCCAGGCACACTTATTAAGACGTTATAAGAAATTAGGAACAATGACAAAGGAACCAAAAAAAAAAAAAAAAGAAAAATGTAGGAAAAGGGTTAAAGATCAAAGACAACAAAGATATGAATACTTATATAATAGACAGACATAACGAGTATGAGTAACAAGTAAAAAAGCAATACTCACATCTCCTTCATCAAGATTCACACGCTTCCTCAGCAATTTTGCAGAAAAAACCACTTTCTTGTCTGCGCTTGGGCATCCAAAACCCACCAATATCTGAATATCCTGTCTCGACAAGGACCTGAAATTAACTTTTCCTTTTCAGCACCTCCGAAACAAGCTGGCAGCGTTTACAACATTGTCAACCCCGCTGACCAGCACATAAATTAACAATATTGAACGATAAAGACACCAAAATTTAACACTAGTCAGAAGGAAGAAAAAACGGGGTAAAGGCCCCCAATTACCTCACAAAGTCGATTGAAACTATATGCAATAAGCCAACACAGTTACAATCCTAGCTAAAATCTATTCTTAACTGTGGCACCTAATAGTTGAATCCCTTAATCTGATTTTCGATACAAAACTACAATTCTTATTCAGATTAACTTCATGATTAGGCTCAAAACTATTATAAAAGTTGCTGCTTCAGTCTCTGAGACAAACTCGATTGAAACCATTTGCTAGAATACATTTACAACCATAGCTAAAATCTTAAGCACCAAATACTCAAATTGCTTGATCAGATTTTCAATGCAAAGCTACAATTTTAATTCGGATCAACTTCATGATTAGGCTCAAAACTGTAACAAAATCTCCTACTTCAGTCTCTAAGTTCATAAAAAGCAAGAATTTTTATAAAAAAAAAAAAAAACAATGTTTCTTTTTTTGATGAGAAAAACCTAATATTGATACGATTAATCAAATACAAGACAAGGATGAGGTATCCTAAAAAGAAGAGAAAAAAAAAAAAAAGCAAAAACAATGGGAACATTTCAGCAAGTTATTCAATTTCATTTTGCCCTAGTGTAATCGATTAAACCGTCTGAATTTCGCAATTATCACGGCAATGAATTGAGAAATGGAACTACAACCTCAAAATATCGAACCGGTCCTTTCCAAAATTGATACAAGCGTTCTGAACAAGCTTGAAATTCTTGAAATCCAAGCCACTAGAGTCGCCACCAGCCCTAGAATCCTGATGACGAAGATCGAACCCCAAATCCTGGATCATTTTATCCTCGTCCTTCCTCCGATGATCGAAGTAGTTCTGCTGAACCAATCTCTCCATCAGTTCGATCCACTCCGGCCATGGATGCACCAGCTCCACCTCGCTCCTGGCCTTAACTCCGAACGACGCCTCGGCCTCGCGCGTTTCGGACTCTGGCGCGACGACGATAGAGTCAGAAACGGACGAATTCGAAATCGCCATCTCGCCATGTTTGGAGACCTCCGATTCTTCTGGCTCCGGCTGCAGCTGAGGCTTCCTCGATTCTCGCCAAGCGCAGATTCTCTGGAGCGTGTCGTCCTTCTCCGAGCGGTCTTTCTCGATGGCGTCAATTTGGTCGAAGACGAAGCTCAGGCGAGCGGAGAGCGACGACGACGATGATGGAGGTTTTGAGTCTGCAGAGGAGGAAGACGAAGGTATTGGGGAAGTTGAGAAGGGTTTGGTAGAGGAAATGAGGGGAAAGACGGAAGGACGGTAGAGCTTTGGGGATGAGGGTGAGAGAGAGAGGCGTCGGATGATGAGGAACGAAAATGGAGTATGTGCCATTAGCGATAGTGAAGGAGTGAGAGACTAGGTTAGAGTATGAGCTAAAACCTCATGGAGGATGTGGAGGGAGAAGACAGAGGAGCTTAAACCCTAGAGTGGGCTTGTTTTTAGTAGGAGGGAGTGAATTGGTTGGAGCAATGCCATTTCCCATGGCCCATTATTGTTTACTTTTTTTTTTCTTTAATTTTTAATTTTTAATTTTTCTCTCGGTTAAAAATATCATTAACTAACACATGTTTATCTAATTTTAACTTCAAATACTTATAATTGTTTATGCTTTTATATTGTTCAATGACGAAGACTATAACAGAGTGCACATTTATTCTCCACCGATGGAGAATATTTTCTCAGCATTTAAATTAAAAATCTATGGTTGGTTGATAAATTCTACTGCGACTTAAGGCAAAAGAAATTTCAATCCTTAATAACTTGATAAATTTAATTATAAGAATTTTTGGGTGTAGTATAAGTTAGCAGTATATTGAAAAACACTCTAATGTATGTTAGGTCTTTAATTGCCAATTAATTTGAATCGGAGCTACAAAAGTAGCAATTTCGGTAGAAAATGCTACACAAACTCGGAAAGTAACACTATCAAAAACTATGTTGTTACCGAGTTTAGATACAAAAAAAGTTAAGTTTAGATTTTTATCAGGTCTAGACTTAATTTTAAGACTTAACATAGTCAAAAATCAATAAGCGATTAAAACATATATCGATATTGGTTCATACTGTTTTTGGAGTGTAATTTATTCAAAAAATGTGAAAAGACCCGCCCGATATTAAAATCTCCTTTCAGCTAAGTTAGTCATTGCTGACAGTATAAAGATTTATCTGGTTAAAGAGAAACTTGCAAGAAAAGCTAAGTACATAATCCCTTAAATCAAGCCTGCAACCATGATGATTGTGACACCCGTTATTCTTCTAACGGGTATTGAGGTAATTAAATTAATTTTTAATGTATAAAAAAAAAAATTGCTTCATTTAAATTTATTTTATAATATTTATTTTTATCTATTTTTAAATTTTCTAAAATTCTCCTATATTTATTTAGTATGATTACTAAAAAGCCTTAGAACTTCTAATAAATCTCAAAAATGTCATATTGGCATTATGTGTGTTAAAGTCTTTAGATGAGACATAAGGATATATTTTCCAACTACTCTTGACCCTCATTTTCTTTATTTCCTCCGTGACATGCTTCAACATGTCTCCTCTATAATTGTTTCTATCACTTCTTTTCAAAGACTTCATCTTTTCTTCCTTTTTCTTCCACGGTTCCCACACTCTTCTTCTCATTTCTTTGCTGAAGCAAAATACTTAGAGAACTTCTTCAAGGCAGCCATAAAAATCAGCCACCATCACCTCCATTTGAGCAAGAATTTCAGTCATACCGAAGTAAAGGAACCTGTTTTGAAGCCATTTCAAGCTTCCAACTAACCATAATCCGAGGTTAGAATCTTATGAACAAATTTAGTCTTTCATTTATAAATTTTCTTTTATACTAAAGGATTATTCAAATTTGCGTTCTTAAACCTAAGTATATGTTTGTTGCTATTTTGGAGCATATGTATGAAGTCTAAGTGTATATGCCCTAGACAGAAAATTTATATTGTTAAACTTTGTAATACCCCTATGGGCAGTGGTTATTTCTTGAAATTCTAAGATTAAATTAAAATGAATTTTATGAATTGGTTTGCATATTTGAAAAGTAGCATCCTAGGCTTTCTAACGAGCTATCATAAACCTAAATCGGAGTTGTATTTTATTTTCTAAGAATTATTCAATTTTTGTATTGGAAACTAGTAAATCTGCCAGTTTGTTATGGTATACCAGCTGCTAACCTGAACCAAGAACCCATCTTTGCTCACCACCTAATTCTTTAATGTCTTGCAACCTTTCCAATATTATCCTAAGTGATTGATGAATCTTATTAGGGACTAAAACATATAGATTACTTGTTCACATTTTATATTGTGTTAAGACAAAAATTGTTTACTGTGGTATTCAAAAGAGATTTATATAAAAGCTTTAATGGCATACTAGTAAGATAGGTTTACACATGATTTATTTATGAATGTAGTTGTATGTTGTGCTTTAGTTTTAATTGTCCTTATGCACGCCTTAGGATCAAGGGAGTATGGAGCTAACGTTAATTGATTCCAGGATTAAGAGACTGTTGATAAGCTTGAAAGGTAGGGATTCTATTACTCATCTTTTGTGAGGTTTTTATAGAATTAAAATTGATTGTTTTGCCGCAATATATATATATATCTATGTTGAACTGATATTATATGTGTATCACATATGAAACTGTGACATGGACTCGTCTTGTATTGTACGGCGAGGAACATAATGAATTGACACATGTTATAAATTGAGAAGCATGGTTAGGAAAATTAACTCTATTAATAATGATTTAATATAGAGAAATTGTGAGACATGAAAAGGGCGACGGTTACGTCCTTGGGCATGAATACCCTAAAAGGTAAAATAGGGGGAAGGTGATGACGCTTCCTTGGGTTGAAAGTCCCAGAACACACTGTACAGGAATTGATTTGGTGAGGACTCGGGGCTTGATGTCCCCTCACCGGAACACCCTTGGAATGTTTATAGGGTGATCAAGTGCGCCCATTTGGGTTTCGATGAGTTGAGTGATACTCAATTTAACATGGATACCTAGGAACAATGATGATTGGTAATATTTGTATAAATGTGTAATTATGACACTTGGTAATGATTAACTACGGTATCCATAAGATGTGATCATAATAAACCTCATAATCTGGAATATGATGTGACTTACTAACCATGCAGATTTTAATGTGGTAATGATAAAAACCTGAAGGTGAGTAATGGCTTTCTCTACTGAGCATAGTGTTGCTCATACCCTTATATTTTTATCTTTTCAGGACTCACTAAGTGTGAGGTGGCTACGAGAAATATAGTTGAGGAAGTGATGTAGCTATATTACATTGGGACTGCTTCAATTGTTGAGAATGTTCTTCATGATAATGTAAGCATCAATTGTTACTTTCTGTGACTGTATTACAATGTGTTGAGGGTTAAAATGATGATGACAACAGTTTATATTATTAAATTTAAGGTGCTACATTAAAACTGTGGTTTATTTATCGTTTATATTTTTATTTTTGAGTTGAGAGTTTTCATTTAAGTCCCGGGCAAATTTTAATCTTTAAGGTTTTACTTTTATTATTTATTTTTATTTTATCTCATTAAAAACTGTTAACCCCCATATAGGGGCGTTACAGAATTTTTGGTATCAGAGCCTAGGTTCGGTTAACCTAGGGAGTGTAGCACCACTTTAAAAAAATATATTTTTGAGATGGTTTTGAAGCTGAATTTTCATTGTCATCATCAAAATGAACCTTCACATTGATTTATACAGTCTAAAAGGATGTAACATGGAAAGGCCATAGAATGAAAATATCAATAGTTATATGAGTACAATAATTATATAGAAGGAAAGTATTAATAGTTATAAGGGAATGATAATTATATGGAATGAGTTTATAAGTAGAATGCTTATGAGAGATTCGTATAATATTTGGATCTATAAGCATATCTAATTCGTATAAACGATGAGAAATTCGTATAGATACGAGGATTTAAAAGCCTTTTGTCTCGTGAAAAACAATAAGAAATATAAGGCTTGATTTATTGATTTTAAAGTTTGACATAGATATGCCAAATTTTTCGTAATTGATTCAAACCTAAGTAATGATTATGTGTGGATTCGATGGAGCACATAAGTGTCAATGTCTTTTCTTAAAAGTTCTATATATTTGAGGAATATGATATAAGTTGGGAATCATGGTATTGAATCTTGAGAGAGATAAATGTTAGACTTTTGGTCTGTTGAGACTGTGTAAAGTCTAGAATGCATGAATCTCAAAATTGGAATATTTCGTTACGTACATTGTATTTAAGTGTATCAGTGAATCTTTTGGTTACCTAAGGTTTTGTTATATGAGGAAATTATATATTGTATGAGTAGAATTGTGGGGATTATAGATGTTCTTAAGTAGTAACATCAAGTGTCTTTGTTCATTGATATGGTCTACGTTGAAAGACGTAAATCGTATTGATTTCAAGGTTAGTCGCATTCTAAACCCTTGGTAGTAATGATGATGAATCCATTGATAGATGTTGAGTATTAGGAATAACATATGGGTGTATGCATTGTTCAATAAGGTTTTGATTAAAACAAAATTATTTGAGTTGCTGGAAGATTATGTTGTTATGAAATGATTTTAAATATCATTCAGGAAGATCCTTGTTGTCGTTAAATTAGATTTGTTGTTCATAGTTAACTTTATCTATAGTGGGCTTTAAATTGAGTTTAAGATTTATACAAATTGGTTTTCAATTTTATGTTTGTTATTTAACTCGTTCTAAATGTGTTAAGGCCGAAACAACCTGACCATTTTCAACTAAGAACATTTGGGCCTAGTTCAAATCTTAAATCAGTTTGATTCACACTGTCTCTCTCACGTGATCTCTATACGTGTCATATACAGTGGTTTAATCATTGTTTACATATACGTTTACTGTGCATAGGAGCTTATTTCTCCGAGTTCACTTTTTCTCTCTTAATTTGTTATTTTCTCTCTAAATCGCAAATCCTCTTCTTTTTCATTAGAAATTCTTCTTTTCCTCTAAAAGAAGAAGGAATTCTAGGATTCTGCAATTTACTATCTTAATTTTTCCTTTCTATTTACTCTCCTTTCATCTCATCATGGACCCAAAGTACCAACACCTGAGAAAGTATTTCCCATCACTCTCCCAAAAGATTCTCAGAAAGAAATACAAGGCTAGAATTACTCGGTTGTGGATTCTTATGCGTTTTGGTATCCCTTGTGATGTGAGAATGTTAATAGAGGGGAAAATCCGTCCGAGTGACTTTAGTCAAGATGTCGGTTTACCAGGAACAGGTACCAGTCGTAGTGCAATGAAAAGAAGAGCTCGTGCCATCGTGGTCACTTGTAACAAATGTGGAAGACAAAATTGTAACGGTAAATGTACTTCACCTGGTTATATGTCTACGAATAGAGAGGATAAAATAAGGTTTTGTAGGGATGGACTTTCAAAGGAGAACTTGGATAGCATCCATCCTCCTATCCACGGTCACCCTAGTGGATATGTTCAATGAGCTATTTTTAAACTCTGGCCTAAATTTTATACAGAAAGACAACGCCTCAGGAATATGGTATTTTTAGATCCTGTTTGTCAAGCCATAAGAAAACTGGATGGGGAATAAGTCATCGCTCTATAAAGGTTATTTAGTCTTTACTTATTTGAAGCAGTTTTAGCTTATGTTCAACAGTTTGTGTTTTTCTTTTACTCAGAATATTTGCTTTTGTGTTTGAAATAATTGTGATTATTAGATTGATACAGTAAGTGTTAATATCTTATTTAATTTATGATTTTCTTAAATATATATATAATAAAATATATTATCTTATCAAACACGTTACATACGGTACAGTAATATGTTTGAATTTTGAAAAGCTTATCCAGATATTTCAAGATTTGTGTCTCAAATTTCAAAAGTTCTACAGTATTTGTCGTTTATATTAAATTTCTAGACTTGGTGTATATTTGTCAAAAAGTCTACAGTTGTGTCAAGAGGGTCTTTTGTCGAATTGTTCTCAATTGTCAAAAGTTATACAATTAGTGTCTAATCTTTTTCAAAAGTGAATCAGATTTTCTATAAACTATCAATCACCTTATCTTACTTTCTTATCCGCACAAGATTTTGTTTAAATCTTTGGATTACCTTTTCATTACCTACTCGTCTATCTCTTTAGCCCTTTTTGTATATTTCTCATCTTTAAAATCTCATGTAGAACCCGAAGTCTAAGTGGAGCAGACATTAAGCAACCACTTCTATAAACCAAATATGTCTACCTCCCAGTCCACGAAGAAAATAAAGAATGTCTGTGTCTTTTGTGGTTCCAGCCTTGGAAAAGATAAAGCTTATTTAGAAGCTGCAAATCACTTAGGGCAAGTCCTAGCACGCAAGAAGATTAACATAATCTATGGGGGTGGTAGTATAAAAATGATGGTAAATATGGCACTAGCAGCTAGGTCTAGTGACGCTACTGATGTAAGAATTTGGCCTCATATTCCAGTTGAAGGAAACCTTTGTAAGGAAGCCATAGGTAAGGGAGAAGGAGTCAGGAGTATCCCTAAAAATTTTAAAGACATAATCTATAATTCTGATGCTTTTATAGCATTACCTGGTGGTCTAGGTACTCTTGAGGAAATATTTATAGTTGCTTGTGGGCAATTGTTGGGCTTTTATTCCAAACCTTTGGGACTGCTGAACGTAAAGGGTTTTTATGACGGTCTTTTGAAATTTCTAGATTACGCTGTGGAAGAAAACATCACTACAGAATCGGAGAGACAAATCTTTGTCACTGCTTCAACAGCTGAGGAATTGATAGATAAAATGCAAATCATACATCCAGAATCCGACACTGCAACATCCAAGCTTGAATGGGAAAGAGAAAGCCGGGAGCGGCCAATTGATTTGAATCTCCATCTGTAATCTTTTTGTTTTATCTTTGGCATGTAGGCATGTGTGTCCGTATTTCGTGTGTTACGAATAACCGTTTGCCTTGTATTCTGTGTTTCTTGTGGTACGTTGTTGTTCAATCTTTTAGATTCATTGAGCCTAATGCCGGGATGGCTGGATACGGAGTACTTGATGCTCTCGAAACGCATCCTTCTTAAGGTCCGATCTTTTGTTTATCGATGTTTTTGTATTCTATAAGCATGCATGATATGGATAGCTGGTATACGGAGTGCCTTGTACTCTCGAAACGTATCCGTATTATGTTTGTAATGTGTAATATTCTGTTAATATTATGTGGAAGTACCAGAGTCAATTATGGGGATATTCCATATGAAATATGAATATATTATTTGGGTTGAATGTTTGTGTCATGATGATAGCTGTTTAATGAAAAATATGTCGGGTTTGTCTACAACCAGAGATTCCGTTTAATATCTCTATGAATAAGTTTAATGTATGGTTTTGAATATAAGTGTTTGTGATATATGTTTTATGATTATGTTTTAGTTTATTAGTTGAGGTATGAAATCAAATATATTTGACTTTTCCTTACTCAAAAAGGAAAAGGAACCTAAAGATGAAGTATATAAAATTTCTCTGGCAATCTCCTTAAATGTGATTGTAAATCACAGTCCATGGACAATGAAGGACTGGAATCATGATATGGTCAATATGTATGCCTGATCAGATTCTTAGACTATTATACGGTGTTATAAGTTGAAACTTGTCAGAAATACTCTCATTGAGGGATTTAGGAGTAAGATTTATTATGCAAGTAAATAAGTGGAGATACGATAACTTAACTTTGGAAGATAAACAACATTAACGGTTTAGACTCGGAATTGGAATCATAATGGAATCAAAATTTTTACTAGTATTGCTGAATTGAAATTTCGAGGACGAAATTTCTTTAAGGGGGGTAGAGCTGTGACACCCGTTATTCTTCTAACGGGTATTGAGGTAATTAAATTAATTTTTAATGTATAAAAAAAAAAATTGCTTCATTTAAATTTATTTTATAATATTTATTTTTATCTATTTTTAAATTTTCTAAAATTCTCCTATATTTATTTAGTATGATTACTAAAAAGCCTTAGAACTTCTAATAAATCTCAAAAATGTCATATTGGCATTATGTGTGTTAAAGTCTTTAGATGAGACATAAGGATATATTTTCCAACTACTCTTGACCCTCATTTTCTTTATTTCCTCCGTGACATGCTTCAACATGTCTCCTCTATAATTGTTTCTATCACTTCTTTTCAAAGACTTCATCTTTTCTTCCTTTTTCTTCCACGGTTCCCACACTCTTCTTCTCATTTCTTTGCTGAAGCAAAATACTTAGAGAACTTCTTCAAGGCAGCCATAAAAATCAGCCACCATCACCTCCATTTGAGCAAGAATTTCAGTCATACCGAAGTAAAGGAACCTGTTTTGAAGCCATTTCAAGCTTCCAACTAACCATAATCCGAGGTTAGAATCTTATGAACAAATTTAGTCTTTCATTTATAAATTTTCTTTTATACTAAAGGATTATTCAAATTTGCGTTCTTAAACCTAAGTATATGTTTGTTGCTATTTTGGAGCATATGTATGAAGTCTAAGTGTATATGCCCTAGACAGAAAATTTATATTGTTAAACTTTGTAATACCCCTATGGGCAGTGGTTATTTCTTGAAATTCTAAGATTAAATTAAAATGAATTTTATGAATTGGTTTGCATATTTGAAAAGTAGCATCCTAGGCTTTCTAACGAGCTATCATAAACCTAAATCGGAGTTGTATTTTATTTTCTAAGAATTATTCAATTTTTGTATTGGAAACTAGTAAATCTGCCAGTTTGTTATGGTATACCAGCTGCTAACCTGAACCAAGAACCCATCTTTGCTCACCACCTAATTCTTTAATGTCTTGCAACCTTTCCAATATTATCCTAAGTGATTGATGAATCTTATTAGGGACTAAAACATATAGATTACTTGTTCACATTTTATATTGTGTTAAGACAAAAATTGTTTACTGTGGTATTCAAAAGAGATTTATATAAAAGCTTTAATGGCATACTAGTAAGATAGGTTTACACATGATTTATTTATGAATGTAGTTGTATGTTGTGCTTTAGTTTTAATTGTCCTTATGCACGCCTTAGGATCAAGGGAGTATGGAGCTAACGTTAATTGATTCCAGGATTAAGAGACTGTTGATAAGCTTGAAAGGTAGGGATTCTATTACTCATCTTTTGTGAGGTTTTTATAGAATTAAAATTGATTGTTTTGCCGCAATATATATATATATCTATGTTGAACTGATATTATATGTGTATCACATATGAAACTGTGACATGGACTCGTCTTGTATTGTACGGCGAGGAACATAATGAATTGACACATGTTATAAATTGAGAAGCATGGTTAGGAAAATTAACTCTATTAATAATGATTTAATATAGAGAAATTGTGAGACATGAAAAGGGCGACGGTTACGTCCTTGGGCATGAATACCCTAAAAGGTAAAATAGGGGGAAGGTGATGACGCTTCCTTGGGTTGAAAGTCCCAGAACACACTGTACAGGAATTGATTTGGTGAGGACTCGGGGCTTGATGTCCCCTCACCGGAACACCCTTGGAATGTTTATAGGGTGATCAAGTGCGCCCATTTGGGTTTCGATGAGTTGAGTGATACTCAATTTAACATGGATACCTAGGAACAATGATGATTGGTAATATTTGTATAAATGTGTAATTATGACACTTGGTAATGATTAACTACGGTATCCATAAGATGTGATCATAATAAACCTCATAATCTGGAATATGATGTGACTTACTAACCATGCAGATTTTAATGTGGTAATGATAAAAACCTGAAGGTGAGTAATGGCTTTCTCTACTGAGCATAGTGTTGCTCATACCCTTATATTTTTATCTTTTCAGGACTCACTAAGTGTGAGGTGGCTACGAGAAATATAGTTGAGGAAGTGATGTAGCTATATTACATTGGGACTGCTTCAATTGTTGAGAATGTTCTTCATGATAATGTAAGCATCAATTGTTACTTTCTGTGACTGTATTACAATGTGTTGAGGGTTAAAATGATGATGACAACAGTTTATATTATTAAATTTAAGGTGCTACATTAAAACTGTGGTTTATTTATCGTTTATATTTTTATTTTTGAGTTGAGAGTTTTCATTTAAGTCCCGGGCAAATTTTAATCTTTAAGGTTTTACTTTTATTATTTATTTTTATTTTATCTCATTAAAAACTGTTAACCCCCATATAGGGGCGTTACAATGATTGTACTTGGTGCATTTAAGAAGACAAAAACTATACTCCATTCTTCCTATGTATGGCGCCAACATTAGGGAATCTTAAGCCAAAAAATTAAACCAATCAAAGTTACTTAGGAGACTAACTAAGCTAAGGTTAGGTAGGATAAATTTATTAAGGTTAGGTCTACAAATACTTGTACCACCTTAAAACCACTTTTTGGTCTATTTTCTTCTCTCATATTCCCTCCCAAATCCGACCACCCTCAAGAGGATACCCAAAAATTTTCCTTCACTATTCTTCTCCTAAATCTCCTCCATTCAAGACTAAATCAGGCTTAAGTTCACCGAAAAAATTTATTTCTTCTCCACCTTCTAAAACTGAGCCTAAAACAAGCTTTTCCAAGAAAAATTTTCTCCTATTTCATGTCCAAGAAACTGGTTTTTCCCCAAGCAAAAACCCTCCAAATATTTTATCACAAAGATTATAAACCAAGCAAGGAAAAAAAAAAAAAAAGATCAAGCAAGGATTAAAAGGAAGGAAAAATACAATTTTCATGGGAGACTTCAAGGGTAAATTCCAATCCTTTTATTTGAATTTACTTAGACAAAACCCATATTAGATTTTTATGGGAAAAGTTGGTTTTTTAGAGTATTGAACAAAAAGAAAGGAGGAACTAGTGGTACTAGAACAAACCACTAAGAAATTGTCATCAAGGGTAAGGATCCTAAACTGTTTCCTTAAATTTACTATAGTTAAGTTTACATTTTTATGAGTGATTTGATATTGGGTAAGGAAATGGTTTGTAATAATTATTTATGTATTAGTTAGTTTAGTTTATGTATGTATGTGATGGTAAAAAGTTAGTAGTTGAATGATAGGTTTATGTTTTTGCAAGTTTTGGTTTGTGGAAAAAATTTTCCATAAACTTTGAATACGTAAATGGAGGCCTTAGAGTCGATTTTCAAAACCTTTTTGGCACAGAGCTTTTTGTTTTTGACATTTTGAACAAAACTCCATGACTAAGCAAAAACATAGTTTTGACTCTAAGGGTTTTTAAGCAGTTTTTACAAACTGCGCAAAATAATTTCAAAAACTGCGTAAAATTGCCCAAAATAGTTTTGTGAAAAACTACCAAAAAATATTTTAAAGGGCTGATACTATTTTGGCTGTTTCGGACCAATTAGTGTTTGAATTTCACATTTTCCCAAAACACAAAAGTTTTAGATTTCGATAAAATGGACAACTTTCGTGAAAAAACTTTATCTAAAACCTTCCTCTAAAATACAGTTATGGACAGTTTTCAAACACTATCCAAAAACTGTATTTTTGGGCTGTAAACAGTTTTCAAGTTTTGGTTGTTTCGAGACCAAGTTGTAATTTTCACTGAACATAAAAGTTTTAGTTTTTGATAAAATGAAGAACTTTCATTTGAAGAAAGTTTTGTAAAAATCTGCTTTTAAAATAGACTTTAAATGGGATTTACAAAAGCAGTCCAAACTTTTTAATCGGTAAAGTTAGCAAATTTTAACTGAAAAATAAAGATGCTAAAAACAGTAATCCGAATTTTAAAATGAGCATGAAAATTATTAAATCACCTTATTAAAATAAGTAACTTTTATGAAGAAAAACTTAAAAAAAATGTCTTTAATATATGATTTCACGATAGTTTTTTAAAACTAATCGAAAAAGTATCTTTGAGTACTAGATTTTATAAACAAAGTTTGTGTGACTACAAAATCCTATTTTTCAATAAACTAAGAAATTACAGCGCTATAGACAGATTATACAAGCCTAAGATTTTATGTTTTACTAAATTCAGACACTATTTTATAGAGCAATTTTAGTTCAAAACTTGGAGTTATACGGGCATAGTTTTCAAAAGAAAATCTTTAATGATTTCCAAATGAATGTTTCAATGGATTTTGTAAAGAAATTTGACATGCTAGATTCTTAATGTTATGTGCTAGATATGGGTCCAACACCTGTCTTAGTTCAAAAGTCTCTCGAGTCATAGTTTTAACGGTCTTAGATTTGTTTTTGGGCTTATAGGGCTTCGAATCAATTACGAGCTCACTAAGTAAGTTAAGAATGTGGTTAATTAGAGCTTAGTTCAAGAATCATGAATTTTTTAGGTCGTTCTCAATTTAGTTAATTTAAGTCACATGACTTAGTAATGATTAGATAATTAATTAATTAATTAATTGTCAAATCTTAATATGAATTAAAGGCAATTAAAGGAAAATTGAATATTATGAGGATTTAATTAAGTAATTAATCCTTGTAATAAAAATAACTATTTTATAATCCTTTGATAAAAGGAATTACGATCTAATAAAATGATTAAATTCTCATGATTATGCTAAAATTAAAAATAGCATAGGATAGATCATTCTTACCTCTGGATGGGTGTCTTGTTATAGAATTTATCCCGATTGAGGATAGGAACTTGTGGACCGATAGAGAAACCTATGCCAAGAAATTAGGTAAGTAAGAATCTCTCCTACAGTACAGATAGTTTAAAATAAATGTTTTTTTATAAAAGTAGTAAGCATGTTTAAATTCTAGTCACAGCATGTTATGCCATATGGCATACCCACTAAATTGATTAGTGAAACTTTTAAGGAAGAATTAACAAGAGAGTTGTATCAATCTCTCGACTTAAGATTTAAAAATAAAAGATAAATTAAATTAGGTCACAGTGTTGTTAAGACCTTGCAAACCTTAACATCCTATTGATCACGTGCAACCAATACAACTACTTAGGCTTGATAAATAATAAGACAAGATCACAACTGAGCATAATTGGTACATGCATTTTTGTTGTTCTCACATACTATTTTAAATATTTTGCGAGCTATTATTCTTACTTGCTAAGCGAAAGCTCATTCAAGAATATTCATACTATAGGTGAATAATTTGCCAGTAATATTTAATGGATGGTAGCAAAGCGGTAGATGATAAGAATGGAGTCATGAGAAATGGATACCGCGCACTTTGTTTTTTGCACATAGTTTTTGATAATTATGACTCTTTTAAAATGTTCCACAAAATTAAGTAATCTAAGTAGATGTATGTTTAAGTAATTAAGTAATGGCTATGTAGGTAAGATTGTTACAAGAGAACCCTATCTTTCTCCTCCCTCCCTCTACCCTCCCTCTATCTCTCCAACAATGATGGTGCAATAACCACAAGCGATGCTGGCCTCATGAGGGAGCTTTGCAGTGTTAATCTATTTGGAAATCACGATCTTATGCAATTTGACAAAGGAGACAATCTCATACGATCTTTTCTGGCAAATGTGCTCGCGATCTTAGACTGTGTTCTTCAGCAGCGGACAATGCCTTTCGATCTCCTCTAGGCAAATCCATGTGTGTCACCATCCAAGCCTTGCCATGATCATCGGCATCCAAGCCTCACATTGGCCATCTGCGAGAGAGAGAGAGATTGAGTTTGAGATTGAAATATGGAGGAGAAAGAAATTAGTTCTAAGTATGATTTTGAGGGTATTATTTGTATTTTATTTTATGGTAAATGTAATTTATTAAAATATGTTATTTACTAACTCTATAAAATTATATTATTAATTTTTAACGAACCTCTTAATTATGTTTTTCCTTCTTTCTCCCTTTATATAGTTGGCCGATTGAGAAATTTTGAGAAACAAGACACAAAAAAGTAAAAAATAAAAAATCATATTTATTCCACTAATATTGGAGCATTTTGATTTATGTCGAGTAAATAAACAAGTTAAAAGTCAACAAAATATATAAGATAAAATAATGCGATAAGATACTGATGGTGTTGAACACCACACGTTCTTAAAACATAAGATTTATATATGCGAATCTTCTTCCATTTGTTGTGGTGCTTGGCACCGATGCTACTCCCAAGTATAGTTTATAAGATAAATATAAATCATAAAATAAATATAGCCTAAATTGGAAACATAGAAAAAAAAATTATGGTTTGCCTCTCAATGTCCTTTAGCATGATTTTAATGGTCATAAGCAAGATTGTTAAGAATTTAAATGATTTTAGTCTTATGAAATATACACTTTTACGGTCTCATTAGTTACCATTTTTGAAAGGTTGATATCCAAACATACTACTTTTGTAGGAGGACTAGTTGAGTGTCATGTGTGTATTTTGTTCGCATGCCAAAATTTTGAATATTGATTTTTATCTTTTGGGGTACCATTTTATTTATTTAAGAAAATATTTAAATAGGATATACTTTTAAAAAATACCTCTACAAGAACAAATTAAAGAAAATATATTTATGGAAAATAATTATTGAAAGAGGAGTAAAAATTGTTTAAAAAGTGAAGTTTGGAAAAAAAAAATTTTAACAAACTAATTAGAAAAAAATATATAAGGATCATATTAACACAATAAAGATTACAAGAAAAAACAGTCAAGTAAGGACATATTTAGAAGAAAATATTTTAATAGAAGAAAAGCGAAGAAAGAAAATGTATTTCAAAGAATCACACTTAGGAAAAAAAAAAATGTAGGAGTTTTGAAGGAAAAACCAAATAGGAAAAAGAATGAAAAAGTAAAAGAAAAAAGAACATGAAAAGAAAACAAAAGAAGGAAAAAAAAGGGAGAAGTGCCATGTAGCGAAAGGAGAAGAAATGACAGAACTTCCTTTGGCTGTATTATATTTCTATGTAATCCCGATTCTACATTCGATGCTTGACTTGGGATGGGATAAGCAATCCTAACTAGCCAAATAATCCTTTCATTTGGGGTATCATGGATGGAAGAAATTAGTGCGCCTCTCACCTGCCACAATTTTTGGGTGTAGCTTAATTTGTGTTATGATTTTTTTTTGCCATGCAGTTAAAATGGAAGAAAGAGCGAAGCCACTGGCCTTGCCGCTCGTCGTCGACGCCATCTTGCTATAGAGAAGCCACCGCCACCACCACCGCCACCGCCGCTGCCACAAAGTCGAAATCACCATGAGATCCACCGCTCTCAGTGACGTGAGATCTCTTCGCAAGGCTGATATGTCGTTGTTTGAAGCCCTTTTGTTGGTGGCCACATGTGATATCCTCTGTGCGTGATCTCCCTTGCACCTCAGTAGACACTTCATGCATGAGATCTCCTCCGCCGCAGGTGGGGAGATATATGGAGATCTCCAATGGGGGACATATGGCGGCAAAATATTCTAACGATGGACATATGAAGGACATCTATGTGGTTCCCTTGTGCCAATTTTTTTTTTTTTTTTTACTCTTATATTTTGTGGATTTGGTCAACCTTGTTTGCTTATATTTTATGATTTTGGTGGATTTTTGTGATTTTAAAGTATCATGTCGACGATGATAACTCCTGTTGTTGCCATTGCCATCAGTATTTGGTGGGCAACCGCCTTGTTAACGTTATCACGTTGGAAACTGGCCTGTAACAGTCAGTATCACAGCTATTATTAGCCAATATTACAGTCGAGAGTAAATTAGCACAAGTGATCCCCGATCTATTTAGAAAGTGACAATCGAGTTTCATTTCTTTTTTTTTTTGCTAAAACTTCCTCAAACTCAAAAAAAAAAAAAAAGAAGGTGCAAAAGGACTAACTAAAGAGATGGCAGTTAAGTTAACACTTTTGCATCATTTTTTTGAGTTCGTGGTTATTTCAACTAAAAAAAATTAGGACCCAATTGTCGCCTTTTAAATATATCGAAAACAATTTAGATAATTTACTCTACCGTCAGTATTAGTTGGTAATCACGTGTTGGTTTTGCAGTGTGTAATTCTTATTATTTTAAAAACAATACTCGTAAAGACGTTTGTATTCTTTGCATGTTAAGTAACAATTAAGTAAGATCAGACTATAAAATAACCCCCCACGTTTTCAACTAGTTCTTGCAAAAAGCTCTTAAAATTGTCATTTTGAAATTAGATAATTAGTCCACTACCGCTCTGACATCATATTCACTCATGCCGCTTCTCTCACTTCCTTCGCAAAAAAAAAAAAAAAAAAAAGCAATTACAATTCTTCTCCACAAACTTCAATCGGTGCTGTAAGCTTGTTTCTCTTTCTCCTATTTCTCTATTCATTACTCTTAACCTATATTACTTGTTCCAGAATTATAAAGTGAACTAAAAAAAGGGTACTTTTTTTTTCTTGTTCTATTGAAATGAATGTTCCAGATCTATATCTATCTTCTTCTTTTTTTCATAGACTCTAAAACCATCTTGTCATCTCATCCTTCAAACGTAACCTCAGAGAAACGTTTTAAGTAATCACAAAAAGGAAAGAGAGAAGAAAAGAAAAGAGGAATAACGTTTTAAGTAATCACAAAAAGGAAAGAGAAGAAAAGAAAAGAGGAATCAATTATTCCAAAACTGTCATGCTAAAGTTTCCTTGAACGAAAAGTTTTGTTACATATTTGGATAAGATAGCGGAGGACAACATGAAAACAGGACGAGCAACTATAGAATCTTTGGAGTTAGAACTAGAAATACATATGCACAACATGGGGCAGCTTAATATGTATTCCTATATACAGATGTATGCAGGTAATCTACGATTCTTTATACATGTACATGTACACATGGCACAAAATAATCATTTTATTTTATATATATGGTAATGGGCAGAATATAAAGTGTGCCTTGTCGAGGCAATTTAAAACCACTCAACCATGCATTTTGGGTAGAGACCTTGATCGGCAGCAACAGCCGAAAGGCCTTGTAGTTCTTTCTGGACCTTATATCTCTCATAGAACACAGGGCAAGCAAGTGAAGTGCACTTAACACCGCTTTCCACAAGCCAGTCCCCACCGCCACAATGTCGACATATCTGCATCAGAATTGCCAGTTAGGCAAACAGATGCAAAAAATTGTGTGTGTGTATGTGTAATTGGTTAAGTTGGTAATGTAACTCACAGCAGCAAGATGGTGCATCTCTCTCTCCAACCTTGCAGTTCTTCCAACAACCACAGTCACAGCAGCGGTTTTGTTTTGGGAACATTGCTTGCAGAGATGCATTGAGGCATCGACCAACTCGCCACACACTATACAATGTTTTGAGAGATAGTAGTAATCAATTCGGGTTCGATGGGGATTTGAGGTGAAGAGGGGGCGTTTGGAAAATGCCTCCCGGACTGGTCGGGGCATTTCCAAGAACCACTTCTTCAAGTCAGCTCCAACAAGTCCAAATGCCCGCTGCAGAGCTGGGATTATCTGCTTGTTAATGTAATACAGATCATTAAGTCTATAGGGTGAACCAACAGTCAAGAGTTCCAACGGATCCACAACCATATCGACCAGACGAGCCCCGGGCTCCCCATGTATGACGACATAAGGAACGCGTTCTCCATAACGTGGCTCTGCCCTTGGATCAGTTCTCATTGCTTTAGTGGCCACTATTGCAGCTGGTGGGAGTAATGAGGAATCCCTTGTACTGTAGGTGCCTAACCGAACTTCTTTTGCAAAAACAAAATCCTGAAGAGACACCCTTCCTGACATGATTCGCTTCCATTGACGCTGCAGATATGCTTTTACCTGCGAGAATAAGGAGATGGTCATAATTACAGAGAGAGGCCAAGATCAAAAAGTTGAGATACAAGCCCCAGCAAAATTGCACGAGGATCGTGATTTAGATCCTTGATTGAAGATTTATAATTTCTTTCTAAAAAAAATGGCAAGTATTAAACAACCCACCTCCCCAAAAATTTTTCCAAGATCAGCTACACCAAGCTTTAAATTGTAACGGAAAAAAGAGCATTAAGGTCAAGTAAAAAGAAACAATACAATAGAGGGCATATGTGTGTGTCTGTTTGCATGTATGCATGTAAAAAAAAAAAAAAGGCACTTGTACCTCAGAAATGTCCTGTTGTTCGAAAAAGAGTCTCAAAGACTGCTCCATTGTTTTGGAAACAGCCTCACATGTATCCCTGCGAACAGTCTCGATTCCTTTGGCATCAAAAACAGGTTCCGCTTGCTCAGGGCTTTCATAGCTATAACCAACGTATCGCTTCTTGGTAAGGAGGAAGCATGGATGATAAACCTTTTCCATTTTAAGAGCAACTGGGTTTGGACTCATTGCAGTAATTTCAGTGGCAATCTCATTCCCAATTTTAAAAGCACCTTCAAGTGAGCGTCCTTTTAGGAGGACAAACATGCTGCACAAAATGAAGCCTGTCACCCTGATAAGTTCTCAAGCACACAAGAAAGAATCAAAAAGGTGAAATAATCATAATGAAGAATATATCACATCTCTTGAATCCGTTCAATACACCCCACACCCAAACAGGCTAGAAAGATGAACTGCCACGATACACAATAATAAGCAAAAGGAAGAAGTGATAAAAGTCTTGGTTAGACTCCAATGTCTTCCCTCGTTAATAACGGAAAGAAAATGCATACCTGTCAGTGTCACCATAAATAACTTTGGCTTTCCACTTGTTGTTAGCATTTACAAAGGATATGGCCCTTTCCAGAGTTCTACGACCACACTGAACAATACTATCTGCAAGCTCTGCACAAGGCATGCGACCACTAAACCCAGCAGCAGTATAGCCATATGTAACATTTGCTATTAGTTTCAACGCCAGCTGTCTTGCATTAAGTATCTAGAAAAACAAAATGTAATTTTACTCTCTGTCCTTGAAGTGCACAACATAAGCCATTACTGAAACAATATTTCCAATGAAAATATTCCATCTATGAAGAAAAAATAGACACTATCATATCATCGACCAACCTTGAGAATGCAGATATCAGATTACATATACACAAAGAAACCAAACAATGAATTGTATCTCATACAACAGCATATTGGAATACATCTAGAGCAAACAAAGAAGCTCAGGAGAAACAATATAATTAATAAATACAAATTCAAGCTTCAGCCTTTCCTAAATAAATATTTCTATTCCTTTTTGTGTTGAGGAAATCTCTTCCTCCTATTGTAGATAATTTTACATCAATACAAAGTTTCTTGGTTAAAAAAAAAAAAACACAATTCTATTCCTTCAAATAAGGCAGAAAATATGAAGATAAATTACTGTCGTAGCATAAACGACCTAAGAAATGTCTTCTATTCTTTTTTCTTTTGAAACAAAAAAAAAGGAAAAAAAAAAGATACGAAGACATTTCTTAATTCTAAAAATGCAGGACTGAGAATCTAAGAATATAAGACAGTGCCACCACAAATATAATTCCCAAACTGCACATACTCTTTGAAGAACTTGCTGTGAAGGAGACAACTTTTTCATTGCTTGTTTCACCATGATCCTAGTAGACAATATTTCCTCCAATAAGCGGGGTAATACACCTTTACGAACCTGTGTAACGTTAAGACACAAAAGTTAATTATATCCCTCCCTCGTTTCTCTCTCATGCATATGTTACCTTCCCATTTCGAGTAAAATCCTGAGTTTCCTTTGGAGCCCTAACGTGAGAGTGTGCCCCTTATTATTGCTATTATTTCTTTCTGGACAATCATAACTCATGTTGGATTCATGAAGCAAATCCACCTTCAAAAATTTATGAAAAGACTGCAAAAGAAAAATAAAAAAAAAAAAGAAAGAAAAGAATCTACTAAAGTTTGTGGAGAATCAACGTGAGATCCAGTTGCTTAACCAATGTATTGATATGCAAAAGAACAATTTGCGAGAATCTCTTAGATTGTACCAGTGATCGGGCTTAGAACTTTGGTTAAGAGAGATAGAGGGGCTACTTTAGCATTATCTAGAAATCAAAAGCAAGATGGAAAATCCCCACAAGCAGTCCCAAATATATATATATATATATACACATATTTAAATCAAGGAATGCAGAACGAAAGGGAGAAAAAAAGTTGTCGTCGTAAAATATGCATGTACTTTGTACAGCTGAAGCAATACGTATGAAAGGAAAGAGAAAGAGAAAGAAATGAGTAGAAATACCTTTGATGGTACGTACATAACACCACTAGGAGTAAGCAGTATTTGATCTTTTAACTTCCGCAGAATATGTGGATCTGGTGAAAATGGAGTAACGCCAAGTGTATTTGCCTTTGAAGGGGCAATGTTCCCAAGGCATGTAGAATAACAAAGGTTGTACGCAATGATCATTGATGGATAAAGAGACTGAAAATCCAAAACAACTACAGGATCTGCATAAAAACCAGACTCTGGTTCCATTACAAGTGGCAGGCATTCCATTGCAGGTTGAGAAGCAACCTAGATAACATAAATATTGGGCACCGTTCGGTCACTTACCATTCACAATAGCAATTAATTCATAAAAGGTAGCACTTTCGGTGCTTGGTAAACCGAAAGGGGAAGAAAATAAAATAAAAGTTATCATCTGCCACAATTTAGAAGAACGTGAGAGATGTAGTACAAACCTGATGATTCCCAGGGGAAATGGCTAGATAATTTTGTGTATGTGCCAATCTTAGGTACATGGACTCAACACGATATTGTGAACCTCGTGAGAGAACTGAGAAAAAGTCGATACCAAAAACACGAGCAAGTTCTGATGTTCGATTTATCTGCAAAAAGCAAACTCAGAAATATCACCCAGCCCAACTAAGTGACAAACAATTACGTAAAACCAAGGAAAAAGAAGTTCCTTGGAATTAACTAGGGGGAAAAAAGACCACAGCCACAGGCGGATGTAATGGGAAAAAAAGGAGCTTATACTTGATCGTTTCACTCTTCCCTAAACATTATCCATTTCTAAATAAACGATGAAACAAATTAATAAATATCTATAGGCGTCACCATCCCCTCCAAAAAATGAAAAAGAAAAAAAAGATTAAGTACATGCCACCAAATCGATAATGCTAAAAAAATGAAGATGTTTGACATATCAAAGTATCTAAGCAATCCTTCCATCCTGGTATCAAGTTAGCATGGAAGATGCTTTTGATAGGGTGGAATTAACTTCTTTATACGTGTGTGTGTGTGTGTGTGTCTCAAAGCCTTTCTTACCATATCAAGTTGGTTCAGTATCTCAAGGTTCAACTTTGCTCTCTCTTTCACATATTCAATACATCGATATCTTGCTCGGTCAGGACCACTGGAAAACCATCTGGTTAGCACCTTATAAGAAATATATGGAATTTTTCTCCTCAATACGGCATCAGCAACTGCTTCAATTGTGTACATATTAGCTTAAGTTCACCACGCATCAATCGCCAAACATTAAGGACAATTCTACCACCAACATGAACACCACTACCATGAGTTCGTCCCCATTCATCCTCAATTATTGCATCTTCCAATACAACAGCATCAGCACTCACTGAATTGGAAATTATGTTATCTAGGAGTCCTTTCTCAGGAATTTCTGAATCTCCAGCAGCAATCTTAGTTTCACATGGCGTCCGAGATATGCTGTTAAGTAAACCTATACCAAGATAAGAAGCCCGTTCTGCCAAAAAACCAAGTGAACCACCTTGAACATCCCAACCCATCAAAATATCTGGGTCAAGTGAACATACAAACTTTATAAAGTGATCAAACAAGGACTTCTCGTCATAAAAAATCAACACTTTGCGGCCAGTAATTCCATCGAGATTCCTGAAAGTGGATAGAGATAACAATCAGAGGCAATTCAAATCTAGTCTTCAGTAATAGACAGTAGAGAAGTACTGGTGCTTGAATATATCCATCTTATTATTGAGTTATTCTAGACAATCCTTAATGCTTGTAACCCACACGAATCCACTTATTCTCAAAATGCCAATACAAAACAAACATATAATCCATACCTCGGACAATTTTCAGCTTTACTGTGCAAAAGCACGTGGAGTTCAACATCAACGTCACTATCATTATGAACAGCAAGAGTTATTATATTGATGGCATCAAACCGAGGATCAGGTCGAAGATCTCCTCTAGAGGCTGCTTGAACCTATCACCATTTTCACATTCTAATTGGATCAATGTCACATATATAAATGCTTCTAATGGCCAAAATTCTGGAGGAGACTTGAAATATTAATAACAAGAATAAAACAAAATAAAGGATAATGTTCTGACTAACATAAGTGGTGAAAGATATCGAATTTGAGACCACTGTTCTATTATGTTATATTTATTTGCAATAACTACAATAAAGTAAACAGTAGACAGTAGAACTAAACGCACCTCTATGCTTAACAATGTCAGTTGCTGTCCACCACCAACACTTGCAGGATCTCGGAATCCAATTTGACTAAGAGGAGTAGGCTTGGATACTCCCACCTGGCCCTGAAATCTGAGAAATATCTCTTGAACAATAAGCATATGCTTTAACTTTTGCAGAATCTCCTTCCCTTTGAACCATTGCTGTCTCCACATTACAGGCGAGGTTCCTTATGCTATCAACAGTTGTAACAGTTATCTTGTGGCTCTTGTGCCTCAATATATTGTTGAAGAGATGTAGAGCCGGATTTAGAAGAAGCCTCGTTGTAATCATCGGGTGAAGAACTTGGTGAACCAGTCGGAGTACTAGAAGTTCCTGCAGTTTCTTACAATCGCCTGTTAAAGAGTTCCTAATTTAAGCTTAAACCAAGAAAGCATTGAAATGTTTACCCTTGTGAGATGATAGCTTCCTCAATTCTGTATTTTCCTCCACTGAAATACCTAGGAATCCAAAACAAAAGATCTGATATTAGATTCCAAATACTAACGGCCGAACATTGAAACTTCTAGCCATAGCTTTTGTTACCAATTGACAGCCATCTTTTCACATGTTCAGATGGAGGTGGCGAAACTATAGGCGTTAACAAATATGAGTATGAGCCATCATTTTGATAGTGAGTAGGGACACCAACAGCAGCTTTTTGTTCTGAAGTAGACTCATTGACTCTAGTGCACTTGTTCCGAACTTCTGCCTCTCCTTGACAGCCCTCCGTAAAGAATGGGAGAAAATCATCCAAAGCTCTCCCTTAATCAGAGGAGAAATTTTCATCAAAATATTATCAAAGAGTCAAAATGAGATGAATGTCAAAACTATAATCTCAAAAAAGACCCTCGGAAGCTTGAATTTTTAAACCAAATAACACTTAGTAGAAGGAAGCATTGACTCAATCACGCAGCAATTGCAAAATCCAAACCCTGACAAATTTATTCTTCAACTTCGTGAAATTCACAAAATACATTGGCAGAAGTCTCATAAAACCTCCAGAACCATCAAAAGCTATAAACTCACACTCTTCTAATATCTTCAGAGTCAAGATGTATCTAATAACCCAGAGTGTATACATCTAATAAATGTACTATATCCTCTCGAAATTGCATGATTTTTAAAATATAGAACAAAAATGTAAACGCTCTTGTATAAATTTTCTAAATACAAAGCTTCAAGCTCTATGTCATACCAAATGCAGGAATTCTAGTCATCAGAACCAAAAATGCAAATGCCCTTACATGAAATTTTCTTAGATAGAAAGCTTCGAGCCCCTATGTCCTACCACATGCAGCAAATAGTTCCTAATTCCAAACACGCACTTCTTTCAAAATAGTAATAGTAACAGCAAACTTGGTCAAAGTAATATGCATTACTTAAGACTACCGCTGTCTAAGAATTTAAACTTAATCATGGGCATAAACAATTTAAAAGACATGCTCAATAAATGGAAGGAGTATCACGATAAAATACCATAGAAGGCTTTAAACATGAAAGAAGCTTGTTTAACCAAATAACAAATCAGGCTTTTGGATTATATAAAAAAAAACTCTTTTCCTTAGGATTAAAAACATGTATTGGTGTAATGAGCTCAACCTGATGCCCCATCATGAGATTGCTTATCTGGACAGGGAAGATGGGTAATAAAAGAATAAGAAAAAGCTTTTCTAGACGGCCTACTAATCCAATCAGTAGTAGGGGGTTTTCTGTAGAAGGTCATGCTAATTAGGTCTGTATCTTGTCGATCAGCAGTAATGACTAGTGAAACATCTCCTCCCTGGCTCTGTCCACTGTTTAAAGCATTCACATTGGTTTTTGTATTTGTTCCCACTGATTTCTCAAAAGACATTTCATACTCCAATTCCCTGGAGGATCGTCCTTCAGTGTCACTCTTCACAGACAACTCATCATGCCCCACAGCAGTTCGAAAACAGCTTGAAGCAGCAACATTTGTTGGCTCCAATCTCTCAGCAGCAAATGTGCTATCCTCAGGATCAGAATTCAACAACAGAACACCGGATTCTTGATAATTTTTAGAATGGCTGATGGCAGCTGCAGAGTCAGGACCACCAAGTGCAGAAAGTGAGGATCTTGTATGCACATCAGAATGACCTGTGGATGAGAAGCTCCCAGATCGAGCGGCCACTCCACTAGCAACGCTGTTCTCACTTTTATGAAAAGTAAAATTTCCACCATCTGTTGTGCAACCAACCAAGGAGCTGCCACTCCTAGACAAAAGGGTGAGTTTTCCATACATACCACCAGAATCTTTAACATCATAAACCTCATGAAGCATTGATTGTGATGCAGAGAACGATGGAGGAAAGCTAAGAGACACACAAGGCTTCTCGTTAGGCTCATCAATGGGTAACACTTGAAAATCTAAATTTCTTGGTAAGTTATTTGTATCTTTTTGTTTCATTACCAAACGGGCAATTTTTGCTATCCCCTGAGAGCTACATTCAACAGGCTCAACTCGGTGATGTCGCTTTCTCCTCATCAAGTCCCGTACAGAGCATCCAACCAGTGAAGCAGTCTCCTTCCCATCACAAATATCAGTCTTCACATTTTTTATTGAAGAATGTTCATGTACTCCCACCTTATATTCAGACAATGGACTAGTAGTAATGGGGCCTTTAGTTTCAGTACAGAAACTTACAGGTTCTCCGTCATCCCTTAACTTTTCATTCATGGAAAAGGGTAAAGAACCCCACAACAATTTTTTCCTTTTGTGCTTATGATTAAAGCTTGAGCCAGCATCCTCCACCACCTTTTTCTCAATAATAGCATCCTCCGATAATACCTGTTTTTCACAAGCCTCATCAAACTTCCTCCTGCACTCAGTTTGAGAAGAATCTTCAGTTAACCTAGCAGGAGGAGCAAAGGACATATCGTCGCCAGCACCATCCACTTGGGGAATAACTTTTCCAGATGAAAGTTTGAGACAATGGTTATTTTTAGGAGAATCAGCTCTCTCCCTTGTACCCCTGAAGTGAACAAAATCATCAACTGAATCAAGAATGTCCTGACACTCCTTTTGAGATTCAGTCTCATAATCCATGTTTGCTTTCTCCAACACTTCCTCAATGCTAGTTGCAGGCAAAAATGGACTCAAAATGGTCTCACAAAAAAGTTCATCATCAGAATTTATGTCATCTGCTGCCTGAGAAGAGGCAAGCCACTTTAGAAGACCCAAGGCTTCCTTATCTGCAACCTGAAAAAATATATGATTTTAATAATACATAAAGATTAATGTAAAAATTTCTTATCGAACAGGCCCTGTATTATACTATTGGGGAATAAATAATATTATTTGAAAATACTATTCTTGGCAACCCTCCTATCAGCTTAAGCTTTTGGGAGAATTGGGATACTAACATGGACAATCATGTATCTAAAGGTAAGACAATCAAGCTGACTCATGCAATCCTCATTACATCTGAAAATTCTATATGCATGCTCCATTATTAGTTACAGATATGCAAATCTAAAAATTATGTTGAAACTTGAAACAAATCATTAAGTTTTGAATTGAATCTGCAATTAGTTGTCCAAACTTTGCTAATAAACATGGAGTTGGGTACTTGAAGCCAATTTTGTTGCAGTCCAAGTCCAAAGGTAGGGAAAGATAACTCAGGGCCATTTGGAAACATTTCCAAAGACCCCTAGACTTACTTCACAACTTTTTTTTTTAGCAGAAACCCGTGAGGAAAATAGCACAAAAGTAATTTAATACACTTTTACAGAAATCCCAAGAAGCAGGTAATAAACTGCTTCCAACAGGTGTAGGCATAGAATCTAATACACTCTAACAACACTGTTAGAAGTGTAATTTTTTTTTTTAAGAAAAATAAACAATTTATTGCCCACAAAGAAAGGCCAAAAACTGGTTTCGGACACAGTACATGACTTGTGCCATCTAAAGATTGTTCTTCCACAGTACATTAATCATGCCGTCTAAAGATTTTGAAGCAAAACACAAAGAAAATGTACCAAACAACATAAAGAATACTGTCAAACAAATATCATTAACATACAACATATTGTAGAAAATAGCAGAATAGTGAAAAGGTATATCAGATATCAATAACATACAACATATTGTAGAAAATTAGACATATTAAAACACTAGTTGACCAACCAAACAAATGCATACAGCACAAAATTAGAATCTAATTAATCAGTCAAATGTAATACTAGGAAAGAGAAGGAAGAGAAAGAAACCAAAAAAAAAAAAAAAAAAAAGAGAAGAAATTCAATATAGTGAGGCAATTTTGTATTTCCACTAAAATAAAATTGCCAAGCGTCTGGAACTCTGAAACAGAGAGCAAAAATAAGCAACACTGCAAAGCCGCCCAAACATACAAGTGAAAGAAAGAAATGCAAAACTATGATTGATTACCTTGTTATCTAATGTCTCAATCATTCGAGATGCTGGAAGTTCATCCTTAAACGATAATTTAACATTTTTATCCCCCTCTGAAAAAGGGATTGCACCATCTGCCTCCCGTGACAACAGAGATGCAATTATGCGTCGTTCTTTGATGCACTCTGAAGGTTCTCCGTCATCGTTATCAAGGACATGGCCAAATCCAACCTCATTTGTCTCATTTGGTGATGATGTCATCAGCTGCACAGACCTTACATCTTTCTCTGACGGAGTTAAGCACAAAGGGCTTTCTGCTACATTATGCAAGTCAACAAATTTGTTCATAAACTCTGGACCAAGTGAGAGTGTTCTTAAAACATCTTCTGGCAGTGGTCTGCTAGGATCAGAAGGTATTTCTAGCTCATGCCTCCCTGTTCTTTCATGCTCCTCCTAAACTACCCAAAAGGCAAAGCAATCTCAGAAAACATGATCTAACACATTTTAGTAGCGACACAAACAACAGGTATACCTCCCAAATTGGCACAAGTGACTGAACCATTTTCACATCTGAACGAGTTTGTGATAAGGATGTATACGTTTTAAACTGCTGATTAAGAATCTCTGCAAAACCAGAAATAATGTATTGCTTTAACCCATAAAGGGGGAAAAAAGTTAAGACATATGCTGTCATTAGTAGTGACAGAAGCTAGACAAACCATCTACTGTAGCATCGCCCTCAAGTTGACAAAGACTCTGACGCTTGATGGAGTTAATCTCTAGATTTGATGAAACATCATAATCAGTAGGAGAATGCCACATCCAATCAGCTGGAACCGTGGAAGACTTCCAAACAGATGAATTAAAAGATGGGCTAGCACTTATATCTGCCTAATGCAAAGTACAGGGAAAAATTATTACAGAAACAAAAATCTTTTTGTTCAAATTTCTAAAACCTAGCAAAAACAAGAATATTGATCAATGTGTCCAAAATCATCCAGTATGGGCAAAGGATAAAATTAACCTCAGAATCAGTAGGCGTGCATGTTAAGGGATCCACGCCCTTTCTAGATTGTTCCGCACTGTCAGATTTCTTTGGGGAGAAAACATCTGGTACAGGATGACGAAACTTCATTTTAGACAGATGTATATGACCCATCCCATATAAGTTGTAGTCGACCTACCAAATGAAAAGCTCACATCATGAGACAGGCAAAAGCAACAATAGCAATGAGGCTAGATGACGAAGAAAAAGAAAGAAGGAAAGAAAGAAGCAATAGGAGCAGAACTGATGAAATAATGATAGGAATAATCCCTCATTAATAAGAACTTCAAGAACTGATTATTTAACTAATCCAGATTACACATAAATCAGATTAACTTCATGCACAAAACATAAAAATCCACTAGAATGCTTCATCTCGCAGGAAGCTGTTTACCAGAAATTGAAGAATAAAAGGAATGTGCGCTTCATGAGGCTGTAAACATTTATCAAGAACTCCACCACCCTGAAAAGAAAGTATTACTACGTTAAAAAAAATGACCTACAAAGAAGTTAATAATACTTCATATTTAAAAACATAAGAAAAGAAATAACGGCAAGCCAAAGACAAATAAAGACGATGAAAAATATATGTTATCCTGTTGGCTCCAACTTTATGGTTTCTGCTTAAACAAGTGAACAAAGTTCTAAGGGGGCCCCTACCCATCTGAAATGATATCCTGTCTAAAAAGAATTTAACTAAAGGAATAGTAGATATGCCACAACACAGCAGCATGAAATAATTTGTGACAAAGAAACATAAGTGAGATGATGTTCAAGATCTCTACCAGAAGGAGATTAGCAGCACGAGAGACGTCCTGTGGGTAGTAACTTATATTTTGTCAAGGCACACAAAAATTTACCCTTGGACCATGAAAGAGTACGGGAAAACAAAAAGGATACAAGCAGATCTTCACAAAGAGCTCCTCTGATGAATGATAACCATAAAACTTTTTCGCTCGGACAAGGTTGCAACCATGAACATGTTGGCGTTTCGAGCATGACTTGCTTTTAAGCTGGAAAATTTCAAGCATGGTACTTTAGCACCCGAAATTTTGATATCATCCAAGCAAAAGAACGAAAAGCACATAAAGAAAATGCAAGAGTCCAAGAGGAGAACTCAATCTGACACAATGAGGCATACCTACCTTTAATGCTTTCTCCATGGCTAGAGATATTTGAAACACGTATGCATCACCTATGCAACCAAAAAAACAGTAAAAGAGCTAAATTATTCTGTGCCCCAACTCTGAAAAGAAAAACATGAACTACTATAGCAGGTGGTACACGAGTAAAAGGAGGTAAATGAAGATTTTTTTTAAAAAAAAAAGGGACGAAGAAGCAAGTTCCTCTGGCAGAACCATGTATAATTCTATCAATTTTCTTTTTTGGACATTAGCTCAGACATATAAGATGCTATATACCTTCTTTCTCAGATTGCATATCGGGACATGGAACATATAGATATGGAAAAACCTACAAAAAAAATTAAAGATAAAAAAATATCAAGAATTAGTCAAAGTTACGCCAAAGATTTATTAATTTAATTTAATATTTTTAATCCTTTCCACAAAGGTATATTCCACAAGGAACAGAGATCATACGTGTAAATCTACCATGGAAATTGAAAAAAAGAAAAAAAGAGAAGTAAAAAAGAATAATTTAATGCTTACATTAAAGAATTTGTAAAATGTGGTTGCAAAATCTGAAAAAAAAAAAAAAATAACAGCAAAATGAAGAACATAGAAAGTGATCTTACTCGATGAATGTGCAAGCAAGTTTTCTGACCAGCCGGAGTCGAGCCGTATATTCTTACAACGGGAACCTCATTCACTTTCCCGCCTAATGAAAAATTCAAAAACAAAATTCGATTTCAAACAGAAAATTAACATACATAGCATCAAAATTTTGGTTTTAGGAATTTGAAGACCGTTAATTTACGAAAAGAACTTAAAAAAAATCCACAGTTTGCAGACAATAATCAATAAATTCCACAGATTCCACTAACCCTAAACACGAACCAGAAACGAAGAAGAAAATCTCGATTCAAGCAAAATCACGGTAGACAAACAACCAAATCTTAAAAAAAAAATAGCTGGAGGAAAATAACGAAATGGCATCGTTCAGGTACCTTGGAAGCTACTGTAAGAGTCGTCGAGGCCTGGAATCGGTGGCGCCATGTAGTGGTCGACGGCGACGATGCGGAGGCTGAAGGTCTGCGAATTCGCCATCGGTTTTGCTCGAAATTACGGAAATGCCCCGGAGGACTATGGATTTGCTTATCGTTGCTGACAAGTGAGGGTACGTATGAAATAAATTTCTTTGATGCTTTTTTGGAGCGAAGGAACAGAGAGCTTCGTTTGGCGCAAAAACGAGAGTGGGCGGTTAAGAAAAAGGAAAACTTGTTCCGCACTCTTTTTCAAGTTTCGCCCCATATAAAATTTCTATTTGTCATTTTGGTCCACCGGGTTTTTGTGAATTACAACTTCCGCCTGCGCTGCTCGGCTTGTTCTGCAAGATTTATAGGGTATTTGGTATAGTGGTTATAACCATTGGTTATAACTGTAAACATTATCTCATATGATAGTTTTACATTGTATCAACTTTTTACTTTTACTAAATATATAAGAACTTTATACTATTTTTAACTAAAATGTTAGTTAGAACCAACTAATGCCAAGCACCTATTGATCAACCTATTGGTTATTGTACGATAGAACAAAAGGATAGAAGGAAAAATAATTGCATGTCATGGGCGAACAAAAAAAAAAGAAAATAATTGAATAGTTTCTCTCCGCTTTGAAATCTTTTAAAGGGATTTACCTTTACGACTTTGAAATTTACTTTAGCAGTTTCTGAACTATTAGCATAGTGACATTTTAGTCCCTAATTTTTTTTTTATTTTGATATATCTTTTTTTGAATTTTTGGTGCTTGATATTCTTGATCTTGACACTAAAATTAATGAATGGTTTTAAAATTTAACATAAACAATCAAGTACATATTGTAAACGTTGGATCTACAATTAAATATAAACAAATTAGTAATCAATTTGATGTTTGCTATTTGCGAGTTTGGGCCCTCAAACCACCATTGTTAGGATCTGTTTAACTTCCAAGAATAAGATTGAGGATGTAAATAACTAAACAAATGCAGGAAAAAATAAATGATACAATAAGCAAGATTTATAGCGGTTAATTCTATAATGAGAGCTACGTCCACTGTTCTTCGCTATGATGAATGAATTGATAAAGATTACAAAGTATTTGAGAAATTTGATATGAAAACACTCGTAATTTCTGCAGAGTTTCGATAAGTTTTCCTCTCTAGTAGCCCTCAAATCCACAATAGTGAAAAATGTTTAAACACACAACAAAACGAGTAAAAACTACAATCGAACCATAACCATTGAATCGACCAACACCTTAAGTTGACTAAGCAATGAGCAAGTAATGCTTACCATATCAATCTATCTCAAATCGAACACTCCTATTGGACTCGATTCGCTCTGAGCACAATTTGGATTCCTCATTCTAGGCCTTTACCGAACAATTTGGGTTTGACCAAATCGTACCCCAACAATTAGCCCCCCATTCTTTAATCGATTACAAAAGTGAAGTGGTCGTTCTGAGCAGGTCCAATCCCCAGTTCGATAATATATTGCTTCCTTTGTACAAAACTATGTTCACACTATAATCGTCAGCCTATCTCAGGAAAACGCGAGCTTCAATCACATATTACACGTGACGTGGTATGATTGGAGCATTTCAAAATATCCTTACAGCATTTCAAACTACTTTTGCCCAATTCTAAATTAAATCTCATTTTTCTTTTTCTTTTCACGTATTTGTTCTAGTATTAATCCCCCTTTAAAGTTTTATTCACTAATAATTAAACTTTGAGTTCATTAGGATGTCAGTCTGACCAATGGAATTCTTAACAAGACTTAGTAATATAAAATATCTAACAGTCACAATCAAAACTATCCTAAATAGTAATCGAGACTGAATATTTTTGTTTAATACTTCATTTGTCATAATAAATGTACAAATTAGGTTAAATTGAGTGTAGATGAGGTTACTTCATAAAAAGGGCTAAGCCATGAAGATGGCTTGTCGAATCAAATACTGGATGAGTAGATTGAATCCAGTGTTTGTGAAATTTGAGGCCATGAAAATGGTAAGGAATTAAGGATGACAAGTCGAATCGAGCACTGGATGAGTAGATCGAATCCAATGTTGATGTAATTAGGAGCCATGGGAATAGTAGGGCCATAAAAATGGTAAGTTGAATCGAACACTAGATGAGTAGATCGAATCTAGTTTAGGAGCCATGAAAATGGGGGGGCCAAAAACATGGCTGGTCGAATCAAACACTAGATGAGTAGATCGAATCCACCGTTGATGTAATTAAGAAGCCATGAAAATGGTGGGGCCATAAAAACAGTAAGTTAAATCAAATACTGGATGAGTATATCGAATCTAGTGTTAATGTAATTAGGAGCCATGAAAATGGTTGGGCCATAAAGATGGTAAGTCGAATCAAACACTGGATGAGTAGATCGAATCTAGTATTGATGTAATTAGAAACCATAAAAATAGTTGGGCCATAAGATGGCAAGTCGAATTGAACACTAGATGAATAGATCGAATCTAGTGTTGATGAAATTAGGGATTGTGGTGTATCGAGGAAAATGGCTATTATAATAATAAAGCGGCTACACTTGTTTATAGTATACGAGCTACCTGCATGCCCATGTGTAAGGATCAAGCCAAATGTAGTTTACTTTTACGCGCCTAAGGTTTTTACAACCATTACTAAAGTGACCGTTCGATTGATGCTTAAGAATTACCTTGATAAACAACCTACCACGAAATGAGCCAAACAGACTTATAAGAAAATTGAAAAATTAAAAGAAAATTGTTTAGCTTTAACAATTACAGCAAGACTAAGTATAATACTTTCTCAGATGATGGGCGTTCCAACTTTTGCTAATGATGGATTCATCGAGTTTCTCCAATTTAAAAACACAGTCGCATATAATACCTAGGACTCGATATGGGCCTTCCCAGTTAGTGGCTAACTTCCTAGCATTCGCCTTTTTTGTATTCTAAAAAACTTTATGTAGCATAAGTTTTCCAATATGAAATCTTCTAATTTTTACCTTGGTATTATAGTATCTCGCAGCTGTTTGCTGATAACGACCAAGGCGATAAAGAGCATTTTCCCTCTTTTCATCTACTAGATCTGGCGTATCTCTCACATCTCCCCATTTGTCATTTCATTGAGAAGGAAGTAGTCAATCTAGAGGTCCTGAGTGACAATTTCTGTTGGGATAACTACTTCTATGCTATAAATAAGAGAAAATAGAGATTCACAAGTTGCACACTTTGGAGTCATTCGATAGGCCCATAGTACCATTAGGAACTCTTCGACCTAACGTTCCTTGCTTCTAGCTTTTTCTTCAAGTTTTTGATGATCGTTTTGTTTGTTGCTTTGCCTTGTCTGTTTCCTTATGGATATCTAGGCGTCGAGAAGGTCAAGATGATATCCTAATCTTGGCATAATTTCTTGAAAGAGGCGGAGATAAATTGTAAGCCATTATCAGTGACAATCTTCTTGGGCACTCTAAATCAACTGATGATGTTTCTCCAAATGAATCTTTTGACATCACGTTCTTTAATATCTGTAAAGGCTTTAGATTTGACCTATTTAGAGAAATAATCTATAAGAACGAGAAGGTATTTACTTGCCCAAGAGCTATGGAAACGGCCCAACCATGTCTATTGAATATTTCATAAATGGATATGGTGAACTGATCGATGAAAATTGTTAAGCGGGCTGGTGGATTGTCGGTACATGTCTTTGGTAACCATCACATTTTTTTGACAAAATCCTTTGAGTCACTCTACATGGTGGGCCAATAATAACCCTGCCTTTTGATCTTGTTGCACAGAGATCGTCCTCTTGAATGATTGCCGCATGAGCCCTCTTGAACTTCTCGGATCACTCGCTCAGCTTCGTATTTTCCTAGGCATCAACGATAAGGACCTATAGTTGACTGTTTATAAAGCTTCTCTTCTATCAAGCAGTATCTTGCTGCTTGAACCTTGATTTTCTTTGCTACTTGCTTGTTTTTTGGGAGCCATCCATCATTTAAGTACATTTCGATTGAGGTCCTCCAGTCATCCCTAAGGTCGACATAGTTGATCTCCTTAGTCGTTTCAATGCTGGGCTGCTCAATGTCTTCTAATGGTATGACTTTCTTTTCTCTCACTTCGACGGACGATCCAAGACTGGCAAGAGCATCTACTCTTGAGTTCGACTCGCGTGGTACATGCCTTACTTTGAACCGATCGAACTGATGCTTCAACTTGTTAAAAACCTCTAAGTAAGGGATTATTTTGTCATTCCAAGCCTCGTATTCTCTGACAACTTGATTGATGACCAAGGTTAGTCACTTTCTATTATGAGTAGCCCTTAGTGTCTTGGCTAATTTTAAGCCGTCGATAATAGCTTCATACTTTGCTTCGTTATTGGTTGCTTTGAAACCCAACCTGAAGCTTTGTTTGATTTCTTTCCTGTCGGTGATTGTAGCAAGATTCCGACACCTGAACCTTTTTCATTATTGGCACCATCGACTTGCATAGTCCACACTTTTGGCTCCTCATTGTTGGGCTCATATGTTAGCTCTGCGACAAAATCAGCCAACATTTGTGCCTTTAATGCCGTTTGAGGCTTATATTCAATATCGAACTCAATGAGTTCGAAGCCCACTTTGTCAACCTCCTGGAGCTAATTCGACGGCAGGAGGTTCGGGCGGCGACGAGCACTTTTGGCTGGTGCATGCAAGGCAGTGACGGCCTAAGCCAGATAGAAATGAAGGGGCAACCTCGGTGAAAGAGGGAGGGGCTTTCTGTTTTGGACATCCAGGGAAAAGAAACAGAAGAAAAGAAAAAAAAAAGATTAGGGGGAAACGAGGGGAAAAAATCAGGGGGAGATCTGATTTTAATATCAGATTTTTTAAGAACATTCTAGAAATAAATTTATGCCCCTAAAGTGACCCCAAAATTTTGAATTTTCTTTTCAAATAAAACCATGGGTTTTATAGTGTGGGTTACTCTAGTAGAGTTGACGCTAGAACGATATATCATTGGACTCAACTCATTGCGATCTATCTATTGGTGCATGAGGTGTTAGAAACTAATGCTGAAATATACAACAAAGTTAGAGGAGAGACGAGGGCAGATAGAGAAAGTGGGTTGAATTTTGATTGGTTTATTTCTTCGTGTTCATGTATTTATGGACAATGTCGTGGGTCCATGAAGTCTATTTTGTGTTGTGGTTGGGCTGATTAAATTTTTGATTTGTAACTTTAAATTTCTACTGACGTACTCGTATTTCTAAAACTGTAATATTCTTTGTTTTTCTAAAAATAAATAAATAAGTTCTTACTGTATTTTCATCTTATTAAGATCTCCATACTGTCACAAAATAATTTTCATGAATTTATTCATACTTCATGGATTTCATGTTTTTATTCTAAAATACTTAACTTTGACACTTTTGTTCTAAAAATTGGTTATCAACTATATTCACCATTTTTTTTATTTTATAAGAATAACATTTTGTATACAAAAGCTTTCATCAAATATTAAAATTTGATTTCTTTGATCAAAATAATCTTTCACAAAGTTTTAAAAAATGCTAATTACAAATAAAACGCATATTTCTTATTATAATTTTCTTATTTTATTCGTTACATTTTCATACTATATTTTTATACATAATATGAAAACAGATTTAGTATTAAAACATGTTGGTATTCTAAAATTTCCTTGTTTTTATGTAATGAGACTGAACCTCTTCTCTTTTTTTCTCAAATGAATCCGCCATTTTTATCTTAATAAAAACTATTTTTCTATACCACCTAAACATATCATAAACTTTTATTTATTTCATAAAAATGATGGTCATGATTTATTAATCATTTTCGTAATTTAAATTAACTATCTGTAATTTAATTTAAATTAGATCATAAACTTTGCACAATTTGTGCTTTATGGATAAAACTCGAACTGTTGAATACAAATCGCTTATGGGCCATATTTAAATTATAGATGCTTTTACTTTTCCTTAATTACAATATGGATTTCAAATTAATTCGCTTATGATATTGCATTGCCTTAGAGGCTCGTGCAAACGCTTATGGATTCCATAACATTTTATTATAATTATTGTTATTATTATTTACTTTATGTAATTACTAACACATGTAATTAACTAATGTGCATATGTAAGATACTGTAAATTTTTGAATTTTCAATAATCTTTATGGTGTAGAAAATTCTTATCATGTCTTATGATCTTCATTAAAACTAGATCGATCTTGCATTCATGAATATTAGGCTCACCATATCTATATTATGATATTGAGCTATTGATCACTATGATCTATATCTTTCTTACTAAACTGGTATCATATAAGAATTTTGTATAATCATACTGAGTCAAAAATTCCTTTTTTATCAATTTATCTCAATCTAGATTTTCTAATTAAGATTCTTATCAAGGCCACTACTTTGACCTATGCATAAAATTATTAAATCATAAAAGATAAGTTTAGTACATTGAATAATTATTTTTAATTATCTAAGTATACTATCATAACATCACATTTTGCTATATGTTTAATACATGAAACACATAAAACAGTTATAATATTATTCATTACTAAAGTCTTATTGTTTTTAAGACTTTCTAAATATATGTTAATCGAGCAATTGTACAATTATAAATCGTGATTTAATCACGATTTAGAATTCTAAATTTCCTAAGCGTTATAGAAGGTGTCTAACCTGGAACGAAGTTCTTACAACTTCTTGTAATGCTTAACGGTACTTTGCATGACTGAATTAAATCTAATTATAAAATCGCAAAATTTAATTTGTACGTCCACAAATCTCCACACATCAATAAATGTTTGGGTTTTAAGGAAACTCTTGGCTTAATCACGTAAATTCTCAATCATTTTCTTAAATCTTTACATTCTCTTATAAACGTTTTTTGTGATTCATATCAAAACTTATACTTTTAAGCTCTAAACTTATATCTGCTTATAAACGCAGTGATATAGTTATAGAAAGCTCCTCAATTAATTTTATTTATTAATTACTGAATTTTTTCGGTCATTACAAAAATGCATTTCTCTAATAATTGACCCAACCAATATACGGTTTGGTAACGAGCCAATATGTTAATAATGTATTTAATATTTAAATATAGCAGTGATAAAATAGCCTAACACTCTCTGCAAAATATATGTATACACACACATATATTAATGAGCACAAGTCAATAAAAACCTTTATTATGTGGCATTCCTTAACAGAGTTGTTGAATTTGTGAGACACGAGTTCTCTCTTTTAGGTGTGCTTCGATCAGCCATGGTTTGTCTTTGGCTTCTTGCCGTGCCATTGAAGTCAAGTTGAAAGCTTATACATTTAGTTAGGCAAAATAATTCAATCCACATGATATTGACTAATAATTTGTTTTAGTTATGATATCACTTCACCGAGTAAACATGATGTTGCTTTGTGAAATTATATGGCGATTTCTTGGAAATTTCGGACAAAGATACACAAGGACGACGACGACGACGCTCAATACTCCGAGTTTAGAGTATGTGAAGCAAATTCTTACCAAGTTTTTTTTTTTAATTTTTTATAAGACTAAAATAGACCATCGTGTCAACCCTAGCTTTTTCCACAAAATGATGGTCATGTTCCATGATTCCATACGAATTCACCAAGTGGAGGACAGTATTCCGAGCAGGATAAAAAAATTAAAAAAAAAAAAACGTGGAGTACTACACTATTACGTAAGGAAGCACCAATTAAATTGTTTGAATTCGTCACCAAGGACGAAAATAAATAATTTCAAGTGTTGGTTGTGCTTGGTATGTGCTTGACACCAAATCAACTTAAGGTCATCACTCACTCCTTTCAACTCTTATATTGTGGAAGACTTTCCACCCCCTATCAACCCTCCTCTTTTTTTTTTTTTTTTTTTGATCTTAAGCTATTATTAGCTTAATATATTCTCTCCATCTTAAGCTATTCCAAACTTATCTTTTGGAAGGCGTCGTATGAAATATATTAATTAGTGTACAGTTAATTTATATTAGTGAGTCACTCCTCAGTTATTCTTGAATTTGCAATTTAATCTCTGGTTTAAATATTTTTCCATTTTAGAGTCCTTGTATTCTGCTTTAAGTGCATACGAATTAACAACCAATTACATTGGCCCTATTCCTTTCAAAAATGTCTATATTCTATAATCTATAATCCATCTGCTACTTTATAGAAGAGGAAAAATATTTTGTACTTTAACTAACTTTTGAATCAATCCGATGCTCTAAAATTACTTATCTTGTACTTACTTTGATACAATGCTTTAAATTAACCCACATGCTTATCCCCTTTTTTACACATCATACCATTTTTTACATATATTTTTTCTTTTCCTTTTTTCGTTTGAGTAATTTTCCTTATGTTTGTGTAATTTTCTTTTCTTTTTTTTTTCCTTTTGTGTTAATGAATTTTGGGCTAAAGTTGTTTTGTTTTAACTCAATGAGCATTATGCCACTATGTACTCCACTATTGAACCAGTAATACAAAGTACTTAAAAATATAGATAAATGAATCATGATTTAGTAATTTCTTTCTTTTCTGTAGATATGTCATCAACTAATTTGCAGCTTAATTTGTTAGTTATGGGCATGAAGCTTTTCGGACTATGGAGAATATATTCCTATCTGATGTCCATGATCGACTTCAAGAAATTACCTTTCATATTATTTTATCTTAAAGTTCTATTATTACATGTACAATAAAAAAAAGACCTTATTTGTAACACATACAGATAGAGTACCTGTGACCATTTCTAGGCGATATAGGACTGCACAACCCACCCTATCTTGACTCTCTTCGCCTCAAGGGAATTATGGTTGTTACAATCATTACACCTTTAGGGCCCATCGTCACCATCTATAACGACCTGCACCTTTACTTGTCACGATATTGTCCCTTTTGGGCATAAATCCACACGGTTTTGCTCTTAGATTTTACCCCAAAAGGCCTCATGCTATTGGGAGGTGGTGTCATTACTCATGAACCATTATCTATGGCTATTCCTAGGTGATGTGAGACTGCATAACCCACCATTTCTTCGCCCTCTTCAACTCAAGGAAATTATGGTTATCACATATTCATTTACCAATATAACCAAATCACCAAGGACTTGTTCGTCTTTCCAGATCCTGAATAATGGTTTTAAAAGGATAATATTTACTCTCGCTAAGGAGCTATGGATTCTATATCAGTGAATTATACTTTCAATTCTACATCTGTGAATTAATGCTCTCATCGAGAATAAGTCATACATCCAACATAATGACATGAGAATCTTTGAGGGAATTCATGTATTTGATATATCAAAAGACACAATTTATAAACATAGAGTCTTGATTCTATTTCATGAGTAAGATCATTACGTAAATGATGATTATCAAAAGTGGATTAATTTAGTTGAGTAGAATAATATATTAATAAAACTAATTATGCTTCAGGTCTAGTTTATACACACACACCATACCTTGGAGTCCCCACTTTGACAACCAAAATAAGCTTTTAGAGGGCTAGAAAGGAGAACTGGAAGGAGAATTAAAAAGAGAAAATCCACACGTGCCCACACATATGTTGATTCCTAAGAGATGTGTCATTGCCAAATAGGTCTAAATTAATATTCTATATGAATAATTTATATAACAACTACATGAGCCGATTGGTGGAGTGTTTAGAAAAATTTGAAAACCTAATCATGCTACATAATTTACGTGTATATATATATTTGCTTTTTAATAATATCCCAACAAAACAAAGAATGGAAACTCAAGAGTGTTTCCACGAGAAAATTTGGATTCATGTGACCTCAGCATTTAAGGAAATGGACAAATGAAGGCTTAATTTGGCGCATAAATTATGTACGTTATTACATTTTTTGTTGAACTAATTACTAACAAAATGTGCACTTTCGGATAGATTCCTCAGGCATTTCAGAAATATACGTGATAATGCAGTGGCCATTAAGAAGGACAGAATTGGAAACTTCTAGGCGGCATTAACATGCCTTGCAACTTGTTATTATTCAAAGTGTAAGGACTATATGTCGAAATATTTTTAGTTCATGGACTAAAGAAAATTTGGTGTTCGTATGTATAGTTAGTGGAACATTACCAAAATCCGAATGACCCCTTTATTGTATAAATTATTATTTAAAGTGTAAGGACTATATGTCGAAATATTTTTAGTTCATGGACTAAAGAAAATTTGGTGATCATATGTATGGCTAGTGGAATGTTACCAAAACCCGAATGAGCCCTTTATTATATAAATTATTTGACAGGAGAGTGATATACAAGCAACTTGAGGCAACCAAGATTTAAAATGTCAATCAATAGATTGTTTGAGGCAGCTGTTACAGGTGATGTTGAAACACTACACCAATTGATTCAAAGAAACCCAATGATTCTAGCAGATTATGCACTCATGTATCCTCACCTGGACCCACTTTACGTTGCTACAAAATTAGGGCATCTTGGTTTTGTCCGAGAGATGGTTAGGCTGAAGCCTGACTCGGTGAGAGAGCAAAACGACGATGGGTTTAGACCACTAGACATAGCCTCGGCTTTGGGGCATGTAGAGATCGTGAAAGAGCTATTATTAGCAAGTAGTAGTAATCTTGGACATGATATATGTCGTTTGAAGGGAAGAGATGGAAAAACGGCAATTCATTACGCTACTCTTCATGGAAAGATTGAAATAATCGATCAACTGCTCACCTTTTCTTCAGAGTCTGCAACGGATGTCACGGTTCAGGGAGAAACTGCTCTCCATGTTGCTGTCAAGTACTATAGATTTGAAGCCCTTAGAAACTTGGTGGAATGGCTTGAAAAGCTCCGGTTGGAAGAGCTGGTGAATTGGGGTGACAAAGATGGCAACACAGTTTTGCATCTCGCAGTCGCAAGAAAACAACATGAGGTTAGTTCTTACATACATACATGCATACATGTACATATATATGTATATATATATATATACACGTATGTCAAATAGTTTGAAGAAGCGATCGTGCAGGTTGTTCATATTATATCTCAACAATTATACAGATGATCTTCGATGGCTAACATTTTAAATTAATTTATTTTTATATATCATGAATATTGTTCTTACTTTCATTTTATGGATATTTACGTTCAAATATTTTGAGAGTACTATAAAATATAACAAAGCGTTTGCTCTAATATAGAATAATAACAAAACAAAAAAAAAAAAAGAAAAACGAAAAATCGATTCAAGTAGAATTCCACCCCGTGCTTTAGCCCTAAGGACAAGAATTTCAAATTTTGGTTGATTATCTTTTGAAATTTTTTTTTTAAAGGAGTGAATTCCCCTATTTTACTTTAACATGCTATAAAGTTTTTCTTTTTCTTTTTTACTGTAGTTAATATCCATAAATTTTCGATCCTGCAATGCACAACGTACTATAGCTCAAATCTTCCGTATCATATTATATATATATATATATATATGTATGTATGTATATACAAACTAGTTCAAAATCACATGCGCATCCAATTTGTTGAATTTTTGACAAACATGAGTGTAATTATTTTCTAAAAAGTTTAAGATTTGTTTAAATACATGGTTGAAATGAAAGATTTAAGTTGAAAATACTGTAGCAATTTTAATTTTACAAGAGAAATTATTATGACAAAATTAGTAAGCAGTATTTCAAAATGTACTATTAATTTTTTTTATTGATTAATTCTTTAAAAGAACGCTATTTTAGTGGAGCAATTAGATGAATAAAAAATTATTATGAATACTACAACTGGTATAAAAGATATTTAAATGAATTGTGAGATAGTGAGATCCTGTTTGAGGATAATGATTTTATAAAAGAATTTATAAATGTCACTCTTAATACATTAAGAAATAAATGAAAAAAAAGTAGAGACACATATGGAAAAATAATAATAGTGGCAAACAAAAAATATATTTTAATAAAAGAAAGTCACAAGAGGATTAGGAGTCCAAAAACAAAAAGGACAAAAAGAGTTTTTTTTCCTAAAGCTTTTAAAAAAAGAAGAAGAAGAAGCAAGCTTTCAACCAAAAACACACAGTTTTGGTTAAAATTGGTAAACAGTTTTAGTTATCGACACTTATATATATGTATAGATATATATATATATATATAAATAATTTTTGAGCTACTAATCATACAATAACAATTAATTAAAGGTCCGTTTGGTTGGATATTCAAATAACGGTTCGAATCATTTTGCTATAGTATTTTCTCTCACAAAAATTTAAATATTCATTCAAATACTCTACTCAAATACTCGAACCAAACAGGCTCTAATATTCCCAATTTTATCTTAATGAAGAGTGTACAGCTCCTGCTTAGTTGTAGCAAAGTGGACTTGAACGCAACAAACTCAAAGGGATTGACAGCAGGGGATATAATTGACATCCTAATTGAAAATCCCAGTGATGTGCAACTCAGAGAAAGCCTCCGCCGTGCAGGAGCTAAAGACAATATTAATTCATCAAACGCCGTCGTATCACCAGGCTTCAAGTGCCAGTAATAATGCCATTAACAATCAATTAGAGGCTGATCATGAAAAGGACTGGATCAAATACTTCCGATATCGAAGGAAAAGAGACTCTCCAAGCGACACAAGAAATGCACTTTTAGTGGTTGCCACTCTGATTGCAACAGTCACATTCCAAGCAGGAGTCAACCCACCAAGCCGTTTTTTAGTGGGAAATTCCCAAAACATGAAAAAAAATATTTCAAGTACTGCCGTGGAAGAAAAGTCATCTTCCTATTCAACAACTGATCTTAACAAGAATCAACTTGCTCCATCTCCAGTGTACACAGAAATGGATCTTTATCCGACGGCGGTACAGCCTACAGTGATTGCATTAAGCGCTGTCCTAGAGAACCTTGGGTCGCAGCTGCTGGCGTCTGAGCTCTTCTTGTTAGGGAACTCGATGGGCCTCTCGGCGTCCCTCGACGTCATAATCTATCTCACGGCGGGATTTCCTTTCCAAAGAGAGCTTCACATCTCCATATATTCAATGATGTTTTCCTATGGTTGGTGTTTGCAAGGTTTGCAGGATGAGGGAGGCTATAGGCATGCCATTCTTTGGGTTGCCCTTCTTTTTCCATTTTCGTTGAGGTGGTTTCCCAGGTGGGCAAAGAGGATTCGGAAGTGGTGGAGCAAGAAAATTTTGAGAGACAATCAGTTACATCCCCTGGGATGATCAGATTCAGATGGACTTTGCGATGTGATTACATGCCATTGATAGGTACTAAAAATGTTGTGATATGTTGTATCTGATTATTACCTAGAGATTTATTAGGATTTCCCTTATTTAGACTGTGAGAGTAGCTAGTTGAGTTATAAAAAATGATAGACAAAATATGTGAAGCAATGGGCTTGAGAATTTTAGAGAATAATGCCGAGGGTGTTTTTAAACTTTTTGCTTTAAAACACATGCGACAACACTTCTAAAAGCACTTGAAAATGATACCAAACAATTTCTAGTTTAGCAGAATGAGAATGAAATAAGGCCCCATTTGGTATTGTTTTCATTTTGTTTTGGTTTTTAAAAAAAGTTAAAAATGAGAATATTTTAAAAAATGTGTTGGGTTTATTTTAAAAATTATGTTTGATTGATACTTTTTGTCTTTTTTAAAAATAGCTGAGAAAAATAAAAATAATACGTGTTTTTGAAAACACCAATTATTAATTGTACTAATTACAATTAAGTATTAAACAATTTTTTCACTAAAAAAGTAAAAAAAATTCAAGAGGAAGCCTCTCGTCTTCCTCTTTTTTTTTTTGCACTGAACTCTCTCGTCTTCCTTCGAACACCAGTGAGGCTGCAACGCCACCCACCTTCTACGATGATGACAATGATCGAGTTGGGCTAGATAGATTTGCACGACGGAGATCGAGGCTAGGCTTGGCCAGTGATGTGAGGGGTCATTGTCGCTGGCGACGACTAGGACTGTGGGTCCCCAGGGATAGCTTGCGTTGTGGTCGCTGATGCTTCAAGGTTGGGAGTCTGCAATCATCGATGATCCGGCGAGAGGTTGTCTTTGTTGAACAGCATTTTCAAAAACAAAACCAAATAGCACCTTTCTTTTCAGAATTTTTTAAAAAACTGATAACTAATTAAAAAAATAAAGAACGAAAACAAAACTACCGAACGTGTATTCAAACGAGATCTTCCTTTTTTTGTTTAAAAAACAAAAAAAAAAATTTGTTTTAAAAAATCATACCGAGCAAGGCCTAAATTACCTATAATACTTGATAAAAGAGGAATTCACACATAGAAAAAATAAATAATATATATATATATATAATTATTTACTACTTATAATGGCCACGGAACTTCCTCCAAATAAAAAGTAAGGAGAAAATTTGTATTTTAGAAAAATGCTAATTCATTATTGGGTCCCTGAACTTTGATTCTTTTTTTCCATCTCTTGAGAGGAATGGCAAATAAAGATGAAGACTCCCCACATAGGACTGCGCTTACTGCCAGTGGGCAATTCATATGCTGTTAATGGGCGCTTGAGATATGGTCACCCATTAAAAAATGGAGATCCACAACATTGTATTTATTGTCCCTATTACAAGGATTAGTTGGGCAAGAAAGAAATCAAGTGAGCAGATGCATGTGGTACAAAAGTTTATTAAATTATCTGCTTTGGCTCAAACATGTTGAACATTAAGGGTGCGTTTGGTACGAGTATTTGAGTAGAGTATTTGAATGAAGATTTAAATTTTTATGAGAGAAAATACTGTAGCAAAATGATTCTAACCATGATTTGAAAACCGAAATAGTGGAACCATGTAAGCTGGGATCGATTGACCAAACAAACCCTTGATTACTTCTTCACAGATAAATGAGACGACCAGGTTGTTCATCTTTCCAAAAAAGAAAAATATACCAAATATACCAAGTTGTCTATTTACCCGAATCATGTGAGGTGGGAATTCATGGAACAAATAAATAATATTCTTACTTTTCCAAGATAAATCCTACATCACACATAATACCTTTGAATTCATTTCATGGTTTTGTATTGCACCAAGTCCTCCCTTTCAAATTAAAGCCATGAGTATCATTTTCCACAATCCTCGCCTCATCTTTTACTTTATATTTATATCCTGCTGCTTTGTTGTTTCACATTCATCTTTTACTTTATATTTATATCCTGTTGCTTTGTTGTTTCACATTCTTTGGTTCAATTTAGATGCCCCTCTTACAAAAGTTCCGCTTTGTTGCGATTCAAACAATAGTTTGAAACTAAAAGGCCTTACTTTGATGAGTTTGGTGACGCTACTCGCCAAAAGAATATGATGGATGCTTGGAATGCCAGTGCAGATTGTTGCTTGTGGGATGGTGTGTTATGCAATATGTGAACTGGTCATGTGATAAGCCTAGATCTAAGCAACAGGGGGCTTCAACGGTTTTTGCACTCCAACAGCAGCCTCTTCAGCTTAAATCAACTTCAACCGCTCAAGAAAACGACATATCTTTCACAAAGCAAGGCATGGAAAGACTTATTCCAAATAATAGAAAGCTCTGGTGTTTGGCTAAAGGTGTTGTGAACTACAAATTTCGTTATAGACAGTATAAAGCTCTCATATACTACAGTAAAAAGAGAAAAAAAAAATTGTTACAGTAAAAACGGTTCCCACCACTAACCAAACCCCTTATAGGACTCCAATCTAGTCTAGCCCTCACTCTGCACAATCTATGATTCAACATTGCTACTTTTTTCTTATTTTAATCCCAAATAACAATACAAGGTGGCAAGTTACAGATTTATGAGCACCCTATTTCTTGAAAAATCTTTCATCTAACGTAAACTTATTAATAAATCCTTGTTGGCTTTCTTATTTTCCTGGTCAAAGATGTCATCTAAAGTTCAAATCATAAAAAAAAAGAAAAAGAAACAACCACATTAGAGCCAAAGACGGAAAGTTTGACTTGCAATAAACATAAGAAGATAGAAAATTTACCATGAGTCGTTTAATATTGTTTTCAAAATAGTTAAAAATGTTTTGTTTTAAAAAATAAATTTTTTAAAAATTATACTAAGAGTATTTTTAAAATTTTTGCCTCAAAAAAACGTATGAAAACATTTTCAAAAATTTTGAGAATAAAAATAAATAGGGCGCATATTCCTATTACAATTAAAAGTAGTGGGACAGAGTCTTATCATTGAAGATTTACACATATTGATTAAGAAATCCATTGAAAGCATTTCTTGGCCTCTGAAGCTGCCTTCGCCATAAGAAGAGAGTAAAGAAAGTTGTACTTTTTTTGTTTGATGAATTTGGTGTAGCTGTGGCTCTGTAGCTACTGACAGGGAAAAAATAAAAGCAACCAAGAACTAACAATTATTATCATGATATATCTATAAGATAGAAAATATTAACAGAAAAATTTAGAAAAGAGTACCTTGGTCCATCTACCCAGTATCACCGCTTTCCTATGTGACTGCGGACATACTGAGCATAAGTTTCTACGAACCAGTTGAGTTTCTTTGAGATAATGATATGTCCGCCGATGAGTCCGGTGATTAATCCAATCCCGATTCCAAATCCGTATCCCCATAGTATTGATTTCCAGCCAAAACTGTCCTCTGATTCTTGTTCCTTTCTATGATGAAAAGCTGGTGTTTCTTCAGAGTTCTCACATTGATATGACAATGGAGGGCCACATAATCCCAAGTTTTGCTCAAATGCGGAAGAGGGATATGCTTGTAATTGGGTACCTAAAGGTATTTGGCCTGTAAGTTCGTTGTGGGAGAAGTCTAGATAATCAAGACGGGCAAGATTACCGAGTTGCGCCGGAGTTCTTCCAGAGAGCTTGTTTCTGGAGAGATCTAGTCCCCAAGAGATAATAGGATGAGACTTTTAGAAATCAAAGCAATAAGCAACAAAAAATAGAGAGATGATTACATATAAAATTTTACGTGGAAAAACCTTTAAAGGGTGAAAAAACCACGAGCAGAGGAGAAACAATTCATTAATCACAAAACAGAAATTATAACGGTATTTAGAATGCTCAAATACAGAAATTCACTCATTCAATTACTCACAAACTCAGAAGATTGAGTTCTCTTTATCACTTAATTTTGTGACTCTTTGTGACTCTCTAATGTGTTTCACTAATGTGTCTCTCTCTAAACTATGAAGAATATGACATATTTATATGTATGGGGACTTAAACCCTAATCCAAAATAACTCAAAAACGCATAAAAACGCGAAATATACAATCAGGCTGCATTAGAGCTCCGCGTCGCTGGTTATCCTAAATTGGAGCACCGCGGCGCTAGATTGTAGCGCCATAGCGCTGCTTTCAAACACCGTGCCCCACCTTTCTGCCTTTACCTTTGAGTGAATTTTGGGTCACAAAATAACAAGACTTGTAAAACTGTTACTTGATAAGTTGAGTGACTAGATATGTAAGATCTCCTATGGTGTCTGGAAATTTGCCATTGAATTGTTTGATAGATCAATGGCCTGAATGAGGATGAGCATCGTGGAAAACGAAGCTTGAAATCCCTTCCATGTAATGGTCAACGAGTATTTATAATAGCGGTTCTTGTAAAGATCACATATAAAGAAACCACCCATGTCGCTCCAATGTTCAAAGTATTCTGATGATTGACTTCCACTAAATTCACTGGATGCGATATCGAAGACACGCAGATATGCAAAACCCCAAAAATTCCTAGGATCACATATAGGACCAAAGAATTTGTTACGCCTCAAACTTAGAACTGCCAACTTTGGTAATGCCTGTAATGAGAAAGGAAATGTGTCAACTATCTGGTTATATTGAACATCTAGCTCTCTTAATTCTCTGCATTTGGTCAACAACTATGGAAACTTACCCAGTAACTGGTTATTACCGAGACTCAATGCCTCCAAATTGCATTCATCTGTACACATTTCAGGCATGTTCCCATGAACATTGTTGTTTTGTGGATTTAAATGTTTGATGGAGCCAGCAAAACATTTTGGAAGAGTTCCTGTCAACCACTTGGCTCTGGGAAGAGACTGAGCTCGAAATTGCCAGTTAAGTTATTAGACTGGAGCAGAAGAGCTCTTAGCTTTGCCAATTTCAGTACAGATCTCGGCATTTGTCCACTTAATTTGTTTCTATTGAGAGATAGAAGAGACAATGTAGATGATGAAGAAATATTCTGGGCGACTAGAAGGCCTGTAAACTGATTGTCATCCAGTACTAGGTACTTTAGACAAGGCATTGTGAACAAAGGAGGAGGAATAATTCCAGTGAATGAATTTTTTGACAGGAAAAGTTTGAGCAAGAAATTGAAATTTCCAAAGACATGGGATGGAATTGGCCCTGCAAATTGATTTTCTGGCAGATCCAAATGAAGAAGTTGGGACAGGTTTGGTGGAGATTTTGGGAACTTGCCATGAAAACGGTTATTAGAAAGATCCAAATGGCTTATTCGGGTAATGTTTGCCACGGAAGATGGAATTCGACCACTAAATTGATTAAAACCAAGCTCAAGAACATTGAGCTTTGCAAGATTTTTGCCCAAAGTGAATGAAAGTGAACCATTAAAGTGGTCCGATGAGAGACCAAGATATGTGAGTTGGGAGAGGTTTTCCAATAAAAAGGGGAACTCACCGCTGAAGCCATTATCTGAAAGGTTAAAATATGAGTTGAGAAAGGCTCCCCAATGCAGGTGGAAGATTACCATAGAAGTTGTTCCTTGATGTGTGGGTTAATTAAGGTTCCCAGTCCAAGAAGGAACATTTTAGAGAATGCTAACCCGAATTCTGTTTTGTTTGGCCGAAAAAGTTCACAGTGCTAGCTTTTTGTGGTGAAAATAAAATTATGGGAATTTTTTTATTTGATTTTGTAGCCCGCCACTAATCCCGTTGGGGATGCGAGGGCTTCGCCCCTGCAGTATGAAACGGATTTTTTTAGGGTTATACCACTATATATATGTATTTTTTTCTGACTCCTTCTTTCCTACCAATTGTTGAAATAGTGGATTTGTTTCTGGCTTTGTCCATAGTTTTTTCCTTCTAAGGTTTTCTATGCATACCTGTGTGTTCTTGTTCTTCATTTTTCTTTTGTATATTTTTGCTATTTTCTAACATATTGGTATTAGAGTGAAAGCCAAGTTTGACATCTACAATGGCAACCATGACATATGATATTCTACTTTGGGATCGCAACACCAGATTTTTACTTTGGTAGGTCACGATGTAGGTTGCGCTTGTACAGATAGATTTGGATGATGTACAGCAAGGGTTTGACAAGATGCCCTCAACATGGTCAACGGAGGAAAAACAACGTAAGGATCAGAAGGTCCTATCTCAAACTCATCTTTGTCTGTCAAACCAAATTCTACAAGACATTATGAAGGAGAAAACTACCATTGTATTGTGGTTAAAGTTAGAGCAACTATGCATGGAAAAAAGTCTGACTAGCAAGTTGTACCTAAAGCAACGAATCTATTCTCATCGTGTGATAGAAAGTACATCTTTAAAAGATCACTAAACTATCTTTAAGGAAATTGTCTTTGAACTAGAGACTTTGGAGGTTAAGTACGACGAAGAAGATTTAGGGTTGATTTTATTGTGTTCGTTGCACTCTTCATATGCAAGTTTCTGAGATATTATTATATATAGTCGTGAGACTCTTACTCTCGAGGAAGTATATGGCGTTCTCTTTTCTAAGGAGAAGATGAAGCATCTTGTGGTTGGATCTGAGGCTCAGGTAGAGGGCCTTATTGTTCGAGGGAGGGCATAGGAAAGGAATTCAAGTGGTGGTGAAAGAGGTAGATCGAAATCCGGTAATAGAGATAAAATCTTCAGGTATTGCAAGAAAAAAGGTCACATCAAATCTAAATGCTATAAGCTGCAGACTAAGAATAAGAGTGGTGCTGCTAATCAGAAGGGATAAGAACTGGAAAAATCCAATAAAGCCAGTGTTATAGAGGAACTCCTAGTTGTTTCTGATGGCAATTCCAAGCCTTGCGAGGATTGGATTCTTGACTCAGGCTATATGTTTCCTATGTGCCCTAATTGGGATGAGTTTTCAACATATGAAACAATGTCTAAGGTGCTGTGGTGATGGAAATAACACATCTTGTAAGATAGCTACTATTACAATTGTCATAATTAAAATATTTGATGGAGTTATCAGGGCGCTTTGTGATATGGGACATGTCCCTGATTTAAAAAGAAATTTTATCTCTTTGAGTACTCTTAATTCAAAAGAGTACAGGTAAACTAGTGAAGGTGAAGTCTTGAAGGTTAGTAAAGGTACTCTTGTTATAATGAAAGGACTGAAAAATCTTGCAAAATTATGTCTTGCCATGTACTATAGTTACAGGTGATGCATCCATCAGTACACCTTCCATGTTAGATGGTGATATTCCTAGACTCTAGCATATGCATCTTGGGCATATGAGTGAGAATAGGACGGCTAAATTGAGCATAAGAGGACTTCTTGATGGCCAAAGCATTAGTAAATTGAAGTTCTATGAACGTTGCGTTTTTGGAAAGCAAAAAAAGTCAGATTCACAAAAAGCATTCGTAAAACAAAGAGAACACTTGATTATATTCATTCTGATCATTGAGACCATCTAGGGTGCCTTCTAAGGGAGGTGCTAATTATATGCTGACTTTTATTGATGATTTTCTAGGAAAGTTTAGGTTTTTTTTTTTTTTTCCTTGAAGCAGAATAATGATATCTTACCTGCATTCAAGGAGTTCACTATGATCGAGAAGCAGACATGGAAGCAGATAAAGCGTCTTTGCACTGATAATGGCTTGGAGTTTTGTTATGATGAGTTTAATGCTCTATGCAAGTTAGATGCAATTGTGGGGCATCATATAGTTTGTCATACTTGACAGCAAAATGGTGTTGAAGAGTGAATGAAATAGGACTTGATGGAGAAGGTACGTTGTATGCTCTCCAATGCTCGTTTACCCAAATCTTTTTAGGCCGAAGCTGCTTCTATAGCTTGTTTTCTTATGAATCACTCTCCTTCAACTGTTATTGACAAAAAGACTTCACAAGAAATATAGTCCTAAACTCCTGCTAATTACTCTAATTTGAAGATATTTGGGTGTTTTGCTTTTGCTCATGTTGATAATAGAAAAACTGGAACCTAAATCTATAAAGTATGTATTTATTGCCTGTAAGTTGAGTATTAAAGGGATATAAGCTTTGGCGCCCAAAAACCAAAAAAGTCATAGTCAGTAGTGATTTTTTTTTTTTATGAAATTGCTATGTTTTATGTCTCATCTTTTAGAGATTCTTGTGATAAAATGCAACGGATATCTAGCACACAGGTGGGGTTTGATATTAGGTCAGGATCTATACCAGAGTTTACATCATAGTCTAGTTCAGAAATGCAATGTGGTGTTGTTTCTTCACCACCACCAGTGTCACCACGGTATTCTATTGCTAAAGACAAGCCTAGAAGAGATGTTAGATCTTTATAGAGATATGCTTAGGCTGATTTGGTTGCTTATGCCTTAAATGTGGCTAAAGATATTAAGGCTAGTGAAGAACCTTTTAGCTATTCAAAGGTAGTTAGTTGTGATGACTTTGGTAGATGGATGATTGCCATGTAGGAGGAGATGGAATTGCTTAATAAAAATGGCACATGGGACTTGGTGAGATTACCTAAGAGTAAGAAGGCTATTCGTTGCAAATGGATATTCAAAAGAAAAGAAGAAACACCAGAAGTTGAAGAAGCCAAGTATAAGGCAAGACTAGTTGCAAAGGAATATGGTCAAGTTTTGTGTGTAGACTTCATAGATGTGTTTTCTCTAATTGTAAAGCATAGCTCGATTCGAGCTTTGCTTGGTATAGTGGCCATGTATGATTTTGAGCTTGATTAGTTGGAAGTGAAGACAACATTCCTATATAGAGAACTTGAGGAAGACATCTACATGTAGCATCCAGAAGGTTTTATAGTTCTAGGTAAGGAAGACTATGTATGTCAGTTGAAAAAGCCTCTTTATGGCCTGAAATAGTAAGTTAGACAATGGTATAAGAGGTTTGACTCACTTATGACTTCTCATGATTTCAAAAGAAGTTATGACAGTTGTGTCTACTTTAAGAAAAGTGGTGATGGGTCGTTTGTTTATCTATTCTTATACATTTATGATATGTTAATAGCAGCCAAAGTTAAAGAAGAGATAAGAAAGGTCAAACTATAGCTCAATAAGGAGTTTGAGATGAAGACTTGAGAATGGTGAAGAAGATACTTGGAATGGACATTTTGAGAGATAGAAAAGTAAGTAAATTGTACCTAAGTCAGAAAGGGTAGATTGAGAAAGTTTTTTTTTTGGTTCAATATACAGAATTCCAAACCTATTAGTACCATTAGCAGACTTTCATCTACTTTATCTCCACAATCAGATGATGATGTTGCGCATATGTCAAGAGTTCCATATTTTAGTGTAATGGGATTTTTCATGTATGTTATGGTTTGTTCACGTCCAGATTTGTTATATGCAGTCAGTGCAATTAGTAGATACATGGTGCATCCTAGTAAAGAACATTGGAAGGTAGTTTAGTGGATTTCCATATACTGATATTTGTTTGCATTTTGAGAGAACTAGAGATGTGTTTTCTCTAATTGTAAAGCATAGCTCGATTCGAGCTTTGCTTGGTATAATGGCCATGTATGATTTTGAGCTTGATTAGTTGGAAGTGAAGACAACATTCCTATATAGAGAACTTGAGGAAGACATCTACATGCAGCATCCAGAAGGTTTTATAGTTCTAGGTAAGGAAGACTATGTATGTCAGTTGAAAAAGCCTCTTTATGGCCTGAAATAGTAAGCTAGACAATGGTATAAGAGGTTTGACTCACTTATGACTTCTCATGATTTCAAAAGAAGTAGTTATGATAGTTGTGTCTACTTTAAGAAAAGTGGTGATGGGTCGTTTGTTTATCTATTCTTATACATTTATGATATGTTAATAGCAGCCAAAGTTAAAGAAGAGATAAGAAAGGTCAAACTATAGCTCAATAAGGAGTTTGAGATGAAAGACTTGAGAATGGTGAAGAAGATACTTGGAATGGACATTTTGAGAGATAGAAAAGTAAGTAAATTGTACGTAAGTCAGAAAGGGTAGATTGAGAAAGTTTTTTTTTTGGTTCAATATACAGAATTCCAAACCTATTAGTACCATTAGCAGACTTTCATCTACTTTATCTCCACAATCAGATGATGATGTTGCGCATATGTCAAGAGTTCCATATTTTAGTGTAATGGGATTTTTCATGTATGTTATGGTTTGTTCACGTCCAGATTTGTTATATGCAGTCAGTGCAATTAGTAGATACATGGTGCATCCTAGTAAAGAACATTGGAAGGTAGTTTAGTGGATTTTCATATACTGATATTTGTTTGCATTTTGAGAGAACTAGAGATGTGTTTTCTCTAATTGTAAAGCATAGCTCGATTCGAGCTTTGCTTGGTATAATGGCCATGTATGATTTTGAGCTTGATTAGTTGGAAGTGAAGACAACATTCCTATATAGAGAACTTGAGGAAGACATCTACATGTAGCATCCAGAAGGTTTTATAGTTCTAGGTAAGGAAGACTATGTATGTCAGTTGAAAAAGCCTCTTTATGGCCTGAAATAGTAAGCTAGACAATGGTATAAGAGGTTTGACTCACTTATGACTTCTCATGATTTCAAAAGAAGTTATGACAGTTGTGTCTACTTTAAGAAAAGTGGTGATGGGTTGTTTGTTTATCTATTCTTATACATTTATGATATGTTAATAGCAGCCAAAGTTAAAGAAGAGATAAGAAAGGTCAAACTATAGCTCAATAAGGAGTTTGAGATGAAGACTTGAGAATGGTGAAGAAGATACTTGGAATGGACATTTTGAGAGATAGAAAAGTAAGTAAATTGTACGTAAGTCAGAAAGGGTAGATTGAGAAAGTTTTTTTTTTTGGTTCAATATACAGAATTCCAAACCTATTAGTACCATTAGCAGACTTTCATCTACTTTATCTCCACAATCAGATGATGATGTTGCGCATATGTCAAGAGTTCCATATTTTAGTGTAATGGGATTTTTCATGTATGTTATGGTTTGTTCACGTCCAGATTTGTTATATGCAGTCAGTGCAATTAGTAGATACATGGTGCATCCTAGTAAAGAACATTGGAAGGTAGTTTAGTGGATTTTCATATACTGATATTTGTTTGCATTTTGAGAGAACTAGAGATGTGTTTTCTCTAATTGTAAAGCATAGCTCGATTCGAGCTTTGCTTGGTATAATGGCCATGTATGATTTTGAGCTTGATTAGTTGGAAGTGAAGACAACATTCCTATATAGAGAACTTGAGGAAGACATCTACATGCAGCATCCAGAAGGTTTTATAGTTCTAGGTAAGGAAGACTATGTATGTCAATTGAAAAAGCCTCTTTATGGCCTGAAATAGTAAGCTAGACAATGGTATAAGAGGTTTGACTCACTTATGACTTCTCATGATTTCAAAAGAAGTAGTTATGATAGTTGTGTCTACTTTAAGAAAAGTGATGATGGGTCGTTTGTTTATCTATTCTTATACATTTATGATATGTTAATAGCAGCCAAAGTTAAAGAAGAGATAAGAAAGGTCAAACTATAGCTCAATAAGGAGTTTGAGATGAAAGACTTGAGAATGGTGAAGAAGATACTTGGAATGGACATTTTGAGAGATAGAAAAGTAAGTAAATTGTACCTAAGTTAGAAAGGGTAGATTGAGAAAGTTTTTTTTTTTGTTCAATATACAGAATTCCAAACCTATTAGTACCATTAGCAGACTTTCATCTGCTTTATCTCCACAATCAGATGATGATGTTGCGCATATGTCAAGAGTTCCATATTTTAGTGTAGTGGGATTTTTCATGTATGTTATGGTTTGTTCACGTCCAGATTTGTTATATGCAGTCAGTGCAATTAGTAGATACATGGTGCATCCTAGTAAAGAACATTGGAAGGTAGTTTAGTGGATTTTCAAATACTGATATTTGTTTGCATTTTGAGAGAACTAGAGATGGAGTCATTAGGTATATTGATTCTGATTATGCTGGAGACCTTGATAAAAGAAGATCTCTTACATGGCTTGTTTTTACCATTGGTGGTTGTGCTAGCAGTTGGAAAGCTACTTTGCAAGCTATAATTGCGTTGTCTACAACGGAGGCTGAGTACATGACTATTTCAGAGGCTTGTAAGGAAGCTATTTGATTGAAGGATTATTTGGTGACCTTGGTGAAGACTTGTAGATTACCATAGTTTTCTATGATAGTCAGAATGCTATTTTCCTCACAAAATATCCTATGTTTCATGAAAGGACAAAATACATTTATGTGCAGTATCATTTTATGTGTGATACTATTGCTCGTGGTGATATTGTTGTGACCAAAGTTGGTACCCATAATAATCCTTGTTGATATAATGACCAAGTCACTCCCTATAGCCAAGTTTGAGCATTGTTTGGACTTGGTTGGTATTTGTTGCTAGTTTTGTTGTCCTTGGGGCTTGTTGTGGAAGAGGTGGAGAGCTATTGTCCATGATTAGAGTTTGTTTTCATTCCTATATTGGAATTCATGTCAAGGTGGAGATTGTTAGAATACGGCGATCCGAATTATTTTTGGCCTGGCCTAAAAAGTTCGTAATTCGATATTTTTGTGGTGAAAATAAAATTATGGGAATTTTTTTTGCACGATCCCGTGGCCCGCCACTAATCCCGTTGGGGGTGTAGGGGCTTCGCCCTCGCGGTACATGCGGATTTATTTAGGGTTACGTTACAATATATATGTATTTTTTTCCAACGCCTCGTTTTGTACAAATTTTGAAATAGTGTATTTGCTTCTATCTATGCTCATAGGTTTTCCTTTCAAGGGTTTTTCATGTATATCTGTGTTTTCTTGTTCATCATTTTTCTTTGCTTATTTTTGCTATTTTTTTAACAGAACGGTCCCTGAGCGTTCACAATTCTTAAGATCTAAAACATTCAAGGACTTGAGTTTTCTAATTGAATTGGGTTTTTTTCCTGAAAATTTTGTGATTAAAAGATCCAACAACCTTAGGGAGCTATCATAATCAAACTGAGGAAGGATAATCACAAGATCATTGTTGTGTGACACACTAATGGCTTGAATATTTGGCAATTGGAAGATATCTTTTGGAAACTTGCCTTTCAAATTGCATCCGCTAAGAGAACGAGAGGCCAACATAGATTAATTTCCTAGGGATTCGGGTGCTGATTAATCAAATTTGACGTTTTTCTAGGTAAAGTTCTCTTAAATTTGTCATAATTTGGACAAGGTCTAGCAATCTGGAAAATAAATAGTTTTCATAAAGATAAGTGAAACCAAATCCATCAACGATGAGATTTCTAAAGGGATGTTCCCAGAGAACTTAGAGCTAGAGAGATTGAGATGAGTTAACCTTGAAAGCTCTTTGAACTCGGACAGAATACCAGAGAAGTTGAAATTGTTCAAAGCGAGATTGAGTCCTTCAAGTTGCTCCAAGCTAAAGAGGCTGCTGTTAGAGGGGAAAGGCCCTTGAAGCCCACTGTTGCTTAAGTCTAGGTTTATCACATGACCAGTTGAGATATTGCATGTCACACCATCCCCTAAGCCGCAATCACTCCTTTCTTTCCAAGTATCCATGTTCACTGGCTCAAACGCATCACCAAAGAAAGGCTTATGAATTGCAAACTCTCTTTTCAGTTGCAGCAAAGTGGAGTTTTGGTCAGGGCGGTATCTAAAGGCGATAAGAGAATGCAAAACAACAAAGCAAAATGAAATGAGGTAAAATATGAGGAATTGATTTTGGCAAATGATTTTCCCCATCTTTTGGGAAAATGAAGGGATATATTTAGAGTTCTATAAGTCTTAAGGTGGATGGCTTGTTCATAAATAAAGCCTTATGTCTATGTTTGCTGTTTGAGATGATGACTCTATCATCTCACATATACATGCAGCTCAATGGACCCAGGTTGACTGATAGTACCCTTAGTAAATGCAAAACGAAGACTCAAAGAGCACCTCATGGACTTTTCAACACCTATAGTTTTTCTTTTGATAAGTTAGTTTTAGGCTACTTAATTAGATGATTTTCACTTAATATTTTTGTTAGTTTTGAGCAATTTATAAGGATTTGATAATGTTTTATGTTCTTTTATAGGTTTTGAAGGGGAACGAGGCATAATGACAAAACACAGGGTAAAGCGGACTGAAAATTGAGCAAAAATAGACTCGAGATGAAATGGAGCCTAGACGCCAAGTTATGGGCGCCTAGGCGCTCAAGACAAACGAAGTTACATACCAAAACCCGAGAGCAAAGCGCCTAGGCGCCATAACTGGAGCGCCTAGGCGCCATTTCATGAGGAAGCCATCCCGTGAGCAAAGCGCCTAGGCGCCACAACTGGAGCGCCTAGGCGCCATTCTATGAAGACAGGAGGCCGAGAGAAAAGCGCCTAGGCGCCGCAACTTGAGCGCCTAGGCGGTATTCCATCGAGAGGCGAATAAACACTGTGGCGCCTAGGCGCCACAATCCTGGCGCCTAGGCGCGATTTCGAAAAAAAGGGCAAGTCGTCTGTGAAGCGCCTAGGCGCTACAATCATGGCGCCTAGGCGCCGTTGCGATTCCAGGTTCAATTAGAGTATAATTTTGTTCCAAAATTGCCCTTTTAAACCTAGCATATAAATAGAACATTATAGAAGGTTGGAGTACGAAATTTTGACAGAAAGAAACTGCAGAAAAGAGGAGAGAAGACACACACTACTTTGGAGAAGAAGATCGGTGCAACCCGGAGACGGAATCATCTTCCCATCCAAACATACAGTTCTTTCCTTCTACTTCTCATGTTTAAGAGATTGTTTAGGATGATTTTTAGTTTTATTATGAACTAATTTTCTTTGTTCTAGGGCTACGATGTAGCCGGATTATGAATGTTCACTTTTATTTAATTTAATTCAATTCGATGTTTATTCAGTATCTATGTTGAGTGTTTAATCTAGTCTTAATGCTTGTAAAAGTTTGCGCACCTTTTGCATGATTTGTGATTTAATTTGAGGCTGAGAAGCGATAATTAAATTAGACCATGATTGAATGCCATGAGATCATCATAGGATAGAGATATCTATGAAACTTGTGTAACACTATGAATTTCTTGATCGTAATGAATCTTGGTAAGTTTAGAGTTTCCACAGAGATGTAGGAAATTTGCTAACTGGGATAAATTATTAATGCTTGAGAAAGATTAATGACTACTTAAGAGAAATTTGTTATCAGCATAGGAATAAATGTCAATTGATTAAATTAGATAAAGGTAGATATGATTAATCCGGTGAGTCAGAAACCCTAGAAGTCTTGATATATTGAATTCTCATCTGTCAAAGTTGCAATTTCTCAATTTTCATACATTTAGTTTGTCTTATGTTTACCAGTTCATCATTCCATTGTTTCCCATATTTCAGTTGTTCAAATAGAATTAGAGTTAAAGTAATTTGGTACTTAGTGACATTAGTCCTCGAGGGAACGATCTTTACTCTCACTTTATTACTTGTTAACGATACGTGCACTTGCGTTAGAAAATCCACAACAAGTTTTTGGCGCCGTTGCCGGGGACTATTTTGTTTTCATTAATATCGAATAAAATAACTCTAGTTTTGCTTTGGATTTGTCTTTTAATTTTATTAATTATAGTTATTTGCAGTTTTTTTTTTTTTTTTTTTGTCGCAGGAATTCTATCTAGGTGTATGCGAAGGTCTGGGAGCAGTGACTTATTTCCTCTCGATTTTGAGATAGAACGCACCTGTCGGAGGAATAGGAAGGAGAGAAGAGAAGCTCTCAATCAGTTGCAAGACACCATGGCTGATCTGAATGAAGTTCGAAATGAGGCCCATCCACCAATGGCCTTAAGGGACTATGCATTACCAACTGCGACGGGTATCCAACCGGTCATAAGAAGGCCAGCTATTGGAGCTAATAACTTTGAGCTGAAGCCGGTGACTTTGCAGATGATTCAAGGAATACAATTCACCGGATTAGCCACTGAAGATCCTAATGCTCACATTGCAAATTTTCTGGAGATTTGTGATACTGTCAAGTATAATGGTGTTTCTGATGATGCCATTCGCCTTCGGTTGTTCCCTTTCTCTTTGAGGGATAAAGCAAAAAATTGGTTGAACTCTTTACCTGCAGATTCTATCACCACCTGGGAAGATTTGGTTCGCAAGTTCCTGGCCAAGTTCTTTCCTCCTGCAAAAACAGCAAAGATGAGGATTGAGATCAACAATTTCACTCAATATGAAGGCGAGACTTTATATGATGCTTGGGAGAGATATAAAGAGCTATTAAGGAAGTGTCCCCATCATGGGTTGCCTAAGTGGATGCAAGTTCACAATTTTTACAATGGGTTGACAGGTAACACCAGAACTCTTATTGATGCATCTGCAGGGGGAGCGTTTATGAAGAAAAATGAGGATGAAGCATATGAGTTGCTGGAGGATATGGCCACCAATAACTTTCAGTGGCCAAGTGATAGGTCAATGACAAGGAGAGTAGCTGGGGTTTATGAAGCTGAAGCTCTATCTACGTTGACTGCTCAAGTTGCAGCTCTTACTAAGCAATTCCAGAACAGCCAATTGGCAGTCAATGCCATTCAGAATCCTCAGTTTTTATGTGATTTCTGTCAAGGCAACCATCCTAGTGAAGAATGTCAAGTGGGAAATCCATTTCAACAACCTCAAGCAGAGCAGGCACAGTTTGTTGGGAACTATAATAGACAACAGAACAACCCATACTCAAACACATACAATCCAGGATGGCGCAATCACCCAAACTTTTCATGGAGAAATAATCAAAATATGGGGCAGTCTCAACAGGGATTTCAACCACAGGAGAAGAAGACTGATTTAGAAGCTGCTTTGCTTCAGTTGACTAACAACACCGACAAGTTCATGACTGAGACTAGGACCAACTTTCAGAATCAAGCTGCTCAAATCCAAAATTTGGAAGCTCAAATTGGTCAATTAGCTAACATGTATGGTGGTCGACAACAAGGTAATTTGCCTAGCAACACAGAAGTGAATCCTAAAGAACAATGCAAGGCAATCACTTTGAGAAGCGGAAAAGAATTGGAGATGCCTTCAAGAGTTGAAAAGTCCAAAAAGAATGATCAAGAACAAGATGAAGTCATGCCTAAAGCTCAACCATTACCTCCTCAGTAGCCAGAAGTGAGTATTCCTTTTCCTCAACGCCTCAAGAAGAGCAAATTAGATAAACAATTTGCTAAATTCCTTGATGTTTTCAAGAAGCTCCACATTAACATTCCTTTCGCCGATGCACTTGAACAAATGCCAAGCTATGTGAAGTTCATGAAAGACATCCTATCGAACAAGAGGAAGTTAGAGGAGTACGAAACTGTTGCACTTACTGAAGAGTGCAGTGCTATCATCCAGAGAAAGTTGCCTCAAAAGCTCAAAGATCCGGGAAGCTTCACTATTCCCTGTGCCATTGGGAATTCTATATTTGAGAAGGCATTGTGCGATCTTGGTGCAAGCATAAATTTAATGCCTTTGTCTATTTTCAGAAAGCTTGGATTAGGTGAGGCTAGACCTACAACTATTTCTTTGCAGTTGGCTGACAGGTCTATTAAGCATCCAAGGGGAGTTATTGAAGATGTTCTCGTCAAAGTAGACAAGTTTATATTCCCTGCAGATTTTGTGGTACTGGATATGGAAGAAGACAAGGAGATCCCTCTCATATTAGGGAGACCGTTCTTGGCAACCGGACGGGCACTTATAGATGTTCAGAAGGGAGAATTAAGGCTTCGGGTACAGGAAGAAGAAGTGACTTTCAATGTCTTAAAGGCTATAAAATATCCGGGAGCTAGTGATAGTTGCTTTTGCATCGATGCATTGGATACATTAGTCTCTCAGCACTTTACCAAGCCAGAAGACTCTTTGGAAGCAAGCTTGACTCATCCCACTCCATCTACTCTTGAAGATGAAGACGTCATGGAGATTATTCATTGGATGGATTCTTTTGGTCCCAACAATCGGAGGTATTTTGAACCTTTGGGACAAGGCCCTTCTCGATCAATTCCTTCAGTTGAGAAACCACCTGCTCTTGAGCTCAAACCGTTACCGGATCATCTACGATATGCATTTCTTGGTGAGTCATCATCTTTACCGGTAATTATTTCTTCTAGCCTTTCTCATGAAGAAGAAGACAAGTTGTTACGGGTGCTTAGAAGATATAAATCAGCTATTGGGTGGTCTTTAGCAGACATAAAGGGAATAAGTCCAACAATGTGCATGCACCGGATCTTAATGGAAGAAAATAGCAAACCATCAGTGGAAGCACAACGGAGACTAAATCCTACCATGAAGGAAGTGGTTCGCAAGGAGGTGTTGAAGTGGTTAGATGCGGGAGTGATTTACCCGATCTCTGATAGCTCATGGGTTAGCCCGGTGCAAGTAGTGCCAAAGAAGGGTGGTATGACGGTAGTGAAAAATGAAAATAATGAGCTAATTCCAACAAGGACCGTCACGGGATGGAGGATTTGCATAGACTACCGGAAACTAAACAAAGCTACCCGGAAAGATCACTTCCCATTACCCTTTGTTGATCAAATGTTGGATCGTCTTGCAGGTCATGAGTATTACTGTTTTCTAGATGGCTACTCGGGCTACAACCAAATAGCTATTGCACCAGAAGACCAAGAGAAGACCACATTCACCTGTCCTTATGGTACATTTGCATTCCGTCGGATGCCGTTTGGCCTTTGCAATGCGCCAGCTACCTTCCAAAGATGTATGATGGCGATCTTTTCAGACATGGTGGAGCGGATTATAGAAGTATTCATGGATGATTTCTCTGTTTTTGGTGACTCCTTTGATCATTGCTTGACTAATCTAGAATTGGTTTTGGAGAGATGTGAACAAACCAATCTTGTGCTTAATTGGGAGAAGTGCCACTTCATGGTAAAAGAAGGCATTGTCTTGGGCCACCGCGTTTCATCAAAGGGGATAGAGGTTGACCGAGCGAAGATAGAGACAATTGAGAAACTACCACCACCAACTTCAGTAAAGGGGATCCGGAGTTTTCTTGGCCATGCAGGTTTCTATAGAAGATTCATCAAAGATTTTTCTAAGATCTCCAAGCCTCTTTCGAATCTACTTGTGCAAGGTACTCCTTTTGACTTCAATGAAGAGTGTGAGAAGGCCTTTATCACCCTAAAAGAGAAGCTTGTGTCTGCACCCATTGTTGTAGCTCCAGAATGGGAGCTCCCGTTTGAATTGATGTGTGACGCAAGTGATTATGCAGTAGGAGCGGTTCTAGGACAGCGGAGGAATAAGGTATTTCATGCTATTTACTATGCTAGCAGGACCCTCATTGATGCCCAACTCAACTATGCCACAACAGAGAAGGAATTACTTGCCATCGTCTTCGCTTTCGACAAGTTCAGATCATACCTAATTGGCAATAAGGTAATAGTCTTCACAGATCATTCTGCAATTAAATACCTTATGGCCAAGAAGGATGCCAAGCCAAGACTTATCCGGTGGGTTCTCTTACTCCAAGAATTTGATTTGGAGATTAGAGACAAGAAGGGTACAGAAAATCTAGTGGCAGACCATCTCTCAAGACTTGAACAACCAGAAGAACAAGAATTGCATCAGCCTCCCATTGGTGATCAGTTTCCAGACGAGCAGCTCTTTGTCATCACATCTACAAACTCTCTCCCATGGTATGCAGACTTTGTTAATTTTCTTGCAGGAAAGATCATGCCACCAGAACTCTCACATCAACAAAAGAAGAAGTTCTTGTCTGATGTAAAGCACTACTATTGGGAAGAACCAGTTCTTTACAGGCACTGTGCTGATCAAGTAATAAGAAGATGTGTGCCAGAAGATGAGGTAGAGGAGATCCTGAGACATTGCCATACCCTTGAGTGTGGTGGACATTTTGGAGGAAACAGAACGGCGGCTAAAGTGTTGCAATCTGGGTTTTATTGGCCTACAATGTTCAAAGATGCTCATGTTTTTGTTACAGCTTGTGATAGATGCCAACGATCGGGAAACATTTCAAGAAGGAATGAGATGCCCTTGAAGAATATTCTAGAAGTGGAGCTTTTTGATGTGTGGGGTATCGATTTCATGGGACCGTTTCCCTCATCCTACAACAACAAGTATATCCTCCTTGCAGTGGATTATGTGTCGAAGTGGGTTGAAGCGGCTGCAACTCAAACCAATGATGGCAAGGTAGTGCTTAATTTTCTCAAGAAACACATCTTTACGAGGTTCGGAACTCCACGAGCTATCATAAGTGATGAGGGAACACACTTTTGCAATAAGCAATTTGAGGCTCTCTTGTCAAAATATGGAGTCAAACACCGAATTGCACTTGCTTACCATCCTCAGACTAATGGGCAAGCAGAGGTATCTAACAGAGAGGTGAAGCAGATTCTGGAGAAAACGGTTCGTAACTCTCGCAAGGATTGGTCGAAAAAGTTAGATGATGCTTTATGGGCCTATCGGACTGCATTTAAGACACCTATAGGAATGTCTCCTTATAGGTTGGTCTATGGGAAAGCTTGCCATCTTCCGGTGGAATTAGAGCATCGAGCATATTGGGCAATGAAACAGTTGAATATGGACATGCAAGCAGCGGGTGAGAGGCGCCTTTTGCAACTCAATGAGATGAATGAGTTCCGCAATGAAGCATATGAAAATGCAAAGATCTACAAGGAGCGGACCAAAGCTTGGCATGATAAGCACATCCAGCGGAAGGAGTTTGTACCTGGACAAAAGGTGCTACTATATAATTCCAGGCTTCGACTGTTTCCTGGAAAGCTCAAATCTAAATGGTCGGGCCCGTTTGTAGTCACCAAGGTGTTTCCCTATGGTGCAGTTGAACTAAATCATGAAGAGAAAGGAACCTTTAAGGTTAATGGACAACGTTTGAAGCCATATTTTGATGGTGGGATTGATCGCAACAAGTCCATCATCACTCTCAACTCACCATAAAGAAGAAAAAGTCAGGCTGATGACGATAAAACAAGCGCTTCTTGGGAGGCAACCCAAGCTCTTTACCTTTATCTATTTTAGTTTTTATCATGTTAATTTAGTGTTTTATTTAGTGTTTTAATTAGTTATAGGTTTTTGGTATTTGATAAGCTAATTATGATGCAGTTTATTCTGTGGTGATTGCAGGTGTTATGGGGATTTTGCAGTGAAGACCCGAGAGGAAGGCGCCTAGGCGTCACTTCCATTACGCCTAGGCACTAGAAAAGGCCACAAGGACCCGAGAGCAAGGCGCCTAGGCGCCATTTCCTGGGCGCCTAGGCGCTCATCCTAAAAAAAAAAAAAAACAAAAAAAAAAAAAAAAGCTGATTTCGAACTAGCGCCTAGGCGCTACAAACACAGCGCCTAGGCGCTGTGCAGTTTAAAGGCTTACTCACCCTTGTTTCGAACACAATCAGCGAAAAAAAAAAAAAAAAAAAAATGAAACACTCCTCTCGCCCCCTGGTTCTCTCACTCCGACAACCCCCCCACCACCCCGTGATTGAATTCTTTCATCTTTTCATCACTCTACCTTCTCGCCCCTCATCCCAATTTTCTCACCCACCGTGTCAAAACACCCGCCTCCAAGCTCCATCACACGTGAACGTTGGCGGCAAACCAGCAACAAAAATTCCGAAACTTGGGCTGCACAAATTGGGTTTTCTTTACTCACAACAGGTAACCCCACTCTTCTTTCTGCTTTGTCTGAGAATTGTTGCAATTTGGGGAGACTTAATTGATACAGACGAGTTTATCTGGAGTGGGATTATTGAGTGCATACCAAGTGTTTGACAAAAAGTCTAAGAGAGAGTTGGGTTGCAACCATGCCACCGAAGAAACGTGTGAAGGGCTCGACATCCATGCAGTATGATACGGCTAAATTTGTCTCGCAGGCCGCGTTTAATCGCTATCAGTCCTCATTAGAAAAAAAGACTCCAATCGCCGAACGGGGACTCAATACCTGTGAACGGGTGATTCGGGATCAAATTTTAGCTCGTAGATGGGCCAACTTTGTGAAACAACCGGGCTCGAGCCTAACTGCTGTGGTTCGAGAATTTTATGCCAATGCCCCCGAGCGTGATAATGGAAAGGTTTTTGTGAGGGGAATATGGGTAAAGCTTGATCGTGCTGCTATCAACCAATATTTTGGGCTATCTAATATTGACAATGATGAATATCAAGCTTATTTGGAAAACGTTGACCACAACGAAATCATCAACAGGTTATGCACACCAGGTACTAGTTGGAAAATGGGACGCAACGGTGAGTACATCTCATTCCCGCCTAGTGCTTTGCGAAACAGGGCCTACAAGGCATGGCATAATTTTATTTGTGCTCGCTTCATGCCAGTGTCTCACGTTAGTGATGTATTGAAAGAGCGAGCAGTGCTTCTATATGCTATTGTAACAGGAAAGAGCATTGATGTGGGCCGGGTGATTTCTCGGCAGATTGGGTTGAGTGTGCTACATGCGCACCTGGGCTTATACTTTCCCTCACTTATTACTGAGGTGTGCAGTAAAGCAGGAGTCCATTGGGATGCAACTGAAGAATGGGTGGGACCCCGACATGTCATCAATGATTCGGTCCTAGCATCATACAGGGAGCTAGAAGCACAGGAGCCAACAGCAGGGCCCAGCTCCTCCGGGACTCTTCGACCCCCACGACCACCCCGCTCTCCTGGTAAAGCCTCCGTGCACGAACGCCTGGATCGCATGGATAGACGTCTTGACCACATGGATGATAACATCTGCAACCTGGCGCAAATGATCAATCAATTGGCCCGGCACATGAATATGAATATGGATAATTTTCCGACAGTCACGGCTTTCAATGAAGAGGACGAAGCAACTGAGGACGAGGAGGACTAGACTTCAACAATTTTCATTTTAGGGAGTGTTCTTTTCTTTTTCTCTTTCTTTTTATTTTTATTTTTATTTTTCTTTTATTTTATTTTCGTTTAATTTTTTATTTTTATTTTTTTTTTATTTTCCATTTTTAGTTTATGTTTATTTATTATTTTTTTTTCTTTTACATTGAGGACAATGTACTGCTTAAGTTTGGGGGTGGTGTACTTTTTATGTTTGGTTTATGTCAATCAGTTATCTTATCTTTGTTTACTTAAGTTTTAAGCTAGGTTTCATTTTTTTTGTTTAGTAATTATGATAGGAAAGTTGTGTCGTTTGAGCACTATTTAGCTTGCATCATAGGAGGCCAATGATAAGACAATGGTTGAAATTGAATATGACTTTTAGGAGATAATAATTGTTGTGATCTATCCTTGTTTTCTTGTGATTTTTTTTGCCATGCTGTGATTCTTTGAGCACTTTGAGCACTCACGCCTTGATCACCTAAATATTCTATACTTAGAGGACTTTTATGTTGATTAAGTGATATTTTTGATCTCAAATGAACGCTAGAACCTATTTGATAACCACTCGAGGCGAAATCCTAGGCTACACAACATTAAGGATATGATTTAGGCCATTTTTGGACCGTTTGAGCCTTTCAAGCCTACCATTGACATTATTTAATCACTAGTTACCCCGTTCAGCCTTATTATCTATTTTCTTTGTTACCCACATAATTAGCCTAGCCTTTGATTAATTTTATCATACTTGGTCCCTCACTCATAAGCATGACTAGTTTGTCCAGGAAATTATTTGATGGTAGTTGGTATGAAGGGAGGATGGGTGGAGTTTTGAAGAATTTATCAAGGAAATATGTTTTACTATCATTCATTTATGGGTGAAGTTTTGAGTATTGGCATCAAGAGATTATATAGTCATGTTTACAGCTTTGGGTATTGCTATCAAGGGATTGTGTATTTATGTTTATTCATTGTGCTAAAAAAAAAAAAAAAAGAAAGAAAGAAAAAAAAAAAAAAAAAAAACTGATATATACATCAAGTAAATGTGAATGACAAAGGGAGTGCAACATAAGTTTGGGGGTGTACTTAGAAAGAAAAAAAAAAAATGAATGATGTTCTCATAAGGTCCTGAGACAAATTGTGTGTTTATGGGTGAATTTTGAGCTACATTATATCCTTTATCTCACCTTTTACCTTAGCCACACATTACAAGCCGAATAAAGTCCTAATGATCTTTGATGTTGCGATAGTCTACATTAGTGGAGAGTGGGTTTGAAAAATAGGCATATGGAGTTCATAAATTTCACTAATCTAGAGATCTTTCAAAATAAGCTTGTTGACATAAACTAATCCGAGTGTAGGTACATAAGTGCTAGAGGCATCACACACACACACTCGAGGAATTATGAGTATGGTAAACTTGAGATTTAAATTAAATTTTTTTTACATGATCACAGTGGTTAGAGTTTCCTTTGAGTCATAAACTTTATGCAATCTTTGAGGCCAAGTATAATGAAAAATTAAATTGATGCTCGAACTACTTCGTGTGTTAGTGTCAGTCGTGTTCTTTTTGTTTTGTTCTTTGTTCTTCTTTTGTGTCTTTTGCTCGAGGACTAGCAAAATCTTAAGTTTGGGGGTATTTGATAAGTTAGTTTTAGGCTACTTAATTAGATGATTTTCACTTAATATTTTTGTTAGTTTTGAGCAATTTATAAGGATTTGATAATGTTTTATGTTCTTTTATAGGTTTTGAAGGGGAACGAGGCATAATGACAAAACACAGGGTAAAGCGGACTGAAAATTGAGCAAAAATAGACTCGAGATGAAATGGAGCCTAGACGCCAAGTTATGGGCGCCTAGGCGCTCAAGACAAACGAAGTTACATACCAAAACCCGAGAGCAAAGCGCCTAGGCGCCATAACTGGAGCGCCTAGGCGCCATTTCATGAGGAAGCCATCCCGTGAGCAAAGCGCCTAGGCGCCACAACTGGAGCGCCTAGGCGCCATTCTATGAAGACAGGAGGCCGAGAGAAAAGCGCCTAGGCGCCGCAACTTGAGCGCCTAGGCGGTATTCCATCGAGAGGCGAATAAACACTGTGGCGCCTAGGCGCCACAATCCTGGCGCCTAGGCGCGATTTCGAAAAAAAGGGCAAGTCGTCTGTGAAGCGCCTAGGCGCTACAATCATGGCGCCTAGGCGCCGTTGCGATTCCAGGTTCAATTAGAGTATAATTTTGTTCCAAAATTGCCCTTTTAAACCTAGCATATAAATAGAACATTATAGAAGGTTGGAGTACGAAATTTTGACAGAAAGAAACTGCAGAAAAGAGGAGAGAAGACACACACTACTTTGGAGAAGAAGATCGGTGCAACCCGGAGACGGAATCATCTTCCCATCCAAACATACAGTTCTTTCCTTCTACTTCTCATGTTTAAGAGATTGTTTAGGATGATTTTTAGTTTTATTATGAACTAATTTTCTTTGTTCTAGGGCTACGATGTAGCCGGATTATGAATGTTCACTTTTATTTAATTTAATTCAATTCGATGTTTATTCAGTATCTATGTTGAGTGTTTAATCTAGTCTTAATGCTTGTAAAAGTTTGCGCACCTTTTGCATGATTTGTGATTTAATTTGAGGCTGAGAAGCGATAATTAAATTAGACCATGATTGAATGCCATGAGATCATCATAGGATAGAGATATCTATGAAACTTGTGTAACACTATGAATTTCTTGATCGTAATGAATCTTGGTAAGTTTAGAGTTTCCACAGAGATGTAGGAAATTTGCTAACTGGGATAAATTATTAATGCTTGAGAAAGATTAATGACTACTTAAGAGAAATTTGTTATCAGCATAGGAATAAATGTCAATTGATTAAATTAGATAAAGGTAGATATGATTAATCCGGTGAGTCAGAAACCCTAGAAGTCTTGATATATTGAATTCTCATCTGTCAAAGTTGCAATTTCTCAATTTTCATACATTTAGTTTGTCTTATGTTTACCAGTTCATCATTCCATTGTTTCCCATATTTCAGTTGTTCAAATAGAATTAGAGTTAAAGTAATTTGGTACTTAGTGACATTAGTCCTCGAGGGAACGATCTTTACTCTCACTTTATTACTTGTTAACGATACGTGCACTTGCGTTAGAAAATCCACAACATCTTTTGCTTGGGCTTGGCGGGAAAGGAAAATGTAGCTCTTGTATGTGTAGAAAGATCTGCAAGAATAAACTTGGAAGACTAGTGCGCCATGTAAACAACTAGTTTTTGGTTTATTTCTGTTTTACTTCTATTTGTTACAAAAACTGATTACTCGACATGACTTGACGGCTTTGTTACATTACATTTATTTTTAATTCAGAACAAACACTTGATGTGACTTGGAACTTAGCACAGCAACCATAATTTCTATACCTCTCATACAGATAACATTCCACTACAAATGGATAGTAACTAAGTCGGTCCAAAGAATTTAGAGTCTCTCACAGCATCAAAGATAATTTAACAGACTCTAACTCTAGAAAGCTTCTTAGATTGAGACGCTGTTCGGAATTCCCATGCCAGTGAGCCCTCCTTCACTAGAAGGATACAACAAGGTGTATGGCATCTTAGCCGGCCCAACTCTGTTCTTCAGCTTCTCATCTGTGTTCATCCTCTCTATCTTTTCCTCAATTTCTCTTAGCTTCTTTCCAAACTTATCAAAGGCCTCAAGTACTTCGCCATCTGTTGTCCATTCTGGAGTGTCTCTTTGGCCAAGATACACCTCATCGGACGAATGCCTCGACAGAATTTCAACTAGGGAAATGCCAAGAACTGAAAGGAGTTGCCCGGTGATTGTCTTCAGGAAGGCCTTTTCTGGCTCTGTCTTGAGCTCCTCATACTCGGGAGTGCCTTCTTCGGGTATTAAACAGCGGCTCATTGAAGGGCGGTTTGGGGGGTACCCTCCATAAGGGTACTGGCCAAAGTTGACGGCTGCATGGAGGGCTGAGGCAATCCATATGATGGTTGTGCATGTTTCTGTCAGCTCTTCAATTGTCTGCATCTTGGGCCACCATGGCTCGTCTTTCTTGTCCCCATGGCCCACTTCTCTCAGCTCCTTCCACCATGATTGGAGCTCATGGTCATTTTGAACCATTTCATCTGTTTTGTAGTAGAAAGAGCAGTAGTCCTTGACCCATGTGTTGATGGCTGACCATATCTCAAGCCCATCGACAGCATATGGATAGTCCTCTACAAGTAGGCGCAGACCATGTGGAGAGTTTTCATCTTTAACAGCCATTCCCCTGAAAATATTTAGGACGAAAGAGAGTTTAGCTTGAAACCATTGTTTTCAGATAATCCCTTATCGATTAGACCCTAAATTATGCTAAAGCGATGTCCCTGTAAAATTAGTGAAGCACAAAGATTTACCTCTTGATCAGATCAACAGGGATTGCTTGGTCTGGAAGTGACCATTCCTTGTAACTTGCAGAAGTCATTTCCATGGAACACTTTCCAGGAGAAACAGTCCACTCAAGTGCTCCTCCAGCATTAATCAGAATCTGCCTAGCAACTGCATTCAGATTCATGGTGTCACGGAAATGAGGGTGCAGTAGTTTGTGAATTGGGTGAATCACACTCATCTGTCTATTTGTTGCTATCACAAATGGCTCAATAACTGCGTGCGTATGCAACCTGAAATTAAAAAAAAAAAAAAGAAATGAAATGAAAGTTGTACGTCAAATTCATTTTAGTACAAAATAGAACGGAAAACATTTTTTTTTACACTGACTATTTCTTTATGATATCATACCAGTGGCTGACGAGCTGATGGTAGCCAGAGTCATTGATGGCAACGTAAGCTTTCGCTAGTTGCCAAAGGGAGCCTTCGACGCCTTTATTTGCCAGGGTGTAGACTTTGCTTGTGCAGCCGAATTTATCTCCTCGAGGATGTGGCAAGCTCAGTTCAATTGCTAATGGCTTGAGAGTCCCATCTTCTTGCAGGGAAAGGATTGTCCTGGTGGCATATATCTTTGTGGAGGTTGAGTTTATGCGCCTCAGGAATGGCATTAGAGTGTCATGGTGGTCTAATATGAACAATTTGTTGTTCTTTATTGCCTGTTTAAACGTGTCAAAATTTAGTTCTAAAACAACTAGCCAAAATCTTATGTTAAAAACTCAAGTTGAGAACGTTAATTACCTCATCTACACTTAGCCCATGTAAGTTATTCTCTATGTGTGCTTCAGTTATCTTGCTAGTATGATCTCCAAAAACATTGGGGTCTAGCTTGCTTGTAGGAGGAAATTGCTGCAGTATAATTAAGGAAAAAGGAGAAGTTAAGGATGAAAAAGTTGACTTTATATAAAAAATAAATGGTTTGAGTGTTTCTTTTCTATGTTCTAATCCATTTGAAAATAGAGGCTGAAAATATAATAAAACGGAAACTGAATATTACTTCAAGACGACAGATCATGACAGGGTTTATTCCAGCGAGCATTTCTCTTGCAAATTCTTCATCAGTACTCCAAGCAGTCTTATCCTCTACTCAAAATTAAAAAATTGACACAATTAAAGGAAGCAGTGTATGAAGGAACATACATCCATATATCTTATTGATGTTGTATTATATAAATATATATATATATATATTGCAATGTGCATTTTACCCTTAATCACTTGAGGAACTGGGAATTTGAGAACCCGTTCGCCGTCAGTTCTGAAAATCTCCTTGATTATCTCTGCTGGAGTACTGTCTCTAATACTCTTAAGTAAACTCTCTGGCACCTCAACTCCTCCTTCATAGAGCTTAAGGACATCCTCAAAGCTGTCAAACTCGTTCGGAGTGCTGTTAAACACATCTTCTAGCTCGGGCTTAAGGAATTGACCAATGGATTTCAGTGCATAAGCAAGAAAGTCTGAAAGCTTTAAGTGACCAAATCGCTCATCTCTTGGAGCATAAATGTTTAAGCTCAGAAGAAGCTTCAGCCGGGTCTCAACCTTGGGATCTGTTTACGTTCAAGACAGACGAAAGAAAGAATGTTATTTAGAGGAATAGTCGGTAACAACAACTACTCTTAAAAAGCAGACTTCCCAAGCACAAATTTATAACTTCTTAAGAAAAGAAATAAAGAAAATAGTATAGTCAGTACCAAGAACAACTACCCTAATAACATGTATCCAAAAAACACTTATTTTTTCTCTAGGGTAAAAGCTCGAAAACTATATTAAGGGCATTTTTCCCAAATTAACTTGGCAATGCGAGAAGAGCTTTCCTCAAGCAAGAAACGATCCTCTGTCAAGGATAAAGCAAACTTAGTAGGTGAATGCATTGCCATTTTTTCAATTCAAGCAACATGGGAGCAAGTTCCACCACCCAAAAAATTACAAAGAAAACAAATATTAGACACAATGGCAATAATCAAGGAAAAACAAAAAATTGTCCTTGTTTGCTAATTGGTCAGATTATAGGAGAAAATATTAGTGGAGTAGTAAAACCAACTACTCTATTAACAGAAATCCAAAAACCATTTTAGCTTCTTACAACCTTTTCTCTACTTTCAACAAACGATTCAGAAAAAATGTTACCTGTTTTTGTTGATGGTCGTCCAGTTCTTCCCCTGCGAGGATAAGGGTAATCAGGTGAGCCTCCAAGAACTGGACGAACATACTTTGGACCTTTATCCGGATTTCCCAAGTCATTATAGTAAGCATAATCATAAACTCTGTCCCATTCCTTAAGTTCTCCTTTTCCATCTCCTCTCAAGTTCACTAGCTCTTCTTCTCTATACTTGTGCAATGTTGCAGGCGTTTCACTCGGAAGATAAGTCTGCAAATTCATTGACAAACACTCTTTAACGTTCACGAGTCTGTTGTGTATTGGAAAGAAATGTGGTTTTTTATCTCATAAAATGATCACCTTGTTTGTGAAGAAAATGCGATCGGTCTTGTACTTATCAGTAGGGTAAACCCAGGAGTTGCACACAAAGTGGACTCTACCATGGCCTGGAACATTTTCTAGAGTGAGAGTCTTCAAGTAAAACTCACTGTGGTGTTCATTTCTGATTATGAAAGCTCCAGGGACTCCAATCTTCTCGTCCCAATCAAAGTTGACTTCGTATGCTGAGTCCCCTGCTGTTAAGGGACTGATTGTTGTGATCCAATCTTCCAAATATGCCGGCTTCCCAACTCTTCCTCTCATCCCATTCTCTACAAAGAAAACATGTCAAAATACTCAAATTTTCAGCAAAGCTGATAATAGTACAATAAAGGCAAGAATTTTAGTCAAAGTAGAGAAAAATTCATTAGCAAAGAAACTTGAATATGTGTTGGTTGTCTTAAAGTTAATGATGACTTCTGATTGAAGAAATAAATTCTAAATGCTGTAGCATTGACACTTCACAGTCAGTAACATACATTCATACTTGCTATTACAAAAATCCTTTTTTTTTTTTTTTTTGTAATTTTTTCATACAATGACAACTTAATGAATTGTTAAATTCTAAAATTGGATTTTGTACTTCTTGCAACAGTCCAAGAATGGATTCGATGATCAAATGTTGTAACTTGGCCAACACGTATCTCGGCCTTAAAAAGATCAGGTATATTTTTTTGCCTTACTTGTTTTCTGAAAAAGGGATTTTTTTTTTTTTTACTAGTTAAAGCCAGTGTAATCACAATTAATTAACCATATAGTATTGCGCCGTGGCAAGCAAAAATAATGCTAACAATAAATAAATAAAAAAATGCAACAAGTCTAACAAAAAACGAGAGAATATATTAACATAGAAAAATACTAAAAAAAATCAGTGACTATATATGACGACCGATTCATCAACAACTTGTAGTTTACAGAGTTTATAAGTGAATTTATGATTGCCTAAAAAATGAAATAACCGATCAAGAAAATGAATGGCTAGTTTGTTCATGGATTTGAACAGAAATTCAAATTTTTTACAAGAGAAATTATTGTAGTAAAAAGATTTATACTATATTTTAAACCGACGAATCAGATGTCTGTGGGATGATTAGAGATTCTGGCTCATCAAAAGGTGTTTAGAGTAAAAGGCATTGGGTTTAGACAATTGGGGGACAGAACAGACTCTTTGGTTTCTCTTTTCTCTTTTTCTTTTGTAATTCAGGCATTAAATAATTCAACCATTAAATTATTTATAATACGTCAATAAACTCATCTTGAAGAAGACGCAAAAAGACAAACATTAATAAAATAAATAAACAAACACATAATAAATAAAATAAAGTTGTGGGTACAACTTACCAGGGTCAGCATGAACAGAACTGACGAGCTGTAGAGAAACTCCTCTGCCCACCAACTCATGAACCCGATCGAGAACCGCCGCGTTGAAGTCATTGAAGTCCAGAACGTTCTTCTTCATCAACACCACTTTCCCTTTGATCTTCTTTTGATCATCATGATCAGTAGTAGTGCTAGTACTACTGCCCTTCTGGGATTCGTCAGTACTGGTCCGGTTATGGAACGACTTGGCTGATCTCGTCATCGTCAGACTAGTCTCCTCCGACGTCTGGTGATCGGCTAATTTCAAAGGCTGAGACCTCGTCGCGTCGGTGAAGCAAAAACGGCGTCCACAGCGGGTTCTCGTCGGGAAAAGAAACGATGATGGGTTGTTTTTGGGTGAAGTGAAAGGGTTGAGAGGAGTAGTGAAATTACTCTTGCAACGAAGCATATTTATGATGAACTTGGTTTGAAGATCTGACGAAATGAGATGGAGAAGAGGGATAGAGATTATAGTACGAGGAAGCTTCGAATGTGATGATGAGTGAAATGGCCCGGTTGGTGTTGTGTATTTAATGGGAATCTTTGGTCCCCCTTTCTCTCTCCCTCTCTATGTATTTGTATACATAAAAAAAAAAAAAAAAACAAGTATTGATAAAAACAAGTATTGAGTATTGACCAAGACGCTTATTCTCATGTTCATACGAGAATTTTTTATTGTACGAGCACTTAAAAAAGAAAAACAGTAGGTGTGACGGGGTTATTGTACAATTAAGGTGTTTGACTAATGATAAAAATTATTAGTGAGGATCGTTTTTACGGTAGGTGTAATGGTGTTATTGTATAATTAAGGTTTTTGGTTAGTGATAGAAACTATTAGTGAGATTTGTTTTTTTGTAGCATATATAAGAGCTTTATACTGTAGCAATTTTTTTTTATTATAACATAAAAAAACTTTACATTGTTTATAACTGAGTTTGTAGCGTGAACCACCTTTAACCAAACACTTAGACTTTACCAACTGCCTTCAAGTCTTTGGTTCACTCGTGGGGTTTGCTGAGATTAGGGACATAAGTAACTTCTTATTGCTTTTTTTTTTCTTTTTTTTTTCTTTTTTTATCTTTCTTTTTTTATCTTTTTTTTTCTTTTTTTTTGTCTTTCACTTTTTGATCATTTTAAGAATCTTAATGGTCTATATTTTTAACCGTTAGATCTTATTTTTTCTCTAAGGATTAAATTATGCTTGACAAGGAGAGCATAAGGTAAAGTATATGGTAAGAAATTTTTGAGCTATGCTTACTTTCTTTCAAAAAAAAAAAAAATCTGTCATTATTTTACTATAAGCAATCAATTGTTTGTCATCATCAAAAGGGAAAGATTGTTGGCTCGAATGTTTCAAAAGTAATATTCAATTTTGTTTTGATGATAATAAACAATTAATTGCTAAAGGATTAACGATCTTTCTTGAGTATATAGTGCTATTTTGAAGAAATATTTTATTTAGCAACTCAAGATAATTTGAAAAAATCATTCAAGACTCGGAATCAAATAACAAAGATGGATTATATTACCGAAAGCTTCAAAATTAAAAAAAGAACAATAACAAGCATGAAGAATAGGTTTAATTTTTTGTTCTTAGCTTGTGTGATGTTAAAGTATGCATAAGAATTATATCAAGTTTAATTGGCTCAAGTTTGATTTTATCCTTGATTTTAAACTTCATTTCAAAAGTTTTATTCTAGATTTTAATTCTTTCAAATTTATTTTAAAATATATCTTGAAATATTGTTCTAAATCATTTTTACTTACAATTTATTTTCAAGATTTAGTATTGTTTTTAAATTGTTTATTTCATATTTAAAGATTTAGAAATGGTTTTAAAATTGTTTTCAACTAAAAACAAATTTTAAAACCAAAATTTTGGCGCACAACCCTATGGCCAGGGCACTATCAACTGCACTATGTATATGGTAGTTGACCGCACTAGCCCAAATGGGCTGGTTCTGGTAGTAAGCACGGTCATGAACTGCTAATTTCAATTGTTTTCCTATAAATAACCTCATTTATGACCTTACTAAGTATGAAAAATACCTACAATTATCACTGTATCAATCTCTAAATGTTCTACAAGTCTTTGATCAATATTTGAGCTAAACTTATTAAAAATTCTTATTGTGTGCTTGATCATTTTCTATTTTATTTCAAATTGTATTCAATTCATTTCTAGGAGTTGTAAACGAGTGCTTAAAAGTTTTTAATCCTTATAAACCGAATGAATTAAGTTTCCAAAGCCTTAGCAAGTTTCGGTTTTTTTTTTTTTTAGTTAGCGAATCTCTATATAAAATTGGCCGGTTGTTTCGGTTTGTAAATCTCCATAGAAAATTAACAGTTGTAAAGGTTTGTGGTGAGCCTTGGAAAGACAAAATCATAGGATTGTACGAGGAGTGATCATGCCGAAAAGAAGTTGAAATAGTAGAAGAGATTGAGTCAAGGTCTTCCTCGAAAACAGTGGGTGTAAGCATATTGCCGAACCGCTATCAATAGCGTTTACACTTCTCTTTCTTTAAACTCTTTATTTTGACATAGTTATATTTTATTAAAGTTTATTGCAAGTGTTATTTGTGTGTTTATTTATTTGCATAATTTACCAAGAAAATCCAACAATTGTAAAGGTTTTAAAACCCCAATTTACCCCTCTCTTGGGTAGTCATTCTTTGGCTAACAGAGGCGATGAATATGGTGGCGACATCCCGATGGCAAGCATGGGCATGGTTGTAGGCGTCGCAATAGCGGTAGCGGGTAACAGTAGCAGAGGTTGAAGAAGTGAGGTGTGGAGAAGAGCTGAAAGAAGGATTTGAGACAAAAACATTGAAGAGAGAGAGAGAGAGAGATGGAAAGTGAAGAAGAGAGAGTGAAGGGAGAAGTTGAAAGAAAAATTCAGAATTTGCAAATTAGGGAAAGATGGATGGAGGAGAGTACTCAATTATAGAAGAAAAATTTTGAATTTTGTTTTTGAAGATAGATGAGCATAAAAAGATCTGCTCTTTTTTAAAAAAAAAAAAATACAAAACTGACAGTAGACAACAGACGTCTTTGTCGGCTTCACAAATTTCTAATAGGGTGTTTGGAAGGTGGTGGGAACCATTTTTACTGTAGCATATGAGAGTTTTACACTGTAGCATATATATTTTTTTATTGTTACTGTAGCATGTGAGAGTTTTATACTGTTCATAACTGAGATTGTGATGGGAACTGAGTGGTTCCCACTACTGCCAAACACCCCTTAAAATATAGACATCTCCATACCACATCTTTTTAGTACATTAGACATTTTTTTCTCCATAAAAGCTAATTACATAATCGTCTAATACCTAATTTGTAGAATAATACAGAATCGACAAATACATATCTGACAGCTGAAAAATATAGCCTTAATCACATATGTGACTGTTGAATATGGTTACAATCACATTAAAATAAAAGTATGGAGAACAAACGTTTTAGATGCAACACTAACAACTGAAAAATAGAGCTTTATTAAAAGTTTATTTTTCTAGTCCTAATGTAAAAGAAATTAGAGATCTTTGGCATGTTTGGTAGTACTTTCAAAGTAGCTAAAAATGATTTTGTTTTAAAAAGTGAGAAGAAATTGTGTTGAGAGTGTTTTTAAAATTTTACCATGAAAAACGTGTAAATTTTTTTAAAAAAATTTCCAACACATTAACAAACAGGGCTTTTATTTTTCTAAGGGAAAAATGTTGAGGGAAAAAAAAAGAAATCCAATACGCTTATCATATATAAAACGGTTCTTTTACGATACTTCTACGTATCATAGAATTGAGAAACAAATTATGTGGTGTTTGGGTGAGTGGTGGGAACTACAGTCCCCGTCACAAACTCAATTATGAACAGTGTAAAGCTCTCACGTGCTACAGTAACAATTAAAAAAATTGTTGTAGTGTAAAGCTCTCACATGCTACAGTAAAAGTGGTTCTAACCAACGATTTCTACCATCATTTCAAACACCACATTAATGTAACATTATTTAACGTAACACTCGTCGTGGAAGGAGGTGACAACACCCAAAGAGGGGGAAAAAAATCTAGCATAAATATTATATATATTGGCTTTTTTCCACGGTCCTCATAACTTCAACCAACGTAACATAGAAGTAAGAAACACGTTAACCTATCATTTATTCAACGCAACACTTGCAAAGAAAAGGTATAATAACACTTTTTATGCCCCTACAATGTTAATTTTGTACTAAATAATTGTCATGTTACATATTCACTTTTGTGTTTTATGTGAAAGTAGTGTTCTTTCAAAAGTACTATAGACAGGCCACACATATATATACATATACACACACTATGCAGTTTTACTTTAGAGGATAGAAGATGATAAGGTCACGACGCCTATCTAAAGTTAGTGATTCTAAAGAACATATGCCGAGAGTTGAGATTAGTATGGATTAGAAAGTAAATACTTACCACTAAAAAGCAAATAATGTTGTTCTAAATTTATCATCTTTTTTATGTTTGGATTGTGTATGTGTTTGTGCAATGTATGAATGTGTATGTGGTTCAGATATCAAGAGGTTGCTGATTGAAGAACTTTGATTTTATTCTTTAATTCTTGGCAACACCTAGCATCTAATACTATATCTTTAAGTTATATCTTTAATTATGTTTTTACTTTCGGTTTTCTTTAGATTTTAAAAGTAAGCTGTAGTTTCTGTATAAACAGAATACTAGATGATCTGTTAGGAATGCCAACATTTTTACAATTGAACTGTTGCTGGTAGATTCATGGGCGGGGCTGTGCATGGACAAAGATGGGTGGTCAAGTGGCCCTTAAACTTTAGGGTCTCTTTTACTCTGCCTCATGAACTTTAAAAATCATCACTTTATCCTCTAAATTTTTAAAATTTCTCGTTTTGTCTCCTGAATTTTTAAAATTATCATTTTACCCTTGAACTTTCAAAACTCCTTATTTTGTCTCCTATTTTCTGTTTTTCTATTTAAATAGACAAAATTAAACCCATGTAATGTGCACATGGAACACCTATAAGGATAAAAATGAGATTTTATCACTCTCAGATTTTGTTTTACATTTACACTCTCATTCAACATTTTTTTATTTGCTATCATTTAAGAAGGACTAGTATCCATGTCTTTTCTCAATATTGCTTGTCGATATCTTCTCATCTTTAATGTCTTTAGTATTCAAATTCAGATTTCGACAAACAATATTGATTTATTAAATAAGCCACGCATTAAAAATGAGAAGAAATATATAGGCAAACCCTTCCTAAATGAGAGTTCAAATAAAAAAATAAAGGTGTCAAGTGAGAATGTAAATGTGAAATAAAACTTAAGAGCAATCTTATTTTTGACATATGTGCAGATTACAGAGGCTTGATTCTATCTATTTGAAAGGAAAATCAGACATTAAGGAGAGAGTAAGAAGCATTGAAAGTTCAAAGGCAAAATAGTGATTTTAAAAATTTAGGAGGCAAAGTGAGGAATTTTGAAAATTTAGGAGGGGCGAAGTGATGATTTTTAAAATTCAAGGGGCAAAGTAGGGAACCTTAAAGTTTAGGAAGCATTAGTGTTAATAACCTTTTAATTTTATATGAGAAAGCTGATGAAATTTGTAATACGTCCCTTTTGAAATTATAAAAATTTTATGTTACCTTACTCTATAGCATGTAAGCTTATTGTAATTTTTTTGGACAAATTTTATGAATTTCCTCTGAACTATATCACTTGTGGTAAAATGCCTCCATGAACTTTGAAACGTACCTATTTTACCTCATGAACTGTAATATTTATCTATATTTACCTTTGAACTTTAAACTTGTTGATTTTTTGAACAAAATAGTACTTGTTACCCTCATTAAAAAGATAAATTCATAAGTTTATTTAAAACCCTTAAAGAAAAAACTTGAATTACAATAGTTCTTCATTTTTCCTCTATTTTTTTCTCGCTTTTGAAGTAGGTACATTAAAGATAAAGTTTACGACAGTTTGGTATCAAACTAGTTCATTTAAAGTGAAAAGAACATTCATATTAATTCTTAAGCATTATATTTAATCTTAAACCAAATAAAAATTTAACAACTCTATTCAAAAAACAATATTTTTAAAGTTTAAGGGATGAATCTGAAAAACATTATACTTTAAGTGCATGATATACACTTTTTTAAAGATATATTAACACAAGCAGTATAGTTGGAAAAAGTTTGTGAAATTTACACTTTTTTTAATAAATTGAGAAGTCCGTACGCGCACAATTGTAGTGCCAAAGTGTGAACGTGCAGCTTTGCACGTGGCTCTTACTTTCACAAAAGCAAGTGAACCCAGCATGACCAATAGTGTTCCCCGTCTAGAATAAAGAACATTTACATTAAAATAAAGCTAATGAGACAAGAGCTTTTAAATCTATATTTGACACTCCTAAACCATAGCTTTTTATGGCATAAAATAGACTTTTTCAAGAATCTATATTCATTTGTTTATTAAATAATTTAATTAAATATTACTTCCCTGCAAAAAAAAGACTCGGATATACGTATGGCTTGAAAGTTCTCAACATAGTCAATGGTAATTTCTAGAATGGTTATGTATGAACACACGAATATAAAACTGTATAAACCTCATAAAAAATTGAGATAAAAAAATATAGAATTAAATTTCCAACTAATGCCAGTTGGATCTTCTTGGCGTCTTTTCATCCATCTATATTCTTTTACTTGCCACTTGAAAATGTCTAGCTTTTTCCTTGACCAAATTGGAAAAGTTCATAATTAACTATGATGTTACTGATCACGGCAGTTATGTATTTGATAGGAATTTCTTTATGTGTTCATAAAAGGTGCCAAGTATTGAGTATTGACTAAGACGCTTCTCAATTCTCATAATGTTCAGACGGGTATTTTTAATATATACATACAGATATATATGTGTGTGTGTATTATAATTAGAAGACTTGGTCACGTTATGGGATGGTGTTGATTTTTTTAATTTAAAAATAAAACTTCATTGAGAGACCCTTAACAACTTGGTCATTAAATACTAATTAATGTCCTTGTCCTGCTTCTGGGAGTTCACTCAAGGACCCCATGTAAATTCAGCTTTATGCTTTTCTTTAATATGTTTCTTCTTTTTTTCTTTTGGAATATTAAAAATGAAAACACTATGCAGTTTCCAACCGCTCATAGATTTACTTTGGTTTTGACAATTATAAGGTGATGAAAATTAATAATGGGAATTATTTTATTGTAGTATATAAAAATATTATATTATAATATTTTTTATTATTATTGTAGCACATAAAAATTTTATATTATTAATAATTAAATTTATGATATAAATTGAACGATGGAAACTACTATAAAACACCCTCAAAACACTTTTTTAAGTGCATTTGGTATAAAGCAGTTAAGTGCAAGGATTAGAATATAAAGATATGCCTGACAAAGGCAAATACTTAAAGGACGGGCTATAATTAACAACAAATGGAAATCTTCTCCAAGATTCTCAGTTAATCTGAGAATAAATGTTTTAATTTGCAAGTGTAAGACAAGAATATAGTATAAAGTTGAGGAATTCAATAAAGTAGGCTTTAAGTGCACATATTTGTCATATTTCAGTGAGAAATATGAAATTGACATGGACACAGGGTTAATCCCACAAATAATGTTTGTAAGGTTTAAAAAATTTCAGCTTTAATATCTAATATTTGCTTCTCTTTCTATCTTTATCTTTTATTAGTTAGATGTGAAATATTTAACAAAAAATTAATAAAATATCCAACTTTAATTCATAATCTATTCTTCTGTTTCAACTTTAGTTCTTTCGTTAGAATAGGTTAGGAATGCAAATGTGACATTTTAAAGTTTTTCGTTAAATATTTAACACCTGATTGAGGACAGTGAAACTAAAACAAAGTAATAAATTAAAGATCAAAAATAAAACTTTTTAAATATTAAGAACTAAAATAAGGCTGATAATGAACTTTAGGAATCATTTCAAATTTGTTTTTTCTTAATTCATCAAGTATTTTTTCCGTACAAAAAGAATCAGTCGCATACTTGTATTTGTTTAAGTGCATTAGATACAGTCAACGAGAAAGGTTATATTATATATTTATAATATATGGTTTTGTGACTATAGGCATGATAACACAATTATGGAAATATTATTTGTAGTGCACAACTAGTGCCTTTTTGTTCTCACGCAATTGTTTGTTCTTGCTGTTCTTATCTGCGCATTTATCCAAGATTTTGATTGGTTTTCTGCGCAACTTGCAAACGTTAAATTATATAATTAACAACTCGAAAACAATAAATTCCAAAGATCACATAAAATTTTTTATTGATACACAGTGGCAAAGTTGGGTACACTGAATCTATCATAAAAAAATAAATAGATCTTGTGTCCCAAACTTATCTATGTATTTGATGAAATTTTTTTTTTGACATATTATCAAAGGTTATTTTACTAGGGAAAAATTTTTCAAAACAGTCCAAGAAATATAAATTTGAATATTACATGGAGATATCTCTCTATGAAAGACTTAAGAATTAAGAGAGGCTAGCTAAATATCCAAAAATTACTTGAGGGAAAAGAAATGTTGATTGGTCAGGTTCTTTCTTCCTGGAAGGAGAGAAATAAAAGTTCAACTTTTTGTATATTTGAACCTCTTTTTAACGGGAAGACCTGAAAACATGTTTCTTATTTTATTCTTAAATGGTCCTAGTCTTTCTTAGAAGAGTTATGAAAAAACTAATTTGTTCAGTGGTTGGATGACTTGGTCAACGCCTACCAGAATGGACCTCAAACAAAAAAAGAGCATCCTTATCCATTAAGAAAAATCAATAAAGAGATTAGAAATTGGAAGAAGCTGACAAATGACCAAGAACTTGGCCAAGTTGAAACTGCCCAACTAAAGGGCTTCCATGATGGCTTAAATTACTTTCTAAAATCAGATTGATGTATTGAACTAGAGAGAAAGGAGAAGAGAAAAGAGAGAGAAAATGAGGAGAAGAAATTTAGATGAGAAATTTAAAGGAAACTGAGAGAAAATATGGAAGAGGGAATTAAAGAGGGGGAAATAGTAATAAGGTCCTTATTCAATATTCATTCATAGTTCTGCCTTGTCTTGTAACGGTGTATCTCATTGATAATTTAGCAACATAAAAAATGTATCCTATTAATAAGCTATATTATATAATTCAAATGAGAAACTAAATTGACCAAAATTCAATACATGAGATCAGAAATCAGTCTTCCTCAATTTCCCCATCAATGAGATCAATCCTAATGCCTAAAACAGGTTCGGATATTTGACACGTGCCCTGCAAGAAAAGACAAATTTTCACCCACCAAGGACATCAGAGGCCAAGCCAAATATGATAGAAAATCAACCAGATAAAGAGCATTAATGAAAGCTGATTTGAAAGGACTCACTAGAGCATAAACAAAAGCTAAGAGGACAAATTAATGCTCTCATTTAAGGAAATGGCTTGTATTTCAGAACAGGAAGATGTCCATATCCATAGGAGAGAGGCCAAGTTCTATTGACCAAGCATCTTGAAGAAGAACATAAGACAACAACTTTTAGCTTATCGTTAAAGCACCTTCCAATTAGTGTGATTAGTGCTAAAACGATTTTTTTTTATTCCTGACACCATCAACAAAGAACAAAGCTGTGGATAAACCAAGGAACTTTAGAATAATGGAATATTTTAGCTTATTTCTTTGTGTTTTATTTTGAAGAATCTTGATTTGTTTTATCCATTGTTTTGCCACGTTCGAGAAAGAACTGATTTCGAGTTTTTCGTTGACATATCTTGACAAGCCACAAATTTGCATATACAGATTACAGATATGACTAACATAAATGCCACAAGCATCTCTAATGGCAAATTCCCTTATTCCAATTAGGCCCTACTCCTTTTTCCCGGGGAAAGCAAAAGAAGAGGAACAGAAATATTAAACAACAACTTCAAAGAGAAGCTTTTTGCTGAGGCAGACAAAGCTTAGATTGATATGCTGTTAAATATTCCCCTTGCAGTGAGTCCTTCTTCACTTGATGGACAGAGCAAAGTGTATGGAAACTTGACCGGACCAACTTGATTGTTCAGTGTCTTATCGTTGGTCCTACTCATAATTCTGTCCTCAATTTGAGCAAGTTTCTCTCCAAATCTCTCAAAGGCTTTAAGTGGTTCAGCATCTGCAGTCCACTCGGGGGTGTCTCGCTGCCCAAAATAGACCTCATCAGATGCATGCCTAGACAAAATTTCAATGAGCGAAATCCCAAGAAGGGTCTGCTCCTCGGCTGTGATTGTCTTTAAGAAGGCCCTATCAGGGTCAGTCTTAACTTCGCCATACTCTGGAGTACCCTCTTCGGACATGAACCGACGGCTTGCTGTTGGGCGGTTCGGAAGGTAGCCTGCGTAAGGGTATTGCCCAAAATTTGACTGCTGCATGAAGAGCAGAAGCGATCCATACATTTGTGGTGCATGTCTCTGTCAGATCTTCACGAGTCTGCATTGTAGGCCACCAAGGCTCGTCTTTCTTGCCCCCATGATCCACCTCTCTGAGTTCCTTCCACCATGCTTGGAGCGCTAAGTCTTTCTGAACAATGTCATCAGCCCTCCAGTAGTAGAAATAGCAGTACTCTTCAACCCATGTTTTAATCGCAGACCAGATTTTAAGCCCGTCAACAGCAAACGGGTAGTCCTCTATCACAAGGCAAAGACCATGTAGAGAATTTGAATCCTTGACTGCCATTCCTCTGCATACAACCAAGCAATATAGCATTACTATAAACTAAAATCTTTAAAACAATGCAGGCTAATTTACAGATCATTTCCTTAAGTTTGTGAAGATTGGTACATGATTAATACTAGCTTTTGAAATGGAACTAATCATTTTATACTATGAAAACAAACTGACGGTCTAGACTTGAATGATCTACCTCTTGATGAGATCTGCTGGGAGAGCTTGCTCAGTAAAAACCCAGTTCTTATAAACGACTGCTGACATTTCCATGGCAAACTTGGCTGGGAAAACCATCAACTCCAGAATGCCCTCGGCGTTAATGAGAGTCTGCCTAGCAAGGGCGTTTATGTTCATTGTATCACGGAAGTGAGGCTCCAACAAATTGTAAATTAGATGGAGCGCACTGAACTGCCTCTTTGTTGCTATCACAAATGGCTCAATTACAGCATGAGCATTAAACCTGTAGCCAACCCCAAGATTATGAATAACTGCAAGAAACTGAACTAATTTTCTGAATCTTTCTTAGAGACGAGAGAGTATTTGCCAATGACTAATTAGTTGATGATAGCCAGAGTCATTAACAACTGCATAAGCTTTGGCCAGCTCCCAAATAGTTCTTTCAACACCTTCTTCAGCTGTTGTATATACTTTGCTAACTGCAGCGTATTGATCACCATCAGGATGTGGCAAGCTTACCTTGATCGCCAATGGCTTCAAAGTGCTGTCATTTTGAAGGAACAGGAGTGTCCTGCTGGCATAAGTCTTTGTCGCGGTTGTGTTTATCCCCCCAAGGCATGGCATGAAGGCATCATGGTGGTCCAATATAAACAACTTCCTGTTCCGGAGAGCCTATTCAGCCAAATTGTTTTGCAGCCAGAAATCATCAATTCACTATATTTGCAGGCTTTGTTACTTGAAAAACTGAAAAATAAAAAAGGAAGTAGGAACATTACCTTGTATACGCTGAGAGCATCCAAGTTATTCTTGATATGTGCCTCAGTGATTTTACTGTTTTGATCGCCATATACTTTAGGATCCAGCTTGCTAGTCGTTGGGAATTCCTGTAATTTAATTGAAAATGAGAACAATTAGAGGTGGAAACCCGCATTTTGGCTGTGACAGAGACAGAAAAAGTAAAGTAAATTTAAACTCAGAATAAAACATTCAACTCTCTTTAATCTTGAAGTCTTTAAATTACTTCAGGAAGGCGAATAATAAAGGGTTCACTCCTGCAAGCATTTACCTCGCAAATTCTTCATTGGTCCTCCATGCCAACCTATCCGTTGCTCAATGTTATTCAGACATTACTATCAGATGAAAAGACCGAAAAAATAAAAACGAGAGAGGAAAAAGATGCACTCCATTATAAGAACTTTACCTTTAATGACATGAGGCATTGGAAATTTGAGGCCTCTTTCACCGTTAGTTTGAAACATGTCCTTCACCATTTGAGGAGGAACACTTTCTCTTATCTCCTTGATCAATTCCGAAGGCATTGGAAAGTGCTCCTTCGTACATGTCAAGTACATTTTCGAAGCTGTCGAACTCTCCTGGGGTATCATCAAACTTGGAATGTAGCGCGGGTTTAAGGACTTGAGCCAAGGACCTGAGACTGTACGCAATGAAGTCTGACATCCTCACATGACCAAACCATTCGTCTCTTGGAACATAAACACTCTGTAATTCAACATAACTGTTAATAACGGCACCAAAACTTGACTCAAAGCATGAACAAAAAGTGAACAAACAAAATTTCGTACCTGACTCGGTTGGTGCTCTGCCAGTTCTTCCCCTGCGATGATAAGGGAAATCACTAGATCCTCAAGTGTTTGGCGAACATATTGGTGACCCTTATCAGGATCAGCCAAATCATTGTAACAAGCATAATCATAGACCCTGTCCCATTCCTGAAGCTCTCCTCTCCCATCTCCTCTCAAGTTCACTAGCTCTTTCTCTCTGCACTTGCAGAGCGGCTCCGGTGTTTCACTCGGAAGATATGTCCGCACAAAATATTCAAAACCCCATAAACAATAATTAACTGCTACAATCACTCTAGCAGAACATGTTCTTTCAGTAATTAGTTTAAACATGTTGTAAACTTTTTAGTCCTTGTTCTTTCTTTATCACATTTGAAGTTCTTGGAAGGAAACCTTCTATTAGGATTAATTTTTTAAAAAATCCTCTATCATGGCTTGTGTCTCGATTTATGCCCTGACTTTAACATAATATAAATATATCCCTTGAATTATCAAATTGTTGCAAGAAATACCCCTCTATTCTATCCTGTCAAAAATGAACATGTCACAACATTTGTTTTCTTAGCAAAAATCCCTTCTAAACTAATAAAAAAATAAGTGTTGCAACTAGTAATGGAGCCACGTGGTATTGTGAACGAAGTTGACTTCGGCTCAAAACATTTGAAGCTTTGTTTTTTTTTCAAAATTTTAGTTGTGCTTTATTTTATAAGAAAAATTACAACCATACCTCCACTCAATAATTAAAATATCATTCTATCAGTATTGTAAAATGAAAATTATAATTATACCCTCACTGAATCGTTAAAATGTCTAAATATGTTTACGTTCAATGAAAACTATCTCCTCTTAAAAAATATAAGAACCATCTCTAATTTTTTTTCAAAGTGCCCCCGCTACAGCAAAAAAAAAATAAAAAAAAAATAATAATAATTTCTGCATCCTGATTTCTGCTAGAGTTAGATACGTTTATTCTAGTAAAAAGAAAAATATAAATAGCTTAATTAGTCCCTAACTTTTTTAAAAAGATGCAATTTAGCCCTTATTTTTTTATTTAATTAGACTTAACCTTTTAAAAATGGTACAATTTAGTCTCTACTATTTAATTTTGGATGAAAAAATTTGTTTTAACCACTTGAGTGAGGATATTTTAATAAAATATCTAATATGTTTTTGAAAGATTAAAATTAAAATATAAAAACAATTAAAAATAAAAATATATATTATTAAAATCAAATTTTTAAAAATTGACTTTTTAAACAAAAAATAAACCAAAGTTTTTTTTAATTTTTTTATCTCTCTTCTTTTTCTTTTTTCTTTTTTCTTCGGGAGCTGGGGGTGGGTTCAGGAGGTCGCTGGCGGGTGGAGGGGCTGGTCGGGAAGTCGCTGGCGTTTTGGGGGGCTGGCGTCTGGGTGCAGTGTCATATTCACAGTGGTGAGTGAGAGAACAAGCGAGAGAGAAAAAGAAATTAAAAAATTGAAATAAATTTTTTTAATGTATCAAGGTAGTTTGAAAGGGTAACATGGTAATTTTAGATAAAAAGCTAAACAAATTTTTTCATCCAAAATTAACCAGTTAAGACTAAATTATGCCTTTTTTAGAATATTAGACTAGTTAAATAAACAAAATTAAAAACTAAATGTATCTTTTTAAAAAATTAGAAGCAACCGAGTGATTTACTAAAAAAAAACTTAATTATATAACTTAATGAAAAATAACTGTCTACTTAATTAGCTATAACAAACACTTCCCATAACAAAGTTCTTTCAGTAATTAAAACGAACATTTAAAATGCATGTTTTTCTGCTGACCTTGTTTCCGAAGAACACGGGGTCGTAGTTGTCCTTATCAACAGGGTAGACCCAAGAGTTGCAGACGAAGTGAACACGGCCTTCACCTAGAGCATCTTCCAACGTAAGAGTCTTGAGGAAGAACTCATTGTCGTGATTGTTTCTAATGATGAAAGCCCCTGGAACTCCAACATCCTCGTCCCAATCGAACGTCACTTTAAACGCTGACTCTCCTGCCGTTAATGATGTCAGCGTCGTTATCCAGTTCTCCAGCTCTGCTGGCTTTCCAAGTTTCCCTCCACACTCATTTGCTACCCAAAAATAAAATGAAACAAAATAATTAAAAAAAGGGGCTTGAAATTCGATGAATATTCTCTTGTATTGAATATTGATCACGTGTACACCCTGTTCCGAGAGACTCGGATGTTGGAAACATGAATATGGGGCGAAAGTCCACCTCCTCAAATATTTTTATATAGATGTAACGCCTTTTGTTTTTTTTTGGGTGTCAAACATTTGCCACCCTTGATAATATCACAACTGTTGGGAATGGGTTGGATATGCATTTTAATATATATATATATATATATATATATATATATATATATATATTTGTGGTTCTAGCTCTATATGTGTCAAATAAAGTAGGTGGTGTCTATACACTTGAAAAGAATAACAAAATTGGTCAATGTATGCATGGCTGTAATTCAACCTAGCACTTTTACTCCAAACCTATAAGATAAGGCCTTATCCTATTTAGTATTAAAAATTTACGTATTGTGACTCTCATCTCACAATGCCCCTTTTCTGTAAAAATTTAGCCAGGATCTTTCTTTAGTTCTCCTAAGTGTGGTGTTAGGTGTACACTTAGAGAAGAGAACAAAAGAAGATGTACCGAAACTTCTACCAAAGGCGCAAGTGAAATTAAATCACAAACACGTAAATTACTATACCAAACAATCTAAACGCGATAATTTAAGCATCGATGTTACACATACTGATCCTTGAACGGGTCTAAGGTAAACTCATGCATGCACGTGCAAAATAAAAACACAAATTTATAACTCGCATACGTTATTTTTGTGACTATAAAGTCAAACCACATAATCTCCAAAAAAAATTACAATTTTATTAAATCTTATACAATCTTATCAAATTGTATGATAATTTTATTATTCTTATTGTTTCTAAACAAAATTAATTTTTTAATTTTCATAAACAATAATATTACAATGATTCATCCATTTATAATAACATATAATTTAAATTCAATTCATTTATTCATATCAATTGATTAAAACAATATATTAATTAATTAATCCTTAACATATAAGTATTAAATTATAATATTAAAAAAAGCACAACTCTTTTATTAAATTGATGAAATCTTATCAAATTTTATAATAATCTTATCTCCAATTTTTCATATAATTTAAATTTAAATTATTTTTTTGATCCTAATTACTTGTTAATTAAAGAAATAGATTATATTATTTTATTTTAGAGTTGTTTATTAATTCTAAATCTTTATATCTTTTTTTAGTTTGTTTTCTATTTGTAAATAATATATTTATATTGTTAATTAATTTTTTAAAACTCCTATTTCTTTTCTTTTTTAGGGGAATTTTATTTCTTTAATATTTGTAAATTTTTTATTACTAATGATATAATTTTTTCTCTTTTTTTTTAATTTGACCAACAACATAAAATTCTAACTAACTTAATCAACAACTTAAATCAACTTAAACAACAATAACTTAATCATTGCTCAACTTAAACAACCTTCACAACAACAAAAGCATCCAATTTCTCAACAGCAACCAAACTTCTCAACATAACACAACCACATAACACAAATTTCTCAACAACAAAAAACATCCAATTTCTCAACATTAACTAAACTTCTCAACATAACACAACCACATAATGCAAATTTCTCAACATTACATAATTCTCAATACTTTTCAACATTTTTCTAAAACTTACACAATCCAATACCCACAAGACCGGGGGTTGGAATTTCAATGGGTGGCAGTAACACGACGGCGACGACCATGATGGCAATGGAGGTGGTGACGGAGGCACCCGGGGGGTGGGGTGTATGGCAGAAATCCAGTGGAATTTTTTAAGAAATATGGAGTTTTTGTGATTTTTGGTTTTTTTGTGAGTTTTCTTAGAGATTATTACAAATATCTAAGAAAAATACAAGAAAATGAGTTTTTAAAAGTTTTTGGGAGGCAAAATAGGCAGAGAGGAGAGAATTGCTGGAGAGGAGAACAGAAAATCTAGAAAAATGAGGAAAAGAGGTTTCGCAAACTTTTTTATGCACAGAATTTTTTCTGACGACAAAAATGATAAAATGTCATCGCAAAAGGTTGCAAAATGATGACGTCTTATTATTTATTAAGAGGATACAATGATTGTTTTGTTTCCCTATCTAAAAAAAATAGATTGTTTGTTCCGGTTATTCATTGATGGATAATGGATACACCATTTTGTTTCTTTTGATTTATTATTATTATTTTTTTTTTTTTTTTGGTACCCAATCCAAGTGGAAACAAAGGAGACAATGTTTTCACTAAACGCTAATTATCCATCTTAAGAATCACATAAAATCCAACAAATCTTTGACAAAATCAAAATGTCACTATAATATATAAGAGCATATATAAATGTGTTTGCGGTTTTCTGAATTCCTTTTTTTTTCCTCTCTCTTCTGGAAACTTGGCCCTAGTTCTGATATTTGGTTCATTTGGAAGAACGCGTCTCTTTAGCAACCACGTGTAAGACACATCAAAGTGGCTTTATCTCGATATAAAATTATTATAATAACATTAAAAAAAATTCTTCAAGATAACGTTCGAATGAAAAAATAAAAAATAAAAATGGCCACGTTTTTCAAAGGTACTTGGAGGGGAAAAAGGAAGTAAGTTTTTAAAATAAGAACAGATGAAAAATATAGTTAGCCCGGGCAACATTTTTGGATCTTTCTCTTTGCAAGTCGTCCACTAATTAGAAGACTATTTATTGAAAGAAGTACTTGTAGCCGTTAAATATTAACAAGAACATCTACCCTTTTTTGTGGAACTAAGAGTGCAAAAATAATCCTCCAAGCTATAGGTTCAAAATAAAATAAAATAACACATGCATTTTAGCAGTTAATATACGTAGAATACCAAAGGGAGTTATTCATGTTCAAACAAGTTTCTAACAATATTATTGTGATTGTTACAGATGTACAAGGGTGGATAATTTCTTGATCCTTCGTCGGTAGTTGTGGATTCAAGGGTACAAGAAGAGGATTTGCTCATAATGAGCAAATTATATCCGGTGTTGTTTCTACTTTTCCAGTCATTTTAGATACAATTTTTAAATATTGGATTTTTCGTTATTTAAATCGTGTATCTCCGTCACTTGTAGTGATTTATCATTCAATGAATGATTGAAAAATGATCGACCGATCCAATTATAATGTTTGTTACTTTGTAACATAAGTAAAACAGTCAAAATTGTAAAACTGCTATAGTGTAAAGCTCTCACATGTTATAGTGTTTTGGTATTAACTTGTAGTTCTAACTATGTTCTCAAACATTCTATAATTCGTATCCAATGTATTCAAAAAATGTGACATCAATAACTAAACTGTAAGGGCCTTAACAATATTAAAGAGCATTAAGAGTACATTAAAGAGTATTAAAAGTGTAATTGTTTAGCCATAACAACAGAAAAGCTCAAATGAAAATATATTTTGGCCGAAAAAGCTCTCGTATTTTTTTACCAGGGGCATTTAACATTATAAAGCACATTGCTTAATGCAATTCATTCACTAATACAAAAGCCTGAGGCCTTTGTAGTTTGTACATACACGAAGCTCTTAAGCCATTACAGTGGAGAAGAAGCTGAACCACAAGATAACAATAGTCCTGACCCGGGAGCGAGAGCGATCAACCAACACCACACAGACTGGGAAACTTGACACTTAAAAATACACTCAAAGACTCTTAAGAAAGAACACAAGGAGAGAAACTCCTTAGATGGAGTTGCTGTTGGGAATTCCTTTGGCAGTAAGTCCTTCCTCGCTGTAAGGCATAAGCAAAGTGTATGGAAACTTGACTGGACCAACTCGGTTCTTAAGATTCGCGTCGTTGTTCCTGCTCATAATTCTATCCTCGATCTGAGTCAGTTTCTCCCCAAACCTCTTAAAGGCCTGCAATGGTTCAGGTTCGGCAGTCCACTGCTCAGTGTCTCTTTGCCCAAGATAGACCTCATCAGAAGCATGCCTTGACAGAATCTCAATGAGGGAAACCCCCAGGATGGCCATCAGTTCCGAGGTGATTGTCTTAAAGAAAGCCTTGTCGGGGTTTGTCTTAAGCTCCTCATATTCGGGAGTGCCATTTTCAGGGATGAATCGACAGCTTACTGTAGGGCGGTTTGGAAGGAACCCTGCATACGGGTACTGTCCAAAGTTGACCGCAGCATGGAGGGCAGAAGCAATCCATATGAGTGTTGTGGATGACTCTACGAGCTCGTGGCGGGTATGCAGTTGGGCCACCAGGGTTCATGTTTCTTGTCTCCATGACCCACCTCTCTGACTTCCTTCCACCATGCCTGGAGTTCGGTGTCTTTCTGAACAACATCGTCATTCTTGTAGTAGAAACTGACATACTCTTGAACCCATTGATATATTGCAGACCAGATCTCAAGCCCATCGACTGCAAATGGGTAGTCTTCTATCAGTAGGCGAAGACCATGTGGAGCTCTTGAGTCCTTAACTGCCACTCCTCTGTATAGTACGAAACCATATTTCATTGTTAGAATAAGAGCTTTTCGAGCCACATTTTTTTATTCCAAAGCATGTTCTTAATGTTGGTTTCACCAAAAGGACATCGTTTTTAGTCAGCTTCCATAACCAAGTAAATCATAAATCATGAATTCCAGTATGAACTGGACTTGAAAGATCTCATTTACCTCTTCAGGAGATCTGCTGGAAGCCCTTGTTCAGTGAAAACCCAGTTCTTCTTATGAACTACAGCTGACAGCTCCATGGCGAACTTTGAAGGAAAAACGGTTTTCTCCAGAATGCCATTGGCATTGATGAGAGTCTGCCTAGCAAGTGCATTTATGAACATAGTGTCACGGAAATGAGGCCGCAAGAGTTTGTAAACCGGGTGGAGCGCACTCAGATGCCTGTTCATTGCTATCACAAATGGCTCAACCACAGCATGTGTATTCAACCTGTTGATTAAAAAAAAATGTTAAAAAAATATTTAAAACTTGTTGCAAATTAAACCATACTTATGTTGATTAACTTGCCTTACCAGTGACTAATGAGCTGATGGTAGCCAGAATCATTCACAGCCGCATAAGCCTTGGCCAATGTCCAAAGGGTCCCTTCAACGCCTTCTGTGGCTGGGGTATATACTTTGCTAACTGCACCATATCGCTCACCACTTGGATGAGGTAAGCTTAATTCAATGGCCAATGGCTTCGAAGTGCCATCATTTTTCAGGAAAAAGATTGTTCTGGTGGCATAAATCTTGGTATTGGTCGAGTTTATCTTGTTTAGGTATGGCATAAACACATCATGGTAGTTGTCACAGGGGCCAAATTTTCACCGAAAGTCTGCCACTGTGCGGCACTAAGTCACCCGACCTAGTCAGCCTACCCAAGTGTTTACCCACGATGATCCGATAATCAAACACACAAAACCAACTTACGGAAACCACTTTCCAACCTTTTATTAACTCACAAAAGGAATACAAGTTTTGCCTCACACGGATCACCACAACACTCACTTTGTCACTTGTGAGTTGGTGTCTCGGGGCTTTGCTATTTATAGACAAAGTTTACAACGTGTGGCTGACACCCCCAGCCACTAGGGATCACTTCGAGGCACTATGCACGCTTGCAGCCACATTCCAGCGACTTCCACAATTTTCGGACGGAGACTTGGCCCTCTGCACGCCACGTGCAGCCAACTAACGCCCACTCGCCTGCTAATGCGCGAACATGGGCCACGTGGGGCGCAGGCATGATCTAGCCGTTGGCTGGCCACGATCGCCCACAACTTGCGCCCACGTGCCTTCGGAAATCCAGCCGTTATGCCCACGTTCTAGTGCTAGCCGTTGGGGCCACCTGCTTCGCGGACTTTGTGCGCACCACTCGCACACGTTTCCTTTTCCCGCAGGGCCTTGTCTGAACCGAGTTTCTCGCATGCCAGTCCGCACGCCCGCGCGCACGTCACACTGCCAGTCCGAGGTCCTCGCGCGCCTGTCCGCACACCCGCGCGCACGTCACACTGCCAGTCCGAGATCCCCGCGCGCCTGTCCAAATGCTCGCGCCTGGCACCTGCGTGCACATTTCTTGCCTGACCCGCATGCATGGCCAAGGCCACCTTGTGCCTGCATGCTGATCCTTTGTCCGAACCATGCAAAGGGATTATCACATGCCCCCTTGCCTTGGACATGGGCCACCCACATCCAAGATTTGTCACCACTGACTTAATTCGAAGTTAGGGGGTCTAACAAACCACCCCCACCGGATGAAGCCGACGCCCTCGTCGGTATAGTCTCGAGGTATTCCTGCACCTCTTTCTCAAATTGCCACAAGGTAACGTCCCGCTCCCAAGTAGCACTATTTTCCTCTTCACCCTTCCATTTCACAAGAAAATCAGTCCGTCGATTCTTCTTGCTCATGCCCATTGTTCGATGGTCAAGGATCTTTTCCACCGTTTTGTCAAATTGTTTTCTGATGGTAGGCGGAGCCCTCTTCGCCTGCTGCCTCTTGTTCAACAAGTCCTCCTTGTAAGGCTTCAGAAAACTCACGTGGAACGTTGGGTGCACCTTTAGCCAAGGTGGTAGCTTTAGCCTGTAAGCAACATTCCCAACTTTCTTAACAATTTCAAAGGGACCATCGTACCTTGGAAGAAGCCCACGATGCACTGTCTTGCTGCTTATCTTCTTCCAAATCTGCGGGGTCAATTTCAGCAACACCATGTCACCAACATTGAACTCGACTTGGCGCCTATGATGATCAGCATACTTCTTCATGCGCCTAGCTGCTTTCATCAAACTGTCTCGGGCCTGTAGTATTAACTCCTGCTTCCCTTCCGCAAAGCGATAGGCTGCTGGACAGCTAACTCGCCCTTTGGAACGTGCCACTTCCAGTGGGGTCAGGGGCTGATGTCCGAGTGCAAGCTCTGCTGGACTCATCCCGGTTGCAGAACTCCGATGTAAGTTGTACGAGAATTGGGCCACATCAAGTAAATCCAGCCAATTCTTTTGACTCGCCGAGACATAATGCCTTAAAAATTCTTCCAATAGAGCATTAATACGCTCCGTTTGTCCATCGGTCTGGGGATGGTTAGCTGTAGAAAACTTTAACTCAGAACCTATCAAGTTAAAGAGAGCCGTCCAAAACTTACCAGTGAACCTTGAATCACGATCACTGACTATGTCTTCAGGCACACCGAAGTATTTTACCACATTCTTGAAAAAGAGCTCTGCCGTCAACATAGCTGAGCACTCATGTGGGGCTGCAATGAACACTGCATACTTCGAAAACCGATCTACAACGACCAACACTGACCGCATACCTTGGATTGAAGGGAACCCCGAAATGAAATCCATAGACACCGATTTCCATGGTTTTTCTGGCACCGGGAGTGGTTGTAATAGTCCGGCTGCCTTCCTTCTTTCCGTCTTGTCTTGTTGGCACACCAAACAAGTCTTCACATATAGCTCAACATCCTTCTCCATGTTGGGCCAATAATAGCTGCGGGTTATGAGCGCCATCATCCGTTCTCTCCCCGGATGTCCCGCCCATTGAGGGTCATGCGTCTCCCGCAAAAGTTCCTGTCTCAGGCCACCCGAGTTAGGAATAAATAATCGATTACCTTTGGCATAAAGGAGTTCGTCATCTTCCCAATAACGTCTCGCTACTCCTTCTCGCACTTCCTTCTTGAGATGAACATAGGCCTGATCCACCTCAGCTTGCTGTTTTACTCGGTCAAGAAAGGTTGACTGCACTGCCGTCAATGCAGCCACATAGTCCTGCACCTCCTTGCGACTCAAGGCGTCAGCGACTTGGTTTTGCTTGCCTGGTTTGTGTTCCCACACAAAGTCGAATTCCGCCAGGAATTCCTGCCATCGGGCCTGTTTTGGGGTCAATTTCTTCTGGGTCTTGAAATAAGTGTTCGCCACATTGTCCGTCAATACTTTGAACTTTGTTCCCAGCAAGTAATGCCTCCAAGTGTCAAGGCAGTGCACTACTGCCGTCATTTCCTTCTCATGGGCTGAGTACCGCTGCTCAGCATCCTTAAGCTTCCTGCTTTCATAGGCCACGGGGTGGCCATCCTGCACGAGCACTCCACCGAGAGCTCGATCTGAGGCATCCGTGTGCACTTCAAATGGAAGCCCAAAATCCGGCAATCTCAAGACTGGTTCCGAGGCAACTGCTGCCTTCAGCTTCTCAAAGGCTTCTTGGCATGCGTCTGTCCATGCCCACTTTTGCTCTTTTCTCAGCAAATCTGTCAAAGGGCTCGCCTTCTTTGAATACCCTTTGATGAACCGTCGATAGTAGTTTGCCAAGCCAAGAAAAGAACGCAAGTCTGGCACCTTCGTTGGCGCAGGCCATTCAATGATTGCCTTCACCTTGTCCTCGTCTATCCGAATATCGCCTTTGGAAATCCAATGGCCCAAGAATTTAATTTCTTGCCTGCAAAACTCACATTTTTCTTTCTTCACAAATAGCTTGTATTCCCTAAGTCGTGAGAATACTTGCCGCAAGTGATTAACATGATCCACCAAGGATCTCGAGTAAATAACAATATCATCCAGATAAACAACCACGAACCGATCAAGAAATTCATAGAGTACCTCGTTCATTAAGTTGCAAAACGTGGCAGGGGCATTGGTTAAGCCAAAAGGCATCACCAAAAACTCAAATGAACCATACCTCGTCACACAAGCCGTCTTGGACTCATCCCCCTCGGCTATCCGCACCTGCCAATAGCCTGACCGTAGGTCCAGCTTTGTGAAGTATGACGCACCCGCCAACCGATCGAACAAATCCGCTGCATTGGGGACTGGGTACTTATTCTTGATAGTCACCTTATTGAGAGCCCGATAGTCTATGCACATCCGCAATGAGCCATCCTGCTTCCTCTGAAACAGCACCGGGGCACCATAAGGGGCTTTTGATGGTTGTATGAAACCGGCATTTAGCAACTCGTTAAGTTGACTCCTCAACTCAACCAACTCTGATGGGGCCATCCGATAAGGGGCTTGGGCTGGCGGCCTAGCACCTGGCTCCAGCTCGATCTTGTGGTCCACCGCTCTCCTCGGTGGTAATTCCTTTGGCAGTTCTGAGGGCATCACATCTGAGAACTGCCCCAACACTGTTGCAACATCATCAGGCACCTCCACGACCTGGTCCGGTTTGATCTCCACGAGGGCTGCAACGTAAGTAATCTCGCCCTTCTTCACCCCATTTTTGAATTACTTTACCGACTGCATCTCTAACTTACTCTCGACCTGTCCAGAGAAGTTAGCGTGAATAAAACAAGGATTCCGTTCCTCATTTACCAACATACCCGACAAATGAGGCATGATTGTTGCCTTCGCTTGAACAAAGAAATCTATCCCCAAGATTAACTCAAAATCGTCCAAGGCTGCGACGGTAAGATTTATCTGTCCCTCCCAAGCGCCAACTTTGAGGGTCGTTGTGGCCACACCTTGAACCGGAGTAGCACCTGAGTTTACCGCCTTGATTTTGCATGGACTCTGGTTTACCACTAAACCCAACTTGTCCACCATTCTATTGGAAAGGAAGTTGCTGGTCGCTCCCGTGTCCAGCAAAGCTCTTACGGTCTTTCCATTTAATTGCACTGCTGCATACAAAAGACCCCTATTTGGGGCTGACTTCACCGTTGAAACTGTGTTAAGGAGTTGGAGAGGGTTTACCCGAGAAGTGCTAGATCCACCTGCATTCTCCTCTCCTTCGGATTCTTGAATAGCATTCAGTCTTTCTCGCTTTGGGCAATTCTTGGCCATATGTGGTCCTCCACAAATAAAACAGCCCGCTTCCTTCTTGCCTCCCTTGGACTCGCCTTGCTCGGTCGTCTTTTTACCCTTCCATTCGGATTTCTTAAAATCCTTAGAGGGGCCTTTACCCTTTTTGCCTTCCTGACCCTTCTTCTTGTCACTGATTGAGGCAATTGGGGTGGGTCTAAAATCGACTAAGCCCTCTGCAGCCGCAATGGCTGAAGGAAGGTCCTTCACGCCTTGTCTCCGCAACTCGGCATGTGCCCATGCTTGCAAGCCTGACAGAAAGTTGAATAGCTTGTCTGCATCCGACATATCTTTGATGTCCAACATCAAAGAACTAAACTCCCGCACATACTCTCGAACAGAATTCGTCTGTCGAAGCTTCTTGAGTGCTTCACGTGCAATCCATGCAATGTTGCACGGTAGGAACTGATCCTTTAGTTCCTTCTTCAACGTTTCCCAATCCTCGATCTGAGGTTTGCCAGCCCTTGTCTCTCCCGACATCTGGGTCCGCCACCATAGTTTAGCATCACCGGACAAATACATGCTAGTTATGGTTATCTTTTCACGATCTGGAATATGAGCGGCCTTGAAATACTGCTCCATATCCCACAAGAAATTTTCCAGTTCTTTGGCGTTACGGCCACCGTTGAACGCCTTGGGTTCTGGAACTTTGATCTTCGAAGGGGCCTCATCCATGGCCTGAGGGGTTGCCACGGCCTTCTTGAGAATGCTTATATCATCCTCTAGTCTCTTCGAGTTTTCCTTCACCAAGTCAATCATGGTGATGAAGTCCTGCATCATGGAGGAGAACCGCTCTTCCATGTCTCGCATCATGTCCGACCGAACCGTGTTCAAAGATGCCATTTGCTCGGCTTGACGTGCTATCTGCACCGCGAGACTCACTGCATCGTCGCTTTGGGGATTCCCCACGAAATCTTCCAAGCAACTAACTCTTTCACGTAACTCATTCATCGTGACGATTCCAAGAACGTCCGCTGTTCTCGTCTCTGATACCAGCTGTCACAGGGGCCAAATTTTCACCGAAAGTCTGCCACTGTGCGGCACTAAGTCACCCGACCTAGTCAGCCTACCCAAGTGTTTACCCACGATGATCCGATAATCAAACACACAAAACCAACTTACGGAAACCACTTTCCAACCTTTTATTAACTCACAAAAGGAATACAAGTTTTGCCTCACACGGATCACCACAACACTCACTTTGTCACTTGTGAGTTGGTGTCTCGGGGCTTTGCTATTTATAGACAAAGTTTACAACGTGTGGCTGACACCCCCAGCCACTAGGGATCACTTCGAGGCACTATGCACGCTTGCAGCCACATTCCAGCGACTTCCACAATTTTCGGACGGAGACTTGGCCCTCTGCACGCCACGTGCAGCCAACTAACGCCCACTCGCCTGCTAATGCGCGAACATGGGCCACGTGGGGCGCAGGCATGATCTAGCCGTTGGCTGGCCACGATCGCCCACAACTTGCGCCCACGTGCCTTCGGAAATCCAGCCGTTATGCCCACGTTCTAGTGCTAGCCGTTGGGGCCACCTGCTTCGCGGACTTTGTGCGCACCACTCGCACACGTTTCCTTTTCCCGCAGGGCCTTGTCTGAACCGAGTTTCTCGCATGCCAGTCCGCACGCCCGCGCGCACGTCACACTGCCAGTCCGAGGTCCTCGCGCGCCTGTCCACACACCCGCGCGCACGTCACACTGCCAGTCCGAGATCCCCGCGCACCTGTCCAAATGCTCGCGCCTGGCACCTGCGTGCACATTTCTTGCCTGACCCGCATGCATGGCCAAGGCCACCTTGTGCCTGCATGCTGATCCTTTGTCCGAACCATGCAAAGGGATTATCACATGCCCCCTTGCCTTGGACATGGGCCACCCACATCCAAGATTTGTCACCACTGACTTAATTCGAAGTTAGGGGGTCTAACAGTAGTCCAATATAAACAACTTGTTGTCATAGAGTGCCTATTAATTAAAACCATAGTGTTGGAAATGCGTTCGATTTTTTTTTTTTTTTTCCCAAGTAAGGAAGAATACGTCAGTTAAGTATAACCACACGCTATATATTTGAAGAACTTCTTCCAAAAAGAAAAAAAAAATAAAGCTAGGAACATTACCTGGTATACGCTCTGCCCTTCCAAGTTCTTCAAAATGTCGTCTTCGGTAATTTTGCTGGTCTGATCACCATACAACTTGGAGTCTAATTTGCTTGTTGGTGGGAATTCCTACATTGAAATTAGACCAGGCAATTATTAAAAATGAAACAATAAAATGTTCTTCGCAATCAAACCAATATTATGAAATTACTTCAAGACGACGAATGACGACAGGGTTCACTCCAGCCACTGTTTCTCTTGCAAATTCAGCATCATTCCTCCATGCCCATTTATCCTCTGATCCAAATTATTGAGACGCCATGATTAGAAGAAATAAAAAAGCTACAGGAAGAATAAATATGGAATCTCATGGACGTAGAGTCATATTGTAAACTCCAAATTCTAGGCTGTGAAAATAAGATATCTGCAGTGCAGCAATACCTTTAATCACGTTAGGCTTTGGGAACTTGGAAGTTTTCACCATCAGTTCGAAAAATTTCCTTGAGTAGCTCCAAAGGCATGGCTTTACGGATCGCGTCAAGTGCTCGTGGTGGTAGCTTAAGTCCTCCATCATACATGTCAAATAATTCTTTATAGCGATCAATTTCTTCAGTGCCATCAAAACATGATTCCAAAGCAGGTGTGATGTCTTGAGCTAGAAATTTCAGTCCCTAAGCAACAAAGTCTGACATCTTCAAGTGGCCAAATCGTTCATCTCGTGGAACATAAACGGTCAAACTCAAAGCAGGATTCAGCCTACTCTCACAGCTAGCATCTGTAAGAAAAATTGAAAAAAAAAAAAGAACATTAAGAACATGAACCAAAATCTGAAAATACACAATTTATCACTACTAATAATATCTAAATTTTGACAGCAGGATCAAAGCTGTCCTGGTGGATTGCCTTCCAGTTCTTCCTCTACGAGGGTAAGGGAACTCGCTAGACCCTCCAAGGGTTTGGCGAACATATTTTTGGCCCTTGTCAGGATCACCCAAGTCATTGTAAAAAGCATAGTCATAGACTCTATCATAATCCTTGAGCTCCGATGTTCCATCTCCTCTCAAGTTCACCAGTTCTTGTTCTCTATAGAAGCGCAGTGGCTCCGGTGTTTCGCTTGGAAGATAGGACTGCAAAAATTGCATTTCATATTGCCATTTTTCAGTTTATCCTTTTGTTTTATTTTATTTTTTGTTATCTAAATCTTGTTTTCTGTGAAATTACACCAAATATTTCATAAAGCAGTTGCAGAACAACTTCTGTACACGAATTGCTAGCTCAATCTACCAATTATTTCAGTGACAAATTTCATCAAAATCTTGGAAGGGCAAGTTTCTTTTTCCCACACAAACGATATAGAATTACCTAAAAAAAAACTACTTTACACGGGTGCATTTATCAAACCAAAAAGAAATGTAATGGCAAAAGCAATGGGATTAGAAAATAAAGTAAATAAATAAAAATAAGATCATTAATTTTTAATCTAGTGTTTACTTAAAAAACAATTCAATTCTCTTTCTAGTATTTCTTAAACTTAAAAATAATAATCTTATCAATGTTCTTTTAAACAAAGAACTATTGGCTTATAACGTAAGTACGCATTAAGGAAATATAAGTAAAATATCCCATTTGTTCACTTCAACAAGAATCAATCTTAAGATCTAAGTGGGGTAAACTAAACTCTCATTGCTAACTCCGTGAGTAAACACATGATTAGGTGTGTACGAAATCATGTAACGAATAGCTAGATGATTGAAAACTATACATTCGATCACAAGCAAGTATTTCACTGGGGGGACTTTCATCGAACATTTGGAAGAATGAGAAAATAAAACATGATTAATATATTGCTATTGTACGTACCTTGTTACGGAAGAAAACGCGATCGTAGCCATAACGTTCTTTTGGGTAGACCCAGGAGTTGCAGACGAAGACGATATCTTCACCGAGTTCTTCTTTGAGATGGAGAGTGATGGTCTTGAGGTAAAAAGGGTTCTCGTGGCTGTTCCTGACGATGATAGCGCCGGGAACTCCGATCTCGTCTTCCCACTCGAAGGTGACACCGTATTTGGACTCGCCCTTATCAAAGAAAATGGGGGTCAGCTTCATAAACCAGTCCTCCAGACGAGCTGGCCTTGCCACCTTCCCTTTGAACCCATTCGCTGCAACGTTGCATGGCAAAATTAAACATGCAATCAAAGTTAAAACATTAAAAACAAAGAACTCATCTTAAAAAAAAAAAAAAAAAGAACTTTTATTTATTTTTTTTTTCAGATTTGACGGCTGAAATATATACTTATTGGTAGTTTTTTTTATTTTGGTTTCTAAAAGAAAAATTGTCTAAAACATGATGAATAAAAAAAAAGAAAATTAAGGTAATGGCTGAATTGACCCTGAATATAAAATTTAATATAGATACTCACATTTTTATCCAATAATAAAGAAAAAATTCATATAAATACTTACATTAAGATTAAAATGTTATAGTGTTTAATAGATTGTAACATTAGCAAAGAAAATATCTTACATATAATATAAATATTTCTATAAAATTTTAAATTATTACGTGAAGGGAACATGATTATCTTCATTAAATTATAAAAATTGATCATTAATTTTAATAGTAAGGACCAAAACCATCACAAAAAGTTCAAGGACAAATAATTTGTCTAAAGTAAAAGTTTTGACATTAATTTGTCACTATGTTAAGAATTAAGAGACTAATTGTGCTAATAACTTTTTTTTATGAGGAAAAATAATTATGTAAAATAAAAAGGGTAGCCACACTACTCCAGAGCAAAAAAAAAAAAAAAAAAGGTAGTCAGTCTACTCTACTCCACGGCAGTGGCCGGCCATCCGTTGTTTTTTTTTGGGTTAATAGGGCCGTCCATTATTGAGAGCAACGTGATCGAATGATCAGGGTTGAATAAGAAGAGTTGCAAATCAAGTTTCAACGTCAAAGTTGTGTAAAGCTTTATATGCTACAGTGTAAAGTAAAAACATACTACAACATTTACGTTTCACCTTCAAGTTTTAATTTGGTTCCCAAACACGTTAGAGAACGCTCGTTTGAAAGGAAAAATAAAAAAATAAAAAGAAAGACTATGGAGCACCTCGAGTCATTTAAGAAACTCTCTTAGCAAACATGTTGAATATGTTTCCTAAAATTTCTTCATTTTTTAAAGGAAAATTTCCTAATTTCAAAAATAGATAGTAGTAATTTTTCTTTTTGAAATTTTAAATTCTATTCTAATTAGTAATAATATATATATATACACCCCATTGTTTCAGATTCATGATCTGAAATATTCCAAAAACACAACTGTCCTCCTGCTTAAATATTAATCTTTTAACTTTCTTGGTCTTGAAATTTAAAAATTAAATTAAAACCAATTATGGACATGGTAAAAAACAATAAAAAATGTAAATAAATTACTAACAAACTAAAAAAATAAAAGAAAACGAGAGTCTTGTGCGTTTTTATGTAAACCAATTTGTTTTCTTTTTTTCTTGCTTTTATTTTAGCTTAATTTTTTTTGACTTGTGCTTCTGAGGAAAAAAAAATGAAAATTGGCATTGTCCTAGACATGGATGTAGCTAAGAATGAATGAATCATCTGCCTTCACTTTTTATTTTTAATTTTAAATTTAACATTTGCATTTATTTAATTTTCGTAAATTGCTGCATTTATATATATATATATATATATATATATATTTAAACGTGAATGTGCCCCATCATCAACATTTGGGTTACTTTTTTTTTTTTTCTTTTATTTCTTTTATTTCTTAATACCCTAGCTGTGATTTGATTCATTTTCTCTTCTCCCAACTTAGACGTAAACTTGTCTTCCTAAAATTTTTACAAACCTTTTGCTTTTTCCTAAAAATTTCTTTTTTACTAGTATAATAAACAACTAGAACATTAGTTTATGTAAATTTATACGCTATACATTAATAAAAGAATCCACTTTTACAAGAAAAGTAATCTTGTAAAATAAATTATAATGAACTTTACATACCTTCACACAGATTAAGGCTAATTAATTATTTTATTTTGGGTAATAGTCCTATTGATGTGAATTTAAAGGAAATATAAGCAATACTTACAATGTACAAAGTTCTGCATTATTATAAGTGTAATTATATGTTGAGTGCTATATTAAAGAAAATAAAAAATTTCAATTATAGCTATTATTTAAGTAAGAATTCTTTGGTAGCATATGAGAAGAAAGAAAGCCTCTAAAGTAAAACATGACACAGGCCATTTGTGTTTAGTTTTTTTTTTCTTTTTTGCTAGTTTTCATTTGCATGTATATATTATAATAGACATATATATATATATATACACACACACATGCGTGTGTGTGGTGTAAATTCAGTTATTACTTTAATTTTTATCTATTTGTGAGTATCATTATTTTGGGTGTGTCAGATGAATTACACGATTCAAACATATTCGGCAGTAATTAGTATACATAAAATGCATCAATCGTCAATTTTAATTAATGTTCGAGGTCGGTAACCACATCAATAATTAAAAACAAATGTATTAGACACTTCACAATTGAATACCATATCCAAAATTAAAAAGTTATTACAAAGTTTTTTTTTTTTGAAAAAGTTATTATAAATTAAAATCCAAACAATATGCAAGGAGGCCAACATTTATATACATGTACATAAATAAGTACATACTCACATACATATGCAAAAATGGAAAAGCTTGCAAAGGAATGCGGATGAGGAGAGAAAAATTATTTTGCACCATTTTCACCATGAACAGCACTAACAAGCTGCAGAGTAAGTCCTTCGCCGATGATCTCGCTCGCTCGATCGGCGACGGAGGCGACCATGTTGTTGAAGCCCAGCTTATTGTCCTTCACCAGCACCAACTCCGCCTTGAACTTCTTCCCAGGACGGGTATTGGAGACGGCATGCTTCACCAATCTGCTGACCAACATCTTGAATAATTAATAATTAGCTTACTCTTCAAGGACCTATTAGCAAAGGAACGAAAAACAAGTTTGTAAGAAAGAAATGAGCTTGTGCGTTGGTGAAGGGTAAGGGCAGATGTGAATGTTATTTATAGAGAAGAACATGAGTGAGGGAAACGTGCATGGTCTCACTTACCTGTTTTTGTCTTTTCTTTCTAGGGCGTGTGTGATGTTTTAATGAATTTTGGGGTCATTTCTTTAAATTAATATTTGAGTTGGGAAAGGTCAAATTGAGTTATCGATCAGATATTGTGCCAAGCAAACCGACAAAAACGACACTCAAGCAGTTGTGAGCGTCCGACGTGGATCAATTTGATCCAACGAACAGTTATCCTTCAAAATCCATTCAGATTTTTAGCCGTTGGATTTTGCATTTAACTCTCGGGTCTGTTTAGATTCTGTTCAATTTATTTTGATAATTTTATTGGATTAACATGCATCACAAGTAGGAATAGTCAGATATATATATATTAAAAAATAGATAAATAAAGTCACAAAGAAGTTAGTGTGCTTGTTTTGAATTGATCATTTGATTTTTTTTTTTTGGGGGGTCGATCATTTCATATTTCATTAGATTCCTAGATCTTTTTTAATTCTTGGAAATAGTACTTCAAAGGGGTTGTCTAAATTTTCGTTTCTTGTTCTGAAAATTTCAAGACAATTGTTTTCTTCAGTTGAATTAGTAAATGTAATAGTAAACAATTTTTTTAAAAAAAATATAATAGTAAATATACTTTTCTTCTTAAAAAAATTAGTCTTTATGTAGAAATAAAGGCTTCATGCTAAGTTTCAAGGGAAAAAAAATAGACAGAGATAAAAATATGATAATTCTAGAGTAACAAAAAATGAAATACTGGTTGTGAAAAGAAAAACTTTTTGTTTGGTATTATTTTTAAAATAGGTAAAAATATTTTTTTAAAAAAATAAAAATTCTTTAAAAATTATGTTGAGAGTATTTTTAAAATTTTTGCCTTAAAAAAAGTGTGAAAATATTTTAAAAAATTTGGCGTACAATAATCTTATGAAAAAATCTAGGGTACACATTTTGGGATAATAGGATGTGCAGTAAGTAATTTTTTTTTGTTTTAAAATTATGTAAGGTCTGTATATAAAAGAAGGGTACTCTGAAGAATTAAAAAAAAAGTGTACGAATTCAAAAGATATTTCCTGTTTAAGAAACAAAATTATCAACAAATAAAACTGTCAAAAGATATTTCCTGTTTAAGAAACAAAATAATCAACAAATAAAACTGTCAAATATTCCAAAAAAATATCATGAGACTTTTTGGAGCAATATTTTATATGCGTATGAAGTGTAAGTACATATGTGATGATGAGGTCCAGAAAAAACAAGCTTACGAAAGTGAAAATGGGAAACTTAAAACGAAAAAAGAAAAAACTTAAAAAAGTGTGAACGCATAAAAAATAAAATACCTTCTGGCTAAAAACTTTCTCGCGTAAGAGGTTTAGGGACATTTAGACATATGGTATAATCATGTTAAAACATAAAAAAAGGACAGAATATTCACATATAACAAAAACTAATACTCTTATGTAATAATTGTTATGCTGATTTTTAGCATAAATTTTAAAGTGAAAATTATTATAATACTTATACTAAGTAATCATGCAGTTATTTTTAAAATATTTGTAATTGCTATATATATTCAATTCTTATTATAAGCATGCCATGAAGTATTATTTTTACTAGGATTTATTTCTCCTTAGTAGCTTTATTTTGAGTTATCTTCTCTGTTTATGTAATTTTGAAATTTTTTATTTAATAATTTTGCGTGGCAATTTAGCAACAATGGGGGTGACATAGTCTTTTTCCTTCGATTATTTTTTCTAAGTAACGTGTATGTACTAAAAACCGTTTTATGTTAGTGGTTCTCTCTAAATTTATAACATTTAATATATATATATATATATATATATATATAAGTAAAATTTCCTATATCTCCATATCACAGGCTTGCGTTCATTCAATGTAAAATAGTAGACAAAATAATTGCTTTATTAATCTTATTTAAAACTTTAGTATTCGTTACCCATTCGTGAAGGGACGCCCACTTTCAACAACATAAAAATAAAACTTCCTTTTTTTTTTCTTTTTTTTTTGATGTAAATCATCTGGTATTCGGATCTACCGTTAGAGGCATGAACCCAGACAAAGGGTCCCTCAACTCTAGCAGGGTTATTTTGACTGAGACATTACTTAAGGGAGAATGGGTTCCTTACCACTCAATCCCACATGTTGTTGGTAACTTCCTTCTTTTCTTTAATTTGTCTTTTTAAAGATTTTTCTTTTCTATTGCTAATTTCAAATAACGAGTAATTTTTTTTTTTTATGGAATCAAATAACGAGTAATTAATGGTTTGAGGTTTTAACAACAGATATTGTAGTTGTTATCTTCTCCAAAAGAAGCTTTTCGGAGTCGTTAAAATCACAATGAGATTTCACATTTTGTTTTTTAATTTATTTGAAAAAAAAGGACCTCTTGAGTCCCGTGTGTTGCATATTCAGATTAAAATTATAAATGATCTCATTGCAAAATAATAAATAATTAGTCATATACCGTAAAGAATTCATCTATTTCGCATTATTTTTATTATTTTTAACTACCTTTTTTTTTATCCTTTTTTAGAATGAGAAGTCATGTATCATAAGTTGGCTAGACTTAATTTAGAACTAACTTAATTTAGAACTAATTATGCATTGCACATTTTCTTTTAAAGGTGGATAAAATTACTGTGGCACTTTAAAATTTTACTCTGTTTCAGAAATAATGCTTTCATATATGCCTTTTTTTTACGGAGATAATATTTTCTACGATCACGTGCGTTCAGACAAAATTGTTTGGTATCCTTATAGTTTGAAATTGATATGGGCTGCACGTGTTTTTAAAGGGAGATACGGAAAAAAATAAAACAAAAAAGTCATGCAAACATTTGAAATTTAGGGTGTGTTTGTTTAGATTTTTAAATCACGGTTTGAATCATTTTGTTACAGTAATTTCACTCATAAAAATTTAAATCTTCATTTAAATACTCTACTTAAATACTCGTATCAAACAAACCCTTGATATTTTGTGGAGTATATACAATCTACTTAGTATTGATTTCACATCAGTGGAGGGCACGCTTAAACGCACGTCCAAACGATTCTTGCATCTCCCGCGCAATTTATCTATCTATTTCTCTGGGTTCTATGTTAATTTATATCATGTGATTTGACAATTTACCCCTTTTCTCTCTTTCTGTCTTTTCAGCATTAATTTCTCTCTTTTCTTCGTCAGTTTCCTATTTAAATTTTCAGCAGCACTCCTGTATGTCCCAAGCAGGCTATAGCCGCTTCTCTCACATATATGGTCCCACCAGATGGATTTTTATCCATCCGATGGGGTCAACCTATATGAAAGAAGCGTGTTGCAGCCCGAACAAAGCAAAAAAAAAAATTTCTTAAATTTTAACTAAAATCTTCATACATGTATACCTATACATGCATATATACACTCCTATATATATATATATAGTGGAGCCAAATTACATGAATGGGACATTATATAAGAAATTACGAATAGTTTTTTTTTAATGAAAACGTACATGGTTATTTTGATTATTAAGTAAGGGCATAAATTATAATATTTCTTAAAAAATAAGATCACAACTATAAGTTTTCATTATTTAGTAAGGACACATTTATAATTTCTCCTATAAAATCTTTTAGAATAAAATTTTTTTTCCTGTTCAAATTTTCTTTTTGTTTCTTGTTTTAGTGTTAATATTCATGTTTCGGTGAGTGAAGATCATAAATATTTGTACATTGCACATTGCACATATATTCATATTTTTCGTGCCTCGTGTTAATTTAGTTACGCGCATGCATCCATGGTTCGTAGATATTTCTTATTGCTCTTCATTCACTCTCTCTCCCTATGTTAATCACTCCGATCATATTTCTTTTAACCACTAAATTCACATAAAAAAACCCTCTTTCTCTAATTTCACTTTTTTTCCACTGTATAATTTGAATCCGACATTAAAATCAAATCAATTTTTGGTGTTCTAATTGTTGTCTATTGACGGGTAAAATTTTTCTAACAAGAATCTCTCTAACTTCTACTACTAGAAATGTGGCCCTTCGTGACAATATAGTGTTGTCGTTGATGCTATAGTTTTTTACGACAACATGATGTCGCAACACACAATAGCGACGACATTAAGGATAGGTCATTGCAACAGCTAATAGCGACAACTTATCGTCGTATATAATTTAATGTTAGCGATGACAAGTAGTCGCAAAAAATATTAGATAACATCCATTGGCATTTGAAAGGACCTGTCATTGCAAATAATTAGGTGCCAAAAAAGTGGTCTGGCGCAAGTAATTTCCACGCTAAATCAATACATATTTGCAATGATACGTCGTCGCAAATGTAGGTGGAGTACAACTAGCTCTACATAGTCAAAGACACTTTATAACAGTGAGTGTTTGCAACAGCATGTCGTCGCAAATAAGTTTTAACTTTCAACTTTTGGCGGTTTCTAAAAATTATTTATGACATTAAAAGAAATTGCAAAAGGTGGCTTCCGAATCTTCTCCCCTCAATTTCTAAATTTTTTTCCCGACTTAAGTTAGACAGTGTTGCTTTGGGCTATTATTTGTGATGATATGTTGATTATTTAGGACGACATATATCGTCAAAAAGCTCTGCGTATAAACCAAAATACAAAACCTTTCTTCCCATTTTTACCTGATTTTCCTTCCTCTCTTTCTCCAATTCTCTCCTTCTTTTTGACAGATAACCATCCCAAACCCCCAGAATCTCATTTCTCTTGCACTTTTTCCTCTATTTGGCATTAAAACTCCAAAATCCCTAAAGAACTCTAAAAGAATTCCCCCCAAAATAGAAAAACACCCAAACACCAAGCTTCCTGCTCCACTTCCTCTGCTGCCGCCATCCGCCACCATTCTTCACCACCATTTGTTGTTACTCCTAGTTTTCCAAGCACCAGTTTTAGTGGGTTTTGGATTGAGTAAGTTTTTAATTTTTTAATGGTTTTATTTATGGATTGTGGTTATATAAATATTTATTTGGTTTGAATTAAATTATTTGATTATGTTATTATGTGTTAATGTTGACAAGTTTGTAAAAATATTGAAAAATTTAAGTAATGTAGAATGTGGTTGTATTTAGATTGGTTTATTTTTTTGATAGGTATTGGGTTGGTTTATGCTTTTTGTTCGGCATTGGAATGTGGTTGTAATGTGGAATGTGGTTGTATTTTGATTAGTTTATGGTAAAAATATTGAATTGGATGTTGTTGTGATGGTTATAATTGAATTGAATGTTTTTGATGTTGTGATTGTTGTTGCCATGGTAAAAATATAGAATTGTAATTTTGGTGAAATTTTTAATATTTGTGTAAGTTACTTGGAATTGAAATGTTGTTATAGTTAGAATTGTAATTTTTATTATTGTAATGCTGTTAGTTGATTGAATTGTTTTAGTTTATAAGTTAATTGTTATTTTTAGTTAGTTTACAAGTTGTTTACAAGTCAATCAAATTTTAAATTAAGTTAGTTCTTATAATCTTTAAATTATTAAAAAAATTAATTTATTAGAATATGTTATCTGATTTAAGAAAATTAAAATTAAGAATTAATTAATTAATTAAAGTACTTTATATGATTTAAAATAAAAATATATGGATATTATTTGATTAAAAATATTAAATAAAAATATTAAAAATGGAGAAAGGAAAAATTATATAAGCCATGCAACATTCACACATAGAAAAGAAGTGAAATTCCCTTTAAAAATCCTTGAAGAAATAAATTTTTTTAAAAAAATTAATTAACAAATATAAATATTTTATTTACAAATAGAAGAGAAATTAAAAAAGAAAAAAAATAGAATTATTCTTTAGAATTAATTAACAACTCTAAAATAAAATAAAATAATATATTATTTTAATTAACAAGTAATTGGTATGAAAAATAAATTTAAATTTAAGTTAAATGAAAAAAATTAGACATAAGATTATCATAAAATTTGATAAGATTTCATAAATTTAATAAAAAAAATGTGCCTTATTACTAATAGTGGTTTGATATGTGATTGACTTAATAGTCACAAGAACAACGTACAGGAGTACGCATTTATGTTTTCATTTTGCACGTGCATGCATGAATTTTAATTTGTTTTAACAGGCGTTATGTCTAGTCCAATGGCTGCTTATGCTAGCTCATTAGGGGGAGCATAGCCTCTACCAATCTATATAGTCTTCCATCGCACTATCAGTCGGGTAAGTTAAAACTTAATTACAAAATTGTTAAAGATCAAAGTCAAATTTGATAAGGACAGAGGCACCTGGATGTGATACAGAACGCTGGGTACCTGGTTTGAAAGTACTATTGACATTCACACTAGAGATATATATGAGCCACTTCACGACTCCTGGAAAGATATAGATGCCTGGTACAAGAGATCCATATAGGAACGGCTTCTAGTATTCATCCAATTTCATTGTTATAATCTTCCTTGAAGTCAAACTTAATATAACTACTTAAGATGAATGTGTTACAGGATTAGTTTATCCTTGATTATGACTACAAGGATGGTGTCATCTGTGTTGTAGTTGATAGAGAGGTGGCAAAATGCTATAAGGATTGGGAAAGTGACTTGCACGACTACTTCAAAGAACTTGGTAGGGCAAAAAACGAGCACGTAGTTAGATCTAACCCTTCGAGCAACCTTAGGAATCTTGATCATTGGGCCCTTGTTGTGATAGGTTCCTGTCTGTCAAGTTCAAAGTAATTATACATTTGCTAAGTTGGTGATTTATTACTTATACTAATTTCAATTACGCTAATTGTTGGAGTGCAATTTAGTAAGGCCCAAATTGCTAGCAGGCCCGTGCGGCCCAATTTTGTACCAGTCTAGTGGATTGAATAAAATCTACAAATAAAAAAGCCCAATCGAATTGTCGGTTTGAGTTGTTCGTTTGGTCTGATGTTTATCATAATTCGAGTCGTTCTGTTCGTTGAAGATATTTTGCATTCATTTTTGTCTCAGTTCGACTAGGTCGATCATATCAAACTGACAGTTATCTACACGAACAAGCAGTTATAACACGTCTAGTCGTGAATCAGAACGTGGGGGAGGCGTGATTCTTGTGACCTACCACCAATCGACACGTGTCCCACTAATACAGTTACTTGTGGTGCTCTATCCCACTCCGTCAGACGGCTGAGAGCCATTATCCTTCTTCATCTTTTATATAAGGGGAAGATGGCTTTATTATAAGGGGGATATATACACAATCAAATACTAAGATTATGCCATTTTTGTTCTCTCATTTCTTCTCTATACCCAAAAGAAATTGTAGTGAATTACAGTGGACGTAGCTCTTCATTAACAGAGTGAACCACTATAAATCGCCTGTGTCAATTCTTATTGCATTTTTATTTCTTTCGTTTTACATTAATCCAGCAAATATAGATTCGGGTCTAAAGATTCACTCAACGGTGATTTGAGGACCCAAATTCCTAATACTTAATCCAGATTTTTGTTATTTGATTGTAGATAAACTGTCTACACTAATGCTAAACATAGTTATAAACAAAAAAGTTTATAACAAATAAAAATAATCATGGCAACCAGAAGTGGTCAACTTACATAGTCGGTTAGCATACATATAGCATCACAACAAGAATATGAGTAAGTTTTTTTAATTACAATTTATTGTAAAAGTTAATTTTGATAATCGCATATACAATTTTAATACATTCAAATTGTTATACAGGCCAACACGATGACCTAGCAACTGATATCTACCATGGATAACTAGACTGGCATGTATCGTCATGGGGATACCTGGATTAACCCCAAAGCAAAGCAGACTTTTGTAACTATTTTTATTCTTTCAATATTAACTTCTCTTACTCAAATTAGTCTGTGTATTTGTAACATGTGTTTAGTTTTATTTGTGTAGAATAAGATAGAAGGGGGGAGATTAACATGGAGGACATAGTCTACTACCGGTTCATCTTCACAGGCTGTTAATGAGAAGAAAATTTTGGAGCAATTTCTGGGTACACATAGAGGACACAAGATTAGAATAGACCCTAAACTCCTGAAGAATATTTACTATGGTGCTTCTTCATCCTCTGGCTCCTGGTTAAACGGAACATCTTTGGCACACTGAAAAAATATTTGCGACATTCGTATAAGCAGAACTTGCAAATGTATGAGAACCAAAAGAAGATGATGGACTTGCTGGCCTAGTTGCACCCTAATGTCCAATTGTCGCCCTTGACTTATCCTCAACCTTATGTACCTTTAGGTCCTCAGCCTTCTCTAGACGATGATGATGACAACGATGAGGACATCAATGATACTAGAAATTTAGAAGATTAGATTGTATTTTATTTTTAAAAATCTACAATGTTTAATATTTTTAGACATTATATTTGCTTTGTTTTTGTATTAATGAAACAATTTATTATTATTTGTATTTTTAATATTAATTTTCAATATTATCATCTAAACATATTGTAACAAAATCTATTAATAAAAATAAAATATTAAAAATTTAACAAAAATTATTAGAATTTATTTAATATAATATTATAACTATATTTAAAAATAAATAAATAAAGTTTTTGCAATGACTTTATAAAAACAAAAAAGATTAGCGATGACATTTTGAACATGTCGTCTCAAAAACATTATGCCATGCCAGTATTTGAGAAAGCATTTGCACCTGCTTATTTCAAAAATATCGTCGCAAAACATTGGCTCCATGTCAGCCAAATGAAGAAACCAACGAATTAGTTGTGGCGATATTTTTGCAACGACAATAGTTACTAATACATTTGCGACAACATGATGTCGTCGTAAAAATAGTTTTTGCGACCGACTTTTCACGATGACTGTGTTGCGATATGTGTAGTTGTAAAAAAAAAAAATTTGCGACAAATTTTAGGTTTTTCGATGACTTTTTGTTGTCGTAAAAGACCTACTTTATAGTAGTGCTCCTTACTGTGATAATCACTGTCAAACCGAGTAAACCAACAACAGTAAAAGAAACAATAGCAAGCCGAGTAAACCAACAACAGTAAAAGAAACAATAGCGAGTACAAGAATTTATACTAATTCACATCAATTAAAGGTTATATTTACTATTTCTCAGGTGGTATGATTTTCTTATGAAAAAATATGAATACAATGGCTTATGTCAAAAGCTGGACTTAGCTTGGTCTCTAGAGGTGGCTCGAAAACATTTGCCCCTAACTCGGGTACTTCTTTGGTCATAGTCGAAGTGTCTCGAGGTCGTCGAAGGGTCAACCTAGTCAATGTCTTGCTGAGGAAGTTTTTAGGGCTTCTTACAGTTAATTATGATCACAAAGCAGAAGAGTCGCCTTGATTATTAAGTTATCAAATCATGGATGTCAACCGTCACATTGGATGTTAGGGAAATGCATCGAGCCGTTTGTTCGAAAAGATGTTTTCATTCTCAAATCTCAACTATTGGATGGGAATCTTTGTCTGCCACTGTTGGGTTGGTTTCCCTGTTGATCACATGGCTAATATCTGAGATGCCTTTTACTTCTAAACACCCTAAACTGATTCATTTCTTCACATTTTTGAATTTTTTAAACGAAACTTCGCTAAATTTCTCCTTAATCCTTCCTAACCTTCTTTTTTGCCTATTTGAATCCTCTCTCTTCCTTGCATTTGCTGGAACAAAGTGACTTTAAGTCTTCCAAGTTCTTCCACAGAGCTTTTGTGTTGATTTTGCAAACTCAGATTTGCCCCCAAAAGTTAACTTTTTGACTCCCTCGATCTCGGTTTCTCTTTTTGTATGATGTCGTTGTGTTTCTGGGTCTAAATAACTTCTTCTGAGTTAATCGATGCCGTTTGTGAATTCGTGGATTATGGATTTGGCACTTTGAAACCGTGTTTAGATTTTTAAATTTATTGTGTTGCTTTTGAATGCGTGATTTTTAGATGAACTCAGCCTCTATGTTCATGTATAGAGAAATTTAGGATTTATAACTCTTAGTCTTCTAACTTTCATAGATAGAGGCTTCTCAGCTATTAGGACATAAGCACTTTTTTCTTTCTTTTTTGCATGTTACTCAAATAAAAAGTCTAAGGAACGACGTAGTAGCCGAGAAGCCAACAAGGCTGAGCACCTCGGGGAATGCGTCGATATTGGACCTAGAAGGGGATACAGCCGAAAAGATCTAACTCAGGATTCATTGTCATAGAACATTGCGTAAGGCAGTTGCTCACTAGAGGACGTAATGTAGCAGATAAACGATTATGTTGAGGAGCCAGATCCCATAGACAGTAGTAGCTCCAAGTCTATTGGGACTGAGGTGGACCTTCTTAAGGGCATTCCTTTTAGCACTCAAGATGAAATGACGTTGCTGAGGCAAAAGGTTCACATCTAACACCTTGAGTGATGAGTTTATGGAAGATACTATTGCTACCAAATTTCATTCGAAGGTGCACCACGGGGTAGTCTATAAGATATTTCACCAATCTTTTTTTTCCTGGGGTCTTGGTTATATCATGTCGAGGAGCTTTTGATCCTCCTAAGAGGGCCATTGTCATCTACATCAACTCTGTGTTGTGTGGCATCTTTCTTCCTCATCCTCTTCCATAAAAAGATCTTCACGAGTTTGGGATTGCACCACCCTAATTGAACCCAAATGGATAGAAGATCTTGTCGGGATTCTACATTCTTCAGATGGTCCATTTGAAGGCAGAGATGATGGCGTGTGAGTTTCTCTATATATTTATGATCAAGTTAGTGCCTAACCTACCAAGCTTTTATTACTTAGGTACTCAAGATTAAGACACTCATTACTAGTAAACCGAGCTCTACACATGGATGAAAGGAGTTATTCGTCTTCCTGACAAGCTCGTTTTATCGACGCTAGACCGAGAGGGGGATCCAATTCCCATTTGGTATCATTTTACCTCTCGACGTTAATGACCGACCTATTCCCTTTGTATTTTTCTTTATGTAGTCGAAGCTAACCATCTGTTTTCTTTCATGCAGACATCATACCTCCTCGCCCAAGTTTAAACGACGACGAGTTAGCTTAGATATAAGCTGCTTTCAAAGTGTCCGCGCAACTAAGGTCATGTGTTTCTTTGTCCAACAGTTTCAACCTCTTAGCAACTAGGCTTTCAAACTTGGCTTTACCCCTGACTATGTTAGCTGAGGTGGACACTGATGAACAGGCAACTTCACACCAGTTGTGAACCTCATGAGTGAAGAGGAACAAGAAGGTATTGGTATAATGCTTGCTTAAATTTTTTTTAGTTAAACGATTGACCTGATTTTTATTTTGGTGGCAAACATGGTTTCTAAGTACGCTAAAGTGAAGAGGTCAAGTACCACTTCTCAAGGTATCGAGCAAAGCAAGAAGTTGAAGCACAACATTTTGGGGACCAGTAAGACTCAAACTAGTCATTCACGAAGAGATACTGCTTCTAGAGGTGGAAGGGTTGATACTCATCCTCCTTAACAAGTCTTGTGCGTTCCTCCAACTTCAATCTTGGGCATTGATAAGTCTTCCAAAAGGAAGCAAGCGCAGTTGGTGTCCGTTATCCTTTCCGATGACTTCGCGGCTGCATATCTTGCTACCTACCATGGATGAGCTCAATTCTAGAGATCATCCATGAGAACTTTAGTGAGAGGGAGTGGGTAGATTTGCAAGGGAAGTCGGGCCTTCAGTAGCATAAGTACCTAGTCGGGTGCAACATGAGAATATGTGTCCATCTATGTCAATGTTCACTTTATTTTCTCCTCAGGTACTAACACGTGTATTTTTCTTACCAGTTGTAGTCTCCATCCAACCGCTCTTTTTCAAAAGGAGAAGGCGGATAGTAAGCTTTTTGACGTGGAGTCTAAGCTGGCGATCAAAGAAGAGATGTTAGACACAAACTTGAAAGAGAAGAAAGACACCAAGACTCTCCTAGCCCAGGATAAGGCGAGGAATAGGACCCTTGAGGAGGTATTGAAGACCAAGGAGGAAGAATTCCAAAGGGAGCTGGACAAGGCCTTAGCAGAAGCAGTCGAACAATTCAAGGCGTCGACTAAGATGATCGAGGTTAAAGACAACTATTTTGATGAGGGTATTGAGTCGGTCATCGCAACCTTTATGGTGAGATTCCTCAACATTGATCTCAGCTTCCTTGGAGCCTTGGAGGAAAGGAGTGCCTGAAGAGACCACCAAGACCATCGCTACTGCCTAGGGAGGGAAGATGCATAACTCTATTTTTTTTTTTTTTGTATTTTGTACAGCCATAAAGCTGAGACAATGGGCTCTGTGCCCGACTTCTTGTATATGTTTTTGTTATTTTAAAAATATTTGTCTTTATTTTCCTACAAAACAAAACATGTTAGTGTGGATGCCTAATATGGATAATGATTAAATTTAGTGGAACCTATTGGAAAAATAATACGCAGGGAAATTTTAAAATTTTTATATCAGAGTATTTTTTAAAACACAAGTTTGACATACTATACGTATAAATTAACTAGATCTTACTAACGTCGTAAATGCAGAACAGATCTCGCAATTTGTGAAGAGTATAACGTTCTAAAAAAGCCTCAACCAACTGATCTTTTTTGTTATTCTCTATCCACAATTGGAGTGCGTGTGGGCGCACGTCATTCAATCTTTCCTCGGTAACTCTCCTTCCAACCAATTGAGAAGAAACCAAAGCTATGGTTTGTGATGTGTGAACAACAGCTATCCGGGGGGTCAGAAAATACAGTTTTAATGTAGTTTATCAATTTTATTTTCAACAATTCAAAAACATGAAATTAGAGACTTAAAAAATACTTAAAAATGCTATCATTCATTTTATAGATCCGTCTTCCCTGAATTATTATTTAATTACAAAATTCTTACCATTTTAAAATTAAATAATAATTCTTAGATGAAGATGATAGTCTGCCATCTAATTACATAAAAAACCTAGATAGACCTTCTAACCTCTAAGGAATCATAACTGGCATAAATGAATTAATTAATAATTAATTAAATAATAATTTAATCAACCATAATTAATTAATAAATATTCATCATATAATCCATGACAATATAAAAATATATAGAAACCTAGAGTATTGACTCTAAAAAAAATTAAATTCAAGTTTACGAGAGATCAAGATCACATAATTTATACATATAGTATGATCACAAACTTGCAACTTTATGGAAAAAAACCATGGCTCTGATCCAATTGTTGGAAAAATAATATGCAGCTGAATTTTAAAATTTTTATATCAGAGTATTTTCTAAAACAAAAGTTTGACATATTATATGCATAAATTAACCGGATCTTACTAATCTCATAAATGCAGAAAAGCTCCCGCAATCCATGAAGAGTATAATACTCTAGAAGAGCCTAAATCAACTGATCTTCTTTGCTATTCTCTATCCACGATCGGAGTGTGTGTGGACGCACATCATTCAGCCTTTTCCTGGTAACTCTCCTTCCAACCAATTGAGAAAAAACCGAAGCTATGGTTCGTGATGTGTGAATAGTAGCTCTTTGGGGAGTCTTAGAGTCTCACTGACAGAGTCTCACTCTATATTTCTCAACTAATCTAAACAACAATGAGTCTCACTCCCTTTTATATAGAGGTTAGGCCTAGGAGTCAGTCCATATCAAATAAAGCCTCAAAAATTCAAAGCGGAATCAAATCAAGACCAATATTTGATAAAATCCATGTGAAAACATGTGATCTATTTATCGCTTGGTCAGCAGCCGAACTAACAGATCAGCCTGCCGAACTTTCGATAATGGATCCATATGAATCTTTATTTCCCACCTAAGATACTTGGGATAAAGCCTCAGTTTTAATTCAAATAACCCAATAGAGAAGTTATCTGATTAAAACAGTCATATCTAGATAATTTTTAGGAAAATAAATATTCCTGATAATTCAACAAGTTTATCTTAAATTAATTTATTTAAAATTAATCCAACCGATAAACAGACATGAATTATCTTATCTTGATAATTCAACAAGTTTATCTTAAATTAATTTTCACAAAATTAATTTCACCGATAAACAAATATGAATTATCTGATGCTATCGAATTTTTAGCCAATCTGATAATTTGACACAAGTCACCAATTATTAAAAAAGCACACCATATCGTTACAGGATTTTTATGAGCTACCAAAGGGGACCTGATGGACCTATATAGTTCAAGCTCTGGATAATTATGAAACCCAATATCCCAGATATATATTTCATAATTATCATCTCTAATGCTACTCCACTAAAAGCTTAGAGCTGCACTCTCAAATTATATAGAATTACAAAGCCCGTATAGCTAAGCCTCTATGTCATATCATAATGTATCGTATCACCATAGGATTATCCATAATCGGCTTAAGGATAAATTTTATCTTACATTCCTAATTATTTTTATCTTACATTCTATTATCTCACCATCAGAAAACTTACCATCCACAGACGGTATACCATTTGGCTACACCTATGTATCCAAATGGTTGAGCACTCTAGTTTTTCAATTACATTATAACGCGTATAAGAGGATATCAACTACTCTCGAAGATGAGTTATGGATTCCATATCTATGAAGAATAGGTTTACGTTATCAAGAGTCATGCCTTCAACCTACCTACATGCGTACCACTATTAAAATATGGGTGTCACCTTTTGGTACATCAAAAGACATAAGTCAAGACAACAAGCCCACTATTCATCTCAAGATTAAGATACAATATATATGATTATCTAAAGTGAATCAATTTGCCAAGACATAATTATTAATCCAAATCAATTCACTTTAAATCCTGATCCAACACATCGTCACTTATGACAATATGCCAATGTTTCTATTTACGGAGTCCATCTTCGATAGTTAAGAAAAACCATCTCTCGTTAGGGATATAGATAACATCACAATCTTTGCATGAATAAAGCGCTTAACTTTATTTCCTCGATCGCAAATTTTATGATTTAGACCGTCACCTTAAGAATCGAGTCTTCTGCTATGTCCATCATATGCCTAATTCTTAAAGGTTTAGACTAACAGTCTCAGACTATTATTTGCTTAACATACATTCAACAAATATGAACATAAAGAGGACAAGATTTGGTATATAAATAATAAATAAATTTTTTATTGATAAAAATGTCTCCAAAAACATATTACATTTTTACTCCTTAAGTCATACATGTCCAACAGAACCTGCTGCTTAATTGGTTAGGTTTTGCTCAAAATTTTTATAAGTGTAAACAATCGAGCTAATTCTTACAACTAAGTTAAGATAATAACTGAGTTTAGAGTCCATTGGGTTTTGGTTTATAATAAATCTAATGTATTAACACAATTGTAAACAACCAAGCTAATCATAACGAGGCTAGCTTCATAACCAAGTTGATCGCTTTGTAGTTTTTGGTTTATTACAATTGTAAATATCCAAACTTATCTTATTCTTTGGTTTTAATGCACAAATATACATAACCGAGGTCACTATGCCTAGTTGTTTTGACAAAGTGAAAGTAACCAAAATAGACATTTGGCTTTTAGGCTTTTTATGCTTGGATGAGTTGACATGAAACTCTTTGGGCTTCTGCCATTCGGAGGAACTTTATGCACCGAGTTGCCTTTTGTCCTTAGCTGAGCACTGTACTGATAAGTTAGTTTTAGGCTAATTAATTATATGATTTTCACTTAATATTTTTGTTAGTTTTGAGCAATTTATAAGGATTTGATAGTGTTCTGTATTCTTTTGTAGGTTTTGAGGAAAAAAAAGGATACATGATGGCAAAGTGAGGGGCAAAACGGATAGAAAATAAGCAAAATTGAACTTGGGATGAAAATGGAGCCTAGACGCCAGCTTATGGGCGCCTAGGCGCTCAGACAGACGAGGTTCAATACAAAAACCCGAGAGCAAAGCGCCTAGGCGCCATTCTATGGACGAAGCAACCCGAGACAAAAGTGCCTAGGCGCCAATCCATGAGAGGCCGAGCAACACTAGGGCGCCTAGGCGCCAGTTCAACCATTTTGTGTAACGCCTAGGTGCCACAATCCTATGGTACCTAGGCGCTAGTTCAACGATTTGCCTACTTACCTGTGTAGCACCTCGGCGCTATAATCCTGGCGCCTAAGCACCAAAAAATCGAGCCTAGGTGCTGTTGCGATTCCAACTTAAATTCCAGTATAATTTCATTTCAAAGTTGCCCTTTTAAACCCTAGCCTATAAATAGAACATTATAGAGGGTTGGAGCACGGAATTTTGATAGAGAGAAACTGCAGAAAAGAGGAGAGAAGACACACACTACTTTGGGGAAGAAGATCGGTGCAAACCGAAGACGGAATCATCTTCCAATCCAAACATACAGTTCTTTCCTTCTACTCCTCATGTTTAAGAGATTGTTTAGGATGATTTTTAGTTTCATTATGAACTAACTTTCTTTGTTCTAGGGCTACGATGTAGCGGATTATGAATATTCATTTTCATTTAATTCAATTCAATTCGATGTTTATTCATTATTTATGCTGAGTGTTTAATCTAATCTTAATGCTTGTAAAAGTTTACGCACCTTTTGCATGATTTGTGATTTAATTTGAGGCTGAGAAGAGATAATAAATTAGACCATGATTGAATGCCATGACATCATCATAGGATAGAGATATCTATGAGACTTGTGTAACACTATGAATTTCTTGATCGTAATGAATCTTGATAAGTTTAGAGTTTCCACAAAGATGTAGAAAATTTGCTAACTAGGATACATTATTAATGCTTGAGAAAGATTAATGACTACCTAAGAGAAATTCATTATCGGCATAGGAATAAATGTCACTTGATTAAATTAGATAAAAGTAGATATGATTAATCCGGTGAGTCGGAAACCCTAGAAGTTTTAATATATTGAATTCTCATCTATCAAAGTTGCAATTTCTCAATTTTCATTCATTTAGTTTGTCTTACTTTTACCATTTTATCATTCCATTGTTTCCTATATTTTAGTTGTTCAAATAGAATTAGAGTTAGAGTAATTTGGTACTTAGTGATAGTTAGTCCTCGAGGGAACGATCTCTACTCTCACTTTATTACTTGTAAACGATACGTGCACTTGCGTTAGAAAATCCACAACATGTACTCTGGCTTTGGTTATAATTTAAAATAATTAAAGTAAAACATAAGCAAATTACTGAATAACCTCGGGAATTTTATTGATTTATTAACTAGAAAAAGACATAAGTACTTGAATTTTGATGTCCTATATAATGACTTAGAAAACATTTATTAAAAATTAAACTTGGATAAAACGACCTATTGATGGCCTGAGATGAGTAGTATTCTATGGGCGGTCTATTGCTCGACCTGATAGGTACTCAAGATGAAATGTCCCTAGTCTGACAATTGCTTTTTACTCAATGTAGTCCTTCTCGGGTTGGTCCTAAAGGTCCTATATTTTTTCTTTGGTATTTTGGGCTACTCATATGAGGAGTGGGTTGCTTATTAAAAAACTTTTTCCTTTGACCTTTTTATTATAGTACCGTGCTACTCTTTGCTGATATCCTTTGTAGGCCAAAGGATTTTTCCTTTGCCATGATATGCTACTTTTTTCTTTGACTTTTTTATTATTCATGTTATATGTTAAGTTATACCATAAATAAACACATATGACATTTATAAAAAGTAAATTTTAAAAGATGGCATTTACGATAGTTCCCTCAAATTAATAATCGTGTTTAATTTTATATGAGTTATTAGATTAAATAATAATCATTGGTGTTCAAGGATGAAATGTCCACGATATTGTTGATATTTTCATGATAATATCCATATTTTAAAATTTTGTTATAGGTATAGGAGAGAAGGATTTTTCCTTCGAGATGTCTATAAAATATCCACTATGTCTACAAATATCCGTAATATTGATGAATATCCATGAAAATCTAGGATATTTTCAAAAATTTTGTGGAAATATCCAAAAGGGCCGGGAAAATTTTCTGTTTTTCCATAGAAATCGATTTTGTAGGACTCGTTTAAATTATTTTTCAATAAAATGTGGCTAATATTTTGAACCTAAAGACAACAAAAAAGGATATTAAGACTTATTTAGTCTTTAAATAATTTTTACTTTTAAAATGAATAGTTCATGACTCTTTTGCAAATCCTTATATCTTATTACATGTAGATCTGTATACTATACTTTTACTATTTTTATCTACTAGTTCTAATTATAGTTCTTCATGGAGCACATAAATTTTGTTATGATTCCGACAACACTCATGATGAAGACGATGGTGGGGGGGTGATGCTAATGATGACGAAAACTATGAAAGAAGAGAAAGTACAATATACAATCAAATACTGTTGAGTCCATTCACTGGAGAAGAAAAATTTATGCATGCTACATGAGATGAAAATCATGGTTGTAGGGCAGCAGATGAGGGTATTCGAACAATAATAAAATATATAAAACGATGTGGTGCAATTCATATGAGTCATATTGATGAGAATTTTGTTGCCTTAAGTTTTGACTCCATGAGCTTCCGAATTAACAAAAATTATAATTCTTAAATGGGGATGAGTTCATAAATATAAAGCCAAGATGGTTTTTTGATATACATGTGTAACATCCGCCATAAATTAATATAGAGATATGATTACAATTCTATGAAAACTACTCATCAAGATAGGTAAATTAACAATATTAAATATATGGATTAACAGTAGGAAGAAATCAAGAAACATATATGTGACACATTCAAAACTATTCAAGGGTAACATCTTGGCAGATGTGTTGTTTAGATCAAGATTGAAACTTACACAATGCTTTCCAATCGACTAAAAACTCCTTTTTGAATAAAAAATGCATGAGGTTTGTGTGTATTTTATTATGTTTGATAGTGTTTTTATGTACTCTATTATATTATAATATCTTGTTTATATGAGTATGTTAAATAATATTAGAAATATAATCAATATATATAATTATGGTATCTTTTTATAGTAAGCAATATACTCTCATAATATGTTAATATTGTATTTATTGTGTTATTAACATGATTCAAATTAAATATTCATTGTTTTAGCATTGTGTAAAGTTATAATAAAAAATTACAAGTTTTTTCTCATGATATCTATTTTTTTTTACTAAATATCTGTCGATATCGATAATATCCATTATAGTATCTAGAAATCAAAACCTTGAGAACCTCACGGCGTCAACATTTTCATCCTTGTTGGTGTTAAAAAAGGTGGGTCTATTTAGTCTCCTTAGCAGCTTATTTTCCTGAATCAGTCATAAATTTAATTTGAGGATTTTTGTCCTTCGTTACATTGTGGTGTAGGTAGTCCTCATGGTGATAGGATATTTTAACTTTAAATATAAATAGCATGTAAAAAATTTTGAAACTCAGAAATTGTCTATGTCGTCCTTTTTTTTTTTGTGTATATTAGATGACAACTTATCAAACAATGGTTTGAATGTCCATCGTTTAATCTACAATTTGTCGTGGTACATAGGCAAAGACTTGGACCATACATCATCAAGACTGAAGAGTTGGACGTTCTTTCTGAAAGGGTTGTGAGAGCCAATTTCTAGTTCTTGGGAGGGGATTAGTGTTTTCTATGTGGTTCAAATGGACTTAAATTCACTTGACTCATGTCAAAAAATATTTGAGTTGCAAATGAACTTAATAATAAAAGATGTTTGAAGTTGCACTCTTAAAATAAATATCTATATGAAAACCAGTTAAAATAAAGATTAAGCCTCGTCTATTAATCTACTATTACCCTAATTTATGCACATATGTACGTTGTACGCGCGCGCGTGTTGTATTCTTTCTAAAGTCAGGGACATATCACTTATACTAAATCATTAAAAAGAAGGAATATCTTCGTTGTGTAGGAATTTTTGTCCATAACATAACGCTTAGACGTTTTTATTTACTTAAGGCTCCTTACATTACCAAGCATCAAAGCACAATACAAGTGACTTTAGTAATACAAAGGCTACAGGTCCTTATAATAGGACACACACTCTTATTTCAAGTGGACAACAAGGTAAACAAAAAACACAGAACTTTCCCCTCAAGCGTGGCCTAGCAACAAAAGATACAATGACTGATAAGAAGAACAACCCAAGGAGCTGAGAAGCTTTTAGATTGAGATACTGTTGGGAATTCCCATGGCAGTGAGTCCTTCTTCACTAGTAGGATAGAGCAATGTGTATGGGAACTTGACAGGCCCACTTCGGTTCTTCAGATTAGCGTCCTTGTTCCTGCTCAAAATCCCATCCTCAATTTGAGCCAGTTTCTTTCCAAACCTCTCAAAGGCATAAATTGGCTCAGCTTCTGCAGTCCACACCGGAGAGTCTCTCTGCCCAAGATAGACCTCGTCAGAAGCATGCCTTGACAGAATCTCAATGAGGGAAACCCCGAGAAGGGACTGCAGCTCTGAAGTGATCGTCTTCAAGAAAGCCTTGTCGGGGTCAGTCTTAAGCTCCTCATATTCTGGAGTGCCCTCTTTAGGCATAAACCGGCGGCTCACGGTGGGACGGTTTGGAAGGTACCCTGCATAAGGATACTGTCCAAAGTTCACGGCTGCGTGGAGCGCAGAAGAAACCCATATCATTGTGGTGCACGAATCTACAAGCTCTCCACGAGTTTGCATTTTAGGCCACCAGGGCTCATCTTTCTTGTCTCCATGACCAACCTCTCTGAGTTCCTTCCACCATGCCTGAAGTTCCAAGTCTTTCTGAACAATCTCATCAGTCTTGTAGTAGAAGGAGCAATACTCTTCAACCCACGATTTAATTGCGGACCAGATTTCCAATCCATCAACAGCATATGGGTAGTCCTCTATCAGTAGACGAACACCGTTTGGCGAACTTGAATCCTTGACTGCCACTCCTCTGCATAGAGTCATGTCATAGGGTTCATTGCAATAAGAGCTTAACCAAAGTTATAAAACCAACTTGATATTTTTAGTAATATTGTTTAAGTAGAGTATTTTCCACTTGACATGCATTTTTTTAACATAGAAGGTTGTTTTTAACGGTGATCTACACTTGAGGGACTCACCTCTTAAGGAGATCGGCTGGGAGTCCTTGCTCAGTAAAGACCCAATTCTTATATATGACCTGCTGACATCTCCATGGCATACTTTCCTGGAAAAACTGTCGACTCAAGAATGCCCCCGGCATTGATGAGAGTTTGCCTAGCAAGGGCATTTATGTTCATAGTATCACGGAAGTGAGGCTGCAAGAGTTTGTAAATTGGGTGGACCGCACTCAACTGCCTGTTTGTTGCTATCACAAATGGCTCAATCACAGCATGTGTATTCAACCTGCAGACCAACCAAAATTAGAACACTTGAGGACCTACTGCAAATCTAACAACACTAATGCGATCAGCTTTTGGGGAGTCGTACCAGTGACTGATGAGCTGATGGACACCAGAATCATTTACAGCTACGTAAGCTTTTGCAAGTTGCCAAATGGTACCTTCAGCGCCTTCTTCGGCTGGGGTATAAACTTCACTAATTGCACCATGTTGATCGCCATCAGGATGTGGCAAGCTTAATTCAATGGCCAATGGTTTCAAAGTGCCATCATCTTTCAAGAAAAGGATTGTCCTGCTGGCATAAATCTTTGTTGAAGTTGTGTTTATCTTCCTCACGTATGGCATCAATGAATCATGGTGATCCAATATAAACAATTTGTTGCCATAAAGTGCCTATAAAATCGTATAATTTCCAACATTTGTTATAGATACTAGGAATAAATCAGCTTATTATAACTGCACGATGCATTTTGAGCTCTTCTGTGAAAAAAATCACTCTAGGAACATTACCTCATATACATTGTGCCCTTCCAGGTTCTTCTCAAGGTGATCTTCGGAAATTTTACTAGATTGATCGCCATAGACGTTAGGGTCTAGCTTGCTTGTTGGTGGGAATTCCTGTAGTTAATTAAACCAGATAATTATTAAAGATGAAACATAAACCTGAACTTGGCGATATTTATTCTACCATTGTTGCTAATAACTTTAAAAAGGAATTAAGAAATTACTTCAAGACGACAAATGATGACAGGATTCACTCCAGCCAGCATTTCTCTTGCAAATTCTTCATCAGTCCTCCATGCAGTCTTATCCACTGCTCCAAATCATTGAAGCATCAAACTTAGATAATTTAAAAACAAGGAAAACAAAAAAAGACTACCGAAAGGGCAAATCGGCAATTTCATGGACATTAACCAGACAACAAAAATCATCTTCAGAACACTATTAGCTGCACCATATAGATACACGAAATACCTTTAGTCACGTGAGGCACGGGGTATTTGAGGAACTGTTCACCGTCAGTTCGGAAAATTTCCTTGAGCATCTCAAAGGGGACGTTTTTCCTGATGGTGTCAAGCACAGCTACTGGTAGCTTAAATCCTCCTTCATACAAGTTATCTATATCTTTGAAGCTATCCCATTCCTCGGTGCCATCGAAATAACCTTCCAGCGCCGGCTTGATGGCTTGAGCCAGAGACTTCAATCCAAAAGCGAGGAAGTCCGACATCTTCAAGTGACCAAATCGTTCATCGCGCGGAACATAAATGTTTAAGCCATTAAGGATAAACAGCCTACTCTCGCTGTTAGGATCTGTTAGCAAAATTATATCAAAACAAAAATGAAACGTCAACAACAACATTCTACATCTTACAATTTGGGTCTGTTTGGTTCGAGTATTTAAATAGAGTATTTGAATGAAGATTTAAATTTTTATGAGAGAAAATACTATAGTAAAATAATTCAAACTATGATTCGAGTATCGAAACAAACGAGCCCTTTGTCGCTGCTTATAATCGGAAAGACAAACAGAAAAAAACAATCGAACTTTTCACGCAAAGGTCTAACCTGTTTTGGTGGGTGCTCTGCCAGTTCTTCCTCTGCGAGGGTAAGGGAAGTCGCTAGACCCTCCAAGGATTTGGCGGACGTACTGCGGACCCTTGTCGGGATCGCCCAAATCATTGTACAGAGCATAGTCGTAGACTCTGTCCCATTCCTTGCGCTCTCCGGTTCCATTTCCTCTCAAGTTCGCCAGCTCTTGTTCTCTATAATAACGCAGAGGTGCTGGTGTTTCACTTGGAAGATATGCCTGCAAAAACAAGATATCTTGTCACCAAGTCTGGTCAATCATCAAAAACATGGTGTCATAGCGATTACCTTGTTTCGGAAGAAAATGCGGTCGTAGTCATAGCGGTTTTTGGGGTAGACCCAGGAGTTGGAGACGAAGTGGAGGATGCCTTGGCCGGGAACATCTTCGAGAGTGATGGTCTTGAGGAAGAACTCAGTGGGGTGATTGTTGCTGACGATGATAGCTCCAGGAACTCCAATGCCTTCCTCATCGTCGAAGGTAACTCCGAATACTGACTCCCCTGGGGTCAGCGACGGTAGAGCGGTGATCCAGTTCTCCAAGTATGCTTTCTTCCCTACCTTCCCTTTCAATGCGTTTCCTACAGACAAACAAACAAACAAAGCACAAATTTAACGATATTTTAATTCAAAGATTATAATTTCTTAAAATATTTTTTTGGAAATAATAAAACCACACAATAATTTTTATTGTATAATTATTTCAATAATTTTGATTTTTTACTTTATAAAATATTTCAATTTTTTTGTTATAATTTTATCATTTTATCTCTTTCTAGCAAAATAAAAAAATCAGCATATGTATTTTTTTGGGGGAAAAAAAATTGTGTGTTCGAGAATTTTTTTCCCCTTAAAAGGTATCACCCTTGAGACATATGAAGAATTGTTTTTTTTTTTTTTTTTAACATCTATAATCAAGTTAAGTTAATAATAAATTATTTTGGAAATAAAAGAAGCCGTCCTATGAGTTAAAAACAAGATAGACCATGGATCAAAACTAATCACATTTATAATATACGGTAAATCCGTAGATCTCTCTCTACGTTAAGAAGGAAATGAAAACAAAATCGTCTGTGCACTGCCAATAATTTTATTTTTCTAGTATTTTTTTTAATCAGACAAAATGCCACTTTCAATTCAAAAACATGGTAGTAATAATAACTGGCTCCACTTAGGTTATAACATAATTACATAAGTACAAACTCCATTTTCACTTGAAAAAAAGAAATCTTCATTTCATCACGAGTTTTAATTTATACTTTAACACCATATTAGTTTTTGACGTGTCAAAAGCAAAACTCACAAAAATTTATGGGGTCCACCTTCACTGGTGGTTAGCTAAAAATGCTCAAAAATAGAGTGACAAATCTAAGTAACCTCAAAAATTTGTATGATGATGCCGGATTTTTAACTTCGTTTTTTATAGTGTCGTTAAATCTTGGTTGTTTTCCATGAATTTACTTATTAATTAATCGGAAGAATTTACAGAAAGGGCCAAAAAAAAATTAAATTGAAAAAATGACCATTTTTTTAGAAAAAAAATACGTTTTTTTATTTTTTTTTAAGTAAGCTGTCTTAGTTTTTTTAAAAAAAATAAAAAAAAATGACTATAACAAAAAAAAAAACCTCAACATGATGAAAAAAAAAAAAAGACCCATTTCGATGTCTAAAAAATCTTTTTTTGTCAAAAACTGAAAAAAAAAACCTTTTTTTTTTCAAAAAGTCATTTTTACAAATCCCCTTATACTAGTACAAATATGCGAAAAAAAACATACTTACCACGTGACCAATCTAAGCAGCCAGATTATGATGACAATCAATTTTAGAGATGACAAGAACGTAGAGTTTAGGACCAAAAAGAATTCACATAAAAAATAAAAACAAAAAACAAAAGCAATAACGCGAAGATTACATAGTTTAAGAAAATTATAAAAATTACCAGCCTCGCTATGAACAGCACTAACAAGCTGCAGAGCAACACCCTGGCCCAGAAAATCGCTCACGCGGTCGATAACCGAAGCGCCGATGTCGTTGAAGTCCAAGACATTCTTCTTCATCAGCACCACTTTCCCTTTGATTTTCTTCCCATTCTGACCAGTGAGTGTGTTGATCACGTCTTTGCCTATGTTGAACATCTTATGAATATTACTAATTAGCCCTCAAGGGGGGTACCAATAAGCAAAAGATTTCGAAGAGAGGGACTATATTGTGTAACGAAGAGAGTAGGAGAGAAGGGAGTACTAGTGTGGATTGGTGAAGAATAAGGGGGAGAGGTGGATGGCATTTATAGGGGAACTAGAAAGTGACCAAACATGTCATTGCCCGTGTCTGTGACCATCAATCACTTTAATTTATTATTGGGTTGGTGACTCGATTAATGCGTATTTGCAAAACTACCATCCTAGATTTTACTAAAAAAATCTTTAAACGGCGTGAAAATGGTAAAATACTGTGACCTAAGTTACTGAATTGAGCAACTGCAAACCACAGAACAAAATGGATTCATCTAGATCATTGTTACTCCCCTTAATAAGCCAATCAGAAATATCTTATAAAAAAAATATCTTATGATAGTGTGAGATTATTGACGGCGCATGTCTTTTAGTTTTAAATATGACCAAAATGACTTTCAATTAAAAAAATTATGCAAAATTGACACAAACTAATACAAATTTAGATTTAATGCTTTAAAACAAAGCTTAGCGGTAGGGTTTTTTTTTTCATACAAATAATTTATGTATTGGAATATTAGATTTGTCAAACTCATTTTTAAATGAAAAAGTATGTAAAATTAATAAAAATTAATAGTTTTGACGGTAGATATAAGAGGCCCTGCCAAAATAAAATGTTGAGGTCGGTGGATAATACATGTTTAAGCATTCTCATAACTCATTGGCCCTCAGTATGGCAGGAATTCGATTCTTTTATTTGTTAATCCTATGTAAGAGCATTCATATGTCTGGTTATTTTTGTAACAAAACTAGCAAAAAGAAAAGGAAGGCTTATTTTTTAGTTAATTAAAGGAAGCTAACATGTTGCATTAGAAAGGAAAAAAAGAGAGTAGAAAATCATATAAGCTCAAGATTTTTGGGCACTTCAAATTTTTCTGCGTTTTTTGAGAAAGTAATCTCCTTTGATTTTGCCTTTTTTCCCCTTTTCTTATGAGGTACAGGCACTGAAAAAGTAAGCCACTAATAGTTATTTATTTTTCAATTTTTAAATTTTTAAAGGATAATTGTGATTAAATTTAGTAATTTTAAAACAAGCACAATCGTTACCGAAGAAGGACTTATGAGAGACAAATTGTTTGAAAAATATGTTAGAACTATGCTTTTATTTAGCACTTAAGTTTTAACTCATAAGTTTTAATTAACGTAAAATTCTCAACAACTATAATAAAAATAAAAAACTATAATATAAAATCTTCACATATTATAATTTTTAAACTTAAAATTTCTGTTCCAATTAAAATGCCAAGCAACCTATAAGAGTTTAAACTAGACAACTACTGTAGTATATTATAAAAAATACAATTAAATTAACGGTTAAAACAGTAAACTGTAGTTTGAATCACGACTCTAAACGGCATTTTCTTTTACTCTTCACACGCTTTCCATGTGTGAAATTCTAACATTTTAATTATTAAAAGTACGAATTATATCGTTATGGCCAACTTTAAATGTCTGCAAGCGGAGCCTTATCGTCTGGCCATACGGACAAAATATTTATATTTTTAAATTTGTACGTTTTTCTTATCCTTTTCATTTTTCTTTTCTTCTTCTTCTTCTTTTCCTCCTAAATCTAAATTCTTTGGAAAACAAAATGATCATTTTTCGAGAATACCTATAAAGAGCACTTAAATGGATTTGTTGTAACATTTGCGCTTCTGAATTTGGTGCACAAGGATTATTCGATGTTATTAATATTTCAGGAAAAAACAAAAACAAAAACAAAAAATCAACAAAAAAAGCTTAATATACCTTTGCCACGTTTTTGTGAGGTAGGTAGGAAAGAACAAGAGTGAAAGTACATATAAAATATATAGTACCTTTAAGGATGCATTTTAAGTGTAAATAGATTATAGTAACTTTAAGGGTGCATTTTCTGTTAAGGCGTAATAGTATTACATATTGTTATTTACCAAAAAAAAAATATTATTACATATTGTATTATTTACAATAATATAGCGTTTATCTAATACTAATATACTACAACATTTAATATGCATATATCTTTAAAGTGAAAATGGAAATCATTAAGCACTTGGCAAAATTAATCAGCTTTTACCAAATGAATTGAACCAGACAGCATCATCTAAAATAGAAGGAGCAAACTTAGATAACAAGTGGGTGACACAATTTACATTGCCGGAAGTATAGCAAACTCAAACCAGTACGAGCTGAAGAATTGAGAATTGAATTTCAATAATAATTGATTTCAACACCCAATAGTTGACAGAAAATTAAAAATTAATATATTTCTAAGGTGTTTGGAAGGGTGGTGGAAACCAGTGGTAGGAACCACTTTTACTGTAATATGTGAGCGTTTTATATTGTAGCATCTTTTTTTATTGTTACTGTAACATATAAAAACTTTACATTGTTTATAATTAAGTTTGTGATAAAAACTAAGTGACGGAAACCACTGCCAAACACCCTCTTTGTATTTAGACCTATTATATAAAGTTGTTTTAAAGGGAAAAGCATCTTTGCATTAAAATGGTCAAATTAGCTAAAATAATTGAGGTTATAGATTGACACGGAAGGACAATTATTCAAAACTGAATAAGACATGGAAAGACAATTATTGACTGCATTTACCAAATTGTTAGCGTCTGTATGAACATATTTTTAACAAACATTGTCAAAATGTCGTCTTCCAAACGAGTTGGTAGGAGTAAATCATCAGTAATTTAGCAAAATCACCCAATTAATTATTTGCCAACATCAATCGGTAATTTGTAAAAATTAGTTGATGATTTAGAAAATTACTTTTTTTATTAGAAAAAAGAGACATATTTTTTAATTCAACTAAACTAGAAAATATGGTTTTTTGAGAAAAAGTAATCAACCGCAATTGCTCTTGGTGGTTATTATGCAGCGAACGAAGAAGCATTAAATAGGATGCTTCCTTTGTTTTTTTTTTTTTTTTTTTTTTATGAAAATAAATACTCTTTTGTTTCTAATTTCTAGCAAACAGTAAAAAGAAAAGGTCATATATATTAAGTATAATGACAGTCACGTCAAGGGTAAATCAATGACAGACTGGCATTTTAAAACCATAACTACTCAATTTTTTTTTCTGGATTATTATTTCATTTATATTCATTAAATACTACAAATTTGTTACTATTTTAAAATTTAAGGACCGTTTGTTTCATGATTCGAATCACGGTTTGAATAATTTTGTTACAGTATTTTTTTTCACAAAAATTTAAATCTTTATTCAAATACTCAAACTAAACAAACTCTTAAAGTTGTTCAGAATAATTAGCATACGATGTCCCCTCAAAAAAAAGAAGAAGCATTTTATCCCTCTTGTTTTCGATTGTAGAATAATGGAAACTTATGTCAGCATGGCTTTCATATGTTTTTTTCTTTTTTTGTTTGCCCTAAAAGATTTTACCTTCATTTAGTATCTAGGAGGTGGTAGTTGAATTGTAAGGTTCTAATTAATGGAAGGAGGGGTGGAAAGTAAACCCCAATGACGGTGGTGGCAAAGGTTGTCTTGTTTGAAGGCTTCACTATGACCGGATCACGGATTCCGATCATGCTATGCGCAAGGTGACATGCCTCACTTGGGTATAATAATTTTTTATTCCATCGGTAGTCTCAATCGTTGTTGCTTGTTCAATCCTAAAAAAACGGGGCCTCACGACTCTCAGGACACCAAAAAAAAAAAAAAAACTTAAAAAATTAATAAGGTGATTAGAGTATTGGTTAGAGCTAATGATTTGAATAAATTATAGTTGGTAAGACCGTAGCATGTGAAAACTTTACATTACAATATGTTTTTTTAATCTATAACATGTGAAAGCTTTATACTATAATAATCAAAGGTTTTGGTTCTAACTCATATTGTAAAACACTACAAAAGTTTTAGACGACATTAGGTAAGTCTTCAAACTCGAAAAGAATTTAATTTGAATCGTGTGGCGTTTATTATTTAATAACTTGAACTATGTCACGTTTATATGTATTTTATTTCTGTAGTGAAAACAAGTAATATTTGTGAAATTTTAACTTCTTTACATAATAAAATTTAACTAATTGAAATGAGTATATACGAGTGTTCATTCCATTTAACATGTCAGGATTTCTTTTACATTTGTTTTTTTTTTTTTCCTTAGAACGACGTCGAATTGATTAAAGCAATTTTCTTTAAAATGATCAGTGATGATATTGATAGGTCCCAATAATAGAATTTCATTATTTAAATAACATAACGACAAAACAATAAAGATATTGCTAAATTCCCTGCCCCTTTTTGCCAACCAAACATATAAAAGTAAAAGACATAACATCAATAATTTATATATCATTCCACTAAATAAAAAAAAATTATTATCATTTCCCTGGTCCCACAAGAAAGAGCTAATGTTTAATACTCTATGACAAAAATAAAAATAATAAATAAATAAGTAGATGCCATTTGACTAAAAGCTGTTATCCACTTGGCCTTTTCTAGTATAGTCCTTGTAAAAGACAAAATACTCATGTAAATTATTATATTCAAAAAGGAACATCATTGACAGATTATGTCTACAGCCATCGGCGTCTGCAAAAGATCATACAAACGATAAATCACGTGCAGGAACAGATGGTGTGATCTGGATGCCAAAATTATTGAAATTTATCGTGGATATTTAAAGAAAATTATGGCTAAACCGTTAAATTTTTATTACATTTTTAGATTTTTTTTGGAATTTTGCTTTTGCAGCCATTAAATTTATAAAAATAATAATAATAATTTTGTTTAGATTTAACTATTTATAAACGCACACTATTAATTTGTATTCACCTCAAAAGGCCTTAAATTTTATTAATTTTACACATTTTTTCACCTCAATGTGATTTTTGCAATGTCTAACATTTATACACACTCCATCTAGAATTGAAAAAGATAATAATTGATGCTGTTTATCCCGTTTTCCCTTCAAAAAAAAAAAAGGAAAAAGATAATAATTGAGTTGGCACTCTCATATTTAAAAAATCTCATTACCCCATTAGAGTATCATGTTATTTAAAAAAAATGTTATCGAAGTATCAAGAGCACATTGCGTTAGCATATGAAATGATGATACTGTTCATTTCAATCCAAATATATGTTTATATTTTAAGAATAGAAATCCAAAAGACATGTGCGTTGGAATAAAGAAAAATTATCATTAAAAAAAACCTAATAAAAGATCAGCCAAAAAAAAAACAAAAGAATAAAGCTCTTTTTCATGTCTTCAAAAATAAATTTATTAGGGTACCCCTATAATTTTTTTTAATGACAAATGGATTTTTTCCAAATGTAAAGGTGTGAACTGGATAAAATTGAAATCTGCAACAATTTCATTGAATAATTCATTTGGACACGTTTTTCATACGGTAGATAGCAATGAGCTTCCACATAACTTAATTCAACACGTGTTCCTTAAGTTAGGTAGGGCTTGGAAAGGTGGGGAGTAGAAGTGGAAAATAGATCTCCACCCCCTTTTTTTTTTTGGGTTGCGGGTGAGGGAGAGCTCGCTGGTTAGGTAAATCTCCCAACAAAAAATACCGATTCAATATAAAACTATATTAATATAAACAAAGTGTTATTTGTAGATTTTCACGTCCGTTTAATAGTATTTTTAAAATAAGTGAAGATAATTTTATTTTAAAAATAAAAATTTTTAAAAATTATGTTGAGAGTTTTTTTTTGAAATTTTTGTCTAAAAAAAATGTAAAAACATTTTTAAAAGTTTTCAAAACAATATCAAACGGGGTAACTTATTTGTTTTTGTGATTACAAAATTTAAGAAAAATGTTTGGGACATTATTAGTGTTAAGCATGTATGTAATATAAAGCGAGCGTTATTTCAAGATTATATGTCCACTTTCTATTAGTGTTTGGTGTTGAGATAACTTTTAGCCATACATAGAGCTAGCATAGGCCTAGTGGGGGCTCCAATTATATTTTTTTTATTTTTAAAAATATTATATTTTTAACATATATTAAGTGTGAATGAGTTTTGACTGCTACTTTCCTCTACTTAGAAACACTAAAACATTTCGAAATGGTTTCCATTTTCAACCTTATTGCCATGTGTCATAATTCTATGGGTGTAATGCCTGATAAATTTTAATATATTATATGCAAAATATTTAAGGATTATTATAAGTAATTTATGAACAAATTTTATGAGTTAAATTTTATGCTTAAAAATTTGTTAAGTATTTTAAAGCAATTTTAGAGTCACAAGGATTATTGTTTAAATCTAATTTTTGTGACAAATTCAATAAGAGTAAAATAGATTTTACAAGCTTAAATATCATGCCATAGTCCTAATCAAAGTATTGATTAAATAAGGATGGGATTTAGTTGATAAGCATAAAGTTTAATTGTTACAAAATGTGTTGCAATAAATTTTAAAATGAACTGCTATATGAGGAAAATACTGTATAGAAATATGAAAATTATACATTATAAAAATTAAGCAGTACAAAATTATGCAGGATGAGAATAATACAATATAAGCATTATGCTAATAAAGTTATATAGTATAAAAGTCAGAATGGTAAAATTATGCAGTATGGAATTTATATTGATAAAGTAATACAATGTAGAAATTAGAATTTATAAGGAATTATACGTTGTGAATGATATGGAAGCTTGTGGACTATGAAAAACAGTATATGAAAAAATATTGAGAATATGGGATAATATAATCGCAGTATAAGAAAAAACACAGTGTAGTATAAATTTAGATTGTTAAAGTGATAATGTGGGGCCCATATGGTGACACCCAAGTGGTGAAAAAACTTCCACATCTTCACTTGGAGAACAGGATATGGCATATAGAGGGGGCAAAGTTTCTTTATATTTTAGTCCCTAGTTTTGGTTTTATAAATACCTATGGATATTTTTGAAATAAAAAGCTGGTTTATGTCATGAAAATTTTCCCATTTTTCCCCTCAAATCTGCCACCTCACTTATGTCCCTTTCTCTTAGAATTTGACAATTTAAGCCTCCAAATCATGCAAAGAAGCAAGAACAGGTGTTGAAGATGAAGATTAAGGACTTTTTCAAGGTAAAAACCCAAGCTTTTTCTATTGTGCTTTCAGGTTTTTATTCATAATTTGGATGGGATTTTCATGAATTATGTCTGTGGATTATTGTCAAGGGAATTTAAGAGATTTCAAGTATTAAGGAGGAAGGACAAAACCTTATAATATAATAGGTAAACTCTATATTCTAATATTGATTTTGTTCCTGCATATCAAGTGCTTGTCGTAATGTCTATGGTTTATAGCATGTAAGAAAAATACCATGGCATGTTTTGTTCATATGTTAAGTGTTTGATGATAAGCATAGAAGGATATAAATAAAATTAAACTCAAGAAAAGCAAGCTAAGAATTTTTTGGGTGCAAAAAGTGTTTTTAGGGCATTTTTGAAAAATTTAAGTGTATGAGGTACTTAGAGACCAAACTAATTTCTATGCTAAATGCAAGATTTATTGGAAACGTCAAGACGGACAACTTTGGTGAAGAAAGTTCGCTCGAGCTCTGTAACACCCGTATTTTTAACGGGCATAATTTTGTAAAATTTAATGAATAAAATGTGACTATTTAAAATTACTAAGTTGTTTATGATCATTTAAAAAAAATACCATTTTAGTATTTTCTTACCAAGTCTTCCTAAGAAACATTCAAAACTTACCAACACTTACTTCTACCAATCTTGTCTCCCTAAATTATTGCTCAATTATATAGACTTCTTCTCATTTTGCTAAAGGTATCCGAAGGGGACATTGAATTATTTTCCGTCAATTCATAGAAGACATGGAGATATTTCTCAACCACCTAATTAATTATTTCCTTATCTTCTTCTATAATTCACTCCAATTATCCCCTCAATTATGTTGGCATTATTTGCTAAAAGTCTTCATGGGAGACAAGATGATATTTTCCTTTAAGACTCTTTTGTTTCTTCTTACAACTTTTCCCCGTAAACATCTCATTCCTCTTAAGCATTTTGATATCTTTTTATTTAACTATCACCACCTTCTTCTCTAGTTCTCATTCTCTCCCTTCTCACTTCAAATTTCTAACTAAAGACATAGAGCACAAAGCTCTCTTTGTGGCCAAGACAATTATAATTCCCAACCATGATCGAGGCGGTTTTAAAGTTAATTCAAGCTTGATTGATAACCCAAACTTTGGTGCTTTTCAAAGAAGTTTTGAGGTAGGTTTTCTTTAATCTAAACTTAGTTTTTAGTATGCATTTTCTCCATGTTTAATGCATAAAAATACTTTAATGGCACTAGTAGACGGGTTTACACATAACTCACTTATGAATGTGATTATACGTTGTGCTTTAGTTTTAATTGTCCTTATGCATGCCTTAGGGTCAAGGATGTGTGGAGCTAACGTTAATTGATTCCAGGATTAAAAGATTGTTGATAAGCTTGAAAGGTAGGGATTCTATTACTCATTTTTGTGAGGTTTTTATAGAATTAAAATTGATTGTTTTGCCGCAATATATATATATCTATGTTGAACTGATATTATATGAGTATCACATATGAAACTATGACATGGACTCGTCTTGTATTGTACGGCGAGGAACATAATGAATTGACATATGTTATAAATTGAGAAGCATGGTTAGGAAAACTGACTCTATTAATAATGATTTAATATAGAGAAATGGTGAGACATGAAGAGGGCGGCGGTTACGTCCTTGGGCATGAATACCCAAAAAGGTAAAATAGGGGGAAGGTGATGACGCTTCCTTGGGTTGAAAGTCCCAGAACACACTGTACAGGAATTGATTTGGTGAGGACTCGGGGCTTGATGTCCCCTCACCGGAACACCCTTGGAATGTTTATGGGGTGATCAAGTGCGCCCATTTGGGTTTCGATGAGTTGAGTGATACTCAATTTAACATGGATACCTAGGAACAATGATAATTGGTAATATTTGTATAAATGTGTAATTATGACACTTGGTAATGATTAACTACGGTATCCATAAGATGTGATCATAATAAACCTCATAATCTGGAATATGATGTAACCTACTAACCATGCAGTTTTTAATGTGGTAATGGATAAACCATAAGGTGAGTCATGATTTCCCTACTGGGCATGTCGATGCTCATCCCTATCATATCTTCATATCTCAGGTGGAACTCAGTGCAACATATTTGAAGAGGAATAAGCGAAAACAATCCTGCTGTTTTCGTGTTAGAAGACCCTGTTTAATTACAACTTATCTACAACATGTAAGAGTTGTATTATTTTTTTTTATGGCTGTGTTAAGTTATTTGGGAATTGTACTATGGTGATGATGACTGTAATTATATATATTTGGTGCTACACTAAAAACTGTGGTTTGTATTTAAAACGTTTATTTTTATTTTTCTTGTTGTTTAAAGACCCATGGGCATTGTTTAATTGATTTAAATAATATAAAATTTAAAATTATTTTTATTTATTTAAAACTGTTAACCCCCACATAGGGGTGTTACAGAATTTTTGGTATCAGAGCCTAGGTTCGATTAACCTAGGGGGTATAGCACCACTTTAAAAATTAATCTTTGGGAATGGTTTTAAAGTTAGGTGTTAATGTCATCATCATTTGGTACTGATCCTAGTTAAATTTTCGCAGCCAGTAGAAACTATGCCACCAAGACGTCAAATGCAATCGTCTGAGCTGTCACAACCGGTTGAACATGCTCAAGAAGTTGAGCAACCGGAACCGATGGAACAAGCTCAAGAAGATGAGCAACTACGACATGCAACACAATCCCCGCCAGCTGCACCAGAAGTAAATAATTTAGGACAAATTCTTCAAGCATTACAAAATGTGCAAAGACCTGTGGAGGTTCGTGATCCCGAACAACGACATCTAACTCTGTTGAAGGAGTTTATGAAGCAGAAACCACCCACATTTAGTGGAGAACCTAACCCGGTCATAGCAGAACAATGGCTAAAGGCAGTCAAAAAGAAGTTGGACACCTTGAGGATTCCACGGGAGTATTGGGTTAGCTTTTCAACATATATATTTGAGGGTAAAGCCGAAGAATGGTGGGATCTTCAGAAAGACGACTATGATGTGCCGAATCTTACATGGGAGCAGTTCGAAACCATTTTTCGCAACACCTATATTCCTCAGAGCCATAGGCAAGCAATGATGCGAGAATTTGAAAACCTGGTGCAGGGAGATACAACAGTTGCTGAATACCATGCTCGATTTATAGAATTGTCTCGCTACAATCCCGGGGCTGTATCGGATCCAATGGCGAGATGCGAAAAATTTAGAAATAACCTGAGGCCGAAAATCAGACAAATGATAGCTGCTGTTCCATCAACAGATTTTCTTGATCTTGTAGCTGCGGCACAGCGGGCAGAGACAGAACTAAATAACTCCTATGGAGAGTATAAGGGTTCTGGTGGGCGTCAAAGGAAAATAAGTAAGAAAGAGAAGTCACAAGGGCAAGTCATTCAGCATAGTGGAGTGACTATTGGTGGTGGATCTTCTGGCAGTGGTCGTTTCCAACCGTATGCTTGTCATAACTGTGGACAAGTGGGACATCTGAGGAGAAATTGCCCTAACCACCCTACACAATCATCCTTTGCACCAAGGCCACAAGGAAGTCATTTTGGCTCCACTGTTTGGGGAGGGAGTCAAAATCGTGGAGCGCCTCAGCAAAACACTCCAGCTTCCCAAGTCTCAGTAACTCAACCTCGAGGGTTCCAGCCTCAGTACAACTATCAACAGCGGCCACAGGGTTCCAATTTTTATGCTAATCAGAACTTCCAACCGACTCCACAAGGCTCAGTAAATCAAAGGCCATATTTTTCTGGGAGAAATAATAATAAGGCTAGTAGTAGCCAAGGAAACCGAGGAAAAAGTGATAAAGGAAAAGCACCAGCACAAGCTTATGCAATTACGGCTACAACTGGACAAGGAAAACAGGCTGATCACTCAGTTGTAGACGGTATGATTCACGTGTCTCATTCTTGGGCTCATGTATTATTTGACACTGGTGCCACTCATTCATTTATATCTATGTTATTTGCTTCCGTACTACAATTAGAAACTGAGACATGTAGTTCATCATTAACCCTTAGTACACCAATGGGCGGGATAGCTGAAGTATCCATAATTTGTAAATCAGTGTGTATTGTTATAGGAGAACATAAACTATCGGCTGACCTATATGTAATAACTATGACAGAGTTTGATGTAATCTTAGGAATGGATTGGCTAACTAAATACCAGGCAATAGTAGATTGTCATAGGAAACGTGTCTCTTTATTCACCAAGAATGGACAAGTCGTCGAATTTCAGGCAAAAACAGGAACAGTGACACCAGCCCCGGTGCTAAAGGCTTGTATTGGAGGACGAAGGAATTTCACCAATCTTGGGACGATCTTTGCTTCAGATGGAGAACTAAAGAAGAGTGACCTATCCTCTCACACTCCTGTGGTGGATGAATTTTCAGATGTTTTTCCAGATGAATTGCCCGGACTTCCGCCTGATAGAGAAATTGAGTTTGTCATCGACTTAACTCAAGGAGCAGCACCTGTTTCTATTGCCCCGTATCGAATGGCACCTGCTGAGAAAGTGGAATTGAGGAAGCAGTTGGACGAATTACTGGAAAAAGGATTTATTCGACCAAGTACATCACCTTGGGGAGCTCCAGTACTTTTTGTGAAGAAACATGACGGATCGTTGAGGCTCTGTGTCGATTATCGCCAGCTTAATCGATTGACTATCAAGAACAAGTACCCTCTACCCCGAATTGATGAGTTGTTCGATCAGTTAGGAGGATCTTGCTATTTCTCAAAGATTGACTTACGATCCGGATATCACCAACTGAAGATAAGAGAAGAGGACATTCCAAAGACAGCTTTTCGGACTCGCTACGGTCATTTTGAGTTTCTTGTCATGCCTTTCGGGTTGACTAATGCACCAGCGGCTTTCATGGACTTGATGAACCGTGTCTTTCGACCGTACTTAGATCAATTTATCATTGTTTTCATAGATGATATCTTGATCTATTCTAAAAACGAAGAAGAACATGCTGAGCATTTGAGGATCGCTCTACAAACGTTGAGAGAACATGGTCTTTATGCAAAAAGAGAAAAATGTGATTTCTGGATGACGAAGGTCAAGTTCCTTGGACACGTTGTCTCTGAAGAAGGCATCTCAGTGGACCCCTCCAAAATTGAAGCAGTGCTAAATTGGGAACGACCAAAGAACGTGTCAGAGATTCGAAGTTTCCTCGGACTAGCTGGATACTATCGACGCTTCGTAGAGAATTTTTCAAAGATTGCTTCTCCATTAACAAAACTCACAAGGAAGAATGTCAAGTTCGTGTGGGATGATAAATGTGAAGAAGCATTTGAGGAACTGAAACGAAGACTCACTAGTGCACCTGTGCTGATCATACCTAACAACGAGGAGCCTTACACAGTATACACTGATGCCTCAGGAAACGGTTTGGGTTGTGTGTTAATGCAGCATGGACGAGTAGTTGCCTACGCCTCACGCCAGTTGAAACCCCATGAGAGGAACTACCCCACACATGATCTTGAGTTAGCTGCTGTGGTTTTCGCACTTAAAATTTGGAGATGTTATCTATATGGCGCAAAGTTCGAGCTATATTCAGATCATCAAAGTCTGAAATATTTGTTTACTCAAAAGGATCTCAATCTAAGGCAACGAAGATGGACTGAGTACATGGTGGACTATGACTTTAGTATCCAATATCATCCTGGAAAAGCAAATGCCGTGGCAGATGCTCTAAGTCGTAAGAACAACGGACGTATAGCCAGTTTAACATTGGAAGATTGGAGACGAGTCACTATCGCCGACTTCAACTTGCAATATTATGAAGATAACGAGAGAGCTTTCTTATTCAATGTGATAGCAACTCCTACGTTAATTCAGAAAGTAAAACAAGGACAATGGCACGATGAAGGATTACGTAGGGTTTGGAAACAAATACAAAATGGAGAACAACTGGATGGATGGCAGATTGAGCCAGAAGGATTTTTACTTTACAAAGGAAGATTAGTTGTTCCAGAGGATTCATATCTCAGGCATGCGGTGCTAGATGAGGCTCACCGTTCAAAGTTTGCTATTCATCCTGGAAGCACAAAAATGTATATGGATCTAAAACGACAATACTGGTGACGAGGAATGAAACGAGATGTAGCAACCTTTGTCTCTAAGTGCATGACGTGCCAACAGGTTAAAGCGGAACATCAAAAGCCTGGAGGCGAGTTGAGGAGCTTACCTATTCCAGAATGGAAGTGGGATCATGTGACAATGGACTTTGTTACTGGATTTCCTAAGACTCAAATAGGGCATGACGCCGTTTGGGTAATTGTAGATCGTTTAACTAAGACAGCCCACTTCATCCCAATCAGAACTAATTATAGTATCTCAAAATTATGTCAATTGTACGTGGAAAAGGTAGTGACATTGCATGGAGTGCCAATGTCAATAGTTTCCGATAGAGATACACGTTTCACGTCGAAATTTTGGAGAGGATTGCAGAGGGCCTTGGGAACTCAATTGAATTTTAGTACAGCTTTTCATCCTCAAACAGATGGACAATCTGAACGTGTCATTCAGATTCTCGAGGATATGCTTCGGGCTTGTGTGCTGGACTTTGGAACAAATTGGGCTGCACAGCTGCCATATGTTGAATTCGCATATAACAACAGTTACCAAGCAAGTATTAGAATGGCTCCATATGAGGCCTTATATGGTAGACCTTGTAGATCTCCATTGTGTTGGGCTGAAAAGGAAGAGCGTCTTGAACTTGGGCCTCAGTTTATCAGAGAAACAACGGACAAGATCCAGATTATTCGCGAACGTCTTCAGACAGCTCAAAGTCGACAAAAGAGTTATGCAGATAAGAGGAGGCGACCTTTAGAGTTCATGATCGGAGACTTTGTGTTCTTAAAAGTGAAACCAAAACGAGGTGTATCTCGATTTGGTGTTAAAGGAAAGTTAGCACCAAGGTATACAGGACCGTTTGAGATTGTGGAACGCATTGGAACGTTGGCATACCGTTTAGACCTACCACCACAATTGTCTCATGTACATAATGTGTTTCATGTATCGATGTTGAGAAAGTATGAACCCGACCCTTCACATGTGATCATGTGGACAGATGTGCCAATTCAAGGAGATACGAATTATGAAGAAATTCCAGTTCAAATACTGGATCATGAAATAAAATTATTACGTCGTCGTGGAATTCCTCTGGTGAAAGTGATGTGGCAACACCATGATGTGGAGGAAGCCACATGGGAACTTGAATCTGAAATGAGAGAAAAGTACCCACATTTGTTTTAACATTGTAATCAGTGTACGAAATTGCGAGGACGAAATTTTTATAGGAGGGGAGAGCTGTAACACCCGTATTTTTAACGGGCATAATTTTGTAAAATTTAATGAATAAAATGTGACTATTTAAAATTACTAAGTTGTTTATGATCATTTAAAAAAAATACCATTTTAGTATTTTCTTACCAAGTCTTCCTAAGAAACATTCAAAACTTACCAACACTTACTTCTACCAATCTTGTCTCCCTAAATTATTGCTCAATTATATAGACTTCTTCTCATTTTGCTAAAGGTATCCGAAGGGGACATTGAATTATTTTCCGTCAATTCATAGAAGACATGGAGATATTTCTCAACCACCTAATTAATTATTTCCTTATCTTCTTCTATAATTCACTCCAATTATCCCCTCAATTATGTTGGCATTATTTGCTAAAAGTCTTCATGGGAGACAAGATGATATTTTCCTTTAAGACTCTTTTGTTTCTTCTTACAACTTTTCCCCGTAAACATCTCATTCCTCTTAAGCATTTTGATATCTTTTTATTTAACTATCACCACCTTCTTCTCTAGTTCTCATTCTCTCCCTTCTCACTTCAAATTTCTAACTAAAGACATAGAGCACAAAGCTCTCTTTGTGGCCAAGACAATTATAATTCCCAACCATGATCGAGGCGGTTTTAAAGTTAATTCAAGCTTGATTGATAACCCAAACTTTGGTGCTTTTCAAAGAAGTTTTGAGGTAGGTTTTCTTTAATCTAAACTTAGTTTTTAGTATGCATTTTCTCCATGTTTAATGCATAAAAATACTTTAATGGCACTAGTAGACGGGTTTACACATAACTCACTTATGAATGTGATTATACGTTGTGCTTTAGTTTTAATTGTCCTTATGCATGCCTTAGGGTCAAGGATGTGTGGAGCTAACGTTAATTGATTCCAGGATTAAAAGATTGTTGATAAGCTTGAAAGGTAGGGATTCTATTACTCATTTTTGTGAGGTTTTTATAGAATTAAAATTGATTGTTTTGCCGCAATATATATATATCTATATTGAACTGATATTATATGAGTATCACATATGAAACTATGACATGGACTCGTCTTGTATTGTACGGCGAGGAACATAATGAATTGACATATGTTATAAATTGAGAAGCATGGTTAGGAAAACTGACTCTATTAATAATGATTTAATATAGAGAAATGGTGAGACATGAAGAGGGCGGCGGTTACGTCCTTGGGCATGAATACCCAAAAAGGTAAAATAGGGGGAAGGTGATGACGCTTCCTTGGGTTGAAAGTCCCAGAACACACTGTACAGGAATTGATTTGGTGAGGACTCGGGGCTTGATGTCCCCTCACCGGAACACCCTTGGAATGTTTATGGGGTGATCAAGTGCGCCCATTTGGGTTTCGATGAGTTGAGTGATACTCAATTTAACATGGATACCTAGGAACAATGATAATTGGTAATATTTGTATAAATGTGTAATTATGACACTTGGTAATGATTAACTACGGTATCCATAAGATGTGATCATAATAAACCTCATAATCTGGAATATGATGTAACCTACTAACCATGCAGTTTTTAATGTGGTAATGGATAAACCATAAGGTGAGTCATGATTTCCCTACTGGGCATGTCGATGCTCATCCCTATCATATCTTCATATCTCAGGTGGAACTCAGTGCAACATATTTGAAGAGGAATAAGCGAAAACAATCCTGCTGTTTTCGTGTTAGAAGACCCTGTTTAATTACAACTTATCTACAACATGTAAGAGTTGTATTATTTTTTTTTATGGCTGTGTTAAGTTATTTGGGAATTGTACTATGGTGATGATGACTGTAATTATATATATTTGGTGCTACACTAAAAACTGTGGTTTGTATTTAAAACGTTTATTTTTATTTTTCTTGTTGTTTAAAGACCCATGGGCATTGTTTAATTGATTTAAATAATATAAAATTTAAAATTATTTTTATTTATTTAAAACTGTTAACCCCCACATAGGGGTGTTACAAGCTCCAATTGGAACAAGCCAGAAAATGATGATTTTTGTTCTACCCATCCAAAAATACTATCAAGATGAATGATTTAAGAAAAGTTAAAACACAAAAGTTATAGACTGAGGAAAACGTTTTGGAATGGTTTGAATTAGATTGTGAAAATTCCCCATGGATTTTAAGTTATGGTTTTACAAGATTTAATGCATGAAATTTCAAAATGAGGAAAACGTTTTGGAATGGTTTGAATTAGACAAAGGAGCTTTTGTAAGTTTTAATCATTGCAAAAAATTGGATTTTTTTGTATAAGATGGGCATTTTTGGTCTCAAGGAAAAAATGTCAATTTCGTATTCTGAGCCAAAACTATAAAACCGTGTAGAACAGAAATTATCACTATGTAAAAATAGTTGTCTATACAATTATGGGCAGCAAGCAAATTTGTGTTTGAAAGCCCAAAAGGAAATTGGAAATTTTTTGAGAAAAACATGTTAGGGCAAGATCGTCAAAATTTTCGTATTACAGGTAAAAACCATAAAGTTTTGTTAAAATGGATTTTTCATAAAAAGAAAACCAATGTTATGTTTTTTGTAACATTAGGAGTAGTAAAGAAATGCAAGTTTTGTTTAAAAAGGATTTCGAAAGTTTTCTAAGACCCGTCAAGGGCAAAATAGACAATTTTAGTAAAAATGGCTCAAATGGACCTCGAAACGTTCGATTTAGAAAAACATCCCTTAGCAAAAAATTTTCCGTAACCCATTAAGATTAGGTTGGTTAAGTAAAACAAAAAGTTTAGTAAAGTTATGTGTCTTACGAAAAACCCATTAAGGATAAAAACGTCATTTTTTATCTAATAGCCAAAACGGAGTCCAAGTAATTTGATTTAGCAAAATACCCTTAGACGGAGAATGTTTCGTATCATATTAAGTAATGAAACCTTCAAGTAAGATGTGAAATTTGACTAAGGAACGTTTACGTTAACTAATGGAGAAATAAACCGATAATAATAAGAAAAAAGGATTAAGAATGAACACTAAATATTTAAGTTGTGTTTTCGATCATGTAAATTGATAATAAGAAAATTTATTTAATAGTTAGGTGTCATTTGAATAGGACATAAAGTCGACTAATAAAAGAAAAAGGGATGAAATGGAAACGCTAGAGCAATGTCCAGGTAAGTTAAACTTCACCTATGACATGAAGCAAATAATTTTTAAATGCTTTAGATATGCTTGAAAGATGTTTGCATCAATTATGCATAATGTTTTAAAGACCAAGTCATAATTTGCAATATAATTGCATTTGTCATGTTTATTGTTCTTAGATATGTCATGCAAATGTTCACTAAGATTATAATATCGGCAATCTAAACCCTTAAATTAAGATAAGTAAGTGCATACTAATCTCTTTGATTTGAGATTTATAAGTTATGTTAATGTTATGACCTTTTTATTCGATGGTCTTAAGTCTTCCATAAAGGAAGCATCAAGTTGTGTTAAAATTATGATCTCATGATAGATGATGTTGGTGTGAACACTTTGTTAGTGTATTTTGTGAGAATAGAGACAATAGAGGCTGTAAATTTCTAGAAATAGAAGGTGTTTGAGACTTGTATAAAATATTTTCCTTAAAGGTTTTATTTGCCCTCATTTATTCAAGTCTGCTAGAGAGATTTTGTGGCAAATTGCCCCCAAGATAAAACAAACACTTGAACACTATATTTAACAATAATATAGTATTTCAGAACAAGATGTAAATTTTGTAATAATTCTAGAGATTAAACCAAGACAAGAGTTTCATTTTATAAATGCACACAACCGATTCAATCTATAGAACCTTTGCTTAAAGGTATCTTTTTATTTGTAAATGTATCTATTTATGTATCGATGTATCTATTACGACGGATATGTCCGTTGCTTATAAATGCTTAGCTTTGTATTAAAGTATGTAATCAATGTTTAAGCCGGTTCGAAAAATATCAAAGAACATATTTTTTCAACTTGTATCAGCAAAGGAGTGCCGCAACGGTTGGTTCACTGCACCTATTTTTCGCATGAAACTCGACGAGCGCCGCGGTGTCAGAGCTACCCTAGCCTAGCGTCGAGGTGTTCCAAGCCTAGCTCCGAGGCATTGGGTGTACTGCCTCCATAAATGTTGATTTTTGTTTTGGTGCTGCGGCCTCAATTTGGAGTGCCGTGCGCTCTTTGCTAACAAAAAACACATTAAAAATTGTGTTTTTCTTACCATTCTAATGTGATCTTTGATTCTTAAATATGTTAGAGAGTATATTACAATCTCACCAACACACTTAAGCTTAAAGGTTCAAGATAAGATAAGAATGATGAAAAGATGTTTATAAATAAGCAAAAATAAAATCTTACATTGTGTTATTACTTGATTTCTTTTAAGAAATTATTATATGAAAAACATGTGATGAGAAACTTTTATGAGAGATGTGTTGCGAGAAATGTTTATGAAAAATATTTTACGAGAAAAAGTTCATGAAAGATGTTCTATGAAAGAAGATTATGAGAAAAGTTTTGTGATAAATTATTTCTGATGTCTTTATGAGATTTGTTTGAATTTATTAAGCGAAAGCTCATTACAAGTTCTTTCATGCTTAAGTAGTACTATAAAAGACCAGTATGATTGGTTGTTTAGCTATGTTGCAGTAAAACAAAATGAATACCATTACAACGGTTTTCCACTGTGTTAAGAAAAGTTTTCACTGTTATTAGAAGTTGTTTTACAAGCTTTAAGAAAGTAAATGTTTAAAGAAAAATTTTATAAGAAATATTTTGCGAAAAGTATTCCATAAGATATGTTTTATAAAATATTTTGGGTAACTACATAGTTAGTTTGATACTTATGTTTTTATTTATGTTATAACAAAAGTTATAATAGTTTCAAGTATGTTTTTAAGAAATAAATTACTCAATATTTTCTTACTATTAAGTAAGATTAAAGTTAAAGAATCAAGTTTAAGCAAGTTAAATAACGGCTTGAAAAGACGGGTTATTACAATTAGCTGCCCTTTTTTTGTTGCCAACATGTTGCTAGGCTATTTGCTAAAAGAAACTGGCTCACACGGGCTCATCAGCACTGGATCCTATTGTTTTGATCCAGTGCTTAAAAATGTCAACTTTGTCGTAAAGTTGGACATATAATCATGGGTCATTACTATTGTTTTGATCCCTGCTTTACAGGACCTGTTCCCTTTCAACATCATTCACCTACAGCTGATCTGGTCGGTTGACAATTTTCTCATGGCAATAGTTCTTCACAGAGTCTTCGTGCCACTCCAGTAGCCATTGTTGATCCAAGTTGGTATCCTGAAGTTGATAACCGCTGGTATCAAGACTCCGGTGCTTCAAATGATGTTACTGCAGAAGCTGAGAATCTAATGCACAAAATCGAATACAATGGTCCTAATCAAGTCCATATTGGCAATAATATGGATTTACATATAAAGCATGTTGGTCAAACTGATTTTCCTTCTCCTTTTTACCATCTAAAATGCTTCCTCTTAAACACTTGTTACATGCCCCTAGTATAACTAAAAACCTTCTTACTGTGTCGAAAAGTTTGCTCATGATAATAATGTTTATTTTGATTTTCACTCACACAAATGTTTTGTGAAGGCACATTATTCTTATACTATTCTGCTGGAGGGGAGACTTAAAAATGCCCTCCATGTCTTTGACAATTCTCAAATTCAACTCTGTCCTTCATCACAACAACCGCTTTCGCAAGTCGCTGCAGTCAAGTTTGTGTCTCCAGTCATCTCTAGATCTCAGCTTGTTCTCGTTAATACTTGTAATTCTACTGATAAGTCTAGTTCTCATTCTGCTGTAAATACTTGTTCTAATTCCTCTTCTTTAGTTGTAAATACTTGCTCTACTAGTAGTTCTTCTTCATCATTGTACAATTTATGGCATAAGAGATCAGGGCATCCCTTAGAGAAATTGTAAAAGTGGTGCTTTCTCAGTGTAAAATTTCTCATGTTAATAAACATTCTCATTTCTTTTGTTCATCTTGTTATCTTGGCAAAATGCATAAAACTCGTTTCTTCTTGTCTGCTATTAACCAATACACAGCCACTTCAACTCATTCACTCGAACCTTCCAAAGGTTCGATCTCCTGAGATTTCTTTCAGTGGCTACAAGTACTATATAAGCTAACTAGGGAGGGAAATTCAGGCCATTTACCACCTTTCTAGACTCTCATGGCATTGTTTATCGGCATCCCTATCCTCAAGTTCATAAACAAAATGGGGTCATTGAAAGAAAACAAGGGCACATTGTTGAAAATGGCCTTTTCCCTCTTAAGCAAAGCCTCAATGCCACTTTCTTATTGGGATGAAGCATTTCGTACTGCAGTTTTCATCTATAATAGACTTCTAATTATGTGCTTCAATGGAAATCTTTTTTAGAATTATTGCTTCATGCCACAACTTGATTACAAAATGCTTAAAGTCTTTTGTTGTGCCTCTTTTCTCTATATTTGTCCTTACAATAAACACAATTTAGATTTTAGGACAGTTGAATTATTAATTTATCACATGAAGATTGGATCCGAGTGTGGTGTCTTCAAAGCTAAGGTGTTTGCTGCAACCTTAAAACCTGCTATTGTTCAAAACGCCTTGCAGTAGGAATAGCTGAAATTTTGCTACAAATGATGAGTTTTATGCATTACTTAAAAATGGCACTAGGAGCTTATTTCCCTTACAACTAGCCGGGACAGAGGCCATAAGATGCAAATAGGTGTTCAAAGTTAAAGATAATCCAGATGGAATAATCAACAAATACAAACCATAAATAAGTTGCAAAAGGTTTTCACCAAGTAGCTGATTTTGATTTTAATGAGACTTTCAGTGCAGTTTTGAAATCAACAACCATCAAAGTGGTGCTCACTATTACTTTGGCTAGGAATTGTGTGTGAGGCAAAGGACATCAAAAATGCTTTTTAAAATGGAGATTTATGAGAGGAAGTTTATATAGAGCGACCTAAGGGATTTATTGATTCTACTAATCCTAGTCTTGTTTGCAGGCTACATAAATCATTGTATGGCTTGAAACAGACACCAAGAGCCTGGCTTCATAAATCATTCTACTAATCCTTGTTTGTGAGGTTCTCTACACATCATTCAACGTTTGTCTTAGATGACATATTGATTATTAGCAGCAGTTAAAAGGAAATGAAAGTTTTAGTTGAGCAATTAAACAAGCAGTTTGCTTTGAAGGATTTAGGTTTGTGGATTACTTCCTTGGTTTTCAAGTAACTCATACAATAGAAGGATTGCACTTGTCATAGACTAAATATAGCAAGGACTATAAAAAAAATTGATTCGCTGACACAGTAAAATTTAAAATATTTCTATTTGATCATCAAAAAACTAACTCATGATGTTATAAACAATAAATTAAATCTAATTTAATATACCAGTTGGAGACCGAAAACAACACTTCTGCCTGAAGAGTTCTTCAAGAACGAATTTAAAACTATACCTTAGTCATCAAGATAGTGTGCCTTTTTGTTGTGTGCATCAATGAGATTCAAACGTATAATTTATGGCTCTAAATTATGGATTTAAAACTAGATTCAACTATAATTTTTATTGCGAGCAAACTATCTGATTAATAACTATTGAAATTCAAACGTAAATTTCGATTGCCTCTCCAAGGAGTGGTCATTTAGTAGCTTCTTGACATCAATAATTTACCATTAAAATATTGGGTCGTTAAAGAATTAATAAAGTTGTAAAACTCTTTTGCTAGATATTATGACCTTTTTTTATAAAATCTTATTCTGGTCCCACAACTAAATAATTTTTTTTTTTGTTTTAGCCAATATTGAATTTGGTTTCAAAGGAAAACATCTTAACTTTCTACTATAAACATTTGACTGTGTGTCTTTAACCCCAAAACAAGCAAGGATACCAACAGTGTAGTGTGACAATTTGAGCACAATTCAGTTGGCTGCCATCCCAGTCTTACATGCAAGAACAAAACATGTAGAGGTTGATTTGTACTTTGTGAGAGAAATGGTGTTACAAAAGCATATTGCAGTCAAGCATGTTCCTTTCACTGAACAGTTGGCAGATGTGTTTTAAGTAAGCCAATTTCCAGTTCAAAACTTTCTCAGCTTTGATGCAGACTCAAAGCTGAAGACTTAATAACTTTTTTAAGTTTGAGGGGAGGCTGTTGGAGATACTAATAGAAGCTGAGTTATTAGTTACATTTTGTAAATAGTAGTAGTCTGTAATTAATTTTACAGCTGGCAATTTACTGTTGGCAAGTGTTAGATGTTAGTTAGAAATTAGTTTTATTTACTGTTGTACTTAAGCTCAACTGAATCAGTTAGTGAAGCAATGAAAATTCATAGGGTGTTTGGAAGGGTAGTGAGAATCGTTGGTTAGAACCACTTTTACTATAACATGTGAGAGCTTTACACTGTAGTAATTTTTTTTAATTGTTACTGTAGTATGTAAGAGCTTTACATTGTTTATAATTAAAAAAGCGGTGGGAACCACCAAACAGCCGGTGACAGTTTCTTTCATATCCAATTTGTTCTCTTTCTCCCTCATTCTTTTTCTCTCTCTAAAATTTAATAAAAAAATATTAAATTATAAGCTCGCTTATATATGTTTAGCGTATATATGTAGTTTTAACATCGGCTTATACAATCCTTCTACGGTGCCAAAAGCATAATTCATGAAATCCATGCCGGTTCATAAACACAATGTCACTTGCAATTTTAACATTTTAAGTTCGCAAATGGGACATTTTCCAATCATAAATTTAAGATGCCAACTCGGAAACCTTTAAAATTTGCGAGTCTATTGTTACTTCTGATCTCAAAGTTCAAAATCGCAAACTTTAACATCCAAATTCACACAAGCTTTTTATCCCACTAATAATGTTCTAAAAGTTCTTTTGTGACACCATAAAAGGATCTTTAGAAAAAAAAAAAAAATTCAAAACACGCCCGTCCATATCGTTCTATATAATTTTCATACCATATCTCATCTTCAACTATTTTTCTTTCTTTTTTTTTGCTTGAATACACTATACTTAGCAGTCCATATTGATGGTGATTATTACGTTGTTTATTTTGAAAGATTTTGATGATTGGTTTATGACGTTAGATATTTTAAGTTTGTTAATATTTTGGATTAATTTCAAAAATTTCCCCCGAATTATAGCTCTTATAATACTTTGTCTTTTAAATTTGAAAAGATAACATCTGTTCCTTTAAAATATGAGCCGTTCAACGAAAGATTATTTTGTTAGCATTTTAACAAAAAAGTGGATAACCACGAAAATTGAAAATATGGTAAAAATAGTCTTTGGTGATGATTGAAAAATGTTGATTGAAGCCTAATACCATTTGAATTCCTCTTTTTTTATATACCAATTTTCTTTAAAATTTAATTAATTTTTCATACCAAAAAAGTATTTTGAAATTTAAAAGTTATAGACGCTAGTGGAAAAAAAGAATATAACAAAAACATATTTAATATAACAAAAAAAATATTACACAAATGTTTTAAAGAGAAAAAAAAAGCTCAAATGGTTTAGTAAAATTTCTTTCATACTTTTAAGTTTTCATTGGTGTTAACTTTTAAAATTTTAATATATTTTTTAAATGAAAAAATAATAAAATTTTAAAAAAATTCTATATATTGAAAAAAAGGATCCAAATAGTATAATGGTTTCAATTGATTTTTTTTTTTTTGTTTTTAACCATTAATAAAGACTATTTTTATTATAGTTTTAATTTTTTTTGTTATTTTTATCAGTGGGCTACCGAAATAACTTTAATTTTAAAATTATTTGTTAAATTTTTAATAAAAGGACCATTTTTATTAACGGCTCATACTTTAAGGAAAACATATATACTTTAAAATTTAAGGGACGAAGTATTACAAATGCTATAATTTAAAGGGAAATTTTGTAATTAATTCTAATATTTTATATTGGGAGCTTGTTTGGATTAGGTTTGTCCACACGATCTCAGTTTCCACCACCTATTTCTACTCCTTGATTCAACTTAAAATCAGCCATAGTTTTCCCTAAAAAGGGGGCATAGTGAGGTGATTGTTTTATTATTTTTAAATGTGAGGAAAATTATATATATATGGACTAGTTTTTAATAATTATGTTTCTAACAAAGGTATATTTTAATAACAGTTGATAATGTGACTTAATAATAATTCAACCTTATTTATTTTCATAATTTTTTTTAGTCAATTATTAACTTCGTTACCACCGTTAGATGTATATCAAACTATTGATTACAAAGGTATCTTTTAGAAACGTAATCATCGAAACCACACCCAATCTCTTTGGACCCTGCTGGCTGGTTGTTTTTTTTTTTTTTTGGTTTTTTTGTGGCTCGTTTTTTTCCTTTCGCATCTTTCAAGTTTTAACATACAGAGTATAAATTCTTCACGTCTCTTATCCATACATTTTTCTTTGGCATGCCATAGCAATTATTGAACCAAACCAAAAGTTTGGTCTTCTAAATAATAATTACACAAACAATTAGACGAAGGACAAATATTGGATAGAAATAAGGAGATTTTTCTTTTTCAGAAGAAAAATTGGAAAAGCATGTTGCCTGTCCACAAAGAATTTTTTTCTTATTCCTTCAAAAGCTAGTCATTTCATTAGAAAAATTTTTTCCCATTGCTTATATATGTATGTATATTAATCAATATGTGTGACCGTGTGTATAGGCTCATTTTTTCAACTTTCATATTTGTGTGAATAACTTGATGTAAATGTTTTTCTTCCAATGGACTTGAACTTTAATGACTTTGTAATAGTAGTAAGTGGAATTGTTACATCTCAGATTCTCAGATGATTCAGAGCAAGCTTCAGCTTAAATTTTCAGGTCCATCTTCAACAATTGCTTTAATGATATTTTTGTCTGCATGATAGGAATATTGCCATTGTTTAGTATCTTGCTTTTTTTTTTTTTAATTTTCTTTTTCTTTTCTTTTCTTCTTCTTCTTTTTTTTTTTTTTAAAAAAAAGAAAGGCAACATGATGCAACCACTTCACCTAAAAGTTGCAAATGATCTCTCACAATCAAATTTTTTAAAATTTAAACACCGTCCAAGAAAAAGACTAGAGAATCCATCCCAAGCACTACTTGTTTGGGTCTTTACTTTGAGAAGTCCCTCGGGAATTTGTGGGTGTGCCCAATGAACAGAGTAAGACACTTTTTCAAGGCCGATGCTATATGGACTGCCTCTCAAGTTCAAGTATGCTCTTGCATCAAAAATACTAAGGATGGTTTTTGAAACCAGGATTAGCAGAAACTATGTGCAACTTGATGAATTGATAATTTAAAGTTTTTCTTTTCTTTTCCTTCTATTCTTTTTAGTTTCTTGGATATATCATATACCTAATCAGTAGTTGAAAAGATATACCAAGAAAGTAACACACGAAAAACTCGTGTAACTAGAATAAAAACATCAACTCTATTTTTTGTCATTATTTTAAGCATATCTAGACCTAATTAAGCATCTTGATCAATGCTAATCTCAGTATTAAGTAATATTGTTGAAATCTTTGGGACATTCTAGCTGCACATTGCCCTAGTTTGAAAGTAAATTAAGAATAAGCTTATTAATACAAACCCTTTCATTCTCAAAAAGAAGAGCAAGATAACATTGAAAACAAATTCAAAGAGATCATAAGTTTTAGATTGAGACACTGTTGGGAATTCCCTTGCCAGTAAGTCCACCTTCACTAGTGGGAAAGAGCAAAGTGTAAGGCACCTTGACCGGCCCACCTCGGTTCTTTAGCCTCTCATCATTGTTCATGCTCATAATTCTGTCCTCAATTTCAGCAAGTCTCTTTCCAAATCTCTCAAAGGCTTCCAATGGATTTGTGTCTGTTGTCCACTCAGGAGTGTCTCTTTGCCCGAGATAGACCTCATCAGAAGCATGCCTTGATAGAATCTCAATCAGGGAAATCCCAATGAGGGTCTGAAGTTGGGCAGTGATGGTCTTCAAGAAAGCCTTATCAGGGTTAGATTTAAGCTCCTCATATTCTGGAGTGCCCTTTTCGGGCATGAACTGACGGCTCAATGTAGGGCGGTTTGGAAGGTAGCCTGCGTAAGGGTACTGCCCGAAGTTGACGGCTGCATGAAGGGCAGAAGCAATCCATATGATAATGGTGCACGAGTCGATTAGCTCTTTGCGAGTCTGCATATTAGGCCACCATGGCTGGTCTTTCTTGTCACCATGACCCTCCTCCCTTAATTCCTTCCACCAAGACTGAAGTTCCGAGTCCTTCTGAACCATTTCATCACTCTTGTAGTAGTAAGAGCAATAGTCTTCAACCCATGTTTTGATTGCATACCAAATCTCAATTCCATCGGCAGCATATGGATAGTCCTCTATCAGCAGGCGTAGACCGTACGGCGAATTTGAATCCTTGATTGCCATTCCTCTGCATAGAGAGCCGGGTCATTTGAAAAAAAAAAAAAAGAAGCATTTTTAGAACTCCAATTTTACTAATTTTTATTGCCAAATAACTTATGAAATTAGCAACTTTTATAACTACTGTCTAGCCTTTGAAAACGAACTTGCCTTTTGATGAGGTCCGCTGGCAGGGCCTGCTCGGGGAAAACCCAATTCTTGTAAACTGCTGATGACATCTCCATGGCATACTTTGCTGGGAAAACTGTTGCCTCAAGAATGCCTCCGGCATTGATGAGGATCTGCCTAGCAAATGCATTTATGTTCATGGTGTCTCGGAAGTGAGGATGCAGCAGCTTGTGAATTGGGTGGAGAACGCTCAGCTGCCTATTTGTCGCTATCACGAATGGCTCAATTGCAGCATGAGTATTCAACCTGTGTATCAAAACCAGAAATTAAAAGACAATAAATAAATCAATTAGAACAATTATACGGTCCATAGTTACTATTTACTCTATTAATAAGAGTAATATGTACCAATGACTAATGAGCTGATGAACTCCAGAGTCATTTACAGCCACATATGCCTTGGCCAGTTGCCAAATTGAACCTTCAACGCCTTCTTCTGCCGGTGTATATACTTTGCTAATTGCACCAAACCGATCACCATCCGGATGCGGTAAGCTTAATTCAATCGCCAATGGCTTCAAAGTCCCGTCGGTTTTCAGGAAAAGGAGTGTCCTACTAGCATAAGTCTTTGTGGACGTTGAGTTTATCCTCCTTAGGTAAGGGAACAAAGTGTCATGGTGGTCCAAGATAAACAACTTCTTGTTCTCTATTGCCTGTTCAATCATATAACAAATTAGAAATTTTTGTTACCTAAACACCTGTAATTCAGACAATTCTTTTAAAATTCAAGCTATGGAACTTACCTCATTCGCAGTAAGCCCTTCCAGTCCACTCTCTATATGCTGTTCAGTTATGGCACTAGTGTGATCACCATACATTTCTTGGCTTAGCTTGCTTCTTGGCGGGAATTCCTGAATTTACATAACAAGTAATAGCAATTAAAACATGGGAATATTTTGTAGTGTTTTTAAAATAGATGAAAATTGTTTTGTTTTGAAAAATGATAATTTTTAAGAATTATGCTAAGAGTGTTTTTGAAATTTTTGTGCAAAAAACGTACAAAAACATTTTTAAAAACTCCAAAACAATACCAAATGGGGCCCAATTGTTTGATTTTTTTTTTCCTTATGTTTCATTATTATTGGAAATAATTTTGGGAATTACTTGGAGACGACTTATGCTAACGGGGTTGACTCCGGACAGCATTTCTCTTGCAAATTCTTCGTCAGTCCTCCATGCAGACCTATCCTCTGCTCCAAAATATTGAGATACACCAATTAAATTTATGGGTACTTGCATAAATGAATAAAATTAAAATTTTGGACCGCCTTTCATAAAATATCCATAATTTTTTTGTACCGTCTAGTAAATAATGTTTCGCTAAAGGCAGTGGAAGGGCCAATTTTTTATTTTTTATTTTTTATTTTTTTCAGCAGGGCACTGTAAAAATAAAATAAAAAAATAGAGATAATGTTTTTTTAAATAGAGATATGGTTATATGTCTCAATTATTGGTATAATTTTTCTTGTATAATAAAATGGGAGTACAACAACAAATCTCAAAATTTTTCAACCGGGCACAGTCATAATCTCTCTTGCAAAATAGGGGATATCTTACAATTTTTGGAAACTTTTATGAGTAGAAATCTAAACATCCAATATTGTCATTGAAAATTTTAGTGAACTATTAATTTACCCTACTAAATAAGGACATAAAACTGTGGGGGTGTTTGACAGTGGTGGGAACCACTCAGTTCCCACCACAATTTCAGTTGTGAATAGTATAAAGCTCTCACATGTTACAGTAACAATAAAAAAAATATGCTACAGTATAAAATTCTCACGTGCTACAGTAAAAGTGGTTCCTACCACTGGTTTCCACCACCCTTCCAAACACCCTATAAATAAAAGAAATTGAGACAATTTCTAAAAGAGAGAAAAACATGCAAGAATTAAACTCACATACAAGCCCAGAAGCTGTGACATAGATTATATTGATATATGCAAAAAATACCTTTGACTACTTGAGGTAGAGGGTATTTGAGGAGTTGTTCACCATCAGTGTTGAAAATTTCTTTGAGCATCTCAGCAGGGATCTTCTCTCTAATGTGATCAAGCAAACCCTTTGGCAGCTCAATTCCTCCTTCATAGAGGTCCATTACGTCTTGGAAGCTATCGAACTCTTTCGGAGTTTTGTCAAACATGGATTCTAGCTCCGGTGTGACGACTTGAGCTACAGATTTCAATGCATAAGCAAGAAAGTCTGACATCTTCAAGTGACCAAATCTTTCGTCTCGCGGAACATAAATGTTCAAACTCATAAGAACCCCCAGCCTGCTCTCAGTATTAGGATCTGCACAAGAAAGGCAATCACATCCAAATTAAACTCAAGGATACATGAATGACAAAAGGAAAATTATTGATAAATCTTTTAACTCAAAGAAAGATACGCGTTTTGAGCTCAGAAAACAACAAGAATGAAAAAACACGTCTAAATTGTTTGACAGGTCGTAATTCGGACTATTTTTTTAGTTATAAATAGTGTAAAGCTTTTAGATGTTATAGTAACAATAAAAAAAATCGTTATAGTGTAAAACTCTCATATGTTATAATAAAAACAGTTCTAACCAATAGTTCTAACCACCCTACCAGACGCCCTTTGCTACAAAAGCAAAGATCCCCTAGATTGAAATATTGGTCTAAAAATGTGAAGGTGAATGAAATGTGTTAACCTGTCTTGGTTGGGGGTCTGCCAGTTCTTCCTCTGCGAGGATAAGGGTATTCAGCAGAGCCTCCGAGAACAGGACGAGCATATTCTTGACCATCATCTGGATTCCCCAGATCATTGTAGAAAGCATAGTCATAAATCCTGTCCCATTCTTTAAGCTCTCCTTTTCCATCTCCTCTCAAGTTCACTAGCTCTTCTTCTCTGTACTTGATCAGTGGACTTGGAGTTTCACTTGGAAGATATGTCTGCACCAAGTTACATATGTAGCATTAAGTAGCAGTGGAGGCAGACTTTTTTTTTTTTTTTTTAATTTTTTCCTTCTTTCAGGTAGTGATAATATTAAAAAAATAAAAATTTTCAATTATTAAGTTGGAAAAGTTATAATTTCTTTTTCTTATAAACAAGGAGTGCAGCTAAAACTGATGAACTTTTTAGAAATAAAAATGAAAATTTCATAAATTGAGTAGAAACATTATCATGTGGTTCCGTCACTGATAGAAAACAATCTTTAAAGTTTTGATTTTTTTTTCTAAAATTTTGTAAAAATTTTTGTTGTACTCGTATTTTACAAAAAAAAGAAAAATAAATTACATAGCTAAAATATGTCATAGCTCCTCCATTTTTCAAAAAAAAAAAGTAATAATAATAACAACTGTCTATATTTACCCTCTCTTATTTTCTTTTATAGTGCCACCACCATTTAGAAAAAATAAAATAAAATTGCAGCTCCATCACAGCTGCCACGGCAAGTATTATACTATAAACACACATTTCACATTTTTTTTAGGGGGAGTATTAACAAGACTTGTTTACTTATGGCATGAACTTTAATTAAACTTGTGCTTTTTAAGCAAAGTTAAAAAAGAATTGGTTACCTTGTTGCTGAAGAAAACTCTGTCATTTTGGTACTTGGAAGCAGGGTAGACCCAAGAGTTGCAAACAAAGTGGACCCTACCTTCACCAGGAACATCTTCCAATGTAAGAGTCTTAAGGTAGAATTCACTGTGATGATTGTTTCTAATCAAGAATGCTCCTGGGACTCCCATTTCATCATCCCATTCAAGTGTGACTTTGAATGCAGAATCTCCTGGTGTCAACGGTGTGATTGTTGTTATCCAATCCTCCAAGTATGCTGGCTGTCCAAGCTTCCCTTTCAATCCATTTGCTGCCAAAAAAGAGATAAAAAAGAAATTACACAAAAACAAAGTTCAATTATTTTTTATGAAGTAAGTAGACCAAAAAAAAAAAAAAAAAAAAAAAAAAAAAAACCCCTCCAAGCTTTTTTTTTGAAGTACTTCCCTAGCATGTTATTCTATAAAGTTGAGTCCAAATATACGTGGGTCAGTCCATCACAATAAAACAAAGCTAGGTCTTCATTGATTATACTTTTTATAAGACCAGCATTATTGACATGGGTGCCAACGTTTCCAACTTTTCAAATTAATCAATTTTGGTTTTCTCACAGGGTGTTTGAAACCGTGAACGGTATAAAGCTCTTACATTATATAATAAGATGCTATAATGTAAAGCTCTTACTTGCTACAGTACTCAAACTTAAACTAATGATTTAAACTACTCTCTTAAATACTTTAATTGAAGTTTTGTTCAATGTTTCAAGTCACACACACGTACACATCCCATCCCCCAAAAAAAATCCATGAATTATATGGAAATTTACCATCATGATATTGCATGGTCTAACGAACAAAATTGAAAACACTAACGGTGTTAAATATTATACTATAACATAAAATGTGTCCCATGGTGTGAGGCCTACAAATAGAATTAACTCTTTTAAGTCAATTGTATTCCAAATCATTATAATACATCCATAAAAATCATTTTAATGCACACACTTTCACCTTTTTTTAATTTCTAATAAGATGTTTAGAAGTGAGTTAAAACTGAAAATACTTTTATACTATTTAAGTTAAAATTGATGAGTAGAAATTGAGTTTGTCAAACACCAAATATTGTGCCCAGAGTAAAGAGTGGGCTTGATCCTTTGACCTCTCCCTTAATGAGAGTCTTAGGGTTAAGCTCAACACCACTCCATCCACCCCTTTTGGGACTAGACACACTAACACTTTACTTGAACGGCCACATAACACAAATCCAGCTGAACTGTAAGACAACTTGGGCAATTGCCTAAAGCCCTAATTAAGTTGAGCCAAGACCCCAAAGACCTATAAAATTTATTATTACTTTAATAATTTATTAATTTTTATTGATTAATGCTCAACTTTTTAAGGTTTAACAACAAAGAATAAACCAAGCAGCAAAAAGTTTTGGAGAGTAAAATGATTATTGAAAGTTGGAGTGATAATTTTTTCCCCCTAAATTGATGATAGCTTAATTTTAGGCATTACCATACTTAAAAAGGGTATGAAAATATCCCAATAACTCTTTTTTTGCCTTCTGTTTGATGGAATAATTCAAATTTTACCTTTTTGTAAAGCAAACAGCTCTTAAAGTTTTTCTTTAAAAAAATCGTTAAAATTTAATCATAAATAGACGTTTATTTATCTTTTATTTTGCACAATAAAAACTCCAATTAAAATGCCCTTTTTATTTTGAAAGTTATAAAAAAATGAATTTGTATTTGCTATATTTCAACTCAAAATTATAAAGGAAATGAAAATAGAATCTAAATTTTAACTAAATTTTAAATTTTTAAAAAGGCCCTAAAAAATATTTTGTATAAGGCCCCCCAAATTACTTGAGCCAACCTTGCATAACAAGGAAAAAAAAAAAAAAAAAAAACCTTAATCCCAACCACAAACCGATTCCACTAATAACTTCTGATAAAACACACAAGAAAATTAACATGCACCGAATTCCTGCAACAAAAAATCAAAATGGTACATCAACAATTCAGCATATATGGGACTCTTTCAACGAAAAGAACCAACTCTTTATTAATTGTACTGATAAACTCTTTCTTAAGAAATAAATAAACTGGCCTGTCAAGTGTCGGTGGTCACTAAATAATGACCTTTATTTGTGAAAATGACTTGGTAATACAGATGGAGTGGCTGCCAAGTTCTAATGTTGGATTATTTTACACATTTTACTTGTAGACATAAGAACAACATTATAGACTTATTGTGCTTATATTCTATATATAAATTAGAAAATTTCAATTTTTTTCATCCAACTGTTTAATTTTCTATTCCACCTCATCAGTTATGTCAGCATAAACGAAGTAAATATGTAAATAAATGACCTGACAATATCAACATTATTTTCCAAGTTATCCCTCTTGGATATATATACATATATATATATGTATATAGAGAGAGAGAGTTTTCCGGTGGTCCATCTTGAAATTTGAATAACATGAGCATGCACTTTTTTCAGTTCCATTCCACACAAGTTCAAATCTATAATAGATTTGAACTTGTGTGGAATATATATAAATTATGATAGTGCTTTTAATTACTCAAGTATTTGTAGTATTTAGGTCATGTTATATTTAGATAACATATAAGTAAACAAGTAGTAAAAGAAAAAACTAAAAAACAGAAAAATAAGGACAAGAGTCATGGCTCTGGTTGAAAAATCATAGATAATACTGAGTCTATAAATGCCAAAATACTTTCACTTTTCATTTAAAAAGAAGAACAGGACAAAGTCCTTACAACCCAATAACTCCACCCAAAAAAAAGAACTCAAGTACCAACAACAAGAGGGCAGTGAAATAAGAATAACACATATAAAAGAAAAATTGCATAATAATAATAATACTAAACCATGTTCTTGCCTGCTAAATACATAATATTAAGCCACTTGTTTGGTTAAACAGAAATGGCATAATAGCATCTATAATTTTCTCGTAAACGTGTTTATAAACTTTAAAAAATTCACTTGGTAGTTTGATAACGAGAAAAGAGCTATGAAAATATGATTAATTAAATAGTTAATTAGCAGCGGAGAGAGGAAGATTAAGTAATAAGATGAGAATTACAAATTAAAATTAATTACCAGGATCAGCGTTAACAGCACTGATGAGTTGCAGAGAAACCCTTTGGCCCAACAACTCATGCACGCGATCAAGAATCGATGCATGAAAATCGTTCAAGTCCAACACATTTTTCTTCATTAAAACCACACTCCCTTTAATCATCTTCTTCTTCATGTTGTTGCCATTATTATCCTTCTCATGACTCTCGCCTGTTATTGCGTTGATGATGTTGTGCAACATCTTTTTTTTTTTTTTTATTGTTAGTTTCAAAGGATTTGGGTTACTGATCAAAGAAGGTATTGAAAGAAAGAAGGAGAAGAAAAGAAAAAGTTGGGTCTTTTAAGCTTTGTTTTGTTGTATTTATAGAGAGAGTTTGGAGTTGGTAGGCAATATTACCGTGGCTTGACATTGACCAACGGATATGGACAACCAAAACTCGCTAGGTTCGAACTAAGGATTAATTTAAAATATTAGAATAAGTTTTGTGAGAAAAAATTACACAAAATTGGTTTAAACCAAAATCTTTTTTCTAGGTCGACTTTTAGTTCTTATTTTCTTCTTCTTCTATATTTTAATTTAATTTTGTTTCAACCATTTGAATTTAAAGAAGGTTCAATTTATGCATACTTTTGGATTTGGCATGTTTCACTTTCCTAGCAATAAACGATCGTGATGTGTTTGGGATTGTTAGTTAGGTTGATCGTGATGTGTTTGGGATTGTTAGTTAGGTTTATCTTACATGATGTTAGCATTGGTAGTTTATTACCCATACTTTTTCTCTTTTGGCAAGGCATTTTTTGTGAGACATGTTATGTTGCTTTTTAATGCACCATATATCAGATATAAGTATACAGATATATATTTTTTAACTGTATATTAAGGGCAGTTGACTGTTTGGTAAGAAGAGGCTTTTGATAACTTATTCGGTCACCTGTAATTCCATCCTTAGGCTGATCAGAAAAAAAGTTTTTCATAAATAACATGGAAAACGAGGGAAACAACAGAATTTTTAAATTTTTTAAAGTAAATTACAAGTTTTAAAAATATTTATAGTATATAGCAAATTTATTATATGAATAATTTGTTTATTATGTAAATAAGGATTATCTACTGTAAACAAGAGGTAAATAAATTATTTATACCTTGAATCTATTTACTATATAAGTAAGGATTCATTACATTATAAATAAAAAGATAAATAAATTATTTACTTTATAAATTTGTTATTTACTAAAAGTATTTTCAAAATCTGTTATTTACTACAATTAGCTTTGAAAAACTTCTATTTACTACAATTTTCGTAAATTTTTATATTAGTATTGGTTTTTTTTCTAGTGCAAATAGTGAAAAAGATATATGGTGGTTAAAAACTATCGTCAAAAAATTAAAACTGCTTTAAAAGGCTTTAAATTCCACCTCATTGTAAGCCTGCCACTTCACAATTTAAAACTATAGTTAAATTTGTGCGCATGGCGAGTTGAGGTATTGTTTAAGCGGCACATTAGATGGTGATTTCAAAAGTGACTGTTGCAGAACCAACTCCTGTGTCTCCTTAATCTACGTTCATGGTTGCCTCCAGTAACAATACTCTACCATCTCAATTAAAAATGCCACCATTAACTCACTAGTATGCCATATTATTTGAAAGAACTGTTTTATTAAATTACTGAATTTTTAATTAAAGTCCAATTAATTAAAAATTGGCATGCAGTAACAGTACTCTACCGTCTCAATTAAAAATGCCACCATTAGCTCGCTAGTATGCCATATTATCTGAAAGATCTGTTTTAGTAGATTACCGAATTTTTAATTAAAGTCCAATAAATTAAAAATTATCAATGCACAAAATAAGCAAAAGAACACAGCAAATTATTATCGAGTTTCAATTGTTAAATCTACATCCTTGGGACCACACCCAGATAATAAACAATCCACTAAAAAAAATATATACAAGCACTATTTGGACTTAATTAATGTAAGACTCCCTCTTAGCAATTGACGCCTATGTTGCTGTACTTTTTATGGCCTTGTTCAGTGAACACCACTCATCTTTGATTTGCTTCATGGGATTCCTGTTTACCATACATAATGTTCTCTCCCTTATACTACAAATTCTTCTCCCGAAGAATGATGTATCTTCTTTTGAAAATACTTAAAAGAAAACTCATTGCCTTTATGCTTGTTTTCCCTCTGGAAACTCTTTGGAAAAGTCTCAAACTCGTCCTCCTTTTATAGGCAGTGAAACCTTATCAAAAATTCAAACCGTCGTAGAATCTGTTGCGACAGATTTGAACTCGAATTTGAAACTTGATGCAATCTGTCTCTGGAACTCGCGATCTATTTTCTAAAATAGATATTCTTCATTTAAAAACACTATATCGCGTCCAAGTCTCAGCTTTTATAAATTAGCGATAAAATCCTCCTTTAATTCAAATTTTCAATCCTTTTTCAAATCAAACTTGCTCCTCAAGATAAGATTGATTTAGATTCTGATTTGAAAATTGAAAGATACTTTGAAAATCTTCTTAATACATTGGCTTTATCTCTTAAACCTTATTGGGATAAAATATTCACATTATTGGCATTATCTCCAAGATTTTGGTGTACTTCACATTTAAACATTTATCACATTATTATATCATGTATTTATATTTTTTCTTTTTCTGTTTTTAATTTACAAAGCCAATATGTCAATACAAAATTCAAACCTAATAATCTCTCCCTTTGGCATATTTGGCAAAACCTAAAAACAAAAACATCACAAAACAAGTATACTCTTTCTTTTTGTAAAATATGTCAAAGTCATTAGTCTAGCAAAAACAATTTCAAGGACTCATTTAAATTGAATAAAAATCTTTAAAATCAATAAAACAATATGCATGATATTGATTCAAGTCATTGCTTCCCCTAAATTAATTCATCTTTTTCAAACAAATTTTCAAATTAAAATTTTCTTGACAAACTTAAGAGCTATTAACAAACAAAATTTCTAAAGACATAATACACCTAGCTTCTTTATAATGATATGACAATGTTTTGTGTGTGTGTGTGTACGCGCGCGCCTAGTATGAACATGTGAATGCAAATAAAAAGATTTAAAATGTTGAAACTAAACATGATACACCTAAACATGAATAAAAATCTTTTTGGCGAGAATTAGCATTTATTTTTCATCTTTTGAACATTGATTATCGTGGCTTGAACTTAAATCAAATCTAAAACTATCAAGAGCATAACAATATAGTCCAAGTGCGTGTGATAAAACATACCATATGTACTAAATAGAGCTACTTAAACTTTACAATCTGTCATCTCAAAATTTTTGAAAAACCTATTTTAACTATCCTGATCATCTAAAAAAGCATACTGCAAATATATTTTCTATTTATTATCACGTTATTACATTCAAATTTATTGCATTTTGGGGGCTTTCATCTAATGGTAGATCGTCCTCTACATATTGGTAATACATAAGTCCAGATTACTCATGGACAATTTTTTTCCCTTTGTTCTCTTTTTTGTTTTTGTTTTTCTTTTTATAATTTTAACATGTTATATTTGCATAAAAGAGTCCACGAAAATAGTAGCAGCATAATTCAAAAACATTAAGGCTAGGGTTGCATCATTCTCAAATATCTATTTAGAATATGATATTTTTCTAATGCATGAAAATCAATAATTAAAGCTCTATAATAATCAAGATTGGTTTATCCACAAATACAGAGTATAATCCAATTCAACCAACTATTTTCATGCTAAATTCTCAATTTTTGGTGCAAAAACAAAAAAACATAAACCTAATATGTGCCTAATGCGATATGCATGCATTAAACGCAAAGAAACTAAGATGCAAATCGAACAATGCAAATTCCTAATGCTTTCCTAAGTGATTTGAACCTAGGAGCTTTAAGTGTCTTAGAAAATATATTTGCCAATTGCTTTTTAGTCTTTAATCTCATGCATAAATTTTTGAAAAGCATCATATGTCTCAAGTTTTTCTTTCACACATAAATCAGACTTCTTAATCCAATTTTTTCTAACTTTTCTATTCAAATCAATTTTGGATTTAGGAGTCCTTTTTGGTTTGGAGGAAAACAATGAATTATTTATCATGCCACTTTTCAATGATATCAAGAATTTAAAGCATTTAGGTCGAATATGGCCTTTAATATTGCAAAAGTGGCAAGCAGGAACAAACCTCTTAGATGTACTTGATGAAGGAGGAGATGTATGAATAGATTTCTTACAAGATGGCAGTGGTGATGCAGATTTTATATTCTCTTTGACAAAGTTATTGTTCTTGTGCCTCCACCTGGGTATCCAAGACAGTGATGGTCTCCACTTGATTTTTCAATGTTAGAATATGATCAAGCTTAATTGTGCCATTCTTTAGCACCTTCATGGCCTTTAAAGTATGCTCTAATTCTAACGTTGTTTCAGATAATTTCTCCTCCTTTTTGGCAGCTAGGAGTTCATAAATTGTGGCTGCTTGCTTTAGTTCATCTCTTTCCTTAGTGAGTTCTATCGGATTGCTTAAAAGAGCCCTTGTTTTTTTGGACATTTTCAGTTTTTGATGAATTGTTGAATTTATTCTTCTTATTAATCTTCTTCAAAATTTACCAAACATTTCCTTCAACGAACAAGAGATTTTGACAAATCCTCTTCATCATCATCAGACATCTCGTTCTTATGAGACTTTTTACTTTGTCTTGTAGAGCTATGCTCTTTTCTTTCTTCTTTTGTTTTAGTTTCATCTCAAAAGTTTGCAGCAAACCCATTAATTCATCAAGTTTCACGGAGTCAACATCCTTGGCTTCTTTACTTGCTACAACCTTGTAAGCAAATCTCTTAGGAAGTGATCTTAGAGTTTTTCTTACAAGCTTTGAGTCAAAATACTTTTCACCAAGAGCAAAAGCCTCATTAGCAATATCACATAATTTTGTATTAAAATCAACAATCTATTCATTATCATGCAATTCTCAGACTTGGTAGCCAGCAATTATAGTTTGGAAACATTAACAACAGCAGTTCCCTCATGTGCGGTTTAAAGAATATTCCACACCTCTTTAGCATATATACATGTGGAGATGAGCTTGAATTGATTCATATCTATAGCATTGAAAAGGGCTTTAAGAGGTTTTGGATTATAGTTTGCAAGTTTCACCTCATCTTCAGACCATGACTCCTCGAGCTTAAGAGTAGATCTATTAGCAGCATTAGGATGATCTCAGCTTGTCAGAATAGATTCCCCTGCTTTTTCATCAATTGCCTTAATGAATGTTCTCATTCATGCTTTCCAGTATGAATAATTTGAACCATCCAAAGTGGTGATTTTGTGATTGAGCCTCCATTTCTTAGTAATTCCAGACCAGCAAAAACATATATCTTGTCCTAAATCTCACCGAAACAAAGTTAGTTAACCACTCTAATACTAATTGAAAGATCTGCTTAACAAATTACCAAATTTTTAATTAAAGTCCAATTAATTAAAAATTACCAACACACAAAATAAGCAAAAGAGCACAACAAGTTCTTATCAAAGTTCGGTTATTAAACCTATATCTCTAAGGCCATGCCCAAATATTGAACAATCCACTAAAAAAAACTATATACAAGCACTAATTGGACTTAACCAATGTAAAACTCCTTTTAGTGATTGATGTCTATGTTATTATACTTTTTATGGTTTTGTTCAATGAGCATCACCCGTCTTTGATCTGCTTCACAAGACTCCTGTTTGCCTCTCCTGAAAACTATAAGTTCTTCTCTTGAAAAGTGATGTATCTTCCTTTGAAAATACTTGGACGAAAACTCACAGCCTTTGTACTTATTTATCATCTGGAAACTCTATGAAAATTTCTCAGACTCTTCCTCCTTTTATAGGCAGTGAAACTTTATTCAAAATTCTAATCGTCGTCGAATCTGTTGCAACAGACTTAAACTCAAATTTGAAAACGGTGCGATCTATCTCTGGAACTTGCGAGCTCTCTTCTAAATCACATATTTTTTATTTAAAAACACTAAATCATATCCAAGTCTTAGCTTTTATAAACTAGAGATAAAATTCTACTTTAATTCAAATTTTCAATCATTTTTCAAATGAAACTTGCTCCCCAAGTTAAGATAGACTCAGATTCTGATTTGAAATTTGAAAGATACTCTAAAAATCTTCTCAATACGTTGGCTTTATGTTTGAAATCTTCTTGGGATAAAATCTTCACATCATTAGATTATCTCCTAGATTTTTATATTCTTCACATTTAAACATTTATCACATTATCACATCATGTATTTATCTTTTTTTCTTTTTATCTTTTCAATTTACAAATAAAAAGCCAATATGCCTATACAAAATTCAAACCTAACATTGTCCTAGTAATAATTACAGTTTTTATCATGTAAGCCATTACTTGTTGCTCTAGGTAATTACAATAATTACTCATAATAGTTACTAATTGGCGGGCCGAATAGAGAATGAAATGCAGAAATAGGGGAAGGGTTTTAAAGCTTTTTTTGTTTGTGGGCTGCTCGTCCAATGCTGATAAAATAAAAAATAATTAAAATAGTATTAGTTTTGTACTAAAAAAAATTTATGCCGACGGAAAACGATATTTAGTAATTTCCTAAAATCGGTTCTCTCTTTGTTAGACGAATAGAAAGTGAAATGTGAGCAGGATAAAAAAAAGAAATTATTACCTTACATAGGATAGAATATGGATGATTTATATAATCAGATATTCCATCTGTACACCTATATCCTAAGCCAAGCTATTTTTTATAAGGTCAGTCGTGTCAAGTGCGTTGGCTTTGAAGCCATCCTTTCTTTGTATTTGCTTGGTTGTAAGTTTGTAATGACAAAAGACTTTTCTCTTTTGAATCTTACATAGATATTTCTCTATTTTTTTTAATCTTCACTAATAAATATTTATTTGTTTTATTTTGATATGATTTTTACAAGATCCAACGATCAAAGACATACAATATCCAACGATCAAATAAATACAATGTCTAATTTTTAGAAGATCCAATGATCGAATATGAACAACAAATGTATGAGATCTTACGGTAAAAGATTCTTATTGATACGACTAAAACCCATAGCTTCCACCTTCATAAGGCAATGTTCTGGCCAATTCAACTACAATTTAAGGAAAATAACATAATAAAATAAAGTGGACAATATATATATATATATATATATATATATATATATATATTAATTAGGTGAAATTCAAAATATAGGAAAAATAGATAGTTGAATGGTCATCCTACCACTATTTTGCTTTATTAATTCCCAGTATCTCCAGTACTACTTACAATAAACATATGTATATAATGTAGATATATTAAATATGCCGATTAAGTTTTCAAGAAAATAGGAAAATAGATTCTTACGTCAAATTCATATAATTAGAAACATAGTCGTGATTGGTTTTATCATCAACACCTTCAATGTAGATTATTCATGAAATATATACACCTTCAATACAGAATGTCATGAAATATATAATGAAATTCTTTCAAACGACTTTTTCATTAACTAGGAGTGTGTCTTTGAAAACGTCATAAATAATCCTATTGGATTGAACTAACAATTTATTGTTTTTATCGTCCTTCTTATATGTCAATTGGTGACTAGAAATATAAACATTTCATGAGCAAATATACATACACACACATATATGTGTCTGCGAATACATATATACACAAACACACATGAACATAAAGTCCAAGTTTATTGGGCAACACGCTTTTAACTTTGACAGGATTATTTGCCACGCTTTCACATAGAAAACGATGTGGCAAACTTGGAATCGTTCTTCCAAGTACTATGGGCTTTAAATAAATGCTTGAAGGTGAAAATGATAGATAAGTTAATAATAAGTAAACAAAGGACGAACCTGTTTAATCCTTTTGGCAAAGCGTCAAAGTGCATGTTTATTTTATTCTCGCAAGACCTCTTCCTTTCTCTCGTATCTTCCTTTCTCTCGTACATACTTTATTCTTCATGTTCCTCAGTTTCTACATGGTTCTGTCCCATTTGAGAAGCGAATAAGCTTTTATTATAGCAAGAAGCTTATCGTTTAGCTCCACAAAAAGTCATTTCATAGACGTTTCTCTTTCATTTTTTGACCAAAAATTTAAGGATTCCAGGAGTAATAATTTTGGTTGTAAGTTTGGTTTGACAGGCTGTTCGGAATAAAGTTTAAACAAACAATTTTAAACACTCCTGTAGTAATTAGAACACTCGAACAAAAAATACTCAAACAAAACTAGGTTTTTTTTTAGTTCAAAATATGTTCTCAAACAAGCTAGGAATGTTATTTAAATGAAACTACAATTTTTAAAACAAATTGTTACTCCACCAAAGTGGAATAATCGTTCCATTTCAAAGTTAATGTTATTAAAAAAATGTTCTATTATTCACTATAAATACCCTTTTTACTAACCAAATAATCGACAACATTTAAGATTCTAAATGACAAAATTAAACAGTTTGGGTCTTATAACCTGCTAACCAACAAATAAAATGATCAGGTGCAATTGCTCGTGCATTTTTTTAAAAGTTGTAAGGTATTAATTTCTGTCTATTAATTGATATCTGTACGATATTGAACCACAATTGTAACGTATTTTTAAATTAGTTCAAAAAAAAAAATTCGAGATGGAAATTGCCAAATATTGATTAGTCCAGGGTGCACAAATTGTTTGAGAGAGAGATAGAGAGAGAGAGACTTTCGATACATAGTGCGAAGAATACTTGTTTAATATTAACTATGTGATATCTTGATTTATATAATAAGACCTTCTCGTCTTCATACATTGGGCAAACAATGAACATAATGTATAAATATGCACGTGTTTGTGTGAAAGTCACATGTATATAATTAAACATAAAATATTGCTTCCAATTTTAGGTCCGACTGTTGAAAATTAGTTCTTTAATATTTTTGTTGCCAGTGAGTACTGAATATGTAATTTACAGAAAAAGGCAAGGTTAATTTGAAACATGACCAGATGGTTGGCAGTTGGCACCTTCTATCATATTTACTTGGACTATGAAATGAAAAGAAAAAGGACAAGGTCATATCTAAACATCAAGCAAACCTATTTAATCAACCGTGAGATTCGATCTAAAAAACATAGGACATATAAGATTAGGCATATAGTTTTGTAAGTAACTATTTTAATATTTGTTTTCTTGTTTAATACAGGTATGAATATGTGTACATATTGATAAATACAATATTAACCGATAAATATGGTAGCTCCTAGCCTCAGACTCTTTAGCGGTATTAGTGAGGGATGAAAGAGAGGTGAAAACATTTTGATGTTGTTAAACTCAATTTCATATTTCTTATGATATGAAGCCAATTTCTCATGACATTTTTACACGTTTTGAAAACATATGCTATAATTTAACAATGTAAACCTTAATTTCAATTTGGTACGTCCTCTCATAAGAAAAATAGTTAAATAAAATGCACCCCCACCTCAAAAAAAAAAAAAAAAAACCCATAATTGAACCAGATTTTGCACCCGACTGGGGAACCAAAGACCTGTCAATCATTTAGTTTTGTTGTCCATTGAGTGGGGACCACATATTGGATGTATAATCTGTTCGTTCCCAGTTCACACAACTGTGAAAAAAAAGGATCCCGTGATCATTTGCACATATAAAGCCCTTGGGATAATCACACCTTCTCAACTCACTCAAGCCTTGTTTCTTAATTTCTCTCCTTCCAGACCATTTCTCACTTCTCAGCCATGGCTTCCTTCACCTTCCCCATTCAGTGTAGTGTTCCACGCGTGGCCACCAAAATTCAGTGTTGTGTTCCATTCCCTTCACTCGTGACCACCAAGGTATGTGTGTCTATACTACTAAGTATAAGCAGTAATTCGTTCCGATCTTTTTACCAAAAATAATCTCGTTTATTGTTTCTTACTTTTTTTGGCAAAATAAGTCAAGCATTAATGTTCAGAAGTTGTGAACGTTGAATTGCTTTGAATTAATGTCAATGGATGCTAAAACACTTCATTTTGAGTTTTGTTGAAGCTAGTTTGTCATAATTAATTGTGTTGTAACAAATTGGATTTTATTGAAGCATCTTATGTTGTCATATATTAATCTTAATTTCTAATATTGAAAAAAATGAGCCAGGTCAGGAGGGTTCCTTTGTTAAATGTGTTAAATATTTTTAAGAAAAAATTACAATACGTGTTCAAATTATTGTTATGAAATTAAAATCTAACACAATATTTAAAATACCTTAAAAATATCCTTAATGATGTAAAAATTATCTTAATGATATTACATAATGTACTATATAATTACATATAAATTATTTTAATGATATCATTATGAGACATTTATAGAATTTTTATAAATTAGAGTCATATTTTAATTCAATAAACATAATTAGGTCAATTGTCTCATTAATCATATTTTTAAATATTTTAATTGTGGTCCACGTGTCATATTCCTATTATTTGTTTTATTTATTTAAAGAATAAATAATTGTGGTTTAATAATTATGAGGTATCAAAATCCTATTGGTCAAATGTGGGTTATAAAATGATCTCAATAGAAACTGGTTCTCTCTCAACCTATTAACGATATATTTTCTCTCTATCAAGAAAAGTAGTCTGTCAAGCCTAAGAGGAGTAAAGAGAGCGAAACGCAATTTTCTTCAAAGGCTCCATGTGATCAATGATTCTCATCAAATCTTTATCATGGATCAATGTATATTTTCTTCTCCAATTATTGTTATATGACAATCATATAGTTCAAAGATCTTAGAATTATGTTTATACAATTTTAGAGTCTGTTTTGCATAATTAAGAAATTTTTCTAACATGTGGCATCACAGCGATAGGTTTTAGAACACATGATTTTCCATGAATGTTTATTAGTCTTTATTTTTCCGCTGCAATAAACAGTTTGATCAAAATTTTATTATAAATCAGCGTTCTTATTATATAATCTGAATGAGTTCGTGTGTATATAATAGAACTAAAAAATTCCGAACGTGACATATATATTGGATGTTATTGTGCTCTTTTCTTTCACATTTATTTATTGGAATGAAGGCACTTATCAGTTTCGGCTTTTAATGAAGCTTGCCGATTTCAAGAAAGAAGTCCTGGCAGGACTTTTGTGAGTTATTGATGATGAATAGTAATGATTTGATATTTATATTATTGAATATCATTATTAAAGGTAATCAAACGCAAGGTGTTAATGGCTGCAAATTCAGTTTGATGTTGAAAGGCAATCGTTTTGCAGAAAAGCTGTCAAGCCATTAATTTTGGTTCCATTCATTAAAAAAAAAAAAAAATCTTGTTTAAGAGGGGAATTGGGCGTCTAAATAATTTGAATGGTTTTGAACGTGATTTGATTTCATTCCCTGTGTGTTTAAATGATTTGGTCAATTGACCAAGTCTGAAAAGAAATTGGGCTTTAAACCCAATTGCTTCAAGCAGCCCAAGGAAATTGGATCAATGGGCTTTTCTTTTGTTGTATATGAATGATTGCTCAGATTGAAGTTTTGTATGTTGTGTACATATTTATTATGTATAAACGTTTATTCTGTGATGATTATATATATATACATGTGCGTGCATGTTATAAACGTTTATTCTGTGATGATTATATATATACATGTGCGTGTGTGTTATGTTGTACAGAAACAAGTTTTACTTGTTTTGTTTTTGTTATGCCTGATGTTGGTTGTATGTGATGTTTTGTTTATGCATATATGATCATAATTAATTATTTGATCATTTTTTCATGAAACAATCAAGTTTATTGTTTTCAATTTTGAAATTACATTAATGTAGTTTGTTAGTCACTAAAATAGCCAAACTTTAAAATTAGTAATTTTTAAATTGAGAAACAGAAGTTCAATTACCCATGATTATGTGATGCTATTAATGAGATGGCATGATGATTATATCTCTTTGTAATGGGTATATTGAAGTTCATTGATTGTAAAATATTTAAGGATTGCCCAGAGGTTGAATAGTTATTTTATAATCATGAACATAATAGTGGTTAATTGATATAATTGGTTAGATATGTTTAGTACATTCAAAGATTGCAAGCATATCTAATTAGAATATATTTAATTGCCAATTATGTGAAATTTAAAATAACAATATTAAGCATCAATTATGTTTATTATCGTATATTGTTGGATCACCCAAATGAGAACTTCAATGTACATTTATGCCTATGTGAATGCTATTTGAATATGTATTATATGTTTATTTATGACTCAAAGCATTAATGTGTGAGCATTCTATCTATTTGCAGCATTTGCTCCTGTTTCTCTTCATTTGCAGGCTTCGTCCATTATGAAGTTCAATGGTCTTAACTTTCCTGAATGGCTTGAACAAGTTCAGTTTCACTTAGGTGTTCTGAATCTTGATTTGGCACTCTTACATGATAAGCCCGTTGCTATTACTGACACTAGCAGTGCTGAACAGAGATCTTTTTATGATGCTTGGGAAAGATCAAACAGATTGAGCTTGAAGTTTATGCGGATGACAATAGCAGAGAACATCAAGTCAACGATTCCAGAAACTAATAGTGCAAAGGAATTTTTGAAATCTGTGGAAGGTATGTCCCAATCTAACACTACTAAAAAGTCAGTTGCTGGGACATTACTGGGTACATTAACTACCATGAAGTTTGATGGTTCTCGTACCATGCATGAGCACGTCGCTGAGATGATAAACATAGCAACGAAATTGGGATCCATGGGAATGAAAGTGGATGAGAGTTTCCTTGTGACATTCATTATGAACTCATTGCCTCCTCAGTATGGTCCATTCCAAATAAATTACAATACAATAAAGGATAAATGGAACGTGACAGAATTGCAAACTTTGCTTATTCAAGAGGAAGCAAGACTGAAGAAGCAAGGAACTCACTCCGTTAATCTCATGGGTCAACCAAGAGCCCAAAAGAAACCAGGAAAGAAGAATCAAAAAGGCAATAGAGGACCACTAATGGTTATGCGTCATCTGCCCAAATCCACAAGATAGAACAAAAGAAAGAAGTGTGCCATTTTTGCAGAAAGCCTGGACACTACAAGAAAGACTGCCTGAAATGTAAGATGTGGATCAAAAGAAAAGGTAAGCCTAGTGCTTTCGTAAGTTTCGAATCAAATTTGGCAGAAGTTCCTTATAATACTTGGTGGATTGATTCTGGTTTTACCACTTATGTTTCAAATACGATGCAGGGATTCCTTACAATCCAAACCATAAACACAAATGAAAAATTTGTGCTTATGGGGAACCGAGTCAAAGCTACAGTTAAAGCCATTGGAACTTATTGTTTGATTTTAGACACTGGACATCATTTAGATCTTTTTTAAACTTTTTATGTTCCTTATGTTTCTCGTAATTCAATTTCTTTGTCAAAACTTGATATAGTTGGATATTCTTTTAAGTTTAGGAATGAATGTTGCAGTTTGTTTAAGCATAATCGTTTTATTGGTTCTGGTGTTCTTTGTGATGGTTTATATAAATTACAGCTTGATAATCTTTTTGCTGAGACTTTGTTGACCTTGCATCATAATGTTGGTACTAAACATGGTTTAGTGGATGAAAGTTCAGCTTATTTGTGACATAAATGTTTGGGTCATATATCCAAAGAAAGAATACAAAGATTGGTAAAGAATGAAATCCTTCCTGACTTGGATTTTACTGATCTTGGTATTTGTGTGAATTGTATTAAAGGAAAACACACAAAACACACAATTAAGAAAAAGGCCACAAGAAGCGCATAGCTCCTTGAACTTATACACACCGACATATGTGGGCCTTTTAATGTTCCATCTTTTGGTGGAGAAAAGTATTTTATCACCTTCATTGATGATTTTTCACGTTATGGATATATCTATTTGTTGCATGAGAAATCTCAATCAGTAAATGCTTGCTGAGGTTGAAAAACAATTAGATAGAAAGGTGAAAATTGTCAGATCTGATAGAGGTGGTGAATATTATGGAGGGTATGATGAAAGTGGACAACACCTTAGTCCATTTGCTAAATTTCTTGAAAAGCATGGCATATGTGCTCAATACACAATGCCAAGTACACCAGAACAAAATGGTGTAGCAGAAAGGCATATTCGTACTTTAATAGATATGGTTAGGAGTATGTTAAGTTATTCTTCTTTACCCTTATCATTGTGGATGTATGCTGTGAAAACTGTCATGTATTTGTTAAATAGGGTTCCTAGTAAGGCAGTTCCAAAGACTCCTTTTGAACTGTGGACAGGAAGGAAACCCAGTTTAAGGCACCTGCATGTTTGGGGTTACCCGGCAGAAGTAAGAATTTATAATCCACATGAAAAGAGACTGGATTCAAGAACAACCAGTGGTTTCTTCATTGGTTATCCAGAAAAATCTAAAGGGTTTAGATTTTATTATCCTGGCCATAGTACGAGGATTGTTGAAATTGGAAATACAAGGTTCATTGAAAATGGTGAAATCAATGGGAGTATGGAACCACGTAAAGTGGAAATTCAAGAAGTTAGGGTGGAGATTCATTTGCCTAAAACTTCTACTCAGGTTCTTGTTCCTACAGTTGTTGAACATTTAGACAACCTACAAGAACAACAAATGAATGATGAAACACCCCATGATGAAACTGTTCCCAATGAACCTGTAGTGGATGAACCACAAGAGGTGGTATTAAGAAAGTCTGAAAGGCAAAGAAGACTTGTTATCTCTGATGATTATGTGGTTTATCTACAATAGTCATAATTTGACTTAGGAATTGATGATGAACTAGTTTCATTTTTACAAGCCAAGGAAAATAATGATTTTATTGAGTGGTTAAATGCCATGAAAGAAGAGTTGAAATCAATGGATCATAACAAAGTCTAGAATCTTGTTGAATTGCCTGAAGGTTCTAAAAGAGTTAGGTGTAAATGGGTCTTTAAGACGAAGCATGACTCTAATGGCAATATCGAACAACATAAAGCTAGACTTGTTGCCAAAGGTTTCACTCAAAAAGACGGTGTTGGCTACAAAGAGACCTTTTCTCCTATTTCAAAAAAGGACTCATTAAGAATTATCATGGCACTAGTAGCTCATTATGATTTAGAGCTTCACCAAATGGATGTAAAAACCGCTTTTCTGAATGGGAATTTAGAGGAAAAGGTCTATATGGACCGACCTGAGGGTTTTGTTGTTAAAGGAAAGGAACACATGATGTGTAAAGTTAAGAAGTCAATATACGGACTTAAGCAAGCTTCCCGACAATGGTACCTCAAGTTCAGTGATACCATTACTTCCTTCAGATCCAAGGAGAATATTGTTGATCGATGTATATATCTGAAGGTATATGGGAGCAAAATCATAATTCTAATTTTGTATGTTAATGATATTTTGCTTGCTACTAATGATCTAGGCTTATTACATGAGACTGAGAAATTCCTTTCTGAGAACTCTGAAATGAAAGATATGGGTGAGGCATCCTATGTGATTGGAATTAAAATATTCCATGATAGATCACAAAGATTGTTAGGATTGTCTCAGAAAGCATATATTAACAAAGTTCTAGAGAGATTCAAGATGCAAAAGTGCTCTGCAAGTGTCGTGCCAAAGGTTTCACTCAGAAAGATGGTGTTGACTACAAATAGACCTTTTCTTTTGTTTCAAAAAAGGACTCATTAAGAATTATCATGGCACTAGTAGCTCATTATAATTTACAGCTTCACCAAATGGATGTGAAAACCACTTTTCTGAATGGAAATTTAGAGGAAGAGGTCTATATGGACCGACCTGTGGGATTTGTTGTTAAAGGAAAGGAACACATGATGTGTAAACTTAAGAAGTCAATATACAGACTTAAGCAAGCTTCCCGACAATGGTACCTCAAGTTCAATGATACCATTACTTCCTTTAGATTTAAGGAGAACATTGTTGATCGATGTATATATCTGAAGGTATATGGGAGCAAAATCATAATTCTAATTCTGTATGTTAATGATATTTTGCTTGCTATTAATGATCTAGGCTTATTACATGAGACTAAGAAATTTTCTGAGAACTCTAAAATGAAAGATATGGGTGAGGCATCCTATGTGATTGGAATTGAAATATTCCATGATAGATCACAAGGATTGTTAGGATTGTCTCAGAAAGCATATATTAACAAAGTTCTAGAGAGATCCAAGATGCAAAAGTGCTTTGCAAGTGTTGTGCCAAAGGTTTCACTCAGAAAGACGGTGTTGACTACAAAGAGACCTTTTCTCCTGTTGCAAAAAAGGACTCATTAAGAATTATCATGACACTAGTAGCTCATTATGATTTAGAGCTTCACCAAATGGATGTGAAAACCGCTTTTCTGAATGGGAATTTAGAGGAAGAGGTCTATATGGACCGACCTGAGGGTTTTGTTGTTAAAGAAAAGGAACACATGATGTGTAAACTTAAGAAGTCAATATACGGACTTAAGCAAGCTTTCCGACAATGGTACCTCAAGTTCAATGATACCATTACTTCCTTCAGATTTAAGGAGAACATTATTGATCGATGTATATATCTGAAGGTATATGGGAGCAAAATCATAATTCTAATTCTGTATGTTAATGATATTTTGCTTGCTACTAATGATCTAGGCTTATTACATGAGACTAAGAAATTCCTTTCTGAGAACTCTGAAATGAAAGATATGGGTGAGGCATCCTATGTGATTGGATTTGAAATATTCCATGATAGATCACAAGGATTGTTAGGATTGTCTCAGAAAGTATATATTAACAAAGTTCTAGAGAGATTCAAGATGCAAAAGTGCTCTGCAAGTGTTGTTCCTATTCAGAAAGGAGACAAATTGAGCCTTATGCAATGCCCAAAGAATGAATTGGAACGCAAAGAAATGGAACGGATTCCATATGCTTCTATCGTTGGTAGCTTGATGTATGCCCAGACTTGTACTAGGCTAAACATCAGTTTTGCTGTTAGAATGATGGGTAGATATCAAAGTAATCCAGGATTGGATCATTGGAAAGCCACAAAGAAGGTGTTAAGATATTTGCAAGGAACAAAAGATCACATGCTCACTTATAGAAGATCTGATCATCTTAAAGTGATAGGATATTCAAATTCAGATTATGTTGGATGTGTTGATACAAGAAAATCTACATTTGGCTACTTGTTCCTTTTAGCTGGAGGAGCAGTCTCATGGAAGAGTGTGAAACAGTCTATCATAGCTGCATCGATTATGGAAGCTGAGTTTGTGGCATGCTTTGAGGCCACTATTCATGGATTATGGCTGCAAAACTTTGTTTCAGGACTTGGAATTGTCGACAACATTGCGAAGCCACTGAAAATATGTTGTGATAATTTCTCAGCAGTCTTCTTCTTTAAAAATGACAAGTATTCAAGAGGTGCTAAACATATGGAATTGAAATACTTTACCGTTAAAGAAGAAGTTCAGAAACAAAGAGTGTCAATCGAACACATTAGCACCAATCTTATGATTACGGATCCGTTGACAAAAGGGTTGCGACCAAAGATATTTAATGAACATGTCGAAAGAATGGGCATTACTGAAAACCATTATTGACATTATGATGATGTTTTATGTTCTTTATGTATTTGACACTCTGAGCTCAATTAATTTATGTTTCTGATATTTTAATGCATCTTGTTTTTATTATATTAATTGTTGTATATACATGAATGAATTATGCTGATATAACAGTATTTGTCTCTGACAAAGACATTATTGTTGGACCATTATGATATATCTCTCATTACAGGTCATATTAAGTATAGAACTGATATTGTGATACATGGAAGAGACTATGTCGATCTAATGACATACAACTGCTATGGTCCTTATTAGTTTTTACTTAATAGTGATTTATGGTTTGACCAATTTACGAAGGGATTTAGCTTATACTTTGCGCATTATGTTCTATTATTAAACCAAAAAGTTGGATAGTGTTACATGGATCAAGTGGGAGAATGTTAAATATTTTAAATATTTTAATTGTGGTTCACGTGTCATATTCCTATTAGTTGTTTTATTTATTTAAAGAATAAATAATTGTGGTTTAATAATTATGAGGTGTCAAAATCCTATTGGTCAAAAGCGAGATATTTTCTATTTACTGCCCACATTTATGGTATGTGGGTTATAAAAGGATTTCAATAGAAACTGGTCATCTCTCAACCCATTAAGGATATATTTTTCTCTCTATCAAGAAAAGTAGCCTGTCAAACCTAAGAGGGGTAAAGAGAGAGAAACATAGTTTTCTTCAAAGACTCCTTATGATCAATCATTCTCATCAAATCTTTATTATGGATCAATGTATATTTTCTTCTCCAATTATTATTATGTGAAAATCATATAGTTCAAAGATCTTAAAATTATGTTTATGCAATATAAGGGTTTGTTTTGCATAATTAAGAAATTTTTCCAACATCCTGTTGCTCCTTTAAAGCTGGAAGATGCTAGGAGGCCTCCCACAAATCTATACACCGCTGAGGCACCTTTTACAGCTACCATTCTTTCTGTCGAAAAGATTTCGGGGAAAGAAGCTCCTACTGAGATTTACAATCTCGAGTTTGATCATGGTGGCTTTTTACCCCACTGGGAGGGACAAGTTTTTGGTGCAATGCCCGCGGTAAGTTACCCAGTATTATGTCATTTAGCCCATGCCCATCCACATTGTATTATTACAATACTATGGTTGGTTTTACATATACAATGATGTGGTATTAGATTACACTACTTTAGCCGCTAGTGCTTACCTTTATCCACCTAACTTTCAACCTTATAATAATATGTACAATTGTGAATGTGTATTAAAAAAAAAAAAGTTTTACGAAGAAAATAGCTTGTGCATATATATATACATATATATATATATCTTCTGTGAAATTCAAGTCTGATCGTATTGTTTTTTAAATTGAATTATTACTCGTAGTTTTTATTGTTAATATTCTCACTTTGTTTTGTTCACAGCCAAACGAAAATCCTTTTGAACCAGGGGATGCCAAAATGCTTGGATACTTTCCTGGTGCTTCTTCAAGGTATGGAGATTATTTTAATGATAGAACAACTACCTTATGTGTGCGTCTTTGCCCTGATACCACCATCGAGCTCTTGTGCAAATCCAAACCTGGAGATAAATTTCAATTTACAGGTAATTTCAATTTAAAATTAAAACTTTTTTTTTTCTTATTAATGCATGCATGTATGTATGTATGCATGTATGATGTTTTTGGTGATAGTGATATATATACAAACCATGCTCATATGCATGCAGGCCCCGTTCGCGACGCAATGCTTTTGGGTGATTTTAGCCCCAACGCTATTCACGTATTTGTGGCTACTGGGACTGGCGTTGCTCCATTTAGAGCTCATCTCCGTCGTTTCTTCAAAGAAGATATTCCAACATTCAGATTCTCTGGACTTGCTTGGCTATTCCATGGGGTTGCCAATCGCGATAGTCAACTCTACCGCGAGGAATTCGAGCAATATCTAAAGGACAACCCAAACAACTTCCGCTATGACTGCGTATTCAGCAGAGTACCAGGCCTACCAGTCAACAAGCCAAAGAAGTACGTCCAGGACACTTTTGCGGAACGCGCTGAAAAAGTATTTGATCTCTTGCTTGACGGAGCTTACATATACTTAGCTGGTCGCAAGGACATGGAGGGTCCAATTAAAGAAGCCTTAAAGAAAGTTGCCGAGAAAAAACACCTGAATTGGGAAGTTGTACTAGCAGCATTGAAGGCGAACAACCAATGGCAGGTTGAAGTCTACTGATCATGTCGATAGACTCGTGTGTGATATATGTATGTGTATTGATCATGTGTGTGTGTTCTCTCTTCTTTTTCCCGTTCGATCACTAAAGATGGGAATAAAAAGTAACGTGAGTTGTAGCTTTCATCTTTGTTGTTGTTGTTGAATAATGAAGGGAGTAATAAAATTGATCATCATATTTTCATCCTAAGTTATGATATGAACATGTATAATATAAAAGTAACTTTAGTTGTAGCTTTCAAAATTTGCTTTCCACGTTAACTATCAAACCACTTAACGTCAATATGAACTTATCACCAATCATGAGACATTGACTTGCTATGAAAAATCCCAAGTCGATTCTCATATGGAAAAATTTTCTTTTTTGGGTCTTCATATGGAATTTACTTTTGTTTTTCAATATAACACGTATGCTCAAGGGCTTATGGATTTGGCCTCCCCATAAAATGACGGTTTTTTTTTCCCTGTTTTGGATAAGCCGTAAATTAATTGTACTCTTCTTTACAACCACATGATACCATCTTGGATCCGAATTCTGTTTCCATAGTGTACTATAGAAAATAATTGATGATCTATAAGCAACGTGCTTGGTTATGTGGCAGGATAGTTAGATTACCTAATGATGATAAACATGGCATTATTGTCACAGATATTTTCTATGGACCCTTTTTTATAGGAGAAGGTTTTTTTTTTTTTTTATTATTTTTTTATTTTTATAGGAGAAGGTGTAGAACAAATGCCGCAACCCAAAATTAGGGCTAATGCTAAAACTTTAAAGTTTTATGAGGAACATGGTCCGTTTGATAGTGTTTTCAAAATAGATGAAAATGGTTTTGTTTTGAAAAATAAAGATTTTTTGAGAATTGTTCTAACAGTGTTTTGGAAATTTTTGCCTCAAAAAACATGTAATAATATTTCTAAAAATTCTCAAAACAAAACCAAACGGAACTAGGTTTTAGTGAAAACACCAATATATTAGATAAATTTTTATTCACTTTTCCATTCTAATTCCTAAACCCACGGTAATGCTTCCACCATCTAACTTAGATAGAATACACAAAGTTATCATAAAAAAGTACGTTCATAAGGGAGTTCATCATGATTTACCCACTTAATACATAACACTTAGTGTACAGTAAAAATAGATGAAGTTCTTAAGTCACAATTCAATACTATTTTAGATAATCAAAGTTTCAAGAGATATATATATATATATTTATGAACACAAAGATCCCTCCAAAAGTATTACCTAGAAATTTAGTTACAAGTTTCTCGACGCTCTAGCTACTCTATCGGTCTACCTCCCACTCAACACCACCTGGGGAAAAAGCGGGATGAGCTAGAGCCCAATAGGAATAGTGACTACTCGGTTTTAAATCCACAAAAAAAAAAAAAAATAAAATTCATGTATTTCTACAAGAAAAAAAAAATATAGACTTTATGGTTCCAAATAAAATTCCAATAAAACTAAACAATTGAACATCCTAACATAATTCATAAATAAATAAGATAATTAAAATAAATGAATAAATAAATAAACTTTTAAAGAACATCAATCTAATCCTATATAAAGTTAGAAACTTGCTGTTAAATCTAACATTTAAGTTCTGATTGTTAGTGAAGGAAACAAGGAGAGGAAGGAATATAAAGACGTTTGTTGTGCTCCAAATGAACACGCCATGTTTGTTGTGCCCTAAATGAGCACCCTATGCGTAATGTAAATTTAACAATCCTGAAGGAATTTTTCTAGATGGCCATAGCTTAATCCAGTAGTATTGTGTAGGGTCATAACAACTTACGAAACAAGGATTATCTCAAGTTGCTCTTAAACTCTAGAAATTACTATGACGCTAGTTAGGTTAGTTCTAATAAAAATTTGACGGCATAACAACTGTTTTTTGACTAAAACCAAAAATTTAAACCTGTAAGAGACCATTGACAGAATAGTTGTGCCATGCCATAACTTCAAGACATGCCACCCATAACATATATATATCAATAATAAATAAACCAACACAAATAATTAACTCAATAATCAACATCCCAATCAATTCGGAAATTCTAATTATTCATTTCAACCTTTATGATTAATGAAACTAAATTATATCACAAATTTCACAAAAATATTTATTTAAATTTTTTTAATGTTTTAGGTAGTCGAAATTCCTATCTGAAAGTCTGATGAGGCGCAAGAATGTGCTTTGTTTGTTGTTCTCTCCTTTTGGAATTCTGTCTTACAATTTCAACATCATGAACACGTCAGGAGCATTGGAAATAGGCCAGTATGCACTTTCTTCAGAATCGGGTGGACAATCAACGATTTGACCAGTGTTGACCAGGAGTTGACTGGCGTTGACCAATGTCAACGAAGGAGGTGGTGGTCGAGGTAGATATTGAAACAAAGCTTTTGGCCAAAAGAGTATGTGTCAGGTGGTTGCTTCTCAAAACGGCATATGGTTCGCTAAAAACTTAGTAAAATCCATCAAAAAGGGAAGTGTCGTGGGCCCAAATAAATCCGGCGACAATCTGAAGTGGTGGTTTTGACTCCTTTCGATGTGGGTAGTATAAAGATATAGTTAGCCAAAGAAGATAGAGCCAGACAGCATAAAGAAGCTTGAAAAATGTCAAACTTCCCAAGGCTTTCCACGACGGTCGGCAGTAGCCAGGGAGAAGCAATAGCTGCTTCTTTTTTTTTTGGGCATGAAATTAAGAAGAAGACAGGGGAGAGAGAGAGAGAGGAAGATAGAAGGGAAAAATATGTGTGATTTGGGGAAGAAGTTTTTAAATTGTTTTGTCCATTTGTTAGTGTTAGAAGCTTCAAGAATTAATTTGCTTCCCATAAATCCTGTCAAAATCTTACAATGGTTGAAAATTTGAAATTTTCTATCAGATAAAGTCAAGGTTTTCATAATCTACCACCTTATGAGATTTCGTCACCGAAATTTTCAAGAACCACTTCAAGTTGGAGAGTAAACAGGTGAGGATATTTCTCATGCATTTCAAACTCCAACTCCCAAGTAGCTTCTTCTTCCCTATGGTGTTGCCATAATACTTTGACAAGTGGAATCTCTCTATTTTGCAGCACTTTGAGTTCTCAAGCCAGAATCTACACCGGTTGTTTCTCATAAGTCATATCCTCTTGGATAGGCACTTCAGTTCTTTAGACAATATAGGAAGGGTATACTGTACATCATCTTAACATTGAGACATGAAAAACATTATGGACATGACCCAACTGAGGCGAAAATTCAAAGCGATATGCAACATTTCTAATTCTTTCAGTAATGACAAAAAACCTAATGAATCGCAGAGCTAATTTTCCTTTAACCCCAAAAAGAGGAACCCCACGCCTAGGAGTGATTTTCAGAAACACCCAATCTCCTACTTCAAATTCAATTTCATGTCTTCTTGAATCTACATAACTCTTCTGACGACTTTAAACAACTCAAAGTCTTTCTTGGATTTTCTTAACATTTCTATGATTTCCCGCACTTTAGTAGGTCCAAGGGCAAGAACTTCCGCTGGACTAGCCCAACACAAAGGGTTGATATACATGGTCTCCTATATAAGGCCCCGTATGGCACCATGGCAATGCTAGCTTGGTAGCTGTTGTAGTAAACAAACTCAACTAAGGCAAGTGGGTAATCCAATTACCTCTAAAGTCCATAATACATGTACGAAGCATATCCTCCAAGGTTTGTATGGTTCTTTCTGATTGACTATCTGTCAGTGGGTGGTGAGCAGCACTAAGGTTCAATTTTGTTCCCAATGCTTTTTGTAACGCCTTCAAAAACATTAAGTAAATTGTGGGTCTCTATCAGAAACTCTACTAGTGGGTACTCCATGCAAGAGAACAATATTCTCAATGTAGAGGCGGCTAAGTCTTGAGAGTGAGTAGTCCATCCTTATGGCAATGAAGCATGCTGACTTCGTCAATTGATCAACTACTACCTAAATTGCGTTGTTCGCTTCAGTTGTGGTGAGCAACCCCATCACAAAATCTATAGTGATCTCATCCCACTTCTAATCTAGAATTGGGAAGGGCTAAAATAGTCCATGAAGATGTTGATGGTCAGCCTTCACTCGTTGACAAGTCATGCAATTCTTGATAAACTCAACTATATCATGCTTCATCCCCTTCTACCAATACTGTCTTTTAAGATCATGGTATATTTTGCTGCTACCAGGATGTATAACAAACTTAGACTTATAGGCTTCACTTAAAACTGCTTCTTAAATGTTAGCATCATTTAGTACTACATGCCTTCCATTGAACAATACGAAACCTTCTGCACTTATCTTCCATCCCTTTAACTATTCACCATTTTGTAATTGATTTCAAGTGTCCCTTAGCTTTTCATCTTGCCATTGACCTTGTTGTACTTGTTGGAGAAGAATAGTGTGGCCACTAGGTTATAAACACAAGCAACATTTGCATCCTCATAGTATTGTAAGTCATACTCACACATGGCTTTTGACATTTTTTAATCTTTTCATGCTAACGAGGCTATGACAGCATGAGGTTTTCGACTTGAAGCATCTGCCACAATATTCGTCTTACCAGGCCATCTATTCAACCCATCGTCATTGCCTCAAGTTTAAGTCCCACTAGGTGACAAGATATTTCAAGCTCTTATGATCTAAGTAAAGCTCAAATTTGGCACTACATCAATAACACCTCTATAGCTTCAAAGCATAGATCACAGCTGTCAACTCCAAGTCATGGATGGGGTTGTTTCTTTCATGTGTCTTTAATTGACAAGAACCATAAGCTACCACCCTATTGTGTTGCATCAAGATACACCCCAAATCTGTACCTAAAGCATCTGTGTACACCACATAAGGCTCTTCACTATCTAGGAAAATAAGAATGGGTTCTTAGGTAATCTCCTTTCAAGTCCCATAAAAGCCTCTTTCAAATTATGAGAGATACACTGGATCGATCGATGAAAAGAGGAAAAACACTCTCTATCGCCTTGGTCAATATCAACAAGCAGTTGCACAATGCTACAATACCAAGGTGAAAATACGAAGATTTCTAGTGGGAGAACTTGTGCTAAGTAAAGTTTTTCAGAGTACAAGAGAGGCGATCGCTGGGAAGATAGCCGCTAACTGGGCAAGCCCGTATCAATTCCGAGATGTTGTACATGACCATATTTACAAATTGGTGAAACTAGACGACTCCACCATTAGTAAGAGTTAGAATGCCCATCATCAAAGAAAGTGTTATACTTAGTCTTATTGTAATTGTTAGAGCTGAACAATGTTCTTTTAATTTTCATGTTTCTTATAACACTGATTGGCCCATTTCACTATAGGTTGTCTATCGACGTGATTTTTGGGCATCCGTCGAATGGCCACTTTAGTAATAGTTGTAAAGAACTTAGGCGTGTAAAAGTGAACTACATCTGACTTCATCCTAATACATGCGTATGTAAGCAGCTCGTGTGCTATAAAAAAGTGCAGCTACGTCATTATTACAACAACCATTTTGCTCGATGTGCTACTATCTTTAATCTCACCAATGTCAAATTTGATAAACTCTTCTAGTGTTCGATTCAATTTGCCATCTTTATGGCCTTACCATTTTCATGGCTCTTGATCTCACCAACGCTGGATTCTACAAACTCAACCAGTATTTGATTCAACTTGCCATCTTTATGGCCCTTCCATTTTCATGGCTCCTAATCTCACCAACGCTATATCGATAAATTCATCCAGTGTTTGATTCAACTTGCTGTCTTTATGGCCCTGCCATTTTCATGGCTCCTAATCTCACCAAGGCTAGATTCGATAAATTCATCCAATGTTTGATTCAACTTGCCATCTTTATGGCCTTGCCATATTCATGGCCTTTATTCTCAGAAAAATGTTAACTAACAAATAACTCCATTTATGAACAAAGACAGTAAAAAAAAAATGATAGAAAAGGACCAGAAGCAAAATCAAAGGAAGATAACAAAAACAGTAAAAAAGATTAAGTAACAAACATTAGACAAAATCCGAATTCAAATGAGATGAAAATATTCACAGTAATATTTGGACAAACTATACAAAACTCAGCATGTCCCAAAAGATATAGTCAACATCCCTACAAAAGAAATACAATAAAACGTAAAACACATTAAATATATATAAAACCACAAAATAAATGAACAAAGAATCAATACAGTTAAAAATATATGATCTAAACTTGACTAATACGTATTTTAAATTATGATAAATCACTAAGCTCATAAACACAAAGCAAGAGCAAGAATATGTAACCATTATTTATTCATGTAAAGCAAAAGAAGACAAAAAAAAAGTAGTATAATAAGATTCAATACGGATTAATATTTATTAATAACAAAACAAAATGACAGATCAACAAAGATTTCAAAAGAAATAGAAGTAAGCCAAGCATGGAAGAGAGAGAATAAAGCTGGAGAGCAAAGAGCGGCGAGACAACTCAAACGCAAGAGGATATGAAGAAAGAAGCGTAGAAGGAAGGGTTTTTTTTTTTTTTTTTTGGCATGATATGACAAAGGGGGGAGACATAATATCACGTAGCAAGTGCTAAAATGACCAAAAAAACCACTGCCAGAAACAAAAATAAAAGAGACAAAAAAGAGCTGAATGGACAAAACACACCAATGGTCTTAAAGGAAAAACACTGTATAATATACACTGAATCACGCCTCTTCTTTAGTACATAGTAATTATGAGTTTGGTTGACAAATATCTCAATTTAGTTGTGGTTTTTAATTTAGAATTTTTGTATTTGAGTTGTGTGCTTCTTGTTGGATTTGTAACTTCGAGGGTCCAATTTGAAAGATTTTAATGGATTGAGTTATGACATATTAATAAATTAAAATTATACATGAGACAAAGGATGTTTTGAACGAGCCAAACAATTAATTTTTATGAAACTTATAGTCCGTTTAGAAGCAACTCAAATTCTGTAAGAGATAACATTGTAACACATGAGTTCGAGCTTAGGTTCCAAACAACTTTTTAAACTTGATATAAATAGACTGCCAAGAACACAATGCATATCAAGCTGTGAATTGATCAACGAACCTACTTGGGTTGTGTGACCAAATGAGTCTTCAGACGATTTGGGAGAGACGGGCATTTCGTTAACTTAAGAATGGTGAGAAACTTGAAAGATAAATAGAAAGTATCATCTTGGTTGTGCCAATCATCTAGACTTTTCACTGAGAATTGTAGAACAATTCAGTTCAAAAGGTTCAACAGAACAACCTTTCAAGTACAAACTTCTTCAATTAGTGTATCTTTGTCATACAGCAATACTTGGGTAAAAAAAGGGATCCATGGCCCAAAAAGACTTCTTCAAGCAGAGGCGAAAAATCTATAATCTAGTTATGGTGACAGGTCCAGAATATGTGGTTCATCACCATCCATCACCATGAGCAAGGCCATAGGCGTCCATAAAACCAGCTCCATGAGCATGGCCATGACTGCCATGGTGGTGATGGTCATGCCCACCACGACCATGATGATGGTGGTGGTCGTTGTTTTTTGCTTCGTCAAGCAATCTCTGGATGTGCTCGGGGACGTGCTCTTCAACTACTTCTCTGATAGTCGCGGGTAATGATGAAACAAAGTGGAAAATGCTTTGGGCAACCTGATCAGCAGAGTCATCCTACGATCACAAGATAGCACGAGTGAAAAAAAGAGCTCAAGAACTTCAACAGCTTGAACTTCCTTCATAAGACTAGTTGTGCTTTCCTCCTCGAATTGAAGTGATTGTAAATTTAATTGGTTAGAAACTAAATAATATTTGCACTTACGGACAGAAGGTGTCTTAAAGGTAGCAATGAAAAATGCACAATTAATTTGCCTCCAGTGTAGTACGTGTATGGATTATACTTATAGGGCATTCATGTAAAATCAACTAAAAAAATCTGTTGGAAAAATACAAAAGAATAGAGCTGTTTTTCTCCAAGGTTACATTTCACTTTCAGGAATCAAAATGCTACCAAACAACAAAAGCCATGGTTCTATTCTTCCTTGCTTCATGTTGAACTCATGAACTTCTCTAAGTCAGACAAGGATGGCACATGCTTTCTTCACAAATTACTAGATAGTCTTTTCTCTAACGCCTTAGTAACGGTTTTCAGGCCTAAATATGATCTACTAAAGTTTCATATCAAATTTTAACAAGAAGCAATTTTCAGGCCTAAATATGATCTACTAAAGCTTCATATCAAATTTTAACAAGAAGCAATGCACGTTGTCAGTTTCAGTTGTCTTCAAACGCGTATATCAACTGCTAGCTCATAATTTTGTGACTTTACAATTGGTAACGCCTCTCACACTGAAAAACAGTTTCTGATTATGCAGAAGTTCAACTCCTTCACCAAGCAACTCATACACTAAATAAACTTGCAGTAGCCAATTAACAATGCACCACTCATTCCTCTCATGCCCATGACGGGCAAAAAAAAAAAAAGTCATGTTGTTCAACTATTTCGGTTTATTGTACTAATTCATGTAATTCTTTCATGAAACTCAGATCCGTCCAAAGGCACAAACATAGTAATGTTTAAAACAAGCAATATTTATATTAATAATAGCATCGAACTCTCACCTGAGGCCACCTTCCACCGGGATGTGCAACAAAGCTGGCCTGAGGAAGCGCATCTGCAACTCGCTCACCTTCCTTGCTCCATTCTTTGGACCAACTTTTAGACCAAATCACTTGCAATGGCACACCTTTCAACCCATCAGAACCACCCCATTCCGCAACATTGAAGCTGTAATTCAACTTCTTTCCCATCCCAACAAGCGCTCTCCTAGCATCACTGCTCTTCAACAGAACCCTATAAGCCTCCAAATCCGACACGCTGATCCCTCTCGAACAACACTTCTTAACCAACCAAGCATAGCCAAGAGAAAACCCCAACACAAATTCCCTAATCACTGGCATTTCCAATGCCCACAACGGCAATGCCGGCACTGATTGAGGTGCGGGATCGATAAGCGTGACACTCCTCACACATTGTAAGTTCTCCAAAACCCAATTTGCACTCATTCCTAAAGCGGAATCATGCAAGACCAAATGCACAGGAGACAAACCAAGTGTCTCAATCACTTGTCCCAATACTTTACCAACCTCTTCCGAGTCTAATTCGATCGGTCTTGAAACCTTTCTCTTCGACTTCCGAGCTTCTATTTCCTCATAAGGAATCTGCCCAGTTTCTACCATCTGATCAAAAGCCCAAAACAGACCATGTTCCTGAATTTCACAGTATACATCCCAAAACCTCCCTAAAACCCCATTCGATCTCCTTCCAGTTTCCATAACCGATTTATCCGAAAACCCGTTTCCAGGCAAATCAATCGCAACGGCATGGACGCCTTTGGTGCCTAAAGATTGAATAATTCCGCGAAAAGAGTAAGAACTAAGACCCAACCCATGAACAAGAACAACATTTTCGGACATTACCGGACCATGGTCAAACGTAAAAACTTCAATGGGAGATTGATCTGGGCTTGTTTGTACCTTTATGGTCCGACCCTTTGAGTAGTGTTGTCGGAGGCTCGTGGGCAGGCTGAGGAACCAGGATTTGCGGTCTTGTGAGGAGGAAAGAGAATTGAATGAGACAAAGAGAAGAGTGATGAGAGAGACTGTAAGAGTGAAGTAGAACCAGAAAGCGAAGGGGTTTGAGGGTGATGATGGGTTGGGGGATTTCGTGCTCCTTGTGGTTGGAGTTTGAGACGAACTGGGTTCGGTTGGTTTGGTCTGTGGGTGTTTGGATTCCTCTTGTTGGTCTTTTTCCTCTTCTGTGATGATCGCCATTGGTGAAAGTTTGGAGCTTTTAAGGATGTTTTTATCAGGAGAATTGTTGAGTAAAAAAAAGTTGAAGAATGAAGATCTCTTTCTGGGTTTTAGAGAATCAGATCCAATAAAAGGGTAAAGTTAAAGTGGACTGAGCTTGACCTCTTCTTTCTTATTCTTTTTTTTTTTTCTCAGGAGAATAGTTGAGTGAAAAAAGTTAAAGAATGAAGATCTCTCCCTGGGTTTTAGAGAGTCAGGTCGAATAAAAGGGTAAAGTTAGGAAGAATTTGGAGAAAGGGTAAAAAAAAAAGAGGCAATTTGATGAATGGCCTTTAGGAAATTTTTTTTTTATAAATGTTTCCTTTTTTTTTTGGACAGCTTTTGGCACTAAAAAAAATATTTTTTGGACATCAAAACGGTTCCAGTTTTTTTTTTTCATTCTGTTGCGGTTCTTATTCTGCTACAGTCATTTTTCTTTTTTTTTTGAAAAAAACTGGGACAGTTTACCTGCACAGAAAAGCGTGTTTTTTTTATTCCAAAAAAAAAGAGGCCATTTACCCAATTCCAAATTTTTTTGTCCCTTTCATAAAAATCTTCCCCAAAGAAAAATTTGAACAGAGGAAATGATTTTTTTTTAAACCAAAAAATATGTTTTTTTGTGCAGATAAACTATTTTAGTTTTTTTCAAAAAAATAAGGAAAATGACTGTAGCAAGATAAGGAACCTTAACAAGATGAAAAAAAAAAACTGAAACCGTTTTAATGTCTAAAAAGCTTTTTTTTTTGTGCCAAAAACTGACACAAAAAAAAGGTCATTGTCCAAAAATTCCCAAAAAGTCATTTTTACAAATCCCTAATTAGTTAAAGTGGAGTAAGCTTGACCTTCTTCCACCCCACCTCAACCCACAATATATATATTGCAGTTAGGGTTGTGAAGAAAAACCGATGAACCGTCGAACTTGGACCAATCAAATGGTGACCAAACCGTTAAGATTACACCATTTGAGGACCATTAAAAAACGGTTACAAACTGGACTAAACCATTGGTCTAATTCTAAAATATTTAACCGCGGTTTGGATGGGACCAAACCATTTATCTATAAATAACATATATATATACATATAGATATTATATTTTTCCACTCAATCCTCATTTATATTTATAGGTACATATACTGCCTAGATTTTATGTTCATTTAACGTTTAAAATTTGGATGACTATATTATTATTTATAGTTTAAAGTTTAGATGGCTATATTATTATATTTAGATTTTGAAATATGGATGACTGAATTATTATATTTACATCTTGGAGTCTGGATGACTATATTATTTATATTTTGTTTAGATTTTTTTATGTTGTGTTTTATTTTTATTGCTTGTTATTTTCCGTTTTTTTTCTCTTTCAAAATTTTGTTTTTAGTTTCTTGGATTAGAGTTTTGAACGTATAAAATCTAATATAAAAAGTCACAAAAATCTCTTAAAAAAGTCTAGAACCACGGTTCAAATCAGAGAATGGTCCGGTCTGGTTTTGAATTTTTCCAAACAACCAAAGCAGTCTAGTCCAAAAATCTTGTCAATTCAGGACCGGACTTGTAATGTCCAAGAAAATTCATTAATTTAAATCTAAAATTAATTCAGATTTAAAATGCATTTTCCTCAATAAATCATAATTTTTTATATAAATATGATAAAATATAAAATATTTATGGATAATGTTAATGTTCATCATATATCTGAATTTTTATGCAATATTGAGTATTTTAAATATGTAAATTTTTGAGTTTAAATACTCAAAAATTTGTAAAATACTCTTAAAGTGAAATTTATATCACATTAATTATAAATTTTGTGGCATATAATAAATTAATAAAGGATAAATATGTTAATTAAAAGTAGATAATCATACGATAGTCTAAAACAGTATAAAAATAGTTAGTTGTTAGTAAGATAAACTAGTAAAGATTTATAAGTCTACAATTCATCAATTGATGGAATACAGTGTTCAAGAGCATACAAAAGTAAAAAGGGTACAATGTACAATGTAATTGTATTGATAAAGTACAAATACAGATATACGAAATACTGTATTGGGAATTAATCAGTATGAGTAAAAGTTAGTTAGTGTAATTTTAGACAGTTAAAAATAATATCTCCCAAGTTTAAACTCAGTATAGAAAAACTATCGTGTAGTGTAAAATTACACTGTGTAAAAGTTAGTGGGATCCATCATTAGGACACCCCAAAGAATGAAATTAAGCCATCTCGTCCCTTGGTGTACCCAGTTTTTAGCTTACAATTGGAGTCAAATTTTACCACAAAAATGCTTAAAGATGAATAGGTGTGATGAGTCATAAAGTCGGAAAAAAATCCTAAGGCATTGTCATCATTCTACCATGCAAAAATTTAACCAAAAACTTCATTTCCTTCCTCCCAAAAACGGTAACCCTCAAGCTCTCTCTTTCTCAAAGTATTTTACTTAAAAATAACCTAAAAATCTATCTTTCAATAAAGAAGTAGATCAAGTTCAAGTACTTAGTACAAGGAATAGCAATCTTGGAAGGTAAATCTTAGACTTTTTCTATGTGTTGTTAGGGTTTTATTAGGATTTTGGGAAGGATCTTTGATGGAGGTTTTTGCTATGATTTGTGTTATGATAGTTTGACAAGAACCAGCCACTTTGAGGAGGTTTGCTAAGCTAAAATATTTGTTGGTAAAACCCATAACCTTTTATTTTAAGTTTTTTTTTTCATGAAAATTGGCATGTATTTATATATGTAGACTATAGCATGTTTAAGGGACTCTATGACATGATTGTATGACTTGTTATGTGTTTGATGATGAGGTTCGATGTGTAGAAACTAAGATTTATGTACTTAAAAAACCTAGTTTGAAAAAAGTTAATCAAAAACAAAGTTTTAAGGTTTTCACAAAAGGTAATGATTTTGTGGGACTTTTAGGCAATTTAATTGCTGGAGAAAATGTCAGCTCTACTCAAAACAGTCAGGTTAACAACTTTCATGAACAAGGTTTGTGAAATACCATAGGGGTAAAATTGAAAAGTTTATGATTTTTGGGGCAGTTTTGAAAAACAGCCAAAAACTTCACCGTGTAGTCCAAATTTCAAAAAATTTAACAAACAAAAGTTGTAGAACTCATCGAAACTGTTTGGAATCATAGATAGCTCATGAAAATTCTAAACTGTTTTCGAGTTATGAATTTCATGAATTTGAATTACAAAAATTTTAAAAATTAGGTTAAAAAAAAGAAAAGAATGTTTTTAAATTAAAGAAATTGGATTTAGAGACTTTAGAGAGTTCTGTTCCTTTTGAAAAACTAGGCCCAATGGTATAGCATTATTGTTTTCGAACTCGGGGGAAAAATCATTGGAATTTCCACAATTCAAGTTAAAATTGCAAAGCCTTGTTGAAATGAATTTTTACCGTAAAATGAAAACCGACGCCTTATTTTTATTTCCTATTGTCAATAAGAAACAAAATGCAAGTTTTTAACAAAACTAGGCTCGAAAAGTTTTCTGAGACCTATCGAGGATAAAAACGTCATTTTTTGTGAAACGGCCCGAACAGACCCTAAAACTTAGCATAAATTTCTCCCTATTTCCATTAGTGATGGAAAGGCATTGATAGATAAGTGACATAAGTTCCGTAACACTCAAGTATCTAGAAAACCATTTTTATCAAATTTGGTAATTAGCATTTACATTTTGTTATCGACATGTAGTTCGACAATAAATAAGTTAACTAATGATAGTAAATTGTCCAAGTGAGAAACTTAGGTGGATAGTGAAGGGAACGAGCACGATGCAAGTTCCAAGTAAGTTCCAAACCCTACCTACAGTGTGGATAAAAAGGTTTTCAAAAATACTGTTGTTCCACTTAATCAAACACATTTATAATGCATCTAATTTAAGCTATTTAAGCATCATGAATGGCATGTCACCATAATTTAAAAAAGTGGTAAATGATTCACCAGATAAGATAAGAAAGTGTCGTACCAACCTTCCGACTCAAGGGGAATTCTAAGTTATATTACAATCTTGGTGGCACTAGTTAAGTTAAGGATATGACATAATTAAAGTTTATAAATAAGCATAAATAGATCATGCATATAAGTAGAAAATAATTCTGTGGGGTATATTTGGACTAACTGAACAATAGTTATGTAGACGTTGGATCTACAATTAAGTTTAAGGATGTTAGATTAATTAAAGAATTATTACTCAAAAATTTAGGCCCTCAATTCACCGTTATTAGCATCTATTTTAACTCCAAAGAATTATGTTAAGATCAACAACGACAAATAAATAATCATCAAATAACAAGAAATCTAACACGGCTGGAAAACAAAAGATACCATACATGAGAGTTTATAGTGGTTCACTTTGTAAGAGAGCTACGTCTATAGTTCTTCACTATGATGAGTAAAATGTATACAAATTACAAGTTGTTTGAGAGAAGATGTTTAATAAGAGATCTGGTAATATTCTATAGAGTTTCTATAGAATTTTTTCTATGTCGCTTCATGAAGTTGTTATCCCCTTTATATAGAAGATCGAGTGAGATTGTGGCCTCAAACTGACAGAAAGAGTGGGGGTAATAATGCATATAGTAGTGGAACGCGTGTCAATATGTTATTGGCCGTAAGAATCAGGCTTCTCCCATGTCTCAGTTCATGACTTAACGTGCTTCCTCCTGTAATGTCAAGTTGTATACATCAACCTCGAGCTTTCATCCACGTAATTCCTTTTGTCTGCCCTAGAATAGGCTTCATGAGGCACGTTTTTCACTTCGAACTGATCAAACTGGCCCTTTAGTGTTTTTACCAGCTTCAAATAAGATATCATTTTCTCATCCCGTGCCTCGTACTCCTCGATAATCTGATTCATGACTAAGGTCGAATCACTTTTTACAACAAGTTCTGTGGCCCCCCAGCGCCATAGTGAGTCTCAAGCCAACAATCATGGCCTCGTATTCTGCTCCATTATTTGTAGACTTAAAACCCAATCTAAAGCTTTGTTCAATTTATTCACCAGTTGGTGACCGTAGCAGTATTTCGACTCCTGATCCTTTTTATTGCTTGCTCTATCTACTTGTATGGTCTACACTTTAAGCTCATCGTCACGCGCCTCATATGTTAGCTACAAGTACCTGTGCTTTTAGTTTTGTTTGTGGCCTGTACTCGATGTCAAATTCAGTGAGCTCAACAACCCACTTTGTCAGTCATCCAAGGACATCTGGCTGTGTAGAATGGCTCATATTGGATAGGATGGTAGTACTACGATTGTATGACCTTGAAAGTATGGTCACAACTTTCGAACGGATGCTATAAGTGCAAGAGCAAGTTTTTCAACAATTGAGTACCTCATTTCAACGTCTAACATTTTGTGACTGATGAAGAAATCTTCTTCTTTAATCAACATTGAGGTAACCGCTGTCTTCGAGACTACCAAGTAAAGATAAAGTGGTTCCCTATCTTTAGGTTTTGACAAGATGGGTGGCGTGAAAAGGTAGCTTTTCAACTCTTGAAATGAACCCAACTTCTAGCAGACACCTCACTTCTTCTTTTACAATATTGTTTCACTTGACTCCAAGTCTTCTCCTCTTCTGTCACACAAGTCAATGATTAGGATTGACGTTAAGCTAGTGCAAAATAATACTTTGGTTGATTCAAAGCATATCTATGTGAGACCATGTGAAATAATCTTTATTAACCTTTAAAAATTTGACTATAGCGGATTTTACTTCTGGGTCGAGCTACAAGCCAATGTTCATTGCTCTTTGCTTATGCTCTGGATCGATCAAAACTTCATCAAGCTGCTCTAGTGTTGGCCCACCATGTTCTTGATTGCTCCACCTGTTCGATAAATTGGCCTATAATTGCTATAATGCTGGTCTTTTCTGCTTTAGTGATATGGCATAGCAACTCCTTGCCACTTCTTGACTTTCGAGGATCTCTCAAACTCTTTGCTTCGTCGGGAATCTAATTCATTGATAGAAAGTGGATAGGACTGCCTTCATTGCATATATCCATGATTGCTCAAGGATGATGTTGTAACTAGAAGGGTAGTCCATGATGAGGAAACTCATCATTTTATTTTCTCCGGCAGCATAAATGGGTAATTTGATCTTCCCCAATGCTATAGTCGCTTCCCCATTAAAACCTACCAGTGTCGTAGTAAATGTTTCTATATTCTTTTCATCAATATCCATTTCTTTCAACGTTGAAAGAAATAAAATATTCGCTAAGCTCCCATTATCAACTAGTATTTTTCCTATCTCGCAATTTGCAATGTTAAGCTTGATAACTAAGGCATCGTCATGTGGCCTGTCGAGCCTCAATGCCTCGTCACTCCAAAATGAAATTGTGTGCTCCTTTTATTCTTCAATTGTTGAACTTATGCTTGCCTGGCTCGCTCTTTGCTGGTTTGCTTTCATCTGATTAGCGGATTCTCTACTAAAAACGAAGCCGCCATAAATAGCTCCGATCACTTTCTTAACTGGCGGTGGCATGGTGTCTTTTCTTGAGCTGGATGGCTTTTTGATCCGCCTCGCTTACAGTCAAACCCATTGGTTTGTCTTCCTTGTTCGGGCAAATACTCTCTCAACTATCCTTTCTTCAATAATTCTATAATCTTTGATCGTAGGGCTGTGCAATCTATCATTAAATGTCCTGTATCTTGGTGGAATTCATAGTACTTTGTATGGTCATGGGATTGGCTTGTAGCTATCTTGTTCAGCCACTTAACGTAATCCTTCCCTGCTTGCTATGCAATCAGCTCCGTCGGGGATATGTTCAAGGCGTACTTTGTTGGCGACAGGGGCCTATTCCCCCTTGTATCTTTCGTTCTTGTTTCTTTCTCCACTCCTTTCTTGGTGCTGTCCTTGTCCATCCTCTTCGATCTGGTCAAGCTTTTAGCTGTCTCTCGACCCTCCTATTTTGCTCTCTATTCCTCGTGAGTTCTTGTTTGCACCATTCATTTTCTTGTTCAAGATCGATCCATCCCTTTGCTCTGTTCAACGGCTCTTGGATGGTTTAAGGGTATTCTGAGTAGATGCTACTCTTAAATGAGGACTTGTGCAAGAGTCCCTTCTTTAAAGCCTCTCGAGCTATTCCATTCTCTGGATCCAAACTTTCAAAGATGGCTTTGCTAAACCATTTTATATAGGCTTGTAACGATTCCCCTGGGCTCTAAATTACCGACCAAAGGTCTTTGGTTGTCTTGCGTGTCCTAATATGCACCAAGTAGGCTTTGACAAAGGAATTTGCCAATTCTTCAATACTGTCAATCGTTCCAATTAGCAGGTTGCTGAACCATCAAATGGTTGGTCCCTTCAAACTCTATGCAAATATCTTGCATATTATCTCGTCTAGAATCGAGTCTGGAATGTTGATTACACTAATGATGTTTTTATATTGCAGGAGGTGATCCTTCGAGTTAGAGGTTTTGTCAAAGCACACGAACACAAGATTGCCGTATTTAGGAGGGACAACTAAAGTGATTCTCCTCGTGAATAGAGTCTCTCGAATGTTTTTAGGATGTCGTCTAGCATCGGGATCTTGCTTGTAGCTTTTGAAACCCTTTGGTTGATTTTTTTCTTTAACCAATTTAGTATTCTAGTCGAGCATTTCCTTCATCATTTGCTGGATGGCTTCAAGGGTCAGCAAGGCTGATGCTTGCATAGCCTCTACTCGAGTAGTTCACTTGACATTTTCTTCTTGCTCCCTAGGTATCTGGGGGTTCTGTTTATTCGTGCCACGCTGAGTGCTCGCCGCTGTCGCTACTGTTGTAGGTGCTGGTGTCGTTGTGGTTGAAGTCATTGGCATAGGCGTTGGAGTAGTGTACAAGGGTTACATCCTCCTAATAAGTTAGTTTTAGGCTAATTAATTAGATGATTCTAACTTAATATTTTGTTAGTTTTGAGTAATTTCTAGGAATTTGATAGTATTTTATACTTCTTTATAGGTTTTGAGGAGAAAAATACACATTGGCAAAGTATAGGGCAAAGCGGACTACAAAATGAGCACAAGTGGACTCGGAGACAGAATGAAGCCTAGACGTCAGCTTAGAGACACCTAGGTACCTTTGCAAGATAAATTTCATAGTAAAACCCGAGAGCATGTCGCCTAGGTGTTAGAAAGATAGCGCCTAGGTGCCATTTTGAAGAAAAAGATCAATGAGCAGTGTAGCGCCTAGGCGTTACAATCATGGTGCCTAGGCGTTACAATCATGGTGCCTAGGGGCCATTATAAAGCCTAGGCACTACAACTTTGGCACTGGGCTACATTACGACACCTAGGCTCTAGAAATATGGAGCCTAGGCGCCGGTGTGATCTTTATTCAACTCTAAGTTTAATTTCATGCTAAATTGTCCTTTCAAACCCTAGCCTATAAATAGAACATTATGAGAGGTTGAACGACGGATTTTAATAGAGAAAAACTGCTAAAAAGAGAAGAGAACTCGTTGCTTAGGAGAAGAAGAATGGTGCAACCCGGACACAAAACCCATATTCCCTTCTAAACGTAGCTCTTTTCCTTCACTCATGATGTTTAAGACATTATTTAGGATTGTTTTTAGTTTCTTTATGATCTAATTTTTCTATTCTAGGGCTACGATATAGCCGGATTATGAATGTTTATTTTAATTTAATTTAATTCAATTCGATGTTTATTCATTATCTATGCTAAGTGTTTAATCTAATCTTAATGCTTGTAAAAGTTTGCACACCTTTTACATAATTTGTGATTTAATTTGAGGCTAAAATGTGATAATTAAATTGGACTGTGATTGAATGCTATAAACTCATCATATGATAGAGATATCTATGAGACTTGTGTAACGTTGTGAATTTCTTATTCTTAATAAATCTTGATAAGTTTAGAATCTCTACAGAGATGTAGGAAATCCATTAACTACGATAAATTGTTAATGCTTGAGAAAGATCAGTGATTATCTAAGAGAAATTCGTTATCAACATAGAAGTAAACATCAATTGATTAAATTAGAAAAATTGAATATGATTAATCTGGTGAATATAAAACCCTAGATGTCTTAACAAATTGAAATTTCTTCTGTTGAATTTGCATTTTATCATTTTCATTAATTAGTTTGTCTTTTTTTTTTTGTCATTTTATTATTCAATTGTTCAAACAAAATTAGAGTTAGATTAATTTGGTGCTTGGTGACAATTAGTCCTCAAGGGAATTATCTTTACTCTCGCTTTATTACTTGTTGATGACACATGCACTTGCCTTAGAAAATTCACAACGCTTCCTAATGGGGCTGAAACAGGATTGCTGTCTAACGGGTGGCGGTGTCTAAAGCTGCCATTGTCTACCATCACGGTTAGGAATGTCCAGTACCCGTGGTATGGGTAGTAATACGAGTAGGCCATCAACTAGAAGTTTTGGTAACTTATTTGGCTCGTGAAAGCCGTGTTTGCACCACTGAGTTGTTCCAATCGTCCGTCGTGTTCCTAGGAACTTGCAGTTTGCTCATAAATCATCTTCTTTAACGTTTCCACCTCAGTTGCAAGGACCTCCATCTGTTGGTTTCTTTGAGGAATTGTTTGAGTCTTCTCATTCTAAGTGTTGGGCGTGTTCTGGTTATCTACACTGTCTGCCATTTCTAGTGGTAAAGCTTGAAGATCCTTGAGTTGGCGATCTGAAGGCCCTACTGTAACGCCCCTTAAATCAGACGTCACAGATGTCGTTACATACTTACATTTGAACAAGCATAAACTATAAACTATTAAATAATATCAAGCTTAATCGTTACAATTGATTTTACAAGTATTTAAAACTTACATTACCAGGATCCATTCATACGTTTTTTTTTAAAAAAAAAAACTTATCGTTGTTTCAAAAATAATCATTTAATTTATTTCATAACATATTTTATTCAATTATACTTAATTTATCATAAACTTATAGGTTTGTCAAGTTGTATAAATCAAAACTTATAAATATATTCCATAAAAACTCTTGATCAACACATCATTTGAAATTCATTTGTTCCCACAGTTCGGCAGGCCGAACTTGGGACTTCGGCAGGCCGTTCAACATCGGCAGGCCGGTGTTTTCTCTACCGGCAAGCCGGCAGAGGCTTTGCAAAACGGATTGAAAATTCATCCATGTTCGGCAGACCGAAAAATCCAGTCGGCCGGCCGAACTTTGGGACTTCGGCAGGCCGGCCACAGAGTTCGGCAGGCCGTCCGAGACCCCATTTCCTTGAAAAAAAAACTAACTTAAAACGTTCCAACTTTACGTAAAATATAGCGGAAGTTCATAATTCATCAAAAATGATAAAACAACTTATAAAAACATAATATAAGTATTCTTAAAAACCTTAACATAAAATATGTTCAAAATATATAATTGATTAAATCATAAAATCATAAAAATCATTTCTTCTTGGCATGCTTCCGGTTACAATTCATCGTTTATGTTGCTCACACGCCTTCCCATGTCCTCCACCTACTCCATGATTCTCTTACCCTTATCTGCAACATGACATATAAAACATGATTAAGCTAACGCTTAGTAAGTACATATAATTCTCCCAATTTAAAAAGCATTTCATAAACATCGTCATCTTCATGATCATCATATCATAAAGTGCCTTAAGCACAATTTCATAGAACATATCTTTCATAACGTTAACCATGTTAAAACTTAATCCATTTTATCTTAAGGGCCCAAGTGTTGCACCATAAACATCATCATAGGCGCGCCGTCATGAGAGGAGAAGGGTAGCTAATCCCAAACCAAACATGACATCATAATATAACATTTCATAACATTGGATGTGCAACACTTATTAGGTGCTATATATATACATACTTTTTATTCTTTGAAACATGTCATCATCATACATGCATATCTTTAAAATCATGAAAATCTTTCATAAGAAATCCTTTAAGGAAAAATCATCATAAAATCATCATGAATATCCTTGTAAAACATATCATCAATCCTTGTAAAAAAAAGTGTCATGTTGCAGGTGAGATTGTACTTACCTTATCGTTAGCTTACTTAACCTTAAAATTGTACTTGGTGACGACGCCGCGGTCTCGTTGTGCTCGCTTCCTTGAGTGTCCATGCCATTTATCCATTTAAAGATGCAATAAAATCAATACTTATCATAAAATATCCATACACTCATCTCATATTCTAAACATTATTCATAACCATAAAAAGAAAATCGTCATCACATATACATGTAATTATGATTTTCTTAAATCATAAAAATTACTTAAGCATATAAAACAAACCATGCATCTAAACATAATTATCTTTTAAATAAAACATTTCGTACAATTAATATATATATATATATATATATATCAATTTAAAACCTCATACAATCATCATATCATCATGCATAAAATCATTTTATTATCATAGAATCATGTAAATACATTAAAACGTTTAATAAAACAAAATCCCAAAAACAACATTATCAAAACAGTTTTCTTATTATAATCTCATAAAAATTTTATAATACAAAATACATTCATTATACATACATAGGCACATTCTTAAGAACTTTTCATGAAAACATCATATTTACCCCTTGACTGATCATTACGTTTTTCATACTTAAAAATTAAACAGTAACATTACTGTGAAGGGTAGAAGACAGAAATATTCATTTTTCATTAAAAACATTTATATGACATAAAACGTGAAGAAACATCACACATAATACTCACGAGCATCATAAAAAAAAAAAACACAAAACAAAACACAATACCTAGAGAGGATATTGTAGGCGAAGTGAGGAGAAGAATTTCTTTTCAAAAATACCAGAAAAGCCGAATTCTTACCTTGGAGTTTCTTCTCAAAATTCTTGAATTCACCAACGAAACAAAACTTTTTCTTTCAATATACTCAAAAATTTTCACGGGAGAGAGAGAAATTTCGTGAAGAAGAAAAGAAGAGGAAGATTAGAAAGTCAGAAAAATATCTCAGACTTTTGAGAGAGAGAAAAAAAATTAATAAAAAAAAGAAACGTTAATTAATTTTCTTTTAACGTAATAAACATAATGAGCATTCATGGCCTTCATTAAGTCAGAAAATTCTGACTGTTGAAGGCGTGACATGAGGCGTGGGAAAGGAAGAAAAAGAAAAGGAAGGTCAAACATTATTAATCTTACCTTAAATTTACCTTCTAAAAATAGAAAACCTCTTTAAATAATACAAATCAAATCCTTTAATTTCCTTAACTGATAAAAACATTCCATTATTATGCTAATTAATCACATTAATTCACCAAATTAATGTAATTAACTCAGCCATAATTTTGGAGGAATTTTCTGCTGACTACTTGTCAGCCATGTTCGGCCTGTCGGTTTTCCCCTTCGGCCTGCCGGTTCCAGCAAGTTCGGCCTGTCGGTGGGGGTTCTTCGGCCTGCCGTTCTAGGGCAAGACGTTCGGCCTGCCGAGCTTAAAAGTTTGACCTGCCGATCTGTCATTAAATGTCATAACATAAAACATTCATACATCATTGCATCATAAATAATCATATATTACGTCATAAATAAATATATACTTAGACTTCCACATGAACACTAGAGCACAACGATCCCATGCGGTCGTCACCTGTCACAAAACTTGACATAAAAAGTTAGTAACATGCACATCACATATCATATCATATAACGTTATTTATTAATAACATTTCTCAATAACGTTACTAACTTAACGTGGTTCGTTACATAAAATAGGCGGGTGTTACGCCTACGGTGGGTGCCAAACTATAGACGTTGGATCTACAATTAAAATTAAGGATGTTAAGTTAATTAAAGAATTATTACTCGATAATTTAGGCCTTTAGATCACCGTTATTAGAATCTGTCTTAACTCCAAAGAATTATGTTAAGAACAACAACGACAAATAAATAATAATTAAATAAAAAGAAATCTAACACAGCTGAAAATAAAAAATACTACACACAAGAATTTTATAGTGGTTCATTTTATAAGAGAGCTACGTCTATTGTTTTTTATTAGGATGAGTAAAATGTATACAAATTACAAGTCGTTTGAGAGAAGATGTTTAGTAAGAGATCTGGTAATATTTCTACAGAGTTTCTATAGAATTTTTTCTGTGTCCCTTCATGAAGTTGCTATCCCCTTTATATAGAAGGTTGAGTGAGATCATGGCCTTAAACTGACAGAAATAATGGGGGTACTAATGCACACAGTAGTAGGATACATGTTAATTCGTTATTAGGCTAAGAATCAGGCTTCTCCCACATCTCAGTTCGTGACTTGAAGTGCTTCCTCTTGTAACTGTTAGGTTGTATACATCAATTCGTCGAACTAATACTTAGAAGCAAACCTACATCGACAAAAAATGTTAATAAAAGAGTCATGACCAATCGACTGAGTCGATCAATTTGATCGAATTAATTACAGTCTTAAACTACTTAAACGCCGGTCAAATGATACTTTCTTTAACGGATAACCTCGAATCGAACATAAATGCTGGGCTCGATTTGTCCAGATCTAAGGTCCCGATTTCCTATTTTGGGCCTTAACAAACGGTTTAGGCTTGACCAAATCATACCTAATAAGCTCACCTAGTTATTTCATGCTGTAGGAAATCCAACCAAAAAGCCAGAATAGAAACATTATAGAGCTAGCAACAGTGGATGAAAAAATACATAGTCAAGGATATAGACTAACAAAAAGAGTGTAAACAAAAAATTCCCCACTAGTAGAATATATTTGTCAGGATGGTTAGATTGTGAAAAAAATTAAGAAGTATTGAAGTTATAATACACCATACCACATATTACTTAATTCTAAATTCAAATAATTATTGTGAAAAAAAATTAAAAACCTAGGTCTACTTTAGACTTCTAATTACTCCTCCAACGACTTCTCCAAAACGTCAGCGACTCCCACGGTGATCCGCTCTTTCCTTTCCTTTCCAGGATGGTCTCCACCGTTAGCCGCCACCTCCATGACATTGACTCCACTTCTGATCTACCTATGTCGAAGTTGTCACAGCCATGGTGTCGTGGAATACCCACTTGTTATTCTCCGTGTCATTCATGAAGCTGTTGGTGGAGACTATGCGGTGCAGATGCAACGGAGTCTGCTGAGGTTGGGGAAATTGGCGAAGAGCGAAGGTTTCAAAGCCAAAGCTCATAGATCGGCTCCATGCTATAATATCCTCATTTGATTTTCCCACTTGATTCATCCATATACATGTTGTAAGATGAAGGTCTAGTGGGAAAAATGCAAATTTTGCAGCCGTGAAGATGTTGCATACCCCATATTGTTCAATGATATATTTTCACCAAAAAAGGGGTCTAAAATTTGTGCATAATTTTAGTTTGTTTGTGTGACATAAGTTGATGAGAAATGCATGGTCATGACAAACAGTGGGCTAAGAAGTGAAATGAAAATGCAAAATGGTTTTCTGGGTTCTTGAGAAAATGTGTTTTGGAATGTTAGTTGCGGCGGCGGTCGAGGCAACACAGTTGAGGCGGAGCCTGTTGAGGCTGGGGAAATTGGAGAAGAACGAGGGTTTCAAGGCCCAAGCTGTTAGTGATGTGTCATAGGCCAATTATGTAATAACCACATTTTGACTTCGTTACATTTGCATTTTATTAATAAAGAGGCATTTTCATTATTGTTTTTAATTCTAATTTCATGAATAGTTAATTCTGCCTAAGGTCATCAAATATGTGACTTGATAGTAAAACTCTTAGGTGAAAATTGAATTCTATTCTAAATTATCCCTAGTCGGTCATTATTATTGGGATACTAATGAATGAAGACTAGTATGAAGTTTGACTGATGATTATGTTTTACTAATCATGTGTATGAGATACTAAGTCAACTCATAGATACATATTTGAGAAATAATGTATTGGATCGACCAGCTATGAGAATACTGCATGGATAATTGTCATAAGTGATTTTCATCACAATAGTATTATCCTAGTCTTCTGACCTGAAATCACCATTGTTTCCTGCATGACAAGTTCGATATTTTGACACATTCTAATATTATCATTAACAGGATGATGGAATGGATTGCTGTTGGATATAGAGTGAATCATTTGTGGAATGTGAGTGATTAAGAGGGAATTTGTCTTTCATTTATTATGAGAAAGATATCTATGGGCCCCTTGATAAGTTAGACTGAAGAAAAATGTATGGCCATACCAGAATGAATTGATAAGGGTTATCAATATCAGTCTACTTAAGATCTAGAAATAATATGATTGAATAGTATAAGGATGACATAAACCATGCCTTATGTTCAATCAAGGTATCTAGTGACAAAAAGACTTTAATACTTATTGTGAATTAGGTTATGTCGGATTATTGACATTCACATAATTTGGGTAATCATAATGTCTTGCTAGAGGCCGCTTATGATTTGTAGGCTAGAAACAGAATTTCAAGCTCACTGCCAATGTTGTGTGAACCTACAAGGTCGCACACTTAGAACATACCAAAAACGAATTTTGGGTTTACTGTGTCTAGGTTCAATGAACTTGATAATGTCTAAATTTGATGTACCAGATATGTCTAGGTTCATTGAATCTGACATTGTCTAGATTCTATGAATCATATTTGAATTATAGTTTACCCTAGTTAAAATCCGACTCTCTCTCGAAGTCAATATATATATATATATATATATGTGTGTGTGTGTGTGTGTTTTGGGTTTCATGTGGAATTAAGAAGAGAAAAGGCATTCTCTTATTCCAAAAGGCGAAAATATTAAAACCCTAAAAAATTAAAGAGAGTCATTTAACGTAAGAAAAGGGTGCTAACACACCAATTTGATTTTTAAGAGAGTCTGTTCGTGTAGATACCTACAGAGGGCGTTACTCTAAGTAACAACGTCTGAATTCGATCCTGAATACGAAAAGCTCGAGTTAGGGTGTCATCGGAGTAAACCCGCTGTCTTCCTCCCAGTGATCTTGCCCTTTTTGTCATCCTGATAAGATTCTATGATTTTTTTATCAATCTAATCAAATTGCATAGATCCTACAAGGGTTTTGTGGTAATTAATTTTGATTTTTCGCTGCTTATTTGAATCACAAAATCTAACAAAACCCAACACAAGCTACGCTGCTGGTTCTCATCGGAAGATTTGTCGACACCGAAGGTGTTTATCTGCGGGGGCTACCAGCGGCTAGGTGGAGTGCGATGAAGATCTGGCCGGCGACTATGGTGAAGTTTGGTTTTTTGTTTTGTTTTGTTTTGGTTGTTTTTTTTAATTTGAAACTGAATTATACGTGGGAGGTTGTATTTCAGTATAGTAGACCATCTATCTTTTATCATTGATATAAATTTAGAATTGATATAAACCATTGGATCATTCTTCACAGGTCAAGAATTTATTTGCATTGCATTGCACCATAGACCCAAAACAAAAAAGGTTTTTTGGGGGGACGAGGTAAGAACTTTGCTAGTTCGTTTCCTTATCTTCTTCTTCTTGAAAACATTTGAAGCAGTCGCACGGTCACACAGACATACACCTCGTCTCTCTCTCTTGCTTCTCTTTCTATCTCTACAATTCTGATACGATGCGCTCACTACCATCGCAAGCACTGCGTCCTTTCTCTCTCTCTCCGTCTCTTCCTCTCTTCTCTCCATCCTCTCGCTACCTCCACTTCCTTCCCGCCTCCTTCCCCGTTTCCCTCAACTCCAAATTCCTCAATTTCCCCCCAAAATCCCCTCCTCGGATCGTCCGAAACTGCTCTTCGGTCTCCGTCAAGACGCCTTCGCAGGAGCTCCGAAAGATCTCGAAGCCCGACGAGAAGCTTCGCGCCCTCCGCCAGCTCTTCTCCAGGCCCCGGGTCGGCATCGACGCCTATATCATTCCCTCTCAAGATGCCCACCAGGTTTAATTTAGTACCTTTCAGTATTCTGCTGTTGTTATTTGCTGTAGAATTTAGGTATTTCGTTGCCAAATTAATGAGATTTCTGCGTAAAGTTACAAGCTTTTGGTCTGATTTCGAGTAAATTTATGCCTTTTAGAATTCTGTAATTGTTGTTGTGTTGTAGAATTCAGGTATTTCTTTATCGAATTAGAGAGATTTTTGTGCAAAATTGCGATCATTTGTTTGATTCCGAGTACATTTGTATCTCAGTTGTACATAATGGTTTTTTTTAGCGTGTGAATTATTTGTTGGGTTTGAGCTTTTGTAAAGGTTTTGTTTTTCTATTTATTTATTTTTCTTCTTTTCTCCACGTTCATCTTTACTTCATTTCTCTATGAAGTTTTGAGACCGAAAAAAAAAAAAAAAAAGGGTTCAAAATGTAGTATTATTTTATTTATGAATGATGGACTTTAATTAAGTACATATGTCGTTTCTTTCTCTTTCTCGGAACAAAAAAGATTTTCATAAATAGTTTTCGTCCAGTATTCTTTTGGGGCGGAGCGTTATTGATCCTTTTAGCAAGTCATAATTGATTATTTTTATTTCTTCATTTTTTGATTTTGGGTTTCAGAGTGAGTTTATTGCTGAATGTTATATGAGGAGGGCCTATATATCCGGCTTTACTGGTAGTGCTGGAACTGCTGTTGTAACCAAGGATAAAGCAGCTCTATGGACTGACGGACGCTATTTTCTTCAGGTCTGCAAAATAGATTCTTGCGAGAAAAAAAAAGTTTCCCACTTTGTCTTTGATTATTCATTACCTTTGAGCTTAATTATTTTGCTGTTTGTTTGATAATTTCAAAGTTTTTTTGGCCTACAATAACATGTTTATTTGCAAGTAGCCTTAGCTTTTATAATTGATCTAGCGCGTTTTTTCTTCATTTGCATTGTAAGTGCATAGAGATAATTAATAATCCTTTTATTTTTTCTCTTTCCTGTCATGATTAGGCTGAGAAGGAACTTAGCTCTAGTTGGATTCTTATGAGGGCTGGTAATCTTGGAGTACCTACCACTGGTGAATGGCTTAATGATGTTTTGGCTCCTGGTGGGAGAGTTGGCATTGATCCTGTGAGCAATACTTAAAAACACTATGCGTGCAATTCATTTTTATATGGTTCTGAGAGTTCACACTGTCAAGTGAAAGTAGTTCCGTTTTAAATTTGGTTTACTTCAACTATGGAATCCTTTGTATTTTCCTGTGCATTATGCCACCTTCTATTTGATATTGTGAAGGGAGCAGTTTCTCTTTTCTGCTGATGCTGCAGAGGAACTGAGGGAGGCCATTTCTAAGAAGAATCACGAATTGGTCTTCTTATACGATATAAACCTAGTGGATGAAATATGGAAAGAATCAAGACCAAAGCCTCCAAACAAATTAATTCGAGTTCATGACCTAAAATATGCTGGAATAGATGTGTCATCAAAATTAGCATCTCTGAGGTCAGAACTTGTTGAAGCTGGATCGTCTGCAATTGTTATATCCATGCTTGATGAAATTGCCTGGCTGTTGAACTTGGTATGCCTTTAGAGTAAATTAAAAGTCTTAGAATTAGTAAATGATATATCTGATCTTGTGTTTTAATGTTTAAATCCAAAGGGTTCTTTAAATATTATTTCCAGAGAGGAAGTGATGTCCCACATTCTCCAGTTACGTACGCATACTTGATTGTGGAGATTGATAAAGCAAAGTTATTTGTGGATGATTCTAAAGTCACCTCAGATGTGATGGAGCACTTGAAGAGTGCAGGAATTGAGTTGAAGCCATATCATGCGATTCTGTCTGAAGTTAAATGGTGAGCTTGGGATTTATTATTTTTTTGATGTAGGAAACATATTTTCGGGAGTGATGATAGTTATCTTCTTTCTTATGAAATGTTTCTTGTTCCTTTACACACACACACACATACATATTCAAGATCACTGTAATTTTCATTCTTTGATAGTAAGCTTATCTATGTCTTGGTGTGGTATCCCATTTCAAGCTGACATGAGATGGCATTAACATCTTCAGTAGCAGCTTTGATCATCTGATTTTTACACTTATAGGGCACTTCACTCTGGGGATGTAAACGTGAGTTAATCTGATTTTTTTTTTTTTTTTGGGGTGTGTGTGTGTGGGTGTGTGTTGCTAGCAATAGCCAAATATACGTTGAAGCTTTATTTTAGACGTGATGATAAATTGTACTGTATAGTATAAATAGACTATAGGTTTTTATTACATGATACGTACCCATGCGAGACAATAAAATAGGATATTACATGACCCAAAGGGTGTCTGAAATTGAATATGTTGCTCCTACCTTTATAATCATGTGAACATATCTTTGCAATTATTTGTCTGAGACTCACCTTGAAACTTTCAGTGTGGCAGCACAAGGAGCTCAACTTGAATAGCCTTTATGTTGCTTCTACCTTTATAATGATGTGAACTTATCTTTGCAATTATTTGTCTTAGACTTATCTTGAAACTTTCAGTTTGGCAGCACAAGGAGCTCAACTGTGGCTGGATAGGTCTGCTGTTAACGCTGCTATTGTCAACACCTACACTGCTGCCTGTGAAAAACAATATAAGCACATCGAGAAAACAAATAAGACTCGGAAGAATGATGACATTAATGCTTGGTCGAGTGCCCCTGCTGGAGTTTATAAAGCGTCTCCTGTCACTTTGGCGAAGGCAATTAAAACGGCTGCTGAGTTAGAGGGGATGCAGAATTGTCATTTGAGGTAATTAACCCAGCTTCTATGATATGAATTTGATAATGGCATTGCTTGTTTGATATTTTACTTGTTTGGTTTAAAATTCATCATTGATAATGTTAAAGCATAGTCGTGAGTGTTAGAAGTGCCTTAAAATTAATTTTCAATTTGTAGCTCTATGTCTGTATGAGAAAACACCTAAGGGTACATGGTTCACCATCTTAGCAATCAAAGATGAGATTACTATTTTCTTCACTCTGGAGAAACTACAAAAAACTTGTAAACTAGACTGCTCTTGTGAATTTGGTTTCTCTTCTTTATAAACTCATTACTACCGATGAGAAGATAAACAAAAACTTTCAAGTTCATGTTGTCGACTCGAGAAACAAATATGTCTAAAGAATAGGAGAGAATGATATTACTTCCAGGGATGCAGCTGCTCTAGCACAATTCTGGGCCTGGTTGGAAGAGGAAATTCACAAGGATGTAAGATTAACAGAGGTAGAAGTTGCGGACAAGCTTCTTGAATTTCGTTCAAGGCAGAGTGGTTTCATCGATACAAGCTTTGACACCATAAGTGGTATGTTGATATTTGTAATCGTGATTACTTTGCATTAGTTCCTCTACGTTTTGTTTCCTTTTCAGGGGTCAATTTGGATGTCATTGTTAGCTCAGTTTATCATTTAATTTGAGTTTCAAATGACATTAAAGATACATTTATAACTTGTATTGAAGTGGTCAGGACATTTATGTGTTTCTTGTGATAAAACACAGATTGTAGTGCTGATTTTTTCCTTCTAGAGGGGTGCTTTTTTCTCACCTTCACTGATTCACTGATCACCATTTGGAATCTTCCAGGATCTGGACCAAATGGTGCAATCATCCACTACAAACCAGAACCAGGCAGCTGTAGCATTGTGGAGAGAAATAAACTCTTTCTATTAGATAGTGGCGGGCAATATGTTGATGGAACAACAGACATAACAAGGACTGTTCATTTTGGTGAACCTAAAGCTTGGGAAAAAGAATGCTTCACAAGAGTTTTGCAGGTATCTAATGATCTATTGAATAGTGTCAGTCTTTCCAATGCATAGAAATTGGGATGATTTCAATCCTTTTAGAATTATTGTATATTTGTTTACCCTCTATGCATTATATACCTTTTCTTTTACTTTTTATGTTTCTGATTGTGTGCCATTGCAGGGTCATATAGCCCTTGATCAGGCAGTATTCCCTGAAAATACCCCGGGTTTTGTCTTGGATGCATTCGCTCGTTCATCTCTTTGGAAGATAGGACTTGATTACCGACATGGTATTCAAGAACTTCTCTTAGCCTATCGTTTTTCACTACGATGCTTGACTATTAATGTGCTTAATTATATTTTTTTATTTCATCTTCAATATTTTAGGAACTGGGCATGGCGTGGGAGCTGCATTGAATGTCCATGAGGGCCCTCAAAGTATCAGCTTTCGATACGGAAATATGACTCCTTTACAGAAAGGCATGATCGTTAGCAATGAACCTGGCTATTATGAAGATCATGCCTTTGGTATTCGGATTGAGGTATGCACTCCAGCTATAATGTCTTCAAAAATTCTCTTCCCTTTTGTCTCTGTCTTAGTTTAAATTCATGGATGAACCAGTTCGATAGAGTTCGATTAAACACTACGTTCTTTGGTCCTGATTGAATTGCTATTTTTTCTACTGCACCTCTCCATCCACTTTTATGGATACTAATGAGCTAAATATATAATTTCCACGCTATATTCTAGCTGCATATTGACTTATATTTTATGTTGTCACGCAGAATCTACTTGTTGTCAAAGAGGTTGACACACCAATTCGTTATGGAGGAATCAAATATCTGGGTTTTGAGAAACTCACATTTGTTCCCATTCAGGTATAATAACTGCCATGGCTATATTTAGAGTTATTCCTTTCTCTCTTTTTTTCTTTTTTCTTTTTTTCCTTCTTGCTGTCGCCTTGGTGATTGAGTTTGGGAGTACCGTAATTCTTGTATAACATCTACTGTATATTATTTTGAGTTCTTGCGTAAGTTTGTTTTTGTAATTCCCTCTAATGGCTATTTGTAAATCTATTTCTTATGATGTATATCTTTACACAGGCTAAATTGATCGACTTATCTTTGCTTTCTGCCAATGAGATAACTTGGCTCAATGAATACCATTTCCAAGTCAGGGAAAAGGTTAGTACATGATAGATCCCATCATCATTTAATCTCTCTCTCTCTCTCTCTCTCTCTCTCCCTCTCTCCCTCTATTCTTTCTTATGTATGGTTTAGCCATTATGGTGGCTTTCAGTTCTAGAAATTGAAGCTAATAATACAAAGGTCTTACAGCTTTCGCCTTTGCTGGACGGTTCAGCCCTCCAGTGGCTTTGGAACAACACAAGACCACTCGTCAAGCATTGACTTTCTTTCTGTCATTATTTGTGCTATTAATATTCGATTTCTGATTGATTCACATGTTATAGATATAATTCTTCTCACATGCACATAAAGATTCTCCAATTAACTAGAGTGACTAGAAGAAAAGGATTATGGCTTGTATTGTACAGCATGTTGCAAAAACTACAAAGCTTCGGTGGAAAAAAAGAAGCATTGGGAAGAGTGTCATGGTGAAATGGTGAAGAAAGTAACAAGTAGAAGAAATAAAAATACTATTAATTTTGTAAAAATTACGGTTTGCCATTTACATTAGGCCCAGTTTGGGACTGATATGCTTTTAAGAGAACACCCACTTTTGTTTGGTTGAAAAGCATCTTCAAATAACTTAAAAAGTGTATTAGTTTTTGTACAAATTGCTTTTAAAAGTTCTGAAAGCCATCTCAGACTAGGCCTAGATTTATATGCATGCATGCAAACATAATATCAAGTGTGTTTTTTTGGTCTGCTTATTTATGTGTGTTATTTTAATATTCGTGGCTGTTTTACATTAACAAGTCTCTGTATCGGCAAATATAGGTCAAAAGTTATGCAGGGCAAAATTTTCTTTTAAGCCTTAATAATGCTCTTAGCTGCTGTACTAATGAGGCCATATAAAGAAAACTATAATGTTCTTAAATCTATGAAATATTAACCCAAAAACAACTCCGTTATGATTTTTAACAAAACTAATCATCCACTTGGCAAAACGGTTTGAATTGGAAATTTTGGTTCAAAAAATGTAGTATTTAAGTGCTTTACAGTTTAAGCTATAACATGTGAGATTTTATATTGATAATGATGGTAACACGGTGTATTACGTAAAGAATGAGGATCGCTGAACAAATTAGCAAAAAATAATTCTGACATATATAAATATGATGAATTTTAATAAATATCATTTTTTGCAACTTATTGTTTTTTTTTTTTTTAAATGTCATCCATGTTTGAAACTTAGGGCTTGTTTGGTGTGGTTTTTGCTTATCCTTTTAGTTAGTAAAAAAAGAGAAACGAAAGTTGTAACTTTTTAGTAAGTGTTTGGAACCATATTTTTAAAAGAACTTAAATGTGGCAAAATGATTATAATTTTATAATGAGTAATAAAAATGTAATATTAAAGTTTATAGTGTCTTATTAACATTATCATATATTAAACTTATTCTGTATATTGGTAATGCCTTGCAAACCATTAATGACCTTTGTTTCTTGCATTATGTTTTGAAATGAATTCTCAAATTTTAGCAAGAGAGAAAGCATTTTGTGATAGAATTATTTGTCATATTTTAAGTTATATAAATAATTTCGTTGTCTCATAAAGCATACATTTGTATGACTTTAAAACATCTAATAATTGAAAGTTTTATAATAGACAAACCTTAACATTACATGCTTTCAATTCATGGGTATTTTCATAGAAACACTACTTATTTTGAGATTTAATTATGTTTATGTTAAGTGATAGTTGAAAGTATATCTTTGTTATTTGTTTTTATTCATCAAAGCCAATATAAAGGAACAATATCATGTAAAGCTACAATAATATTCTAGTGAAAAATATATTCTGGCATAACTTTAGTCACAACTTGTGTTATGGTGTGGAATAATTATTTCCAGACTTAAATTTGTCGACTTCATTGTCAAGTCGCTAAATTTTTGGATATTGTTGTCATTTCTCATTCACCAACAAACATGTTTTAATTATCAAGTACCTAAGGTTAAGGCTTTGTGGTTGATGAGATAATTCAAAAACAAATCTATCAAACTAATTAATTGAGTGCACAACATATGATTTATAATTTATTGATAAAAGAAGTGCTACTAAAGTAGTGTTTGCGGATGTAGTTTAAATTACATTTTGTAGTTCAAACTAAATTGTCATATTTTGGTTTAAATTTTGTTTTTAATAATTTAATTGTAACTATAAAATGCGGTCCTAACTCTCTTTCTAAATGCTACATATGACATTAAAGACCACGAAGAAATTAAGAGGCTTAGGCATATGACAATTTGAATCTAATGATAATTATTTATCAAACATTCCAAGGCTGCCTATGTGTATCTGAAATTTCATGTTATCAGTTTTTAAATACACAATTGCACGCGGACTAACTATAAAGAATACGTGGGAGAAAGATATTATCATGAACTGATTGTAACATGTTCGTATCTAAAAGTATAAGTTCGATATAACCTCAAGTATAAGTTTGTCTAAGTAATAATACTCAGTAAATCTGAGGTCGATCCTATAAGAAAAAAGTATTGCAAAGGTCCAATATATAAGTTTTATTATTTTTATTTATTAGTTAAAGAATTTAAGGATTAAAGTTAATTATTTACAATTTATTTACAATATTTCCACTTTTTTTCCTTTTTCCATCTTTTATCTACAATAAATCAAGAGTTACCAAGCATTTAATGTGTTAATTCATGTCTATAATACATCAAAGACTCATTTTAACAAATGCGCATGATTTCAAAATTAACTAACTAAAATTACCAAGAAAATTTACAGTTAAGCATTTACTGTGCTTTTCTTTGTCTACAAATAATCAATGTTTCAAAGCATTACCCGTACCAGCCTATGTCTACAATAAATTAAAACTTAATTTTACAAGAATTTCAGCTAAGTTAACAAGAAAATCATAAGTTTTTTAAAAATGATTTTGATATTATAACTACTTAGAAAACTTTAAAAAAACTAAAAATATTTACCTGAATTTTGCTAGAATTTTCTCTCCTCTTAGCATAAAGGAAATTTAAAAAGACATAATGAAAGTAAAAACAAACATAATTTTACTAAACATAACTATTTTACAACATAAAGCTAGAAATATTTTGCAAAAATATAAAACTAAAACTAAGAGAAAAACTAACCTAAGGGAGAAAAGAGGAGAGAATTACTCCAAATTATGGCTATGGGGGAAGTATTTATACTAAAAAAAATTCACTATTTATTTTTTATTCATTTATTTTTATTATTTTGATGTAGATTTTTTTTTTTGGTTGAATATGAGTAGGATAGCAAATTGAGGATTCTTTGAAATTTTTTTTAATATAATTTAGCCACCCAAACCTCATCTAAATCAAATCAAATTGGATTTTTGCTTAATTTTTATTATTTTTCTTTTTTTTTTTTACTTATTTTTGCCTTTGGAGAGCGCTTGATGTACTATGTAATAAGCTGCAACACGAAGCATGGCATTGGCATGGAATGCAGCTTGGATTTGTTGGATGTGCTTACTCGGACTATAGCAATGGTAGGGATTAACATGGGGGAAGAAGAGGTGCTGAACCATTGGATTGTTCTTGCGTATGCTCATCTAATGGTTATAGAGACGTGCTTACGTAGAGTTAGATGCAGCGGATTCTTAGAGGGGGACTTGCATGTGTGGACGGGTTGAATAAGTTGGGCGGTCTGATCTAACGGCTACGGGGGAGCCACGTGTCATACTTTGTTTTTTTTTTTTATTTTTTATTTTTCATGCATTTGCGGTCTATTTTTGCCTATTTTCGTGTCATCTTGCTCCATCTTTCTTCTAGATCTCAAATCTAAAATAAAATAAACAAAATAAAATTAATTATTTTACAACCATAATTTTACATTAATTTTAAAAATAGTTATTTTATAATAAAACACACAAAACACATTAAAAATAAATAAAAATTTCAAAAACTAACAAACCTTAACAGGGATATTATTTAAGACTCGGGAATATTTTTATTAATTATTAGAAGTATTATAAAGCATATTTACAAATTAAAAACTTATTTAAAAATATTTTAAGACTCAACATAAAATCACACAACATTATTTTTATAGTTTTGATTATTTATAAACTAATTAAATACTAAACACACAAAAATGATTCTAAAAATTACTAAAAATACTATTAAACATAAAAACATACTAAAAACATATTTTTAAGCATATTTTCTCACAAACACATCAAAAATACTAATTAAGACACAAATGCTACAATTAAGGATTTAATGAGAAATGTTGATGCAAAATGATTGATTTTAGCTTTAAGAAATATGCATTTTCACAATCTCATCACACTTCCAACCAGCTCATTGCTAGTCCTAAGCAATTAAAGTGATAAAACATTAAAATAGACCAAATGATTGATTTCTTTAGCAGCTTGTCACTCCTTGCAGAATGTCTTTAGGTGTTGCTTTAGAATCACGACTTAAAATAAAATGTAGATATTATTCAAGTTTATGGTTCATTTGAAGAGTATGTCTCATATTTAAGATGGATTTTCCCCTGTGTGTGCTATTTTGTTACTAATCATTACATATAAACCAGATAAGTTTATACTAATATAAACTAATTTATTTTAATAAAATATTATAAGTTTGATTTTCATTCCTCTCCCCACTAATGTAGAATAGCAATAAATTAATTACCATTAGGACTTTATTATAAGGTTAGGGTAAAAGGGTAGAATGAAGGATAAATTTGAAGCTTGATTGGCCCATAGAACACATACATTATTCTCAGACCTTTAAAATATACAAATTGTTTCCCAACTAACAATCCCATACTTGAAATAAACTTTCACTTGTCATCATTTTTTGTTCATCTTCTTTTTATTTTTCATTTTTTTCATCTTTATTATTTTTTGAATTTTTTATTTTTCTCTTTTATTTTTTGAATTTACAGACTTACAAAATAAAACACAATTCCATACATAACTCCTTTCCATCCTCCTATAACATTAGCATAACCCAAAATACATTCAAACTGATCATATGTCTTATGAGTGAAAGGTAAAAAGAAAGGATATGAAATTATTAAAAAGACTAAGCTAAAATTTTATGGGTGACAAATAAAAATGGAACATTAAGCACAACAGGGTAACTAGGATCATAAAATACATACAGGTTAGCTTAAAAGGCTCAAACGATCCAAAGATGATCTAAATTATGTCCTTAACTTAAGATTATCTAGGATTCGCCTTGAGAGGGTTCCAACAAATTATAAGATTTTATAAAAATAAACCATATTATATTAACATAAACAATCTCTAAATTAGTATAACAAATCAAAGTTCAATATTAAATGCTTAGATTTTGGGAAAAATGAATCTAAATATGAGGCTAATATAAGAAACTAATATAAGCTTAAACAATATCTGAATTTTATAAGAAGTCATGATATAGCCATGTTTCTTCATAGAATACGAGGCACATTAAAAATAAAGAAAACAAATATTTACAAAACATTTTTTTAGTTTTTTTTATTTTTTGATTTTTTAAAGATTTTTCAATTTATTTTTTTATCATATGCACATGCAAACAAACTCAAGAAAATGAAAATAATACAAACATGTTTAGGACACGTCTTAAGAATACTAAAGACTCTATAACTCAGCTATACTAAACATGTATGCATGCACACAACATGGAGAACAAAAGCATGAGTTAAAATATATGAAAGATTACATTCTCAGACCAAAACGAGATGCGTTTCAAGACTAACTCCTTCATTTAGCCATCCTGACACTAAAATAAGAATACAAAAGTTTTGCATACAACACATTATTTTTTTTTATTTTCCAATTTTTTAGGGTTTTTTAAAAGTTTTTTTAAGAACAAGTCTCATTTTAGAGACACAAAAAATAGATTTAAAATTGAAAAATTTTGGCACAAACTCTCTCCCCCAATCTAAATTGAACATTGTCCTCAATGTTTAACAGGATTAAGCTAAAAGAGCAACAACATATATATACAAGAATGGTTATTTAATACACACAAAGAAAAATAAACATAATATAAACAAGCATGCTGTAGGTAAAACCAAAAGATCAAAGAATTTAGAGAGAGATGTAAATCTAGTTTGCTCTTCCCGCTGAGTTTTGAAATCGCAGTGTTTGCTTCGGGGTGATAACTTATATTTTCTCGAGCAATTCCTCAATAGTAAGAGTAGAGATCAAAATCTTTCTTCTTGACTCCATAAGAAAGTTCTAATCCATAGCATTATTTAGAAAACTTAAAAGACCATCGAAAAAGCAATTTACATTAAGCACACCTATTGGTTTATTAAGAATGCCTAACTGATTCCAACTAACAATGACAAACTTTTCTTCTAGAGTTCATAGGCCTCCTGGTAAAACAATGACAGTATCTGAGTGACGAATCATAACTTTGATACGTTCAGGCATTTTTTTGACTATTTTCTAGGTTCCTATGATTTCACCACAAAGATTATCTTGAACAAGAATACGAGGAATAATACCTAGGACTCCTGCTATTTTGGCAACAGCTGCAACAATTCCTATTAAACTAAGACTACCCCCTCCATACAACAGGTTTATCTTTTCTCAACCAAGACTTGAGTCACTAAAAATTAAAATTCAAGGAGTAATCAAAATAATATACTTTAACACACCATGTTTTTGATCCTGGCTCAAATCTTCATGGCTTCACACTACAAGGGAAACACTTATAAAATTTATTAGTCCAACAAAATGATAAAAATAAAAAGGAACTCACAATTATGAATGTTGGTCCATGTGGCACATGTCTATTGGTCAGGTCACAACAAGTAGTAGGTCGGTATGTTAGAAGGGTAGATTATAAATTGTGTGAAGTGGTCATTAATTTTTGAATGTAATAAAACAAATGTTTTTCTTTTTAGTTGTCAACCAATAAATAAGTTGTGTCAAAGAGAAAATGTTCTTGGATTGTACTCGGGTCTTGAGGCTAGGAAGATTGATGAGTAAAGAGAGAGATTGGTTGCAACCTAGGTTAGTAATTTTAATAAATTAATTAGAAAACTAGAAAATAAAAATAAAACATTAAAACTTTTTAAGAATTCACTTGTGTCTAGAAATAAATTTTAAAAATTAAAGAAAACATAAAAACAACAAAACCACAACTTAATATAGCACATTTAATTTTAATCATACATCTGTCATCATTCTTATTCTAACCCTCAAGACAGCTTAATACAGCTACATAGAAACATAGGATGCTTACATCATAAGGAAAAATATTCTTAACAAATGAAGTGGCTCCAACTAGACATAGCTACATAGTTTTCTTAACAATTTTCTTGTTGTCATCTCACACTGTATATATTCTGAAAAGATAAAAATATATGGGATAAGCGACAACATGCTCTATAGGGAAACTATTACTAACCATGCAGATTTATTACTTACCACATTAAACCTGCATGATTAGTTTAATCATAATATTATTTATAACAAATCCATGGATGCTCTACAATTAAATATTACCATGTTTCTATATTATATATAATTAAATAATGTCTTTGGGCATCCACAAAGAAATTGAGAATCACGTCTCTCTACTCAACGAAACCCCAAAGAGCGTGCTTGATTATTCAAAGCTAACGATCTGAGAGTTATCTAGTGGAGGGACGTCGAGTCTTGGATCCTCACCAAGATGTCTCCTATACAGTGTGTTTGGAGACTTTTGACCCAAGAGAGCACCGGTGCCTCCCCCTCTATTTACCTTTTAAGGTATACATGCCCATGGATGTAATCGACGCCCTTTTCATGCCTCACCATCCTTTCATATCCTCATCGCTCTGCATAGAGTTCATATTATCTAACCATACTTCTCAAATTGTATCAAAACATTTCATATCAACTTGACCTCACTGTACATTACAGGACAGGTCTAGAGTATTGTGTTTCCAAATGACATACATATAATAATATTTACAAAATAATATATAAATTATCTTGAAAACCAAATAATCAATTTTAATTAAATAAAACCTCCTAAAAGTTGAGTAATAGAACCCTACCTCATTGACAAATTATTGACAGATAACTTCTAACTTAAAAATTAAAAACAACAAAGCCACAGTTTAATGTAATACCTTTAATTTTTAGTATTATAAATCTGTCATCATCATTATTTTAACCCTCAAGATAGCTTAATATAGTCAAATAGAAACATACTCCAATTGGACATAGCTACATAGTTTCCTTAACCATTTTCTTGTTGTCACCTCATACTGTATATATCTTGAAAAGATAAAAACATAGGGATAAGTGACAACATGTTCAGTAGAAAAACCATTACTCATATTTTGGTTTTATTACTTACCACATTAAACCTACATAGTTAGTTCAATCATAATTATATTTATAACAAATCCATTTTTTATATAACTGGAGGATGCTCTACACTGAAACATTACCATGTTTCTATATTATATAATATCATACATAATTAAATAATATTTTTGGGTATCTATAAGAAAATTGAGAATCACGTTTCTCTACTTAATGAAACTCCGAAGGGCGTGCTTGACAACTCAAAGCTAACAATTTGAGAGTTATCAGGTGAAGGGACATCGAGTCCCGGATTCTCACCAAGACATTTCCTGTACAGTGTGTTCTAAGACTTTTAACACAAGAGAGCGTCGATGCCTTCCCCTATTTACCTTTTAGGGTACACGTACCTAAGGATGTAACCATCATTCTCTTCACGCATCATCATCCTCTCATGTCATCACCGATATGCATATAGTCTGTGTTATCTAACCATGCTTTCAAATTGTATCAAAACATGTCAAATCAACTTGATCTCCTCGTATATTACAGGACAAGTCTAGAGTCTTGTGTTTCCAAGTGATATACATATAATAATATTTACCAAATAATATATAAATTATCTTGCAAGCCAAATAATCAATTTTAATTAAATAAAACCTTACAAAAGTTGAGTAATAGAATCCCTATCTCATTGGCAAATTATTGACAGAAAACTTCCAACTTGTTACCACTACCATGTAAGCTCCAAATACGTCCTTAACCTTAATACGTATAAACATCGTAAATTTAACTTAAAGACTAATTATATAATCATTTCAATTTATTTTATTAGTGTGCCTTGTGTTTAACATGCTCAAAATATACACATTAATTTTATCACAAATTTTAATGAAAATATAAATAAAAGTAAATTTTATTTTGAGTACAAAATATATTAAAATTAATTTTAAAGCAAATAATTCATATTTTCAAATTAGACAAATAATATGTTTGATATTAAAATAAAATATCTTGAAATCACAAAATTTAGAAATTTTAAACAAAATCGTTAAATGCTTTATATTATTAAAACAATAACAAACTAGTAGTTGTTCTTGTCCTAACGGTTTAGTCTTCTACTACTATACTTGTTAAGTCAGGTGTTCTAATCTTCGCTGGCACAAAACAGCATTTTTTGGAAAATGACAACAGATAAAGAAAAAGACAGTTTTATTTTCTCTTCAATTTGTGATGTCATTTTTGGCTTTTAATGTCGTTTTTCACTTAGGTTTTTGAACAACCAAAATTATTTCTCCTCCGAATCCAACCAAAAATCATGTTTCTAACGTCAATCTAAGTGCAAAAATATTGTATATTCATCTAAAATCCTCAAAAAACTAGTTTCTAGTAATTTTTATACTCAAATCACAATTTTAATCCAAAGTTTAAATTAAGAAGATTATTTACCTCAAATCTTTGTTGAGACCATATTTTGATTGTGAAAATCCCCTTGTTTCCGTGCTTGTTGGGATCGTGGATGGTTGTTTTAGTGATTTTGTTGAGAAAGTGAGTTGGTTTTGATGTTTGGGTTTCTTGGTTCTTCTTTGTGATGATTGCCGTAGGTGTAAGAAGAAGAAGAAGAAGAGGTAAAAGACAAAGCCAAAAAGTAGTCTTTATATTATTTTCTTGCTTTTAGACTTTTGTATTACCAAATGGGTAGGTATACATAAAGAGTCTCAATGTTGCAAATTTAAAGTTTGATGAACAGGAGGTATTACATCGTGTAGTAAGAGCAAAAAAGAAAGAGAAAGAAAAAAAAAAAACAATAATCGTAATAATAATATTGATTGAAAAGAAATGGAAGACAAAGTGTAAGTTAGTTGATGTTTATGGCAATGATGCTTAGAGCATTATCTGAGAGGGTTGCCAACTTGCCATGATTCACGTAGAAGCTTAAGAGTAAAAGCCAAAATAGAATTTGGGTAAATTATAAGAAGTATAGTGGCATTTTGATAATTTCATAAAATATGTATATAAAACTTTTAAAAAATAAAATAAGTAAAATTAGATATATTTGTGATAAAATAAAATTTTACAAAATTTATATTGACACCTTAATAATTAAATTAACATAATTAATATTCATTTAAAATAACGGAATGTTACATTAGTTTTCTCTAGTGTACTATTCTTGGTTCCAATAAAAGTTTTCGAGGTTTCTTCCCTAATTCTTCTTCGCATGTTCTTGTTCTCTATTTGTGAATTGGTTCTGTATTTGAATCTTGACTGTTTGAAGAGTGATTTCTCATGAGTGGTATCAAAGCTATTATGATGATATCAAGAAGTTTAATAGCAAAAACGACTTCTAAGTTTGGCAATTAAAGATGAGAGCCCTTCTAGTTCAAAGGACATAGTTGAAGCTCCTGCTGGGAAAAACAATTTTCCATCGACACTTTCTGATAAAAAAAGAAAGAAAAAAATTCTTGATAAAGCATATAATGCTATGATTTGTGCGTTTTGAGGGAAGTTTCCAGAGAGAAATCAGCAACTGCAATCTGAGCAAAATTGGAGAATCCCTACAATAACAAAATCTCTTGCAAACAGGCTACACTTGAGGCTTTGTACTCTAAAAATACGATAGAATTCGTCAATGGAGGATCATCTTGATACATTCAACAAGATCATCTTAGATCTTAAAATTAAGAATACAGACATCAAGATTGATATGATGAAGATCAAAGCGTGACTTCTGTTGAGATTGCTTCCCTCAAAATATGAAGTTTTAGATGATATGTTGGTCTATAGACGAGATACTCTAACCCTAGAAGAGGTTCTAACGGCTTTAATGGCAAAAGAAATGAAGAAGAAATCAAAGCAAAAGGAAGAGAGGCAATGGTGATGATCCTATGGCTTGAGGTGATCCTGAGAAAAGAAAAAAAGATAGAGATGGAAGCCAAGATCTAAGTCAGGATTCAAATGGAATTGCTTCCGATGCCACAAGGAAGGACATCTCAAGAGAGATTGTCCTGAGAGAAAGTAGAAGAAAAAGAAAAGGAAAGATAGTGACAGCAACTATGGTGACGTCTCTATAGCCTCCGATGGTTATGAGTCTGCAGACGTCTGTATTTCTGCAGAAATGAAAATTGAGACTAAATGGGTATTGGACTCAGGATGATCAAACATACATATCCTTCCAAGCACCAGTTCAATGACTTTCAAGAGATCAGTAGAGGAAAGGTGATTATGGGGGATAATGCCACTTGTTAACATACATGGTTAGTTGCTCCTAAGTCAAACACCAAGGTTGAGAACTCTTATTGTACTTCTTTTTGTTGCTCTTAGAAGAAATGGCTTCCCCAACTTTTGCCTCACCACTTTTTGCATTTTGAATAGATTCATATTTCTCGAGCTTGTTCAACAATTGGGTGAACCCGATGTGCATGTTGTTCATAATGTTGATAGTCTTGAACTGCTGCAAGGTGGGACTTAGACTCTCTAGGATCATACCAACCTATATTTCCTCATCTGTTGTCGCTCCATCAATCTCAGGCTCATGAAGATGTTTGATCATGTTAAGCACATGGATGCAAACGGGAGTAAGAAGCACTTTAGACATTCCAGCAGAGAAATGGCACTTGGATTTCTGATTAGCCTTCTGCCAACGAGCATAGACATCTTGATCTGCTACTCTAACATTTTTGTAGGGTCTGGAAGATGCTCTTCTAGAAGGATGAACTTGTAATCGTTATTTACGAGCATTGGGTTCATGTTACTTTTTCATTTGGTATGGCTCTCGCTAGTAAGTTGTTCAAGTGTAGTTAGGTTGACAATAAGATTAGATATATTGCAAGGAAAATAAATAAATAAACATTCAATTTGCATGCATGAATATCACAAGCAAATGATATATGTTTTTGGCATAATAAATATGATACAGAGATGTACATGACAGATACATAAAACTTGCTTACTAATTATTGCCAACGATAATTTTATTTACTACAAATATAGGGTAGGTTATCGACCACTTTGTTAATTGTCCTGACATGTCTAGCTTTTGAAAAACTTGCCTTAGAAGATGACTTGTCGAGACTATTATTGGATGAGATTAGAAGTATGCTCGCAACTTTAGAGAAGCCACGATCAAAGCCAATGCTAGTTTTTCCACTTCATGGTAACTATTTTCCACGTCCAATAGTGCTTTGCTCACACAATAAATTGGCAACTGCATTTTTTCTTCTTCTCGGATCAACACCACACTTACCGCATGTTCTGAAACTGCAAAGTAAAAGTACTTTGAACTCCCCCAACTAGATCTACCACGGGGTCCAACAACTATTTCATCACATGCTGGTAATTAATACATTATTACCTTCATTGATTATTTCAGTGTAGATATATCTGTTGAAATCAAAAGATGAGGCATTTAAATCTTGAAGCAATGGAGGACTATGGTTGAAATCAGTCTAATAAGAAGATTAAGAACCTTAGGACTGATAATGGTCTCAAATACCTAACAGATTTGTTTACTTACTGTGAAGATAATGGAGTTAGGAGGCGCAAAACTGTTAGAAAAACCCCTTAGCAAAATGGTCTTACCGAGAGGGTGACAGACGTTGCTTGAGATTGTTAGATGTTTATTATCAAATGCCAATCTGTCCATGAAGTAATTTTGGGGAAAAGCTGTCCACACAGCTTGCTATTTGATTAACAAGTCCCCTTCGGCTGCCATTGCTTTTAAGACTCCGCAGGAGCTTTGGTGTGGCAAACCAGAAGAGTATGGAAATATGAAGTTTACTATACCATAAGTTAGTCTACAAAAGTGTCAACCTAACATCTCAGGTTTCGTAATTGGCAGCCCTTTAAGACCAAAATTTTGATTAGTTACTGATTTCGCTTGTTACTCTCTTGTAATTGTGCCAAGTTGTTTTCAGCTCCATAATAAAAGTGTTCATTCTACCGAAGTTGCGCATATCATGACTGCTCCAAATAAGGAAGAGGTAGTTTGCAAAAAAATTAGAGAGACTGAAGTGACGGTAAAGCTTTTTCCTTCTTCCCCATGTAGAACCAGGCCGGTGATATATTTTGATCTTCTCGATTAAAATGTCTTGTGCAGTGGAAAGATCATTAAAAAAAAATAATACTTGCATGAGACTTCCCCTTGTTAAGATACTTGGGTTTTTGAATCGTCGGTTACAACTAAAGATACTAAAAAAATTATTCATATTCGGTGAGAAAAATTGCAGCAAAACGTGTTTAAAGTGATTTTTTTTTTTAGTGAGCTAGTGAACCAAGCATTATTAGCATTTTTTGGGAAATTTATTTTGTCTCATGTCCTGAACTTTTGCCTATAATGCAACTTTACATATTATTAGTATAAATTTACTTTTCATACCTTGTATTTTAGATTTATTTAAATGATATACTTTTAGTTTTTTATCTCATTAAATTTATACCTTTATATTAGATTTATTCTATGACTTTATATCTTTTTTTTATCAATCTTCAATTTTGACTTAAAAATTTGTTCAAAATACTATCAAATTGAAAAATAAGAGAACTTTTAAAAACTTAAGAAACTTTATATTAAAGTTTTTAACTTAAAAAATGTATAAAGACCCTAAAATGTGTTATAATTTTGTCATTTTAAAGGTAAAAATCAACTATTAAATGAGGTAAGGTATATATATATTTTTTCTTTTGATATAAAAGGAGAGGAAATGCCACCTACTTTTGGGTAGACTAAGCGTGACTCGAACCCTCGACCATAGAAAGACTTACAACCAATTAAGCTATCTTCACTTGTCAAGGTATAGATTTATGTATTAGATCTAATTTGAAAGTATATATTCGATAAAATAAAAACTAAAGATATATATTTTGAATTAATCCAACGTATAAAAGAGATAATATCCTTTTTCCCTGTGGATTATTAGTAATAATTTAATTGATTACATCCTAAATGATAAACTGCTACTACTACTTCCATCATCACCGCCGGGATTGGTGGTACCATTAAGACGTTGTTACTAGGAAAGAGGTAAAGCTATTTCAGTTTATATAAACCGCTCTTTTATTTTTATTTTTTTTAAAAAAAAAAACATTGGAGGATTTCTTTTGTAGAGGTTCTATTTTCATGTATACTAGAATCCTTATCATTAAGGCTTCCAATCTAAGGCTAAATTGACGTGCTAATGACAAATTTAATATTTGTGTTAAAAAAATCTCCAATGTAAATGTCATTTTTAATCTTAAATTTGCTATATGTTAAACTTTATGGTAAATTTACCACAAATTATAACATATGACAATTTTAGCATTTGACACCTATTGATTAATACATTGATTTTTTTTTCACTCAATCATTAATCTTCAAGTCATTTTAATATTAAAAGTTTACTTTTATAAGTTTTAAAGCTTAATAATTAGAGTTAAATTCATAAAAGTCCCTAACTTTCGTTCTCTTTTTAAAATCAGTTCATGTACTCAAAAGTGTTTTAACTTAACCTTGAACTTTTTCCTTGTCTCAAATTTAGTCCTTCAGTTATATTCTATTAAATTTTAGAAAAAAAAAAGTGAGGATTATTTTCACAAATCCCCCTAATTTATGCACCTTATTTCACTTTGTCCCTAATCTTTTGAGATCGGTTAAAACACCCCCATAAACTATAAAAAACTGGTCACTTTTCCCCCTTTGTCCAATCCTTTCTATATCGATAACAAAAATACTGACATGGCATGTAATTAATTAAATATTAACAAATTATATACTTTTTATTCAAGCTTAATAAATTGTATTAGAATTATAATTAAATATATATATATAATTAAATATTAGAAAAATATATTTTATTTTTAATGTTTTTCTAATTTTTTACTCTTTCCCTTCTTCGTCTCTCCCTCTCTCTTAATTTCCCTCTCTACTATAAACAGCTTTCATGTTCTTCACTAAAGAATTTACATCACTTGATAGACTTTTCTAACAATGATAACAAGCCCATCCTTAAACCAAAATACCTATGCCATTTAACACCAAGCTAGAACAATTTAAGAAACTTAGCATCTAGTTTTTTTGGTCAACAGCTCATAGACGATGGGAATCACATATAATTCAAACCAAGAAACTAGAAACAAAAATTCGCACCAAATAAAAACTTATATGGTTAATGAACAAGGTAAAAAAACTCAAATAAAGAATCTGAAACCAGTATAACCTCGCCTCTCCCACCGCACTGCCACCAACCCACCCTTTGTCGCCGACGCCGTTTGCCCCCCACCAACCCACTACAGCTGCCCCACCTCTATCACATCCCCAGCCCACATAGTTGCTCTACACCACCTTGTCGCCGACTAGATTCAGAGAGAGAGAGAGAGAGAGAGATAGAGAAAGAATATAAAAGAGAATAAGGAGAGATATTGATAGGAAGGAGAAAGGGGAAAATAGGAAAAAAAATCAAAATAAAATGTACTTTTTTAATATTTAATTATTTTAATATATTTTTTAATATTTTAATAACATGTTACGTCGGCAATTCCGTTACCGATATGGACGGAATTGGATGGAGGGGACAAAGTGACCGACTTTTTATAGTTCTGGCAGTGTCTTAGACGGTTTTAAAAGATCGGGGGCAAAATGAAATAGGGTATATAAAATTTATGAAAATATTCTTAATTTTTTTCATCTAAAATTTAACAGAATATAACTAATGATGGACTAAATTTGAGACAAAGGATAAAGTTCAAGGGTTAAAGTCAAACTTTTTCAAGTACATTGACTAATTTTAAGAAGAGAAGAAAATTCAGGACTTTTGATGAATTTAACTCTGATAATTATGACCAAAAATAGATATAATATTTAAATTAGCATTATATATTGAAATATAAAATAAAATAGCACATCAAACGTTACATTGATATTAACATTTGCGTTCAAAATGCAATGCCAATGGTCTTACTTTTATAGCTACAAGCAAATTGCATTTGACCTCGTGCGTACTGATGGACGGAGTATATGTATTGATAGATATAGATATAGACATAGACATTGGTTATTGCAAAATTCATATATTAAAAAAAATATCATAATCTATGTCAACTAATGTTACGTGCAACGCAAGAAACAAAACCTCCTGCTTCAATGAGACAGCCCTTCAAAGGGCATATTTTTGCTTATAGAAAATCACCGTAATTTGTGAAATGAAAAGGAGAACCATTATTCTTCAATTCTGCGTGTAAGGAATTGCATTTTCAGTGTTGGGTCAGATCAAGAAATCGCAGAATACATGTCCGAAATTGCTTTGGCAAAGCAGGCTTTAGCTTGCGGCCTCTTAATCTGTAAAAAATTCAAGTCAGTATATTTTTCATACTCTTCCATCCATGCTTTGTTAGGCAAAAAAAAAACCCAGTAGTTACATACATTATTCTTTCATACATGTAATTCCTAGCTTTTCTTTGTTTTTTTTCCCTTTCTTCTTTCTTGACTTCCAAACGTTGCATTAGAGAGTTATCCGCCCAAAGCTAAATAAGCAAGACAAGGAATATGAAGCTTACCTTGAAAGTTGGAGTGAGAAGGTCATTTTCCACGGTAAACGGTTCGGGAACCAAAGTTACGGCCTTTGCAAATTCAAAGCCTCTCAGCTGTGGACAAAAAAGAAACATCAAGCAAATTGAACAACCCATTGCTCGCGCTGAAGCATTTACACAGATTAACTTGAAAAGACAGATTACCTGAGCATCCCTACCAACAGCATCCATTTCCGCCAGAACAGCTGACCTCGCTCTTGGATCATTGCATAGTTGTCCTAGATCTTCATACTGCATATATGCATTAAGAGTTAATAACAAAATAGCAATAACCCTGCCTGATTTTGCAGGCATTCAAAATCATTTGTGGGCCTTGCATCTTTCAGAACACACTATTCTTACGCCAAAAAAAAAAAAAAACCAATACATGCCTCCAGTGATCATGGCAGTAACTAAATCCGCTGCTCATTTAGCATAGAGAGGAGATGCCATTTTGGATTTCCGATTGGAACTCAAAAGAAATGAATGTTAAAAATGTCCTATAAAGATACTAAGCGTCAAAAAGCAATGCAGATTCAATTTTTTCTTTTTTTTTTTTTTTAGCGCGGATTCAATTTATTATGAGTACTCAAAGGAACCACCTTTATGCCTTCTGATGCAGCCCACTCTTTCAACACCTCTGGGTCCACTGCAACTACTGCTACTAGGCAGGAGTTCAAGCTGTCGCCTAAAGAAGTGGCAAAAGAGAATTAAGACATCGGGAAGAACACATTACTGGAAAGGTTTTATTTGCAAAACTTATTTTCCTTACCGTATATGAAACATTGAGAAACGAATTTGCACTTGGCATAGACATTCTCAACTTTCTCGGGTGCTATATACTCTCCCTGTGCCAACTTAAAAATATTCTTTTTCCTGTCAAAAGTTAAAAAATAGCGATCATTTAGAACAAATGTGCAGCCAGTCCATCTATCAACATTCACAAACAAAAATTGCAAAAGACTTGTAGAACATCACCTATCAATAATCCTAAGTCGACCTCCGGGTAACCACAATCCAATGTCTCCAGTATGCAGCCAACCATCATCATCAATTACTTCCTTCCTGTTCAATTTAACTGTCAGTTGAATCAACATTACTAGACTAATTTAGCGTAAAGATAATCACACAATGAAGATGAATACGTTTGAACTTCGTCTCTATAATAGCCTTGGAAAACAATGGGACCCCTGACACAAATTTCGCCACGAGGATGAGGTTGATCCTCTGAGGTGTAATTCATTTCAGGAACATCCACGAGTTTTATTTCTGAAAAAGAAATTAAAAAAAATTAAAAAACAGTACTAGAAAAAGAAAAGAAAAGATAGAAAGAAGAGTTGCAAGTTTGCTGATCCTACCATGCAATGTCTGTGGGTCTTTTCCTTGCCTTCTGATAATATAGGATGATTTTCTTTCATATGTTTAAAGGGAAAAGAGTTAATAACTCACCACAAGCAGAACTAGGTGACCCAACATGACCAGATAAGGTATCGCCCTCATCCATCATGCTTATAACGCAAGAAGTCTCAGTCATACCATATCCTTCAATCACCTCACATCCAAAGCAACTGCAATTGTGGTAACATGTGCAATTGAATATAAATTTCTAGCCGTTAAACACACACATCATATTAAATAAACATAGAATCAGACATAAGATTGTATCCTGCAAGTTGGTCAGACTTACACCCTTAAAAAGTCCATGACATCAGGGGACAGTGGCGAAGCACCTGATCCCATAAAACGAACTCGTCCACCAAGCTTTTCCCTTATTTTGTTAAATACTAGTCTATCCCATATTGGAGATGGATTTCTTCCTGAAAATTGAGGAATAATAGACAAGATACCAAATTATTAATCATATTTATGCGCTAGAGGACAGAATAAGATTGGGTTCCAAAATATTTTTTCTTTACTTCAATTGCAATCTTAAATTTAAAAACAATGAATGATAAGAGGGTAATAGAAAACTGATGCAAAATTCTGAGATTGTCCAAGTATTAGCATGTTTACCACTCATTATGGCCTGCCTCTTGGAGTTGTAAGCAGCTCTGAATAGTTTCTCCCTTAGAGCCCCAGAAGTCTTTACAGCATTTGAAATTCTGTGACAATCATTTACTAAGACAAGACAAAAAAAAATATATAGAAACATTTTAACGCCACTCAACAATGATTACCCAGCATATATTCGATTATACAACCGAGGAACACTGACAAAAATTGTAGGTCTTAGTGCGGCCATGTCATCCATCAGTTTCAAATTGTCCTGCAAAGAATTAAGGATTATAAGAACCTCGCATGAGGGAAAGATAATAATGATATATCTCAACCTTTCTACAAATCCAAGATCATTATACCTCAAGGAAAACTTTCTGATTCAACTATTAATGAACATTTATAGATATGAAGAGGAATTTAAGTTCTGTAAAAAATCAAACTGATTATTGTCCTTCACTGAGACTAACAAGAAGCACGGGCATCTAGATATTAACAGAAAATTAAATTAATAGTCGCCTAAAACTTAGATAACCACATTCAGAGACAACTCAATTATCATGCTCGTATACGTTTCTGACAATTACACATAAAGAAGAACATAATTTATAGCAATAGGGGAGATTATTAGAAGGAACCAGCAGACAAGAAGTTCAGAGTTTGCCATATCATCAACAAGGCATCCAAGAAGAAGAGTAAACAAATGCTTTAGACAGCATAGGAAGAAATTTTAGACAGGATATTCAGCAAGAGATCACTTACCCCCTGGTAGAAACCAATAGCAACGCCAAAGTATGCCGAGATGATTTGATTAGTTCGTTCAAAGATGTGTGCCAAAGGAAGATAGGATATGTAACTGTGAAAATAAAATGCAATTCAAAAATCAATCCGAAGGCCTTCATAAATTAAAGAATTTTTATTAACTAATTAAAAATTTATATAACTCAGCAACTTACACATCAGAGGGATAGAATTTGATTGCGCGACTGAATCCAGCAGCACTTGCAATAAAGTTTCCATGTGTCAATACAACCCCCTTGAAATTAGAGAAGATAAGGAAAAAAGAAAAAAAAAGTGCACCATTTAGTATGCAGCTCGACGTAGAGCAAGGTAACAGAATTTACAATATAACGACGTTTAGCCACAGAAGGAAAAAGCTGCAATTCATTGAAGTTATTATGACTAATTACCTTTGGTGTTCCTGTAGTACCACTGGTGTAGCATATTGTTGCAATATCTTCAGGCTTAGGAGGGCACAAGGGTTGCAGCTTACTGCGGCCCTAAAAGAAAACTATCTGTGAGGTTACAAGACAAAAATGTTTCAACCAAATAAATTGTAAGGTTGGACCCTAAAAGAGGAAAAGACTAAAAAGGGATATTAAATCTGAGTTTCCATTCTAGAAGACGACCAATAATTGAAGGTGGTATGCAGGTCAGATAAAGTATCTTATTCGAAAAAGAGATCACAAATTATTGAGAACGAAAGCAAGTGAGTGAGAATTGAAATGAAGACGGTTCACTTTAGTGAGCAGGATTGACCTTAGAAAGCATTTCAAGAGTACAAGAGAAGAATGCAATTGTCTAGAGAAACTAAACCAAATATACGAGATAGGAGCATCAAGTAGTAAAAAAGATAATAAAATAAATTAAAAAAATGTAAATCAAAAACCAAAAAGCTTTCAATTAAATTGTACACTTTAGCTGTGATCTAATTTACCTGGCTGATGAGTTTTAAATAGGATATAAGCTTCACTCTAGTTGTAGATGGAAGTGAAGGTAAATGTTCATCCACTCCTCCCACAACCTACATCATGGATGATACAAGAGACAAACTATTAGAAAAACCAGGAAGCATCAGAACTTTCAGCTCTTACAAGCATTCATTGATTAGGGTTCAGGATTACGCACCACGACAAGGCATACAGATGGAATGTCAGATAAAAAGCTCAACAACTGCAAATTTGAGCAGAGGCACATAAGATGTATAGTAAATATCAAATCCAAGTCATAAAATACAAAATAAATGAAAAAAGATAACACATTAGACTGATATTTGAAGGCAAATCAACATGCATTGGAAAAGAGACTTATTTGTCTTCTGAATTGGACGTCAAACTAACGGCAAAAATCTTCTTTAACAGAGCTGGCAAAAATTCCAATGCAAGCACTTAAATGAGAATATGAAGAATAAACACAATTAAAAAACTCATTTTGAGATGTCCACCAATGGAAAAAAAATAGAAACAAACAGAATGAGTTGATGGGCAATGGATGTTCTCCATGTCATCTATAGAGTTTAAAACAAGAAGTTTTGATAACACATATATGGTACGGGGAAAACACTTTGAGAACAATTTTTTCATTTGAGTAAACACAGTAAAAAAAAAAAAAAAAGCTGTATGCATAACGTTTATCACATGTATGACTTGGCTCTTCCGTCTCATTTTCTGGTATGTTGTTAAAGAGATAAATTAGTAGGTCCAAAAAGGTGCTGATTTGGGAAAAGATCTGCACAGTAAAACCCTTCCAAATCCATTCGTTATGCTCGTTTTGGATAAGAAGATGGATAAGAAATCCTTGCTGCAAACGTTTGTCGTGCTCAACATGCTATTGTAAGGGCAACTGATGTTATGTCAGATACTACAAGGTAAGCAAAGGTCAAACTCACAGAGTTCAGAGTTTGTGGGACACAAAAAATTGCTTGTAAATCAGCATGATTAACAACATACTTCACCGCTTCTGGACCTGCAAATAAAAATACCATAGATTAAAGCAAGTTAAGCTAATTAGAAAACATTAAACTTTTCAACAATTAATACACAAGTACACACCAAGAGTGTCATATAAAGGAACTGAGATATATGAATACGCTGCACAAGCATGGTCCACAATCAGCCATTCCGGTCTATTTATGAAGTAAAGTCCAATGCAGGCTCCCTACAGTTACAAACATTAGTGTAATCAAATTTTCAACTTTACAGTATTACATCATATATGATCTTCCACATAAGGTATATTGGTACAAAATCTACATGAGTTTAATACATTTTGAATCATATGCCTACAATTATAGCATCGGATAAGAAATTATAATCTAAGGTCATAGAGAAAGCTACTAGTTTTCAAAAATTAATGAAATTGTTCTAAAAGAAGCAACGTTAAGAACTCTTTAAGTGTCATACCTTCTGCAGCCCATTAAGCTGTAGGCCAGAGCCGATTGCTTCCCGAGCAATTCCAGCTTCTCCGTATGTCATCCATTTGTACCTTTGGTTTCAAAGATTACAACCTTTTTATTATATGGAGAAGAATCATTCGTGCAAAAATCAACTTTATATACCAGAATGAACTCACTCTCCAACAGTTCCATCCACCTGAATTCGGGTACCTAAGTACTTGTAGTCTCGGAAAGTTTCAACTGCATGTCTGTGGGTTCATAAAAATTTTCAACCAACTTTTTGTCATTCCCCTAATAAAATAAGAGTAATAACGCAACCACCAACGGTACTAATTCCACAAGTTCGATAGAAATATTGAAGAAAACAATAAGAGTTCTTACACAAAGTTATCATGCAACGTCCCAATTTCTGGATGATCATCATATCTACTAACAAGCTTGAATGGACAGCGTGCAGATCTGCAGGGAAATAAAATGACCAAAATTCATACCGAAAATGTACCATCAAATAATTATAATAAAAAAAAAGGAAAGAAAGAAAGAAATTAAAATACCTGTACACATTCCATTTTCCTGTTTGCAATTTCTCTGGAAGAACTACACTGTAGCCTTGTGCTGCTCAAAAATTAACCCAGGAATTTTATTACACAAAATCTAATAAAAAGGAATTTAAACGATAAACTATCCGAAAAAGTGCGAGTTAATTATCAGCATAACTTTTCTTACAAGAAACAAGCATAACAAAGTGCCAATAACGTTTATCTCTCAGGAGAAGACAGAAGGCGAACAAGCATAGATATTTTCTAAGCATTTCGCTGAGAAAATAAAAGGTCAAACTTATCATCATTTTCAGCACAAAAACGCCTGTTCTGGAACAGAAAACAGGGGAATTTTCTTATGCACTCTCCATGTCATAAGTTGAGTTCTTCTTTACGGTGAAGCAAACCTATACATACACCGATACAGGCTATACACAGAGAGAGAGAGAGAGACGGACCGAGAGCGAACTCTCCGGCAGTGAGGTTGTATTGAATAGGCGAGTGCGAATCATAGGCGGCGGTTGAGGGAAGCAAGTGAGACTGAATAGCTTGGAGGCGGCGCTGCGGTGGGGATTCCATGGCCGGCCGAAGAGAGACAATCGGGGTTGAGGATTTTCTCGAGAAAATTTGGGTGAGAAGATGGTTGGCTTTGTCTGCGCAATTCAACTAGAAAAAGTATAAAAGAGAAGACAAAAAGAAATTAATTAAACAATTTAAAAAGTGTAAGAAAGAAAGATTGGGCACGCTTTTTAAGCTGTGTGATGACGTGGAAGAGTTGGGATAAGCGTCGTTCTTTGAGAGCGCGCTTATCTTACTGGCTTACCGCATTCTGCTAATTTTGCGGGGGAAGTTCAGACAAAATAATGTTCTTGTCTAAAAGTTAATAATAAATATATAAATAAACAAATAAACAAATTTGGGGTTGGTCAGACGGATTCAAGTGCCGACAGCAAATGGAATATTTTTATTTTTATACCATTCTATTAAAAAATTATACTTCAAATTTTAAATTTTAATATTTTTATACATTTATATTTTAAATTTATATTAAAATCTTATTTTTTTTCAAGCCAAAGTTTGATTTTAACTACAAAAAAAAAATAACTCCTTTTACAGAAAAACTAAAAAATACATAAAAATTTTAAGAAAAAGTTAAAATTTTTAAAATATAAAAGATATTTAAATATTTTATAATAATAAAAAACTGAAAAATACATTAAAAAAAAGTTTAAGTAAAAGTCAAAATTTCTAAAATGTGAAAGACATATAAGTATTTTATAAAATTAACTTTAACTTGAACAAGGTAAGAATTTAACAAAAATTTAAAACGTAAAAGTATAATTAAAGTTTAAAATACAAGGTATAAAATTTACATAAGCTTAAAATATATGGTGTAAAAATAAAAATAACTCATACCAAATTCTTATCGCATCACGTTTCGGATTGGGTCGAAATTTGGGCATTAAAATATTCTTTTTTTAGCATTTTAATAGTATATACTGAAAAATAATTTATTGGTAAAAATTTGTTTTCCAACTGTAAAAATTAAAAAAATAATAATTTGGCCTACATATAACGATTAAAGATATAATTCTACCACTAAAGTTCGTATCATAGGTCTTTTTTTTTTTCTTGCTAGAGGAAATTGAAATATTATTCCTTCTTCTCAGGTAGAAAAAAAATCTGTCGGAGACCTTTTTTTGGATTTAATTAAACTTTGACAAGGCCGCCAAATTTTTTTTAAAATATTATGAAAAATAAGACAAATAAACTATTTTAAAAGAGTATAAAAATTATTGGTAGATTTTTTTGGTTGAAAATTAAGCAGTTTAACTAAACATCCATGAACCATCAATTTAGTCTTTTGCAGTGGCAACAACGTAGAAGCACATAAATATATCATGGAAATAATCTACTTATTAAGTAGATAAATCGTAATAAAATAAATTTCTAATCAGGTATAACTATTTTTTACTTATCAAAATTTCACCAAATTATATACATAAAAAAATTTCAAGTCAACCCTAAAATCCCCCATGTGATCCTCGGAGTATCTCTAATGTAATGCTAAATTACCAACTTTAGAATAAAATAAGTTCGACATTTACTTACCATTAATTGATACATCGACCTTTTTTTTTAATAATTACAATATTTTCATTTTCAAATTACTTTGATATTGAAAATTTACTTTTACAAATTTAAGATTTTAGGTGTTTAGAAAGTAAGTTAGAACTAAGAGTTAGAATTGAAAGTACTGTAGCATGTGAAAGCTTAACACTGTAGCATACTTTTACTTTAATACTGTAGCATATGAGAGCTTTACATTGCTTAAATGAAAACTGATGAGTTGAAACTGAGTTTGCTAAACACCCTATTAATCCTCATGATGAAAGGTACATATAAAATTTAAATTAGGATATTATTTTTATGTTTTTTATTGGCAAATACAATATGAGTATTGGCATTGGTATTTACAATTTCAATTATACGAGAGGTTAAAAAAACATTATATCAGTCGGGCAATGTTTCCACTAAATTAAATTGCAAATCCTTTCATTTAGATTTGATTATAACCATATCTAATGTTCCGAAACAATAGTCGTAGTCCATGAAACAATAGTTGTAGTCCATGCGGTTATTGCATGGAATGGACAAAATGATTAAACTAATAATTATAGCCTAATCTAAAAAAAAAAGGTTTCTTTAATTTGAATGAATAATAATTCGTCTAATTTAAAAAGTTTGTTTAATTTCAATGAATAAAAATTGACACAGTCAAATAATTTGTTTCACCTTTTTTTTTAGATTTTTGAAAAAATGGTTCAAGTTTTATTTTCTTAAGAATTAAATATACAATTATACATAATAGTTTTGGTTATTTCTAATTTATCCTTCTATTTTTTTAGAAACTACAAAGATATCTTTTGAATTTAAAAAATATATTTCTATTTTATGCTTCGCGTACTTTATGATTAAAAAAATTGAGCAAAACCATATAACTATCTCTAAACATAGTTTATAAAAATATTTCTTAATAAATTTAAAAATCATAAAAGCCCTAAAATAAAACATCAAATTTCTAAAAAAACAATTTTTATTTTTTAAAAAAAGTTAAAAATATTTTTTAGAAATTTATTGCAAGAAAAGAAGATATTTTAGAAATAAAATCTAATAATTCAAGGACATCTTTGTCTTTTTTTCTTATTTTATCTTTCTAAAAATTTTGAAAGAGATGGAAATTAACTTTTTTTTCAAATTTAAATGATATTTTTTATTGTAATTTCTAATAATAAAGAGATAAATTGATAAATAATTAAAACTAAAATATAATTATGTAAATAATTATTTATTGTAATGAAGAATTTTTATTCCTTTTCAGAATGTACAGTGATGATCTATTTCTGCTAATATCTCAAAAAAAATAAATGAATCTGTAAATTTTTAGGCACATCTTTTAATTTTCAATTTCAGTTTTCTAAAAAAAATTGCAAGTTTAATTTCATTTTAAAAGACAACAAATTACAAGTTTATTCTCCCACTATAGCAACATGTCGTTTGGGGACTCGAATGCTTAAATTTTCTAAAAACTTGAGTTTTGAACAAAAAATAAAACCACATGAAGATAAATTTATAAGAATACTATACAATTGGAAAGCATATTTTTGAAACCATTTGAAGTTAAAAACATGTTTTAAAAATATTTATAATAAATAGCATATTTATGCATAAATAAATAAGTGAATAATTTATTTACGTGTAAATATTTATTTACCCTTTTATTATATATATAAATATGTTATTTACTTATTTATTTATGCATAAATATGCAATTTAGTGCAAATATTTTCAACATCTGTTACACACTTTAATAACTTTTGAAAAAGTATTATTTACTACAATTTACCGTTAATGAAATAGGTTGACATCATCCAAGACCGTCTAATTTTTGTTACCTATAGAAACTAATTATAAAGGGATATACTACAACGAGACCCTTCACTTTTTCTCATAAATTAAGAATTTTTTTATCCACTGGCATAAAACAAATAAGCTCACCAACAATTAACAAAAAAAAAAAAAACTTATTTGCTCTGCCCGTCTGCCTACTGTCATTGGAGGTAGTCGCAAACACTTAAAGAACTAGAAAATATTCAAATATGAGTGACCCATCCTGTTCGCAACCCATCTTCTTCTCTGTAAATTAAACTCTTGAACCCAATCCTACTCTCTTCTTCTTCTCCTTCACTCACTCATCTGAACAACCCATCACCACCAACAACAAAAAACTATCATCCACAGCCAAATTTACACCACAGGACATATATTAACATACATCAGTTCAATAACGTTAACAAATTTTTTTCCTACTCAAAATGCAAAAAAAAAAAAAAGAAAAGAAAAAAAGAAAAAAAGGAAGAAAGAAAAAAACGACCCAAAAATCCCAAATCAGACTTAGATTATAATGTTATTTACTCTAAATATTCGTGAACCCTGTTATTAACTTCAATTATTAAGGGGATATTTATCTTTCTAAACCCTTTATTTTCAGTTAATTCAAAATATATACATTTGATTCTTAGTCTCTTTAAAAATATATCTTTAGATTAGATTTAATATACAAATTTATACCTTATTTCAATCAATAATTGGTTTTGACCTTTAAAATGATCAAACTATCCGTAAATAAAATAGATAAAAATTAAAATTTTGAAAAAATAAAAAGAAAACAAAAATGAAAACACACAAAACACCTGTTTTAGCATATTTTATATATTTTTGAAATCAAAAACCTTAGTATTAAGTTTTTTTAAAATTCATAAAGTTCTCTTATTTTTCAATTTGAGGGTATTTTGGGTAATTTTTAAATCAATTTTGTATATTGATTGGAAAAGGTATAACTTTGTATATTAAATCTAATATGAAGGTATAAATTTAATGAGATCCAAAACCGAAGGTATAGTGTTTGAATAAACTTATGGTTTAAAATTAGTTCATCTATGGATTGGAAAATAGGTCGTGAAAGATTAACCGCTATAATAATCGATGTGGTTTTGGCAATGTGAGTTAGAACCAAAACTTTTAGTTGCTACAATATAAATCTTTCACATGCCATAGTGTCAAAAAATATGCTATAATATAAAGTTCTTACATGCTATAGTGTTTTCAATCAAAATTATACCTAACAAATTGGTTCTAATCAATACTCCTAAATGTCTTGTAGATTACACTTGGCGATGAAAACATCATAATGCCATAGGGTCCATTTGGTAAATAGAGTCGAATTGTGTTGATTTGAATAATTTTGATTTGAGTTGTGTGATTTGAATTGCTATATGAATTGATGTTTAGATGTGCATCTAACGTGTTAATCTAAATAGGGAATAAAATTAGAATTTATGCTTAGATAGATAATGGAAAAAGTTTTTGAATGATTAACAAATTTAATAATATTTTAATGTTTATGATATTAAAAAAATATACAATATGGATCTTATTTATTCATCTCTTTATTAGAAACACAATAAAAGAAGAATAGTCTTAAATCAGATATCAAATGAATAAGTTATAATATTTTTCCTTAAATATATGATAAAAATTTTAAATTTTACTATAGCAAATATATCTGATCCAAAAAATTCAAGGGAATAAAACTCAAAAAACTTGATTCGTTTAATTCAACAATGATTTATTTAAATTTTGGGGAAACAAAAATTTATCCAAAAGGATGCTTTGGATGTAATTACTTTCAGAAAGTGCTCCATGAGGGATATATAAATGTATTGTTTCTGATTTCATAAGATACCCAATTATTTTTGTTGCTTGATCTATTCTAGGAAGGTGCTCAGCACCTGGATTTGAATTGTCGTGCGATTAATTACTCGGCGGAGGTCCATTTAAACGGACACAAAACGGTGCTTCCAAAAGGGATGTTTAGAAGACATTCTCTTGATGTCACGGATATCGTGCGTTCCGAAGGTCTACAAGGTGACTACCCACCGTAATTGATATTATGCAGTGTGACTTAAGTTTATTGTTTCCTGTGATCATTTTTTCCCTTCTTGTCCCCTGTATCGGATATCAAAAATTTTTCTGCATGTTTATCAGGATTTAGTTGCAATTTTCTTTATCACATTTCTCACTAGCAGGACAAACACATTATCTTTTGGGTATTGTGATTCTTCGCTTTGTTTCTGCATGTTTATCAGGATTTAGTTTTCTTATCACATTGCTCGTTCTTCGCTCTATTTTCTTAAGTGGTACTTCGGATGATCATTTCTACAATATCAATACGGAAATGAGAAAAGACTCTTGGGTCAATTCTCTTGTTTATTGTTGCAGGGATAGAAACACCGGCGTATGGGATGAGGTATCAGTTTATGTTACTGGGGTGAGTTTTAATCACATGACTAGCTGGTTAGATTTATATCTGTTTCCTAAATAACTTCAATTAGTTTTGCCAAGTTTGTGCCAATTGTCTCCCTTCTCTTCTTTTTTTTTTCCCTTCCATGTGCCAATCATATATGTTGTTCTTGTTGCTTCATGTCCTGTAATATCATGGTCAAGTGTAACAAGGTTAATGTTTTGATAGAAATGCATTGTCATTTGATGCAGCCAGTAAAAATAATTGATCCCCACTTGGTTTCATCATTCTTTGATGGATAAAAGAGAGTGTATTTGCATGCTACAACGGAGTTGGTAAATATAAGTGCCTGGGTTGCGGAGTGCTCTTTGAACATCCAAGCGGCAATAGAGCTCGAAGGTAGCATGTGTTTGGTAGAGCATCTTCAGACTCAACATGTCTCAATCCCTGCTGGATCACAGATACAATATACATTTCCCCAGGTGGGTTATGGAATGATTGCGAGCAGACTCTTATGCATTTGAGAGATTCTCAAAATAGAAAATTGAATATGTGTAATTTTGATTGTCGAGCTTCTTGATTATCTATTTTTATTTGGTTTGATGTTGTTGCATCCATTAGTTTTGCCTCTTGGAAAACTGTTTTTGAAATTACTAAACAATGGGAATTGGCAGCTTTTTCTACAAGCCTAATTTATGGTGGCCCAATGGCATGGGAAAGCAATCCTTGTACAATGTTGTTATTACCGTTGATGTAAAGGGTCATGGAGAGTCTGATTCATGGAGCCATTTATTTGGATTCCGCAAAATCGAGAGCCGTATTGATAGCGCCACAGGTGGAAGGTAAGGTGTATAATCTTGCAATTTGGTAATTTTCAACTTCCGCGTTCGGTTCTTCGTTTAGAATTGGACATTCCTTTCCTCTGTTTCTTTTGTATAATTTCCACATTTTTTCGTCTGTAGGCTGTTCAAGGTCAATGGGCAACCTATTTTTATACGTGGGGGTAACTGGATATTATCAGATGGGTTACTTAGGCTTTCAAAGAAGCGTTACAGCACCGATATCAAGTTTCATGCTGATATGAATTTTAACATGCTCCGCTGTTGGGCTGGTGGATTGGCTGAGAGGCCAGAATGTTATTATTATTGTGATCTCTATGGTCTCCTCTCTACACTAATCTTGCTTTGCATGCATTCTTGGGCTGAATGTTGTGGGGAAGGGAGAACTCAAGATGACTTGTGGCCTTCCAGTCAAAATCCCTGTAGGTTAAGAAGGAAGTGTATTTCATTTCTACCATGAAAAATACAAGAGGAAATTTTTTTTTGAGGCTTTTGCAAACTAGATGAAGATAACGCCTATAATTGGTGTATAAGTGGTATTCTTTGTAATGACTATCTTCTGTTTCATGTGCTATGGCTCGGCTTTCTGGTACTTTAATTTTAGTTATCATAATTTAGAAAAATGACATTTGAAGATGACTCAACTGGGATGATTCTGGTTTGCATCAGATAGACTGGAACCTAAAGTTGAGCTTTGCAAGTCCAGATGCAGTTTCTATTATATTGTGGTGGTATATCGGCTGTGAAGTTGGCAGTACATGCTCTGTAATGCAACTGGTTGAATTTTGTAGGTCTGGCAAGAGTTTTGGATTACTGGAGATGTTGATGGACGGGGTGACCCAGTATCAAATCCAGATGGACCTCTGGACCACGACCTTCTCCTGCTTTGTGCTAGGGACACTGTCAAGCTTCTAGGGAACCATCCTAGTCTTGCCCTTTGGGTGGGTGGATGGAAATGAACAAATTCCACCAAAAGACATCAACGCAGCATTGAAAAATGACCTCATACTTCATCCTTTTTTCCAAAATGTATTAGACGAAAAAGACAAGTCCGCTACAGATTTATCCTTGGGATTGCTTGATGGTACACGCATTTACATCCAAGGATCCTTGTGGGATGGATTTGCAGATGGAAAGGGAGGGTGGACTGATGGTCCTTATGAAATCCAATGTCCTGAAAGCTTCTTCAAAGATGATTTTTACAAGTGTGGATTCAATCCCGAGGTTGGTTCTGTAGGTATGCCTGTTGCAGCTACCATCAGAGCAACAATGCCTCAAGAAGGATGGCAGATTCCATTGTTTAAGCTTTCAAATGGTTATATAGAAGAAGTTCCAAACCAACCCCATTTGGGAATACCATAAATACATTCCTTATTCAAAACCAGGCAAGGTTCATGATCAGATTTTACTTTATGGGACTCCAAGGGATCTTGATGATTTTTGCTTAAAGGTAAAACATATCATTTTCTATTCGGGACCACTCTATGATTCTCTTACATCGCTGATTACCCGTTGATATGTTTTAAACGATACTGCAGGCTCATCTTGTCAACTACATTCAATATAGAGCTCTGCTAGAGGGCTATACTTCCCACATGTGGACTAAACATACCGGCGTTTTGATTTGGAAGACGCAGAAGCCTCGGACAGGTTTAAGAGGTCAATTTTATGATCATCTACTCAACCAAACAGCTGGTTTCTATGGAGGCAGCTCTGCTGCAGAGTCCATCCATGTCCAGGTTAATTTTTCTACATGTTTTATTGAGGTAAACAATACAACTATATTAATTCTAAATGAAACATGCTGAATTTCAAAAGTCAATGAATATTTCAGGTTGTTGTCCGTTGATTGATTTTCATATTACGCTTAATGGAAATAATCATTTACAGTCGTTTTCTTTTCCTTCTTTCAACAGGTTGTTAATACCACGTCAGAGGAACTATCTAACGTAGCTATAGAAGCCTCGGTTTGGGATCTGGAAGGAACATGTTCATACTACAAAACTTTTGTAAACCTCTCAGTGCCACCGAAAAAAACTATTCCCATTGCCGAGATGAAGTATCCAAAGTCTAAAAACCCAAAGCCGGTCTACTTTCTTCTTCTCAAGCTGTATTACATGTCTGATAACCGCATTTTATCCAGGAATTTCTACTGGTTGCATTTGACTGGTGGAGATTACAAGCTGTTAGAGTCATATAGGAAGAAGAAAATACCCCTCAAGATTATATCCAAGATTTTTATCAAAGGGTCCACCTTTGAAATCCATATGCATGCGCAGAACACATCCAAGAAGCCGAGCTCTTATACTTCAACCCTCATCAACAATTTTGCTTTCCACGCAGAGCGGTGGTGATTTTGATACATCCTCTGTGGAACCAACGCAAGAAAAATCAGAAGATAGCCATGGGGCTGGCTTTTTGCAGAGGATTTTCAAACGATTTGCAAAGGAAAATGATGGCTTAAAGGTTGCTGAAATGAATAGGTCCGACGTAGGTGTAGCTTTCTTTCTTCATTTTTCTGTGCATGCTTCGCTGACAAACCACAAGGAAGGAGAAGATACAAGAATTCTCCCTGTTCATTACTCGGACAACTACTTTTTTTTTTCCCCCGAGAAAATAAGAACAAGTGCATGAAATTGAGAATTGAGATCCACAAACTTTTCATGAGCAATTCTCCTCTCCCCTTCATGGAACATTTCTTGCAAATTGCAATAAGCTTGCTCCGGTTTGGTTGGGAATGTTAAAGTTGTGAAGGGTATAAATGTAAAAGACTGTGTGGAACAATTACAAATTTTATTTTTATTATTATTATTTTTAATTCATAACAGCAGTAGTCTAATAACCATGCAGTTGCAATAGCGAAGCAGGAGAAAATAAATGTGGGCTAAGGGAAAATTTAACCATGCATGTTTGTCATGAATGGGAAAAATTATTGGATTTTCTTAAATTAGTAGTTGCATTTTCTCTTAGTGTACATTTGAATATTATCTTATTTTTGTGTTTAGGAAGTGGATTAGAAGTGAGAGTTAATACTGAAAATATTGTAGCATACGAAAGCTTTATATGGTAACATATTTTTGTTTTACATTATAATACGTGATAACTTTATAACTTAAATGACATATGTTATTGTGTCTGTATAACTTTTGGACTACTGTTGTTGAATAAAATTATAAAATTTCAAATTAGTTTTCGTCTCCAAGTCACTCTTTTACATTTTACCCTTCAGAAGCCCGGAACAAGGTTCTTCACTCGGTCGGAATGAAACAACAATTATACAATATTAGTCTAAAAATGTACTTCTTGAGAAGAAAATTTGCAATTCCTAGCTCAGGTGAATGAATTAGCTTCAAGCAAGCAGCCATGTTACATACACCGAACAGCGCTATCCAGTTTTGCGTTAAACTATGACAAATCTTTTTTTTAGGGTAATAACTTGAATTGTTTATCCAACACAAACATCACAAATTCCTTTATGGTGACAATAACACGCCCTTTTATAAGATTATAAACCTATACTTTGTGTAACTGATTAAAAAAGAAAAGAGGTGTTTTGACCTATGTTTTGGCATTTATTTCGAGCCAACTTATAACACTTAATCAAATTTAAGTTTATCAACATTTAAAGTTAAGGGGAAAAAAATCTCAAGAGATCTGAAAAAATTTTAGAAAAAAGGCCAAAAATCGTTATAGCCTTTTTTTAAGAGAGAGAGTCAAATAGTATTTTTAATTTTTTTTAAATGGATCACATATTCTAAAATATTTGAGGTAAATAGTATATTTACAACATAAATGCAGAATAAATAACTTATTTACACGTTAAAATACACTAGTCACCTCAAATATTTAAAAATATATCATTTATTTTTTTAACTTTTTTAGGTTATTAAGACTAATGACTTTTAAATTTGGGGATCTTTTCTGCTTTGCTCCTTAAATTCTAAAAATCACCAGGTACTAATCTCAAATGTTCAAATCTCCTCATTTTGTTACTTCTGTCCAATTTTCTATAAAAATGACAGATACTGACACACATGAGTCATACATAGATGTATGTAAGGGAAAAAATAATATTTTATTAGTCATGAGTGAGAATTAATGTTTACATTCTCATTTAGAAAGTTTAAAAAAAAAACATAATTTGAAAATTTTCATTTTAAAGTTTTGCTATGTTAGGAGTGGAAGGGGCATTATCAAGCCATAAATAGTTCGAATGACTCCTACACATGCCTCACATGGGTCTGTTTCTGTCACTTTTGAAAATTGAAGATAGTAAAGTGGCAATTTTTAAAGTTAAATGGTAAAGTAAAATGAATCTATAATTTAAGGGCTATTAGTGTTACGATTTTTTTTTAAAGAAAATCCATTTAGTATTTATTGCAATTCAACCGCCTTTTTTTACGTTATGTTCAGGACAAAAGTATATTGTCGATGTCAACTAATATTTGAGAAAAATAGATATCATGAACAAAATTTGTAATTTTTTCTTATAATTTTACACAATACTAAAATAATTAATATTTACTTAATTTGAATCAAGTTAATAACATAATTAACACAATATTAATATAATATAAAAGTTATAGTGCTTATCATAAAAGTATATTATCATTATATATATATATTGATTATGTTTCTAATATTATTTTACATATTCATTATATGCAAAATACAAAATATAACGGAGTACATAATAATATGATAGAGTAAGAGTACGTAAAAACTACACAAATATAATAAAGTAAGCACAAACTATTGCAAATCTGGTACAATCTGAGGCCATTGACCTTTCCCATTACAACTTTTCTGATGTCATACCAAGTTCAATAGGAGGCTGCATTCCTTTAAAGTATCTGAAGTTCTCTAGTAACAAGCTCCAAGGTCCTCTTCCCGAGTCACTTAAACTAATCAAATATCTCATAAGTCTGGGCTTGAGCCATAATTAATTGAATGGCACTGTTCCAGCATGGATAGGAGAGAGGAAGATGATCAAGACTCTTAATCTATCCTTCAACAGATTATCTGGAGAGGCTCCAAAGTCCGGAAGGTTTGAAAGTTTTAGTGCAAGCTCATTTGCAGGGAAAGCGGGTTTATGTGGTGGCTATTCAGAAATGGGTCTTCATCCACGTGAAGTTCATAAACAGAAAAACAAGATAAATAAGGAAGCATTGTTTGTGGTCTTAGCAGTCATACCAAGTTGTGTTGTTTTTCTATTGGCTGCTTTAGTTGTTCACCGCTTTTTCTTTAAAAAAAGGGTTAAGGAAAAAGAGTCTTTTATGTTAAGAGCATTCTCAGGCATTCATGAATTCTCAAGTACTATTGGAGCAGAAGTTACACTCAAAGGGAACTTGAGGTTGCAACATCCAGGTTCAATGAGGCTAATCTTCTCAGAAGAGGAAGCTTTGGATCGGTCTATAAAGCGGTAATGGACATGGACGTTGGAAGAGCTATTGTTGCAGTGAAGGTTTTTGATGAAGATTCTGGTCAGAGTTACAAAAGCTTACATAGGGAGTGTGATATATTGTCCGAAATCAAGCACAGAAATCTGCCCAGAATCATGGGGTCTTCCTGGAATTCTGCTCGAGTTTATGCCAAATTGGAATTTGGAACAACATCTGTACCCCAGGTGGATCAGAGGAAGGTCCTTGTAAGGTAACAATGGAGGAAAGGATGTCAACAGCCATAGAGGTTGCCAATGGCTAGAATATCTTCAAGAGGGTAGTCCAACTCAACTTGTACATTGTGATCTGAAGCCGCAGAACGTGCTTCTTGATTATGATATGGTAGCTCATATCGCAGATTTCGGCATTGGAAAGCTTCTTTTGGATAGACAAAATGAACAGTCTGTCACAACAGGATTTCTAAGAGGGACAGTTGGTTATAGTCCTCCAGGTAGCATCTAACTAGGTCACTGAAATTTGGAATAAGTACATACACCTCTCTTCTGTTTTATCAAAACGTCACTTACTCTATATTTAGGAATTCCATTTTAAATCCCTTGTGTTTTTAATTCATGTTAAAAACCTCAAATCTGATGTGTTTTGGTCAAAATTTCTGTGCAAAAAGATATGTTTCATCAAGAGTATTTGATTTTGTAATTCCAAATGGGACATGATTAAACTCCAAAGCCAAACAATTCACATTAGGACTCAGAATTACTCGTATCTATGGAATCTTAAAACTTCAACTCACAGAACTGCTAACACTTGTAACAGCAAAATATTCATTGTTTGATTTCTTATTTTTAGTGTCAATTTAAGCATGGTTTTTATGCAGATTAGTACTACATTTTTTGTTTTCTTTTTCTTTTTTTTTTTTTTTTGGATTTGTTCCTGGCAAGAATAACAACACCTAAATCTTTGATTCTAAATGTAATAAGACTCTGTGCTGCTTGTGAAACAGAATATGGGCAGGGGATAAAGGTATCAGCTAAAGGAGATATATACAGCTTTGGCGTTATGCTACTTGAGATGATCACAAGAAAAAGATCCACAACCAGTATGTTCTCAGATGGGCTTCATTTGAGGAAATGGGTGCTTTCTTTGCTTCCAAACAACATTTTAGATGTTGTTGACACAACACTGAAGCAGCAGGCAAGATTTGGAGGGGCATGGAGAGGCTTGAGCAATGTTGCATTCAAATGCTGAATGTTGCATTGATATGCACACAAGATAGGTCACAAGACCGACCCTTAATGTCTTCCGTTGCGCAAATGTTGTCGAACATATCGAAAGAGCTGAGATTTGAAGCTCCAAATGGTAAGCAACAGAAAGGATCATTAAGAGAATGAAGAAAATATTGGATTAGCAGAAGAAACACACAAATTGTTTGGCTTCTCTTTATATAAATACTTCTTAGATCAAGTTTGGTCCAATTGGAGAAGAATTTATTTAACCGCATGACTTGTATTCATCTTCATCCTTGTGATTCAAGAAGCAGTTCCTTAGTTTTGTTTTTGTTATCACAATAAATGAAACATGTTCTTTCTTTTTTCTAAAAAAAAAGTATTGGTTTTATTACTGTCTAATTTTGAAATACAGGAAAGTGAAGTCATACATCGAAATTTAAAAAAAAAAAAAGAAGTAAACTGGTACTTACAAAACGACATTGTAGTAAAATTAAATTAAACTGTTTCTTCAAGGCCATCAAACATTTTACATTATTGAATTTTACAATAAAGAAAATAAATGATAGAAGTCCAACCAAAAAAAAAAAATGATAAAGACTTCCAACTGGATTTCCTAAGTGCCAGAAAATGTTATGGCCATAATGAGACGAAACTATAATTTGAATTTAATATTGTGAGTCGTTGGAAGCTTTATGTCATCAAAGAAATAAGCATTTATGCAGTGATAGATTTGGCCCCGTCATCCACAGTGGGAAATGCTTTTGTGCAAAAAAAAAAAAAAAAAAAAGAATGGTACTTTTAATAACAATCAATTATTCTTCAAAAAAAAGTAAACTATTGCCAAATAAATTTTTCATTCAAATAGAAGCAAACAGACGCAATTTATAAATAATATTGGATGTAATTATCTTTCTCTCTGGCAGCCACAAATTCAAGTGCAAATTGGCTAACATGAAACTGTTGATCAACTTAAACAAAATGAAAAGCAAAAAACATGAACTCATGTTCAAGGAATTCTTCTTCAATTTAAAGTTGTTTTTATTTTTTATTTTTTTTTTAGTGGAGGGTTGAAAATTTCAAGGCCTTTTCCTTTGTTTTGCATTTTTCCATTCACTCTATAGCAAGAAAGGCAGAACTTGGCTACATGTAGCAAAATGTGAACGAAGGAACCTTCCCAAAAAAAAAAAAAAAAAAAATAGAGAACAGAAAGAAGATCCTAAGCTACCAACAAGAAGTACATGATATGATGACAACTATTTACACCAGTCCCATTAATTATCCAAGTCCAAAACATGTATTAGAAAATGAACATAAATGAAGTGGTCCAAAGAACTAGTTATTTCCAAATCCACAATCTTATCCTGCTTAGCCTTGTTGTGCCTGAAAGACTCTTTAATTTAACTCCAACTGTATATGTCATCTTTTGTCAATATGTATTAAAGACTGAACAACCAAAGAATCACTGATGTTATATTCTTTTTTCTTGAAAATCAAAGATATACTAAACAAATAATGCACCATGCATTGAATGGCTGGACCCCAGATGGAGTTGTGCTAGACAGAATCATGTTTGATGTCATTTGAATTTCAGATTAGTAAATTACTCAACAAAATATGTCTTGGTGTTATATTCAAAGTCCACAAAGAAAGAGGAGGAGAGAAAAATGGAGTATGATCAGAAGAGTGTAATGGCCAGGATATTGTGTCTTTTATTTTTCTTACTTGTTGCACCGTATAGTACTTCTACTTTTGTTTGTGAGAACTACAGTGACTGCAATGCACTTCTCAAGTTCGAGAAAAGCATAACAAGTGATCCGAAAGGCCATCTTCAAGCCTGGAACAAGGCAAATCCGTTCTGCAACTGGACCGGCGTCACATGCCATGAACACGTCGAAAATCGGGTTGTTGCTCTCGAACTCGTAGACATGGGATTGCATGGAAGTTTATCACCATTTCTTTCCAATCTCTCTCTTCTCACCAAACTTTCACTGCACACCAACAGCTTCTATGGAGAAATCCCCTCTTCTTTCGGTGAACTTTCGGAACTAGTACATCTCAATCTGAGTGCAAATAAGCTTCAAGGTAAAATCCCGGCCTCACTACAAGGCTGTGAGAGCTTGAAATTCATGGATTTGACTGACAACAATCTCTCTGGAATTCCTGAGGAAATTGGGCTGATGAAGAACTTGACATACTTATCTCTCTCGGTTAATGTCCTCACTGGTTCCATACCCTCATCTCTATCAAACTTGACAGAATTGACGGGACTAGAACTGGCTTACAATTACTTTACGGGGAAAATCCCGCCAGAGCTCGGAGAATTGAAAAAGTTGGAGATCATGTTTCTCCATGTGAACAACCTTGAGGGGTCAATACCTTCTGCACTAAGTAACTGCACTGCTTTGCGTGAGATTTCATTGATCGATAACCGGTTAAGCGGAGAAATCCCAACGGAGCTTGGTCTTAAATTGCAAAATTTACAGAAGATGTACCTTCTAATAAACAAGATTTCAGGGAAAATTCCAGTGAACCTCTCCAATCTTTCTCGGCTGACATTACTTGATCTAAGCATTAACAAACTTAACGGCGAAGTTCCGAAAGAACTAGGAATGCTAAAAAACCTCGAGATTCTTTACCTCCATTCCAATGACCTGATAAGCGGCTCCGATAATTCTTCTCTTGGTTTCTTAACATCTCTCACAAACTGTTCACATCTGAAGAAGCTGCACCTGGCCTCGTGTCTGTTTGCCGGAAAGCTTCCAGATTCTGTTGGTGATCTTTCAAAAGAGCTCTATTACTTGAACATAAGGGATAACAGCATATCAGGAAAAATACCAGAGAGCATCGGAAACTTGAGCAGCCTCGTGGACATCGACTTGTGGTACAACTTTTTGGATGGGAAGCTTCCTGCAACTCTTGGAAAGCTTGAGCAACTGCAAAGACTAAGCTTGGGGAAAAACAGGTTACGCGGGCAGATTCCAAATGACATAGGGAAGGCGTCTAATCTTGGATTACTTGATCTTAATAATAATTTGATTAGCGGCTCGATCCCACCTTCTCTTTGTAATCTCCCACAGTTGAGGTACCTCTACTTGTCTCATAACAGACTATCAGGAAAGTTTCCCATTGAGCTCACACAATGTTCACTTTTGATGTTGCTTGATTTATCTTACAACCGCTTCGGGGGGTCTATTCCACCACAAATTGGATCTTTTTCAAATCTAGTTTTCTCGCTTAACCTGTCAAATAACAGTTTTGAAGGAAGCATACCTGAAACCATTGGAAAGCTGGTGTCTCTAGAGTCAATTGACTTGTCCGAGAACAACTTCTCCGGTGTCATACCAAGTTCGATTGGAAGTAGCATTTCTTTGATATATCTCAACTTCTCCAACAACATGCTTCAAGGGCCTATTCAGGAGTCGATGAAACTAATCACAGCTCTTGAAGTTCTTGACATGAGCTGCAATCAATTAAATGGCACTATTCCAGCCTGGATTGGAGACAAAAATATGATGATCAAGACTCTTAATCTATCCTACAATAGATTATCAGGAGCAGTTCCAAATAGTGGAAAGTTTAGTTTTTTCAATAGAAGCTCATTCTTAGGAAATATGGGGTTGTGCGGAGGCTCTTTAAAAATGGGCCTTCCTCGATGCAACAAGATTCAGCACCAAAAACACAAGAAAAAGAAGAAGGTATTCTATGTGATCGTAGCAGTTATACCAAGCTGTATCCTACTTTTGTTGGTTGCTTTCACTGTTTGGTACTTTTTATTGAAAGACAAGTGTAAGAATCAAGGTGTAATTCCAACATCATTTCCTACCATTCATGGGAGAAGAATTTACACCCAAAGGGAACTTGAAATTGCCACAGCTGGTTTCAATGAGGCCAATCTTCTTGGTAGTGGGAGCTTTGGGTCGGTCTACAAGGCGACTGTGGATGATGGAAGAACTACCGTTGCGGTTAAGGTTTTTCATGAAGAATCCGGCAAGAGTTACAAAAATCTAAAGAGGGAGTTCAAAATATTGTCTCAGATTAAGCACAGAAACCTGGTAGGAATGTTGGGATCGACTTTGAATCCGCAGTTCAAGGCACTTGTTCTCGAGTTCATACCGAATGGGAACTTGGAACAACATCTGTATCCTGGTGAGTTTGAGGAAGCAGAAACTAGTGAGTTAACAATGAAGGAGAGGTTATCAATAGCTATAGATGCTGCCAATGGCTTGCAGTATCTTCAAGAGGGTTGTCCAACTCAGGTTGTGCACTGTGATCTGAAACCACAAAATGTGCTTCTTGGCAATGATATGGTGGCTCATATAGCTGATTTTGGAATTGGGAAACTGATTCTAGAAGGAACAAGTGAACAGACTAGCACAACAGAGTTTCTAAGAGGATCAGTTGGTTATATTCCCCCAGGTATGAAATCTTACTTATCTAGGAAAATTTTGACCTGTGTCAAAAAGTGGTACCACACGACACTTTATTAGGCATTGGATGATGGTTAAAGAAATCTTACAGTCAAAATTTTTTGTTGTCGGGTTGAAAAAGGATATCAAATTTTTCTAGGCCTTGGATGATGGTTAAAAGTCATACCATGCAACACTTTTTCAGGCGTTAGATGATGGTTAAAAGAACTTTTACAGTAAAAGTTCTTTGAGTCCAAATGGTAGATTAATTACATATACAGCGTGGGAAAAAAAAGTCGAGTCATTCCGTAGTTTTAGACCAAAATATATATTGTTTTCTTCTTTTCATATAACCACAAAAGAAGAACCCACACGGTGCATCCAGGCAATCTGGTCTAGTCGTACCATGCAACGCTTTTTTAAGTGTTAGATGATGGTCAAAAAAAGGTATGAACACTTGCAATTTTTTGTTGTTGAAACCTGACAAAGACAGTTTAAATTTCAATGTCCCAGATAGATTTTTTCATCAGGTTTCATTATCCAATGCCTGATAAATTGCTTGCACATTACGACCAAAAAAGGGTTGGTTCTATTGTAGTTCTAGTCCAAAATATGTCTTGCTTTTTTTCTTCTTTTCCATTTAAGTACGTCTAACTTAACAAGTACTTCTATTTCCTTTCTTGGGCATCTTTTCAGAAAGAATAAGAAATACCAAAAACTATTATACGGTTTTCATTGAGATAACAACACTTTCTATTACTTGAAAAACAGAATATGGACAGGGGACTGAGGTAACAGGCCAAAGGGGACATGTACAGTTTTGGGGTAGTGTTGCTAGAGATGATCACGGGAAAAAGACCCACAAACAATATGTTTGCAGAAGGGCTTGATCTAAGAAAATGGGTGTTTTCTTCCTATCCGAACAAAATTTTGGATGTTGTGGACATTACACTGAAAAGGCAGGCAAGCTTAGGTGGCTCAGTTGGTACTTTAGAGAGGCTTGAGCAATGCTGCATGAGGATGGTGAACATAGCATTGGCGTGCACAGAAGAGAACCCACGAGAAAGACCCCTCATGTCTTCAGTTGTGCCAATGTTGTTGAACATTTGGAAAGAAATGGGATTTTGAAGTTCCAAAGTTCGAGTAAACTTTTAGCTTATTTATATGAAGGTGGTTTCCTTCGCTTGTTTTATTTATTTTTGTCTATTTTCTAAAATAATTAAAATAAAGAATAATTGTGGGTTTATTTGACATATTTAGTTTTGTGCCTTTAATCTAAAGCATGCGTTTTTTTAAGTTAAATATGATGAGAAGTTGGCCACAGAAGTCTTTTTGGTGTTTAAAAATAGGGCATAAATCTTTAATTAGTGGTCTTTCATCGAGATGAAGGGTTGACTAATTATATTTTAAGAAATTAATGAAAACAATTATTGGAATTAGCATATCTTAATAAACGTTATAAAAAAAGGATACGAGGCAAATGACATTTTTACATGCCTTTCCAAAATAAGCGACTATATTTTTTTTAACTTAGACAAATTAATTATAGTCAAAATCAGAAAAATAATATTCACCAACAAGTTTATTAGTGATAAACTTTAATATATCACTTATAAAGCATAAAATATAGGGAGAATTTGAAGAAAAGACAAAAAAAAATTTCTTAATTAAGAAAATGACTTTTTTTTAATAAATACACGTTTTTTAGACATTTGCCTAAACAAAGTGTCTTATTTTTTTCAAAAATAAAAAATAAAAATAACTACAATAAAAAAAAAACTAAAACTATTTTGATATCAAAAAAATATTTTTTTACGTTAAAAAACTAAAAAAAAAATTATTTACTTAAAATAACTTTTTCTTAAAATCATTTTTCAAAATGCCCCAAAATACATCGACCATAAAAACAAACCCTAAAAAAGCCTAATCCCTCACAATCCCTCTCTTCTCTCTCCCCCTCCTCCTTGCTACTATCGCCGACTACTGCTGCACCAATGCCACGTCGCCCACCGCTGGAGGCCTTCACCATGTTTGGCATCGCTTCCTCATAAATTTGGTATGTCGTGGAGGCACCGGCGACATCGCTTCCTCGTGAGGCGAGTCGAAGAGGGAATGGTCATCGTCGAGTCCAGCTTTTCGATCTCGTGCCATTGCCAGATCTCAAATGCGAGCTTTCCGAACTCGAGATCCCAAGAGTAATTGCCAAATCTCGAATGCTGAATCAAAATTGCCAATTAAGCAGCTGCCACTTGAGTCTCCCTGTCAATCAAGCCGTTGAACTGATCTCTTGACCTTTTTTCTCCCGATCCGAGAACTCCAAAAAAAGGGATCTTGTCTTCTTCCTCATTTCTAGGGCAAAATGGGAAAACAAAAAGGAACAAAAAAAAACACTCTGAAAAAACGAACTGCCATTTGTGCTGGCTAATGAATTGGCCACCCAGCCTAATTTTGAAAAAAATAGTAACAATGATTACTAACGCACTTAATACTACTAATTTTTTTTTCAATGAGAAAAGAAAAAAGTTTTGTTTTCGGGAACAGAAAAGGAAAACGATTTTCACCAAAAAAAAAAAGGAAAAGGGTTTTTTTTTTTTTTCCACATAGGGGAATCTGAGTTCTCGTTTGAAAAGTTAAAAGTGTAGGTTCGAATATTTAAATATAGTGTTTAAATAAAAGTTTAAATTTTTATAAAATAATATTATAATAAAATAATATATATCAAATGAAATGGATCAGTTTTAACGTTAAGTTGTACGTATGATTATTAAAAAAAGGAAAAATATTTTAGTATTAGCTATTCATTTTGGTGAGAAAAAAAAAATTCTATTTTGCATTTAACGTTAATTTTAAAATAAAATAAAAAAAGGCACGCCTCATAACTGAATGAACTTCCATAATCAATAAATAAATAACTGAATAAACTTCCTCCACCGCGAAGTAACCATCTGCGGAGGCAGAGCTCCGGCGATACTAGAAATGGCAGGTTTATCTCTCGACAGTTGGAGCCCTTCAGTTGTTCCGTTTCAAAAAGGAAAAGCCTTTACGAACTTTAGAACGGAAAGTCTCAAGAACAACAGAAAGTTCACAGTGAAGAGTCACAGCAGCAGAGATCTTGACGAAGACAAAGAAGCTCCTCTTTCAACCACTTCCTCCGCTTACGCCGTGCTCGGAGTGGACCCCACCTGCTCATCCGCCGACCTCAAAGCCGCTTTTCGCGCCAAAGTATGAAAATTGTATGATTTCATGAAATCATTTACTGTTATTTGTTTTTTTTAGGAACGATTCTGTAATTGTTGTGTGAAATTGAAATAGGTCAAGCAATTCCACCCAGATGTTAATAGAACCGGCAAAGGCTCTGAGGCAATGATTCGACGCGTGATTCAGGCTTATGAGGTACTTCTATTTTGCCCAAACATAAAAAGAAAATGAAAACAAAAAAGGTGTTTTTTAAATGAATTGGGAATTTAGTTTGGTAAGTGGGGATTTTTTTTTTTTTTTTTTGAAATTGGGCATTAAGTACTGCAATTTTTTAATCATGGCTATGTTTATCCAAGTGAGTTGGACTTTTAGGATTTCTGGTACTACTATGAAGAAAAATGATGAAAATGGTTTCTAATATAATGTACTGCAGATGTTATCCAGTTGCAGCCGATTGGAGATCATTGAAAGGTGAATTTTTTTATTTTTAAAATTCAGACTTTGGTGTTACACTTTTATGCATCAATCATGGATAATAGTTGTGACCTTTTGTTTTATTGTGCAATGTCTAAAGCAATGCTCACGATTTTTTTTATTTTATTCTGTAGTGAATGCTTAGGACCCTTTCGCAAATCCAGAATGTGAAGCATTTGATGTCTTCGTGAATGAGGTGGTTTGTGTTGGCAAAGGTAGTGAGCTACTTGACTCTGATAATGTTCAGCTTTTCTGTTTGTGAGATTGACTGATAATTAGTTGGAGAAACTTTGTTAGTGGTGAACATAATTGGGAAAGAAATCCGGTTTTTCTTCATTGGTGAATTGGGTCCTTTGAAAATGAACTCGTTCCTCTAGTTTCGTGGAAATCGCGTCTCCTATTATTATTCCATTGAAGGAGAGTTAGTCACAAATTTTAATCTGTCTACATGCCATAAACTGTTAATACCTTGATTCATTCATGCAACTTTTCTAATTTGTAAGCAGGATGCCCATATTCATGCGTAACAACAGCCCCTCATGCATTCACATTTGCTTCAACCGGAACTGCAAGAGCAACTTCTCAAGGTTGGTTAATTCCCTGTCGAGTTCCTTCCATTTTCCTCAATAACTTGATAGTTATTTTTTGGTAGTCTTCATTTTAAGCCGCTTTTTATGAAATTAGGACATGGAGACAATTACCAAGTTCAGCTTGCAGTTGGTCAGTGCCCTAGGAGTTGCATTCATTACGTTACACCTTCGCAGAGAATTATTCTAGAGGAATTACTTGACAGGTGATTATGCTAAATGTCCATGCTTTTTCGTCATCATAGTTTGGATTTGGAATCACTCAGCTTTTGCTTTCTTTGGTTGTTCGAAAAATGGAGCTGGGAATTCAGTCATTCTTCTTTCTGTTGTTGCTAGCACGTAGAATGTCTTTTAAATTTGAGTTACTTCATAGCATGGTTATTAAAGAATTTTTTACTTGCATCATCTTCCTTTATTTTGTAGCATCTTGAACGTGCCATATGACAGTTCAGCTGAGGCAGATATGCTATACAGTCTCATAGTTAAAGCCAGGTTTGAAAACAATAGGTACCAAAAGCCAAAAAAGCAAGCCAAATCTTCAACAAAAAATGTTGATTGGGTTTGAATTTTGCAAAACTCCAAGCACTAGATGGAATATCCAGCCGACATGTCTGCAGAGCAATGTGTGAAAGAAAGTGTGTAAAGCTGATCCGCCATGACGCATTCGTTTAGAATTCAAAACAACCAAGGGCAGCCTTCTTGCCAACACTAGAGAGAAGTTTGTATATGTTGTTTCACTTAGAGGTATGTAATGTTATAATTAGTTACTCTTTTTACCCTGTTTTTTGTAAGGGTTGTCAAAATGTGCAAATACACCCTTTTGTTGAATGATAAATGGTTGCGAAAAGAGGAAACATAATTGAATAATAGATCAGATGCGTTGTCTGCAACTATATTATAGCATTGGTTTGAACCATTGGTTTGAATCAATTTTGGTTAAAACTATTGTAACATGTAAGAACTTTATCACTTTGTCTCAATATTGTAGCTTGTAAGAGCTTTACAATATAGCAACCAAAGGTTTTGATTGAAACTAAGATTGTCAAATATATAGCTCGTCTGGTACTGTGAATTCTAGCCAATTTTTGGGTCATTTTAGCGCATAGTTATATTTGTGAGCCCGGGCTCTGGACATGGTAACATGGTTGGTAGTTCATAGTTTAATGAAGAGAGAGCAGAAATAGAAGCAACAGACTTATTCTGCAAGAAACATCTTTTACATTCCGTAATAGTATAATGTCAAATAGTTCCTAAAAATTAACAGAGAGAAGTTGAGATAAGCTTAAAAGTTGCATTCATAGAGGACGCTTATTTTGAAATGGCCCTCATGAATCGATTTAATGAAGAGAAGATGCCTACTGCTTTGTCAAAGAAAGATGGGCCCTCCAAATTCTCTTCCACATTTCCAAATATAATCTGCAACAGAAAAATGGAAGAAAAATCCTCGGTTATTTAGGTTCAATAAATTCATATACACTAGATATCTTCTTGTTAAACATGTCAAGGTGATTGGTTTGAAAATTCATGAAACTTTTAGCAGCAACAAATCTCAAGTTCTTCGGCATCAGGACGTCTAACAAGTTCTTGGGCAAGAAGATATCTGTTTGGTCTATCCTTATCATCATAGAACACCTTCCATAATCTGGTAACAGATTAGCACAAAACAATCATAGACAGAGTTAATCAACCAGAGCAGTTGTAGTTTGGTCTTAAGACTATAGTCTAACAAATATGAAGTCCTTACCCTGGATAACATCTGACCACAGCACCAGATGGTAGAGGCCTTATTGAGGTAGACTGTTGTAAATGTGCAGTAAAAACAAGTTTTTAAGGATGTGTGAATTAAAATAATAATAATAATAATAAATAAATAAATAAACACTTGGATGAAATGAACTAGTACTTGGCGGTGAGCTCAAAAAGCTGAACCGCGTATTATAAAGACCTCATCAAAAATGATCGCCACACTAGAAGAATGTAGGGACCAACACTTTTGTGTCTCTGGTAATCATCACCATGGATGATAAATGGCAGTGCTGAAGTACCTAAAATCTAACATATGCAAAATCTACTAGAAGTTGGAAAAATGGATAAACAAACAATGGTCAACTAAAGCAGAGAGTTTGCAAAGTTTACCTAAGAAAGTAGCGTCTTAACTTCCAAACATTAAAACCAACTCCAACATGTTCACCGATGAGGCGTGGATTCCACATCCTCATATACAAGGAAATATTCTGAATTGAAAATCTTTTCAAGGTGTACTTGATTGAAATCTAATGATTCACACACTTCCTAAATTTCTAAAAAACACTGAAGACGCTGCCATATTAAACAGTGGAGCTTTGCTAATGCTATGAATATAATTTATTGAAGATGACAGATTGTTACCAGATCATCAGAGAGTTGAGATGCAATTTTTTCTACAGATCCTAGCATCTGATAATCAGGAACAACCATAATCACAATTTCATCTTCGCTCTCAGCAGGCTTCCAGTCGCTTAAGCTGAACAAGAAGGGACACAAAAGCCACATAGCAAAAAGGAATGAAATGAGTATATAAAGCAATAGGTTGGCTAGCCTTTATGAACAATACATCTTAAATATGTCGTAAAAGATTCAGTTCCAAAGGATGAGAAACCACAGAAATAGAAATTTGAGCGCTTACTTCGAGAATCCAAAAGCAGCATATTTCCACTTGAACTTCAGAAGCACTGAGGCACCGGCATCCAGAAATATGACTTTAACTTTCTAAAATTTTTACAAAAATTTAGATTATAAGTTAAATAAGAAAGAGCGTAAAACTGTTTCAAGTATCAATTTCATAAAACAGGTTGCTTGCATAAAGAGGAAAAAGCATTCAATAGAAGCACAAGATCAGGTGAATTAGACTATTGTATCAATTTATTCTATTCTGATTCATGCTAGTCCTACGAGAAATTCCTAGATGCAAAAGATTTTGGATTCTTTTAGGTAACCTGACATCCAGTTTCTTCAATAAGTGTATCCAAGAAAATACTTGAAAGCTCCCAGAGCTCAGCTTGTGCACCTTCATCATCTAGAAACTGCAGCTGGGGGATTAAAAGCTCGACCTGGAATGTTTCAAATTAATTTATTACAATAAACAGTGAGCAGAGAAAAAAAGAGTAATAGAGAAATGACCAACTCGTTAGGAGATTATGCTATCATTGTGTGGCATTTTTCCTAAATTAAGTTTTTCATATTTGCAAAATTTTCAGCTGAGTGATGTTCATACATCTAAAGTTACAATCTTAGCCTAATGCTATAACATAACAAATTAAAGTTTTCTTTCGTGGACCCTTGAAATCCAAACACAAAACAGCACAACAAAAAGTGATTCAGATGATCCATATCAATAAGACTTTACGTTTTCATTTGGCACGAACTATGGCTCTAATTAAAGTTTTATTTGCTTCACCTTATTGCAGGACTGCCCCCTCCAGGTCAGAAGGCAAGCAGCTGAAACACAAAATTAGTTGCATTAGACATTAGTCTTCCCTTTCACTTTCTCCGATCCAAGCCAAATAAACCAACCTCAAGCAACACCATTGGAGCAATTTCTACCTATCTATGCCAAGTAACTGAATCTTTTCTCAGAGAATTATGTAGTAAGATATGAAAATACCCTAAACCATTTTTAACCGTCAGTTACATGGCATCATATCAGGGTAAGAAAAAAGTATGGCGATTTAATGGAACTTAATAAGGACCTGACGGTTCATAATTGCGTCCTATCATCTGGTGGAATTCTCCTCTTTGTCATAGCATAATTAAGTATTTCACAATAGTATCACATGAAAACCCAGGTAAATGGTAAGATTATCAAAACAAACTTGCTTCGAAGTCCTTACCAACTCCACTGAATTCTTCCATTAAGCCCAAATATCTCAAATTCACATAGAAACAGAAAAAGGGTATCACCATTTTTCTCTCCGTGTACAAAATTTTCCCTCAATATAAAGACCGAAACATATTAAAGAAGCACATAATGACAATTTTAGAGATTGCAAATACAGGAGTTTAAACTCGAGACCTCCTGCTCTAATAGTCCGATACCATGTTAGTTTAATAATCCATCAAAAGCTTAAGTTTTGAGGATATGGATCCAACATTACTTATATATTCAACACAAAGTGCTTATAAACTCTACTGAATTCTTCCACTAAGCCTAAATACCTCAAATTCACGTAGTAACAACAAAAGGGTACCGCCAGTTTTCTCTCATTGTACAAATTCACAATGATCCAACAATAAAAACACGACGCAAAAAGAAGCACTGCCCAGAAAAGTTGATCAACAGTAGTTAAGAATCAACTAAAACTCTTTTGAACAAAACAATTAAACTGACCTGTCATCTTCTTCCAGTTCCTCGCCCTCTTGAACCGCTTGAAAAGAAGAAGGCGTGGAGGTCTCTTTAACGTCTTGCGGATGGTCGCCTTGGAATTTCTCGAACTTGGCATTAAGTTTGGTGGGTGATTTGCTGTTGAAAGTGGTGGTGAGGAAGATAGAGTTAGAGCGAGAAAAGGATAAGGGAATCAAGTGAGTGGTGGAGGTTGAGTTGGGTTTCGATGACGAAGAGGAGTGGCTGAAGATATTGAAACTTGGGAATGTGGAAGCCATTGAAGTTGCTTCTTTTACACTGCTACTATTCTGGAGAGCCTAAACTTTGGAACATGATTATTATGGTTTTTTTTTTTTTTTTTTTTTTAAATTTCATATCAATACCACCTGTTATATTGAAATATGAGTTTAATATATTATATTTTATAATATTTAATATTGAAACTTCGATCTTTTGAGGAAATTTTTTTTAATACCTTGAAGCTTTTTTGGGCATAAAAAGATAACATTACTCTTTTTTATAGTTGATTGAAATTTTAAATAATAAAAAAATTTTAAAAAAAAGCTCTCCTAAAAAAACCCAAAAATATCAATTTTATCATTTTCTTCATTCCACCTGCAATTACGAAACTCAACAAACCTCTTCTCAAAAAATAATAAAAAAAAAAAACTCGACAAACTAAAAATCAACAAAACTTATACACCCCATTTCCTCCCACCCTCCCTCCTAACCTCCTCACTCTCCAAAGACCCCATCCACCTACAAGACCTCCCATCTCTTCCCCTCTTCTAATTTCACTACGCCATCACCAAATAAGAAAAAAGATGAAGAAAAACACTTCTTCATCACTAAAAAAAAAATTGTTGGTTTTGGGTCTTTATTCTCCCCCGCCTTTAGCTTCGATAGGATTCAGCTCACCAGCGACGTCCTCGTCCTTCCACGCTAGCTCAACTCTTTCTCGGCCGCCACTCCCTTAACCGCATCTAGATCCTGTTGATCCCAGCCCTCCCAGATCTTGCATCCTTTGATCTTCTCTAGGCTTCGAACTTTGCGACATGACGATTCAACGAGCTGCGACAACAACAAAGGTTCGATCTCCTTCGGTTTGAAGAAATATGTATGGAAATATGTTTAAAATTTGGGTTCTGCCACTTCTCTCCTCCATTCAACATCTATCGCCACCTCTGGGTGGGTCACCAGTCTGTAGATCTATAAGAGGAAGAGGCTGATAGTGATGTTCTTGGGAGAAGGGGAACATCGTGGCAGAGGGGAGACCTTTGACTATGGGGTCAGGGAGCACGAAAGTTAAATCTCCGTCGTTTGTTGTCTGTCGACTTCACTAACTTGTCATTGTAGAGAAGGGTTTGCCAACATGGGAAGAGGGGCAGTGGATAGGGGTAGGCAACGGGGAGGAGTTGGTTTTGGTTTTGGTTTTACTGGGTTTTTGTTTTGTGGAATAAAAATTTGATTAATTGTTTTTTTCTAGTTTTTGGTTTTTTTTTATCACTCAAAAATTCGATCAAATATGCAAAAGGATAATTTTGTCTTTTCAAGTCCCAAAAAAGGCTTCGAGGTACTAAAAAAATTTCTCAAAGATCAAGGCACCAATATTAAATATTCTAAAATATAGGACACCAAACGTATATTTCGATATAATACATGGTACTAACATGAAATTTTTCCCTTTTCTAAATTTTTTCTGAGATGTATTTTTTTTCTCCTCTCAAAAATTCTGATGGTTGATGAATGATGATGTCATAAGAATATGATCTGGATCCCCACGTTGTATAGTACTTTAGAAAGAAACTTAAAAGATCTTTATTAAATTTTACCAAAAGAAAAATCGATAAATTTATCATTCCCTATATGATAGATATTCATAATAAGAAGTGATTATAATATGGTAAATGGAAAGCGGACATTTATAAATTATGTAGATTAATTTTAAAAATATCTTATGTTATAGTAATTTAATTCACCAAACCAAGGATAATCTTATGTAATATGATTGTAAATTTATAGACTCATCCGAGGATATTTGAGTAGAGGGTTGAAGTGTCATACTCCACTTTATCTTTTGTTTGGTTTAAAGATTATGCCTTTAAAGTATTATTTAGTTTTAGTTGGATTTTTGTGTTCGATAATATTTTCCCAAGTTTTTTGTTTTTATTTTTATACCACATATTTTGAAAGTATCAAATAATCATGTCTTTCTATTTTGAATTGAATCACATTTTTATCTTCAACTTTGTGATTTATGTTAAATTTTTTACCTTTCTTGATCAATAGGACGATTTTAACTATTAAAAAGTCCTAAATGCCCTTAGGAAGAAAAAAAACTATAAAAAAAAATTCAAAAATATGAAGGATACTCTTTGGCAGAAAAATATATTAATTTAGCATGAATTCATGTGTAGATTTGATATTTGAAAACCTCAAAATGCATTATATAATAATAAAAAAAGTTCTCAAGGATATTTTGGAGCACAAAATCAAGTTCTTCATTTTTCATTTGGGGATTTTTATGCAACTTTTTTTTAGGGGGAATTGTTATGTAATTTGAAGCAATAATTATTGATTATCTCTTAGAAAAAAAAAAGAGATCAAGTAGATGGGTGGGCCCCATCCCTACAAGTATTTTGCATGCACATTAATATAAGATGAGAAAATATAATACCAAAAAGAGCTTTTATGAAGTTTAAAAGTATTAATCAACACAATATTCACTACTGAGACACAACTAGAATTTGAGTAGTTTCTTATAATAATTAAAAGAAAAAAAAACACTTCGATACCTTATTTTGGATAGGCCTATCTTATGTGAGATTTAACCCTTAAAATATTTGGTCTCCAAAATTCTCTCACCAAAATATTGATAATATTAATATTTTGTCAACATAAAATACTGTTGAATCACACTATGCTTGTTCCCTACAATTAATAATTTAAAAATTTTCACGTCTCAGAAAATAGTAAAAATATAAAAAAAAAAGGCGTTCTCTATATCCAAAAAATGACATTTTTATTTTTAAAAAAAAAAAGATTTAAAGGACAACACCATTATTTCATGTTTCAAAAGATGAATTCTAGGTATCAAATGATATTTTCTTAAATAAGGAGTACCCAATGTGACTCCCAAACACGAAATTATCATTTATATAGTGTTTCTATAAGATACTCTAACAATATCCTCTTCAAAACAGAACTATTAATTTTCTTTCTTTTTTCAAGATATAGGATATATATATTTGCAGAATAATGGAGCAAACATGATATTTTTATTGTCTAGGGTGTTTGACAAATTCAATTTCAATTAAAATTTTTGGTTACTATGATGTAAGATTCTCATATGTTATAGTAGTTTTAACTAAAATTGACAGATGCTCGTAAAAACTAGTCAACTAGGGAACAATTATTAAAATTTAAGATAGGTATTTAGACATAATATTCTTTTAATAAAAAAAGGAAGAAAAAGATACATGATATTCCTATAGTACTAGAAAACAACATCGATTTAAGACCGCGATATTACTCCTCTTTATTTATTATTTTTGTAACGGTCGATATCCTTTTAGGGAATGTTTGGTATGCAGTAATCAGTAGGAATCATATTATTGGAAAAATGATAGTAGCAATATGATTCCTAAGAAATCAATATTATCACTGTTTGATTGTATATAAGAATCTTCTATTAGATTCTTAGGAATAATATATTACTATGTTTGGTTATACATAGCAATCTTGTATAATTAATAGAAATAATTTGTAGTATTAACATTAAAAGTATCAATATAATATGTTAGTACTAATATTAAATAATGTACTAATATTAAATAATAATAACAATATAGATATGACTAATACAATGATATTATATATAGTTTAACATTAATGTTACTATGTTAATATTATACTATCATATTGATATTATTATTATTATTATCATTATTATTAAATAATTCTTATTTTATATTAATACAATATTTATATTTATATTATATAAAAATAGTAATTTATAATAATCATAGGATTATTATTTAACAATATATAAATATAAAAATGTTGTATACAATATATAATATATTGATATGAATATAAATAATTATGATAAAAATATAATTCTTAATAATATATTATTATTTATATTAATATTAACATTAAATAAAAATATTATTATAAAAAATATTATACATATTTAATTATATTTTATATTTATTGTTATAAAATATTGATATTACTATGAATATTAATATTATACTATTTATATTGATATTATACTATTATATTTTTATTATTATTGTTATTATTATTATCTTTATTTTTAAACTATTATTTTACATTAATATAATATTTATATTTACATTATGTAATAATAGTAATAAATTTTTTTATTTTATTTTGTATTATAGTATTTATATATATATATATATTATATATTAATGTTAATTAATGATAATATATTACATTTAAATATTGTATATGTAATATATTTATTATTAATTATTATTTTATATTGATATAATTTTTATATTTATATTGTATAAAAATATTAATTTATAATAATAATATCGTTATTATTTTATAATAATATAATTATTCTAAAATATTACATATAATATACATTTTATGGTAAATAATATATAATATATGGATATCAATATAAATAATGATATAACAAAAATATAATTCTTTATAAGATATTATTCTTTTATATTAATGTTAACATTAAATAATATTATTATAAATATTTAATAGTTTTTATATTATATTATATTGTTTATTAATCATCATCGTCATGTAAAAAAAGTGAGATTTTTATGGTTTTAAAATTTTTGGGAATATGAATATGACCTTGTTGGGTGGGATTTAGATTACCACAGAATGAGGTAAAGTGAATCTTATAAGATTAAATTTTCTAGAAATCATGTAGATTCTTATTCTCATTCACAAGATTATTACATACCGAACACCCCTTTAAAAACCATGCCATTTATAGACGGTGGATCTACAATCAAATGTTAAAATTCCGGATTGGGTTGTTAAAGTTCTTTTCAAGGCTTCCTAGACGGTGTATGGATAGTTTGAGCAAATGTTGTTCTTGAAAGAGGACTTGTTTAGAAGTCCTTTCTGTAGTGCTTCTCAAGCTGTTTCATCCTCTAAATCGAAAATCTTCGAGAGTGCTTTGCTAAATCTCTTGATATAAGCCCGTAGCGACTCACCTGGGCTCTGAACGACTGACCACAAATCTTTGGTCGTTTTTCATGTTTTGATGTGTACCAAATACACTTTGACAAATAAGTCCGCCAAGTCTTCAAAGCTGTCGATCGATCCGGTAGGCAGGTTACTGAACCATCAAAGCGCCAGACCTTTGAGCGACTGTGCGAACAACTTGCAAATCATCTCATCAAGAATTGAGTCTGGGATATTGGTAGTGCTAACCACGCTCTTGTACTGTAGCAAGTGGTCTTTTGGATCCGAAGTTCCATCAAATCGAGTGAACACAAGGTTTTTCGTACTTCGATGGTACGACCGAAGTGATCCTCCTCGTGAGTGGGGTATCTCGAATGTTTTTCGAGATGTCATCTAGTGCAGGGGTTTTGCTCGTCGCTTTTGAAACTTTCTGGTCGATCTTCTCTTCTACAAGCTTTGTGTTATGTTCAAGCATTTCTTTCATCATCTGTTGGATCAATTTCAGAGTTAAAGAGTCAGAGTTAGAGCTTCTCCAGATTGAACGGTAGGTTTTGTTTCTTCATTTCTGTCGATTTCTTCACAGCGTCAGCTGTATTCCACATGAGTGTTTGCTGTAGTTGTAGCTGTCGTCATAGCCAGAGTTGCCGTGGTTGTAGGAGCTACTAGCGTTGTTGCTGGTGCTGGGGTTGAGGGAGTATACAACGACTACATCCTCCCGATTGGGCTATACGAGGACTGTTGTCTTCCAGGCTGTGGTGTCTGAAACGCCATTGTGCCGTTGTCGACACCGGGAATGTGGAATACCTATAATAAAGGTAATAGTAAGATTATGAGGCTATCTAAGAGTTCTGATAGCTTATTTGACTCCTCAAAGCCAAATTATCGCTGCTGAGTTATTCTAGTCTTGTGTCGCGCTACTGTGAACGAGTTGTCTGCTCCTAGATCATTTTCTTCAGAGCTTCTACTTTTGCCGTTAGGGCTTCTATCTGCTAGTTGGCTTGAGAAGTCGCTTCATTCTCTTCAATCGAAGCATCTGAAATATGCTGATTGTCCTCCATTTGTGATTAAGCTAAAGATCCTAGAGTTGATGACTTGAAGGCCCCACAGTGGGTGCCAAACTGTAGACGGTGGATCTACAATCACATGTTAAAATTCTAGATTGGGTTGTTAAAGTTCTATTCAAGGAACTTAGGCCCTCAAATCACCGTTAAATGAACCTATTAGCTTAAGTTAATATGCAAGATTAGAGTGAAATAAACAAAATAATGATGTAACAAGAATAACACGTGAGATTTATAGTGGTTCACTTAGTTAATGAAGAGCTACGTCCATTGTAATGTATTATAATATTTTGGGTACAAATTACAAAAGAGAGCAGGGATAGATGAGAAAGCAAATGGGCAGAGTTTTTGTTTCTATTTCTGTATTTCATACAATGAAACAACCATCGCTTTATATAGAGGATGAGAAAGAATCGTGGCTCCTAACTGTCTGGTGGAGTGGGACAATACATTGTAAGTAACTGTAATAGTAGGATACGTGTTGATTGGTGATAAGCTACAAGAATCACGCCTCCCCACGTTTTGGTCCATAACCAGATGTGTTATAACCGTCAGTTTGTGCTAATAATCGTCAACTTGTGGCGATCGATCAGGTCAAACGAAGACTTGGGAGACAAGTATGAATTATCTTGAGCGGGCGATAAAACCTAATGCCTGCAAACACGTAAGTAATCGAACCAATTAAACCAAAACGAATCGTCAATTCGATTGGACTTCAATCAATTGATTCTATTTGCTCTATTCGATTAATTTCAACATTGAGCTGTCTGGGTTTGTCAGTAATTTAGGCCGACTAAATTACTCCCCAACACCGTCTCATCAAATGACAGTCTTTATACCGATTTGTAATATTTCAGAAACGATGTCATCTTATCCGTCGACAAAATGCCACAAAAGGACAGCATCTCGAAAAGCCGACAAAGTTTTAAACGACGACGTCACGATAAAATGAATCCGAAGTCTAATTATTGTCTCGGGTAACAACACCGAGTCCATACGCTCTTTGGGAACTTGTTTGAATATAGCCGTTAGAGAGAGCTGGTCCTTGTTCAATCAGACGGCTCAAAATCATTCAATTCAAACTCGAATCCAATCAAAACCCTACCCTTCACCGCTTAAAAACAATCACAACCACTCTCTCTCCTCTCTCTCTCTCACTTCACTCTAGCTCTCTCAAAGATCTTCGCCTTCCTCTTCAATCTCTCTCTCTCACTCTCTCTGAAATTCACAATCTTGCTTCGATTTTCGCAGCCATGGAAGGTATTTCCACTTCTCTTTTCATCTTCTTCGTTTTCTGTGTTCGATTTTATGAAATCTGTTTCTTTACTCTGGAATTTTTTATTCATTTTGTTCAGATCAAATGGGGGAAATTCTTTCAGACAAGTGCGAAGTTGTTTCGCATCAAGATTCCCAGCCTTCAATCATCCTTGAAAGAGGTCTCGCTTTCTTCTAATCTGTTTCTCAATATCTGATTCCGATTATTTCCATCTTGTTTGATTGTTATTCTTAATTTCAATTTTCCTTTTGAGGTATCCGAACCTAGAATTTCGATTTAGGGTTTTTTTTTTGGTTTCCTTGTATTTCCATTTTCACTCAAATTTGAGGATTTGTTGAATTGACGCTTGGTTGTTCTAAGATCAAACCCTACAAAATGGAAACCATGACCAATAGTCGCGGATGTTTTATTTTCTTACATATCATGTTTCAATTTTGACACCAATTTCAGTTTGTATTTAATTTAACGGCTTCAAGGAATTATTAAAGAAATCAAGTTTTCTCGTTTTCCATTATATCAGTTCAGGTTTAGGAATGCTCGGTCTTTTGGCCAATGAATTTGATTTCAGAATTCAGTTCTTTTTTTTTTATTTTTTGTAGTGTTCATTTTGATCAGTAGGTCAACATAAGGACAATGGTTGCAGCGTGAACTAAGTTCCCTTATTTTCCCATAAGCCCCATGTTTGGTTGCTGAGAAATGTATGAAGAAGTTTGACATATGTATGAGTGATTGGAAATGTGCATTTAAAACTATGTTGTGTATCCAATTCTAGTCATTTCTCCTCTAAAGACAAAGAATTTTCTTATTATCTCTTCTGCTTCTGTAATCTGTACTGATAGTTGAATCCATGTGAATTTAGATATTGCTTCAGATAAATTCGAGGGATATTCTGAATTGATGGATGAGACGACCATGTCAAATGGAATCCAAGATGCCTTGTTAGATCAGGGGCAGACCCTTCCAATAGTACGGAAAGTTATCAAATTGAGCACCCAAATTAAGGTATTATTTGAATGTTATTGTCTATTATTTTTATGTTAAACCGGTGAATAGCACATGGTTTAGTGTGAGCCAATTAGTAAATGATTGTACAATTGTCCAGTAAAGCTAGGTATATATTTTCCAATTAAAAGTTCATGTTATTGCCATATATTTATTGTTTATGACTGTTTTCAGGATTTGAAGCAGGAACACGCCACCTTATCTGATCAAGTAAAGCTCACAACAAGTTCCTTTCCAGACCCTGAAGTTCTAAACAATCTTCAGCTTCTTAGTAAGTCGTTACTGCTGATAATTGATCATATTTTAGTTACCTCCTCCTCTTCTGCCTTCATATATAACTGTTTCTTGTGCTAATTTTATCCGGTTAACTTCAGGTACTGAACATGAACTTTTAAAGAAAAAGTACATCAAGGAGTCCTCTGAGAGGAAGCGGCTTTACAATGAAGTGATTGAGCTTAAGGGGAACATTAGGGTCTTCTGCAGATGTAGACCAATAAACCAGAATGAAATTGCTAATGGGTGTAATTCTGTCATTGAGTATGACTCATCTGTAGATAATGAGCTCCAGGTCATTTGCTCTGATTCTTCCAAAAAGCAATTCAAGTTTGACCATGTGTTTAGACCAGAAGACAACCAAGGTACCTGAGCACTCACACTGATTTTAATATTGTGTATTAGATAATTCTTAAAGAATTGTCTGATTTGAATTTTACCTCTTTGACCCAATGCAGAGGCTGTTTTCGCCCAAACAAAACCTATTGTGACTTCGGTGTTGGATGGTTACAATGTGTGCATATTTGCATACGGACAAACTGGAACTGGTAAGACGTTTACAATGGAAGGAACACCAGAAAATAGGGGAGTTAATTACAGGACAGTGGAGGAGTTGTTTCGCATTTCAGAAGAAAGAGGTGGTGTCATGAGATATGAATTGTTTGTTAGCATGTTGGAGGTTTATAACGAGAAGATAAGGGACCTCTTGGTGGATAATAGCAACCAACAAGCTAAAAAGTGAGCTCTTGTAAATGATAAAGAAAGGGTTACAAATACAAAGCATTTCTTTTCCCTTTTCTCGTCTATCCTTAAAATGTTCCCAACAACAATGATAATATTCATCTGTTAAGACTCTGATTATTAATGATTGTTATGTATATTATGAAGGTTGGAAGTAAAGCAAACTGCGGAGGGAACCCAGGAAGTCCCAGGACTAGTGGAAGCTCGTGTTTTCGGTATTGAGGATGTGTGGGAACTGCTCAAGTCTGGAAGCCGAGTCAGATCTGTTGGATCCACCAGTCTCAATGAAATGAGCAGCCGTTCTCACTGGTACAATAACTTTACCAAATATCTAGATTTCCTTATTTCCGTTTATGTCTTATGCACAGTAATGATTGAAACATGTATATTATAGCTTGTTGCGAGTGACTGTTAAGGGGGAGAATCCAATAACTGGTCAAAGAACAAGGAGTCACCTTTGGCTGGTCGATTTGGCTGGTAGCGAGCGTGTTGGAAGAATCGAAATTGAAGGTGAAAGATTAAAGGAATCTCAGTTTATAAATAAATCTCTTTCAGCCCTTGGAGATGTTATATCTGCCCTTGCATCGAAAACAGCTCACGTTCCTTACAGGTATGTTCATCTATGTCTGCATATACCGACACATGTATGTATGCATGTACAGTTAGGTTTTACATGGTACTGTTGATTACTATACACCTCTTATTTTTTCTACCTTTTGTTCAAAATCAGGAACTCGAAACTAACCCATATGCTGCAGAGTTCTCTGGGTGAGCTTTTTTTTAACATTTTGTGAAGTTCAAATTTTATTTCAAACATATTTACTAGTCTGTATATAAGTAGGATAATGTAATCAGTGATTAGCAACGAGAAATTTATAAATAAACATAGAAATTTGAATTTTCAGGAGGAGATTGCAAAACCTTGATGTTTGTCCAAATTAGCCCAAGCTCATCGGATCTAGGAGAGACACTTTGCTCCCTAAATTTTGCCGGTCGAGTTCGGGGAATTGAAAGTGGACCCGCTCGCAAACAGGGTGACCTTACTGAGCTCTTCAAGTTCAAGCAAATGGTACGTAAACAATATTACATTCACTCTTGATCTAATTCTATTTTATGGATTCTATTCATGGAAACTTGAACTTCTTCAAATCTGCAGGCAGAAAAGTTTAAGCATGATGAGAAAGAAACAAAAAAACTACAGGAAAGTTTGCAATCCTCTCAGTTGAGGCTTGCTGCCCGGGAGCACATCTGCAGGAATCTTCAAGAAAAGGTAAAATATATAAATAACGATACCCAACCGCATAGAAGCTAGTTTTGGGTGGTTTTATTGATTTCAGATTTTTTTTCCTTCTTCAATAGGTTCGAGACCTTGAGAACCAGTTAGCAGAGGAAAGGAAAGCCAGACTCAAACAGGAATCTAGAGCTTTAGCTGCCGCTTCTGCTCCCTCCTCATCAACGTCATCTTTAAGTCTTAAACAAACATTTAAGAAGACTGCAGCTGATAAGAAGCCACCTTTGGCTCCTAACAATAATAAATTGAGGATGCCCCTGCGAAGAATAACCAATTTTTTGCCCCCTCCGTCTCCTCTACCGCCACTGAAGGAAACTAGATCCTTCACTTCAGCAGCAGACGGCAAAGAAAACATTCCCAAAATGGGAAAAGGTCTTCTCCAAGCAAGAAGGATTTCCATTGCTACTGTCAGACCTCCCCCTCCAAGTTCTACCACCGCTACACATGGTCTCAAGCCTAGGAGACGAGTCTCCATCGCTACTCTTCGCCCCGAGCCAAATTTTCACCTGACAACGCCGCTCAACACTTCAGCGTCTAGGCTTAAGAATGGCGGTGCTGCAGCGGGCAGGCTCTCGATGGTGAGAGATCTGCGGAAGGTGCGTTACTCTAGGCTCTTCTCCCCTTTGCCTGAGACGAAAACAATGGGAGGAGAGACGACACCGATTGCGGTTAGGAGTAGTAAGTTCATGGGAAGTCCACCAGCACTTGCTGGTTCAAACATTCCAAGGCACCCCCACCACCCAGGGTCTGTCATTGCGCTGCAAAGGAAACCATTGTTGTGGAGCCCACTGAAGTTGAGAGCCATGAAACCTAATAGGAGGCCATCATTATTGGCTTCTCGACCTTCAACTGAGTTTCAGTGACCTTGTTCTTTTTCGTTACTTGAAGAGAGATTCAACGATGCCAGTGTTCATAATATCCAACACATCTGAAATACATTACATTTTTTTATTTTTTGCAATCTTTTCCACAAGATGTACTGCCTTTTTCTTTTCTTTTCTTTTCTTTTCTTTAATTTCCTTTTCTTTCCTTTTTTTTTTTTAGTGGAAGCAAGATGTTTGCTCCTTGCTTACGAACTAAAATTCATGATGTATATTCTATGAGAATGGTTTTTAATTGTTTCCTATCACTACTAACACATATCTCCGATTTTCATTTTTTAATTGTTTTCTTTACTATGTACAACTTTTCCCTCCAAAAAGAAATCCAAGTCTTCTTCATTTTAATTTTGTAGTTTGCCTACCAAAATTATAATTTAGGTAGGCATGCCTAGGGCGTTATGTTCTCTTATTATATTTAAATTTTCCTCTTTACTCTGGTGAATGTAAAAAAAACAAAAAAAAGGTAGAGATTCAAGCGTGGATTTAGCTGTTCCAAGACGGTCCTAAAGCAAAAAAATATATATATTATTTACTTCGGGGAATTGTTATCTTTGTATTTTTATGGAATTTATATTATCATTATTCTTTTTAGGGGATCGTGATTTGTTATTATTACAATAGCGAAAAGACTTAAGCTTGTACCCTCAAAAAAAAAAAAAGAAGATTCAAGCTTGGATTTGGCTGTTCCAAGACGGTTATAAAGAAAAAGGACATAATTAATTTATTTCGGGGGATTGTTTTTTATTTTTTATGGAATTTATATTATCATTATTTTGTTAGGGGATCATTATTTGTTATTATTACAATGGAAAACAATTTAAGCGGCTCCAAGTTCGAAAATAGAGAGAATTTTAAGAGGCTCTATAGGTGGGGGTGGTCGTTGGAGCTCCCAAAGTAGCAAAAAATTCGGGGAAATATATTAGGACCGTTGGATCTAAGCATGAGTCTGGCGGCTAACGGCTCTCTTCAAAAGATGAGCAATAAAAGTAAACAGTTGGTTGAGAACAGGAGATAGCCGTTTCGCATACGTTTGCGTTTGGATAAATTCGACCGTTGGAACAAAAAGAAGCAGAACACTAAAAAACAAAAACACATTCCTAAGTTATCTCTTTACTTTTTTGCTTCGGAGAGAAACTTAGAAAGGGAAGAAGGAGAAGAAGGAGAGAGAGAGAGAGAGAGAGAGAAGAGATCTTTTCAGACCCAGAGGAGAAGACTAGTTCTGTAATCGGGGAAAATGGTGGCTAGAACGCCATCGAAGCAGAAGAAAGTATTGGCAGCACTTGATCCAGTTCTGCTCAGGGAAACCGTGCAAAAGGTTAGTTTCGGAGAAATCTATAATAAAAAGCCAAAAAAACAGGAATTTCAAAAGTTGGGCAGTTGAATTTAGACCCTTTTAGGTAATTAATGGTTTTTTTTTTTTTTTTTTTTGCGGTGGGGTTTGTGAAGGTGGATCGATGCATGGCAAGATTGCAGGAGCTTCAATATACGGTAGCAGGAGGAAGGAAGGTGATATCAGGAGTAAGTCTTAGCCCTAGAAGTACCAGAGGCTATCTCAGGACTAGTCTCCGATGCAAGCAGGAGTCTGTAAGGTTTGAAAAATCTCGTTTGGGTTTGCCCAATATGAGGGATTTTTAGCTTTCTTTATTGTTGATATTGTTGCTTTATTTGTGAACTCAAATGGGTCCTTGTGTTTTATTGTTAACTTTGAAGGATAAGAAACGTGGCCCCTAGGAAATCTCCGGTGGGGAAGTTTCCACCAAACTCCGGAGGTACCTCTCTCTCTCTGTCATGTATCATGTGGAGAAATTCTCGTTTGAGCATTTCAAGCATACCCTTCAATTCGGTCTCTGAGAAAGCGCTGCTTTCTTTTTTGTCCATCACAGAAAGTCCTTCTTTTTCTTTGATTCTAGGGAAAAAATAAATAAACTGAATGATTCGGGATTTTGTTCTCTCAAACTGACAATGTTGAGAAAATTGATTTTTTGCTCACGTCTTTAAGCCTGCCCTTCAATTTGGTTTAAGAGAAAGTTGTTGATTTCTTATTGTGCTCATCACATGTAAGCATATTTTTCGTTTGGTTTATCAAAAAGTGATTTCTTTTTCTTCGATTCTAAGGAAGAGAAATAATCAATAATTCTGTTTTTCTCTCAATTTCATGACGTTGAGAAAATAAAAATTACTTTTGTAAATTCACTTATAAGCAGCAGCATACCCTTCAATTGGATTTCACAGACAGTTGGTGACTCTTTTTGTGTTCATCACATTTAAAGCACACCCTTTGGCTTCTAAAAAAGTTATTTCTTTCATTTGCTTGTTGAGAAAAAATTTAAATAAACCGGAGATTCTTGTATCCAACCATTTATCCAACCATTTTAGCTAAAACCCCAATTCAAGTTATGAGGAAATAAACCAAAGATTTCTTTCATTCAAGCAGGGGAATGGCGGCGAATGTCATTGCCGGCAATGCTCGTTGGAGAAACAGTAGGAGAAATCCTACAAGCAAGTCAATTTGCAAAGGAAATAGTGGCAGCAGTTGCCTGCAAAACCAAGAAAATCACCCAAGAAGATCCCAAAACTCCGGTTACACAACAGAGAAAACAGAGGCCTCAGCTTAAAGACACCGAGCTCAGGGCCAGAAGAAAAAAGGAGAAGCAAAACAAGTCACACTTGCATAGACCCAAATCAAAGTCCCCAACGCTCCGTCGGGCTTGTTCCCGAATCAACTTCAAAATCTCACCTCCAAATAAGAGAGAAATTGAGAGTGAAAATTGCCGATACTTGGCCAACAGAGTTTCTCCCAGTCACAAGCCATGGGCAAGAAAGGCTGTCCTGTTTCCCAATCCTCTGTTTTCTTCTTCCACAAACTCAATAGAACAGAAAAAGTTCTGCAAGACAAGGTCTCCAGTAATTGCAAGGAACAAGCAAACCACACAGATAACTTCTCCACACAAGTTCTTGATCAAGTCTCCGCCTTCGTCTTCAAAGTTTCAGGTGAAGATCAAGAGCCCGCCGCGGGTTACACGATCTCCTCCAGCAAGAGCCACCAGTCTGATGAAGAAGTCCCCGAAAATGTCGACTGCATCAAAGCTGCGCCGCTCTTTATCTCCCTCAAGATTGGCAAACAGATTGGTGGCTCTTTCTCCCCTGAAAAGCAGAAAGAGCAGTGTTTATAAGAGCAATGGGCTATCAACAACGAGTGGATTGAAGCAGCGTCCCACTTATTCTATCCCAATAGGTATATCTGCTAGGAGGATTTGAGTTTGGGCTTCAGTCCTGGATTTTGGTGTTCTTTCAGATATTTTCTCAATGTCAATAGTTGGTTGATTTTATTATTTTTCCTGTATGGGTATGAATTTGTAATCCCTTTTCTATTGATTTGATTGTTGCATACAAGATTCCAAGGTTACGAATGGTAATAGCTCGTGGATCTTGGATCTTAAAAACTTTGCCTATTTGTCAATAATTTTAAGGAAATAAGATGATTATTTTTTAAGCAGAAATGGCTTCCAATATATATGCAAATGATGAACTATAAGTTGCAACTTTGCTAAATAAAACCGAGACCGAATATGAACAATAGTATACAAGTTGCAATTGGATTGGAATGCTAGCTCCTAAAGTCTAAAGTGGAAATTCCTCTCTGTTTGTATTTGTTACAAATTCCAATTAGGTGAAATTTCATGTGATTCAATAAACAGAACATAAATTCCATTATTTTTATATTAGTAATCTTATATGATTTGAAGACTGGGCAAATAATGCAAATTTTTTCTATAAACATTAACGAGAGTTACAGGTTCAATTTTGGTAAATAAACCAGAGACTGGGACAAATAACATACAACTTGCAAATCCGCCGGCAAATGGAGTAACGAACGAAAAAATCCATCCTGTAATCACAAGAATCGGATGTATTATCAAACCACACAAAAAGTGGCATAAAATTTCGCAGTATTTTTTCTAATCACAAATTATTCTGCATAAATTTTACGACTTTGTACACTGGTACAAACTTAAGAAACATGTATGCTCCCTTCCCCATCTCAAAACCACCCAAACAAACTCAAGCAAATCTATAACACGCTTTCACATTTGGACAGATTGGCCTTAGAACAAGGACATTTTTGTTTTTCAGACAAACAATGAGGAATTGAACGAGACACTGCATTGCTACCGTTTCCAAGTGGGCCTCCAAAACCGACTGCAGTAGGTGTTATTCTTACAACGATCACCATAACTGCACTTTAAGTGATGAACTCCATGAAAAGTATTCCTCCTCAAATCCTAGCAAGAACACTCTCAGATACTCATATGCTCAACTGCCAGGAGATGCAAACCTTGTTCGCTCTCTCTGCCTATTTAAGGCTCGATCTTTAGGTGATGATGTTTTTCCTCCCACACCTGCTTGACGCATCATCTCTGCAAAAATTTCACTCATAAGAACCTTTACATAATTCTAAAAGAATCTCAATTAAGAATACTATTTGTACATTTTGAATAAACAAAACAGAATATACTTTTGCATTTATTTAAATCAACCATTTAATACCTTAATACTTGGGCAAAACAACAATGACTTTATAGAATTGTCACTTGAATAAAAATTATTGTCTTTCATATGGTATGACCAACTTATGCAGTGAATCAAACGAAAGAATCTTTGACCATAAAATAATAGATGCAGCAATAAAATGAATTAGCTGGTTTTTCAAAATTCAAAATTTACTAGAAATGTAAGGAATTACCAACCTCGCTTTCTCTCAAGCTCTTGGTCAAGCTCTTCTTTCCACTTTCTTTGTCTCTCAGAAAAGCTAAGACTGCAAATACCGGCAAATAGTATCATATTACTTCACAACAAAGTCGGAAAGACAATCATCATTTCTTGGGAAGCTGAAACTCATGAACAAACCTGGGACTACTTGGCTCCTGCTGAGCGTCAACCAAAAGCCCTTTCCAATCATTATGTGGTGGTGAAGGGGCGTCCTTTAAAGTTTGATCACCTGTAGAATAAATATTCGATACGCACCTACAATGACTCCCTGGGCTTCCTGTACTAAGAGCATCAACTGCTGGAGAAGTGGTACCAATGGGACCCCGAGAGGGTGATCTGCTTTTGGGAGGTAACTTCAAGTACCATGGACTAGCTTCATCACCTGTGCTTTCAACATAATTATGAGAAGCAGCTGCATTCAAGCTGTTGTAGAACTCCTCATATAAGGGCGTTTGCAGTTTCTTCAATTCTAGAGCCTGATTTTTGTTTAAGTATCAATTCAGGAATCAGAATGATTTTAGGGGGGAAAAAAGAAAGAAAGAAAGAAAGACCACAAAATGATGAGCACAAACCCCTCATTTTAACTGTGCCATACATGCGTTAACATGACGTGACACGTTAACAGTGCATGGCTTAAGATTTGGCTACAGGACATTCCGAGAATATCCAATCTATGGAAAGCATGAAAATATGATATGTATATAAATATCCACATACAAAATCCATATCTAAGTCCTTGTAATAAATACAGCTGCTTACTGATTCCAAATCAAAAAAGTACCTTCTCATCCAAGAAAGCTTTAATTTTTGATTCGGTTAGTTCATCATCATCCTCGGAAAGTGATGGTCCGCAAGGAAATGAAAAGCTTTTATCTCCATCACTTAGAGTTCTAGAGCAACTAGTGGCCAAATGACTTTGTTGCTCAGTTTCCAAATTTATTTGTTTGTATTGTTGTGCAGGACTTGCGTCAAATTTGCACTCCCAGTCATCAGTGGGCTCACTTATGGGGTTAAAACTCTTGGTGACAAAAAAAAAGCATAACAATTAGTTTCACCACTATTGAGAGGCTTAAGAATTGTTTCCACCAAATCTTAAGAACATAAAGAACAGCTACCTTAAAGTTGTCAGAAATTAAAGAAGAATTGAGCTTTACTGCACTCGATGTAATATCATCTTTGTGATCAATTTGACACATGTCATCATCACTGCCGTTGCCTTTCCAGTTACATGTACTTTCTAACAACTTCTCACGTGACACAATTGAGCAGTGCAGACTACCCAAGTTACAGATGTCAGTTGTGTCGGAACAAGTTGACATTTTACTGAAAACCAAATAAAGCTACCAAGTCAAAAATTTGAAAATAATAAGAGGAAACTCTTCCTTATAGTTTCCAGAAGCTAAAAAACCTTGACAGCAATACTTACAAGGTTTCCAGGCTTTTGGCATATGATGGAGATGGCAAATCCAAATTTTCCTAATATTACAAAAAAATCTCATTAATAAGCCCGGTTCAAAAGAAAAGCATAACTATATAGAATACAGCAAGTTTAATCATACCAACCGTGTCAGGAGTAGGGAAAAGAGTAAGAGATTCCATGTTTTCACCAGTTACAAAGGGATGCTGTGCAAAGTAGCAGATTAGAATGTTAAACGCTGAAACTATTGTTGAATGGATATAGAATTTTGGCTATCAGCAGAAGTCTACGTGGTGTAAAAGAATTGGGTTATTGACGAAACAAAGAAAAACAAGAGGAAAACCTTGATATGACTTCTGAAATAACTGATTAATTCTGAAAAAAGTCCCCGCAGAACTATGGAAAACATACTTAAATAGATGCCAGAAATCATAAACGGGTAACCAAGAATCAGGAAACTATGAAAACAAGAACAAGAAATATACGTCAACAGGTAACTACGAATTAGGAAACTGAAAACAAGAACAAGAAATATACGTAAACAGGTAACTACGAATTAGGAAACTATGAAACAAGAAACAAAAAAAAAATAAATAAATAAATAAGCAACTGAGGGGAAACTAAAAACTAGTAGATGAGACTCAAAACGTAACTTCATCTTTCTTAATTAGATTAGCCCTGTGCCTACATAATTTGAGACTGTCCAACATTATTATGCTTAGAAGTTGAGAGCAAAACTAGATGAAATAGATAAACTGCTAGCAAAATACAAAAAAAATAAAGAAAAGGATATAAGTTTATATAACCTGAAGCAAACCAGATGCGGCTGGCCTCAGATTTGGTTCCCTGCCGTTAGACCAAAGTGAAAACAACTTAAATCAAAATAGAAAAGAAATACAAAATCGTAAGAAATAACAGCAGTGTAACAGATAGGACATTCTGTGAATTCAAATAAAATTGGGAGGGAGAAATTATGGCATACTTTTGCAAACATTTCAACAGAAAATCCTTAGCCTCGGCAGAAAGATTCTCTGGAATTGGAGGATGAGACTTTGTGGTCCCTATATGGAAAAGAGCAGCAACCTAGAAGAGAACTGCTTTAGTGCAAATAATAAAGTATCATCTCCTCGAAGATATAATAAGAAGCAACGTCTTGCTAAACATATTCCTCATTAAAAAAAAAAAGAAAAAAACAAAAGAAGAGCAGCAGATAATTACCTCTTGGAACTGTTGGCTCCAAGGAGGTTTTCCAGTGGCCATCTCAATTACAGTACATCCAACACTCCAAATATCAGCGGAGCTAGAAAATACAAGCAATGTCAGTCCTCCAAAAGATAAAGTGATAAACGAAAAAGAACCATGCCAAGTAGTGATCATAACTATCAAAAACGCAAACAGTGGAGCAAGCATAAGAAGAGTTCAGTAGGTTAAGTGCTTACTATGGTTCTACAAATTTCCAGAGACTATCATCCTATTTTATACAGAAATGATAAAACAATGAAACTAATTGTCGTCATAAAAGGCCATAATAAAATATAGAAGTTGCTGGGATGATGATAGTTATCCTTACAAACTATGACCAGTCTGGAGAACGACTTCAGGAGCCATCCAGTATGGAGTACCCTTCATAGACTTGGCCCCTGAAATTGTTGCCTGTAATCACATCCCAATTATAAGGGGGAAAATAAAACAAAACTATTCTCGAAAGCAAACATTAGAAGTTAAAACAAAAGATTAGGAAAAATGAAGGGCATGTACCAGCTCAACAACTTGTTTAGACGCACCAAAATCCGCAAGTTTAATGCATCCTTTATTATCGACAAGAATGTTAGCTCCCTGAAATTTGATATGAAAGACGTGTCATCAACTTGCACAATTAAGGGAAAGAAACACTTTTTTTTTTTATAACATGGACGACACTTTTAGGGTAAGTAAAATACCTTAATATCCCTGTGCATAATACCATTTTTATGCAGATATTCCAATCCCAGTAACAACTGCTTTGTATATGTCCTTATAACCTGCTTGGCAAATTGTTTTATAAGTTTAACAAGTAAAACAGCTAGTGATGCAAAGTAAAACAACAAGAACTTACAGCCTCTGGGAAAGGCCCAAATTTCCCCAGGAGCGATGATATTGATCCGCCAGGGACAAACTCCAAGAGAATATTTACGTTTTCTTCCTCCCTCACAGTACCCAGATATCTCTAAAGGAACCAAAACGAAAAAGACTCAGAAAAGTGGTCGGCTCTGCCAGTTAAATAGATGCTGAGAGGCTCATACTCACAACAATGTTTGGATGAGACAGATTTTTAAGAAGCTTTACTTCTTCCTCGAGCTCCTTGACATGAGCCTACTTGTAGCATCAAATCAATGTATCAATAAGGAAATCAATTCCCATCAAACAACACAGAACATAATTTTTTTTTTTTTCCTTTTGAGGGAGGAAAAAAAGAATAAGAGCTGAGAAATGACATTTAGTAAAATCAAACCCATGGTTATTACTACAAGACATTTCTTTATCAGGGACCTTAAATACAAAAACTCCTAATCTATTGAAACAAAAAAAAAAAGACTGATTAATCAGTTACAGATTCCACAAATTAGACCTACGTCTATGACTACAATACATTACATTGTTGGTGGACCTTAAATCCAAAGGTGTAAATCATATTAATTGACTAGTAAAATGAAACCTTCACTTATGAGCAATGAGCATAACATTTTATGGACGGGGACCTTAAGTACAAACACTACCAATCTGTTAACCGATTCGCACTAATTGATCACTTAAAGTTACCACAAATCAAAGTAGAATAAGTAGCGTTTCTAGTTTCTCTTACTTTGTTCAGTTTCCCCGGCAAAAGAAAAATCCCAACAACAATATCAGAATCGCCATGAACAATTGTATTTGCCGACACAAATTACAATTGAATATTAAACAGAAGAAATGCTGAATTCAAACCTGCGCCTTCTCCTTTGAAGCACTATTTGCCGCGATCAAAACCTGGAAAGAGAACCAAGCAAACGATCGAAATCAGACTAAAAATTCAAAAGAAACAAACAAGAAATCACGAGCTCAAGGACTTCAAATGTGAAAAAAAGAACAATTCGAACAGAATTGGCCACGAAACAGTTCAAAATCGAAATCCAAACCCAAAATGGATCATAAACCCCAAATAATCAAAAAGATGATAAACAATTATCTAAACCTAAACATCGAACCACTGAATAGTTTATAAGAAACGATTGAAGCAAAAAACAATCGAAATTCTCAAACTGACCTGTTTAACGGCAAGAAGCTCTCCGGAGTCGAGATTCATGCCCATGTAGACCCGTCCGAAGGCTCCGCAGCCGATCAATTCGCCTTTGCGCCATCGAATCGGCGGCACGTTGTCCTTGGGAATCGGAGAAGCCGATTGCGACGGCGGAGGAGGAGGAGGCGAGGGTTTGGAGAAGACTCTGGATTTGCGAATGCAGGAATTGATCTTGTCGACCAAGTTCGGGATTGGAGAAGACTCTTCGCTGTTGTCCGCCGGCGGAGGACGGAACACCAATGATCGCCGGACTGATCCGAATATGTCTTGCATTTTTTCGGTCTTCCTCTTCTTCCGTTTCTCTGTCGTTAGAGAGAGAAAGAGGAGAGAGACAGAGAGAGCGTGGTGGTGTTATACTGCTGGGAGGGACTGGGCTGTCATTTGGTCGGCAAGAGAGAGTGCCTGCGGGGGAGGGAAAAAGGTGGGCGAGATTATTTTTTGAAATATTAGAACGATAATTTGGCAAAATAACGTATTGTTTTTTTCTCCTCAATGAAAACGGGGATCAATGGTCTTCACCCACGAGACCAACGCCACTTTAAAAATCTACCGATACCATAAAAGAGATAGCAAGGATCTTGATCTTAAGACTTCAGCAGATTATAAGCTAGGATTCACGGAGTCTAACATAAAAATTTGAAGATTCTTTTAAGAAAAAAGTAGGGATTGATGAGACGCGAAAATGCATATTTTTTAACGCTAAAGATCGTCATTTTACCTTCACATTTATCATTAAATTCTTTAATTATAATATTTGTATGTTAGTTAATATTTTAGTGTGTTTGTGTTAAAATATGTTTTTAAGGACATGTTTGATACACTGTATTGTATTGTATTGTATTGTATTGTATTGTATTGCATTGCATTGCATTGTATTGTATTAGTGTTATACAATACATTGTTTGGTTTTACACCGTATTAATATGTTGTATTACATTATACAATGTTTGTTTACTAACGTATTGTATTGTATTAATATTTAAACTATAAATATAGTAAATTTAGGTCTAGTTTTGGGGGGTCGGGATTTGAGACTATGATCGGAGTCGAGATTCGAGATCGGGGTCAGGATCGGGGTCGGGACTTGTGTTAGTATAAAAATCAAAAATAAAAAATACCACATAAAATTAAAAATCAAAAATCAATAATATCAATATAAAAAAAATCAATAATATTAATACATGATGGTACTGCGTCTATTAAAAGAAAATACCACATAAAATTTGAATTGACTTGAACAAAACAAAAATTAAAATAGAATACCATAATTGAAAATAAGTCTCAAACACAAATCAAATACTAAATAGTATAGATTCCTAGCAAGATGTAAAAACAAAATATTGTAGCATGTTAAATGTTTAAGTCATTAACCACCTAATGTTCTCAAAAGCAGGTTAGTTTCACAAAACTAAACCACTCTATCATGGATGTCGTATCTCTCTCATGATTCTCCTCACAAATGTCCAACGCAATGATGCATCAATTGACATAAATGTTGCCACATATTGTGGTTTCTCTAAAATGTATGTTAAGACATCGAGTTGATCCTCATCTGAGAGTCCCATGTTTTTCAACTCCAAAGCAATGTCCTTTCCATCGCCATTTCCTTGAACAAGTCGCTCACTAATTAGTCTAATTTGCTCAAATGATTGCTCAAACATTTTCTTGAATGAGGATGCAATTTCCAACATTCCGTCATCTGAGCGTGATCTTTTCTTCCGATTAGATGATCTAGACGATGTTTGATTCACTGACCTTGTATCATCATTTTCTGTAGCATTATCAGCTTCTTGATCCATATGATCAACCATATCTGCTGGTGTTTCGACTCCTCGACCAATTGCTCTATCTTTTCCAAAGATATTAGCCAACCTTTCATAAATTGGAAAACTCTTGTTCCTCCAGCCTTCTGCATCCTTGTTATTCTACAAGATAGTTCAATATATAGTAATTAATTCTCATGAAAAAATACTAGTGATTTGAACATAAAAAATATAAGGCAAAGAACCAACCAACCTGAACATAATTCAACCACACTTGGTCGTTTTCACATTCCACACATTTTTTTATATCATTCCATCCAAACCCACTTCTGTTCAACATGTCATATACTATTCCATATTGCTTTTTCAACATCCGTATCTTGTTCTCAATGTGTGGATTAGCTTTCAAGTCACAATTTGGAATCGATTTTACTAGTGCAATCTCTATCTCTTTCAATGTTCCCGATTTGAAGCTCCCATTATCACAACGATTACCACATTTGACAACAACATCCTCAAGTACAGTCAATAAGGCATCCTCTTCAAATTTACTCCATGTCCGTCTAGAATTTTTTTTGCCACTTTGTAAACTGATTTGGCTGCTAGCCCCAATATCCATACCTGAATATGAAATAAAATACATATTAGAGTAAACCAATTCTTTTGTATCAAGTTTAGTCATTCAATATCATTTTCATTAGTGGCATGTGGTACCATTCTCCATTTGATGCCCATCACTAAATTAAACATCAAATAGTGCTAATTTAATCACAATTCACAAGCATAATATGTATTTCTGATTGAAGATGGGAAGTCAATTTGGTAAGGAAACAGATTTAGTACAAACCATAATATGCACAATGCAACTAAAAAACAACATAAACACCATTAAAAAACAGTTATTTTCACATATTTCTAGTCAGTCTCTTTACATTCTCATTTATTACATCACTAATTTAGCATCAACAAAACAAAAACCATAACAAAAAAAAAACAAAAAAACTTAGTCTAGGTTAAAGACTTGGATAGTCAGACAAAACAAAAACTAAGGACCCCTATGTTGCCTCCATTCATTATACATTTGCATAGCCAAATTATTTCTCCATTCAGCCCAGTCAGTTGAAGAGTCTATCGTGCTAATAATCTCTTCTTCCTCATTCTCCTCTTCTTCCACTTCCTCCTCTTGAGCAGTTTGATTAACATATCTTTGTCTTTGCCTTCTTCTTAGATTATCCAATTCCTGTTCAGCCGGATCTATTGACATCTCTCTCCTAATCAGATTATGTAAAAGACAGCAAGCTGTGATTATCCGAAATTGGGTTTTAACTGGGAAAAACGATGGGCTCCTCAAGATAGACCATCGAACCTTCAACAAGCCGAAGCATCTCTCTATCACATTTCTAGCAGATGCATGTTTCATGTTAAAATACTCCTTATGGTTTTGAGGGAGATCGCCTTCCCACTCTTTTAAATGGTACCGAGTCCCTCTATAAGGTGATAGAAAGCCTTCACTATTAGCATATCCAGCATCTACCAAATAGTAGCAACCTAAAGTGAAAAGTTAATGAAGAAATTTTAGTTTAAAAGAAATTTATGTCTTCAAAAATTCAAGATGTCTAACCACTACAATTTACCTCTTGGAACCTTCAATCCATTTGGCCTACTAATGGCATCACGGAGTACTCTAGAATCGGATGCTGAGCCCTCCCATCCCGCCAATACAAATATGAACTTCATATCTCTAGAACAAACTCCTAGTACATTTGTTGCAACACTGCCCTTTCTTGTCCTATACCTGCCCTTGTCTCTTTCGCGCACCCTCACAGGAATGTAAGTCCCATCTAATGCCCCTAAGCAATTCTAAACATGGAAAAGAAAACACAACTTAGTACAAAGCCTATCACATTGTCATCAAACCTATAAATATTAGAATCATACCTTAAAACATTTCCATCTATTATCAGTGCAATCGGCAGGCACGGGATCCGGCACAGGAAGAAGAATATCATGTAATCTTAAAACTCCATGTAGTATTGAATTAAAATATCTACTAATCGTTTCCCCCGACCTCTTAAATCTACTTCCAATTGTACGGTTCTTTACATGATGGGCAAGTGTATGCATAAACATAGCTACTTGCTCCTCCACAGTAACTAAACCATCATTTTTTACTCCTCCATTAGTACGAAGTGATTCGCATAATATTCCAAAAGTCCTTCTATTCATTCTTAGCTGGCTCACACACATTACATCACTAACTCTTATAAGACTATTTACATATTGCAATCGTGTCTCATGACTAACAAATGTGCGATTTTGAAGAATAGATTTCCTATAACGCCTGTCTACCATGTCATACATCCACAGTATCATCATGCACATAGTCATCATTTGCATATGCCACAACCTCATAATAAGAAATATAATCACGTTCCTTTGTGCCATATCCATATCTATAAATAATAAAAAGGAATCACTCGTAAGAAATTGTAACACAAACGCAATGAGAAACATGCACACATAAATCAACATACTAAATTCCATCACTGACTACCCAATTTGTAATACAACGTTGATGATTCATTGTAAGGAGAAATATATCTCATAACATGATGTATGATACAGACACCAATTTAAACCTAAATAGCTAGCTTTTTTATTACAACAAAATCGACACCAACAAACAATTGTTTTTATCTTTAAAAACAAATGAAAAGCTCAAGAGAAAATAGTGTACAGCGGACTCCACAAACAAACATCAAGGGTACATTAAATATCAAGCATGTGAGAGCTTTAATATATTCTTAACTGAAAAGTTTGTTAGAACTAACTAATACCAAACAGGCTACAATTGGGATTTTGGCCGCCTTCAGATTTCAATAACTTAGCTACTAGGATGGCTGATAACCTTTGAGCAGTTTTAGTATTTGCTTAACTTTGAGTAATGTAAAAGTAGGAAGCTATTTAAGAAGCTATGGCTCAGATTTTCTGGCTTGAAAACAAAATTTTAGTTGGTTTATCTTGAAACTCTAGAACCCAAAATTTAGTTCAGTTGAGATTCCTACAGGATTTTTTTTTTCCCTTTTTTAACATCTTCATGAGAAATTTCAAAACCAAGGTGGTGTGTAAAATTGGTTCTCTTTTTTCCTGTTTCTCAGGACACTTGACATCCAAAAGTGATGTTTATAGCTTTGGAGTGGTTCTACTAGAGATCTTAATGGGAAGAAGATCGATGGACAAGAAGCGGCCTAGTGGAGAACAGAACTTGGTGGCATGGGCTCGGCCATACTTGGCTGAAAAGAGAAAGCTTTACCAACTAGTGGATCCTAGATTGGAACTGAATTATTCCCTTAAAGGGGTACAAAAAGTGTCTCAGTTGGCTCACAACTGCCTCAGTAGGGACCCGAAATCGCGCCCCACCATGGACGAAGTTGTGAAGGTTCTCACTCCATTGCAAGACCTCAATGACCTTGCTATCTTGTCGTACCACTCTCGCATGTCCCAACAAGGTCGACGCTAGAAGAAATCGGATGGAGCTCAGCACATCACATACACACAATCCAAAAGCATGAGAGATTCTCCATTAAATACTGGGAAGCAACAAAATAGATGAAAAAGGGCAGTGAAAATGAAACACAAACTAAAAGGTTGAGGACTTGGGATGACAGCTTTTGTTGACCGGATTGTGTGAAGATAGTATTTCAAGCTTATATAATTTTTTTGGGGTGTTTTGAAATTTGCCTGAGCTAGGGGACAAGTGGAAAAAAAAGGGAAGATGCGTGCATCATTTTCCTTTTGTTTTCCTTTAGACCCTTTTACATTTAGAGATCTAACCATCAATTGGAACCTTGCTCACGATTTGCCTGTGTTGTATGGAATTGAGCTATATCTCTTGCAATTAGATAAAACCTTTCCCATTTTTATATTTCCATCTACTTTAATGTTTAGCTGTTCTTGAGTTCTGGGAATTAGTATTTTCATGTCATTATGTTTAGTTAAACTATCTCTCTTTAATTTCTTTGCCTCTAGTAGGACGGCCAATGAGACAGCAAAATATGACGGAAGACATATTGGTAGTATGAATGCAACATATTTTTGAGGCAGAACCTTGTTCTACAGTGGGCCATAAAAAACCTTTGGCATCAAGTAAAGTCATGCCAAAAAAGGAAAAAAAAAAAAGCTGCATCAGCAAGGTATTGTTCAATCAAAGTCAGGAAAATTCTCTTCACACAATGACTGGAAAACAAACAAAGCATGACTTGTGCTGAGCATAAGCATCCATGACATATGCATTACGCTTTCTGTAAATGGTTTTGAATTAGCTGTTACTATATGCAGGTACACCAATTATGAGAGTCGAAAAGCTCAAGAATTATTAGAAAATCCTCGTGCATCACTTCTTTTCTACTGGGATGGTTTAAATCGACAAGTAAACCATATTTAAAATGGTCAGACACATCTGACAACTGTTTACCAACAAATAGATTTTGAAAATGGAGTTATTATATGACCATAGAACATTCCTGTGTAACTTGGATATGGAAAACCATTGTGGTTGTCTGACTTCATAGAGATAAAGTTAAGAAAAAAATTGATCAAAACAAATGCAATACTACAATTGTTAAATGACCAACAAAACAATAGAGATAACAGAGCAAGAATGATAGTCATCAGAAATGGCAAACATACACAAAAGGGAAGAAGCAACACATTAACAGACCTAGAATCATAAATTTTATCTACTTGCAGACCCAGAATAGTAAGAATGAAAAAAACACAAAGAAAAAACAATGAAAAACGACAATGAGAAACAATGAAAAAAAACACAGGCGAAGCTTGAAAAAAACTCAATGAAAAAAAAAGATAAAGTTAAAAATCACGGCATGACCCAGGCGGAACAAACAATGAAATAAAAAACACACAATGAGAAACCAATCTAGTTTACATGAATAGAGAATCGAAGCTTGAAAAATTCACAATCACGGATCGAAATACTCAGATCAAAAGCGACAACAATGGATCCAATCCCTGCACTTTCAAAAGAAAAAGAAGGAAAACCAAAGGAAGCACTTACTCGGCCTGAGTTGAGGAGTTGACTCGACAGCGAAGCGAAAGCGATCAATCCGAGCAGAAGAAGCAGAGGAATCGAAAGAAACGGCGACTCCAAAAGACTGAAACCCTAGCAAAGAGAGAGAGAGTTGCAGAGAGAGAGTTGCACAGAGAGACTTCCCGTTGAGAGTGAAAACGAATACCACACAAATGAGTTTTGAGTAAATAATACGGGCTTTTTTTGGTGTATTATGTAATACAGTATGTATTATATTAAATTGACATCTTGTATTATTTTATACAATACATTATTAATACCAAACATTGTATTATTTTAAAATAATACAATACAAAGTTCTAATACGGTATACCAAACGAGGCCTAAGTGTTTTTTTATGTTTAATAATCTTTTTAGTATTTTTTAGAATAACCTTTGCATATTTTATAAGTAATTAATTTGTAAATGATCAAAATTGTAAAAATAATGGTGTGATTTTATTTTGAGTCTTAAAATATTTATAAATAAGTTTTGAGTCTGTAAATATGTTCTATTATGTTTCTAGTAATTTTTAAAAATATTCTCGAGTAGCAAAGTTTTAGCTTTATATTTTAGACAAAAAAGGAAAAGCTTAAGCTTAGCAACTTCGTTTGAACATTTTGATCAGTGAAAGTAGTACAAACGTCTTCAAACTCTCTAAGATGTAAATATAGATTCTCATATTCTAGACCATGAAAAGATGGAAGCAACTTAATTATGCCTAGCTTAAATAAAAAATTATGAGCATTAAGAGGAAAAACTAGACACGATAAAGTGGATTCACGAGGTGATGGCAAATAATCATGCATTAAACGAACAACAGGATTAATGATTTTTTGATTTACCATGTTATCATTATTAACATTTTCATCATCTGCTATTTTGTTTAAATATGAAGATGCAACAGACAAAAACATATGGTACAACAGGTTTTAGACTTTTCCTAACTAGACAACAAGACTTTAACGCACGAGACCAAACATGCATACAAAACTAAGATAATTACAAAAAGAAAAAAAAACAAAAATTTAGTCTACGTGAATAGCAATACGAATACTAATATGCAAATTATGTGAATAGAAACCTTTTTGGCTTTTTTGCTTTTTTTTGCTTTTTTTTTTATTTTGTTATTTTTGGCATCTGCAAAATAAAAAAAAAATAACAATAACAAAAAAAATTAATAGAAATATTAACAGTATCGTGCAGTACAATCGTCCCTTTAAGATAAAAGAAAAATAAAAAGTATAGAAATGTAAAAAGTCAGAAGTTAGATTAGATAATTAGTAAGTTAGAAGTGCTAGAAATAAAAAAGTTAGATGTTAAGAAAAATAAAGTACTGAAAAATAAATTCAAATAACAATAATAATAATAATAATAATACAGTTTATCCAGCCATATATATAATATACAATACTAATATGTTGTCCTTATGTGTATCTGTTCCCGACAACGACACAAAAAACTTGTTCGTGTCTAAAAGTATAAGTTCGATATAATTTCGAATATAAGGTTGTTCAAATAATAAAACTTGATCAATTTAAGGTCAATCTTACAAGAAAAAAGTATTACAAAAGTCAAATATTTCAGTTATATCATTTTTAGCTAAAAATTTTAAGGATTAAAGTTAATTATTTATAATATTTATATATTTTTTTTTTACTTTTTTCATTTTTAGATTTTCTTTTTGTGATTTTTGGAACTCCAACAACAAGAAATATGACTTAAATTAGAATGGTAAATAGAACTTTAATAATAAGCGCAAAATAACAATTTTAACAACATTGAGGATTAAATGTATTATTTTGGCAATTAACTTAGATATGTTTTAGTTTTTCTAAAATTATTTATTAAAATGGTTTAAGTATATAACATATCATCTTTTGTCTATAATAAATCAAAAGTTAACGAGCATTTAATATACCAATTCGTGCCTATAATTTATTAAAAACTTATTTTTAACAAATATGTATGATTTCAAAATTAACTAACTAAAATTACCAACAAAATTTATAATTAAGCATTTGTTATGTCATTCTTTGTCTATGAATAATCAAAATATTTTTAAGCATTACCCTGTGCCAGACTATATCTACAATAAATCAAAACTTAATTTTACAAAATTTTTAGCTAAGTTAATATGAAAATTATAAGTTTTCTAAAAAGATTTTGACATTATAGTAACTTAGAAAACATTGAAAAACTAAAAATATTTATCTTAATTTTGTCAGAATTTCCCTCTTTCTCCTCAGCAAAGTGGAAATTTAGAAAGACATATTTAAGGTAAAAACACACATAATTTTACTAAGCATAACTATTTCACAACATATAAACTAGAATTATTTTACAAAAACATAAAATTAGAATTAAGAAGAAAACTAACCAAAGAAGAAAGAAAAAAAATAACTCCAAATTATGGAGAAAGGTGTGTGAATTACACTTAAGGGAAGGGGTATTTATTGGCGAAGAAATTTACAATTTACATATTTTTATTTATTTATTTATTTTTATTTTATTTTGATATTTTTGATGCAAAATGAATAGGATGGCAATTTGAGATTTTTTTTGAATTTTTTTTAAAAAAATTTCTCTTTTCTTCCAACGGATTACAGCTTTAGATTGTGGCGATTTTACTTTTAAAATTGGTGGAGTGCGGTGCACGGGAGCTGCATGGAGACCTGATCTGGAGCACTGGATGAATGATTCAACAGCTGTGAGCGTGCCAGAAAGACTGGGACAACTGGGACTAAGTGGACCAGATTTGGGCCGTTCATTTCTTTGCAGTGTGTTCATCTAACGGACAAAAATCCACGCTCATGTGAAACTTATTGCACAGAATTCTCGGATGGACTCTATAGCTGCACGGGACACTCAAATGGCCAACATCGTGTGATGGTTTGATCCAATGGTTCTCAGCACGTCATGCGACGGTTCTTTAGATTTTTTTTTTTTAATTTTTAATGCATTCGAGGTCCTTTTTGTCTGTTTTTGTGACTTTTTCTTATAGATTTCAAATTTAAAATAAAATAAACAAACTAAAATTTATTATTTTACAAACATAATATTCACAATAATTTAAAAATATTTATTTCATAATTAAACACATTAAAAATTACTAAAAATAAATAAAACTTCTAAAATTAACAAACATTAACAAATATATCTTTAAAACCAAGATCAATTGGCACATGGCAAGAAAAACAAACGGAGTTTTTAAAGAATTTCTTTCCAACTTATAAAACCAATGCTATGAAGAAACAAGTCCAAAATTGTTCCCAAAATGTAAAGGAAGTATATTTTCAATGTTGGGAATGTTTGAAAGATTTGTTGAACGCTTGCCCACATCACGGTTTTAAAAAATGGCATTATATTAGTTTCTTCTATGAAGGTTTAACTCTTGAAACCCTTTAATTCATTGAAACAATATATAAATGGAGAATTCTTTGATATAGAACCTAATGAAACATTAGATTTTCTAGATAATTTAGCTGATTACTATCAATACTAGCAACATGATAAGTCTGAAGGCTCAATCAGATCTAATCTTGCTAATGCTCAAAGAGGTGTCTATGGACTTCGTCAAAAAAATGATCTAAATTCTAGAATTACATGTTTGACTAAAAAGATTAAAGCCATGGAATGTAGGAATATTTAGGAATCCAAAATTGACACTTTGTGTAGTGTTTGTCAAGCTCTATAACACTCAACTTATGAATACCAAGTTTTTAAAAAAGAGTTACATGAATAAATAAATTACACAAATCAATTGGACCAAGTTAGGAAGCCATATCCCATCTCCACATTTTGATATATATAATCCACAATGGAGAAATCATCTCAATTTCAATTGAAGAAATGATAAACCACAATAGCAATTTCAACTACCACTGCTACTTCTGCCTCAAAATTCTCAAAGTTGTCTACTATTTCCAAAACAATCTCAAAATCCATTTCCATTAAATTCACAAAATTTTCAAAGGCTTCCCCAAAATTTTCCACATTCTGACAATTTTCATTCTCGAGTCAAAACTCTTGAGGACACTTTGCAATCATTCATACAAGCTCAAAAAGTATTAATTTAGAAACAAGAAGTTCACAATACTCATACTTCACAAAACATTTATGAAAGTAAAGAGTCCACTTCTAAGCTCACTTCTTTACTTCGTATTCAAGAACAAATGAAAATTTCTTGCTCAATCTATACATTATCTATCTGTTAATGAAGTTGCCTCTTCTAATTCACCATCACAATAAGAAACTGTTAATTTTTTCACGACTCTTTGAAGTAGAATAGCTGTTGATAAAACCATTGTTTCAAAATATCAAAAGGTTAATTCAACTTTGAAAAGTGATGAAGGAAATTTTAAGAAAGAAAAGGTTGTCTCAAAAGAAAAATTTGTTCCAAAGATTCCATTTCCTCAAGCTTTGCTTTCAAAAAAGAAGTCTAATAAAAATGCTAAAGTTTTTGATCTTTTCAAATAAGTCAAAATTAACATTTTACTTTTAAATGGAATCAAACAAGTCCTCTCTTATACTAAATTTTTGAAAGATGTGTACATAATTAAAAGAAAGTATAATATGACTAAGACTGTATTATTAACTGTGAATGTTAGTTCCATCATTCAATATGACTCACCACCTAAGTTCAAAGATCCAGGTAATCCCACAAATTATTGAATCATAGGAAACACTCAAATTGAACATGCATTGTTAGATCTTGATGCTAGTGTCAAATTTTTGCCTTATTTTTTTTTAGGAGCAGTTAGGTTTAGGTGAACTTAAGCCAATACCTGTCACACTTTAGTTAGCTGGTCATTCTGAAAAATTTTCAAAAAGTGTTATTAAGAATGTGTTAGTTCAAATTAATAAATTTTACTATCTAGTAGATTTTATTGTTTTGAATACACACCTGTTGTCAATTCAAATGTTTAAATTCTTGTCATTTTAGGTCATCTATTCTTGTAACTTCCAATGTTTGAATTAATTGTAGAAATGGAGTATTAAAATTATCTTTTGGAAATATAATTTCAGAATTCAACATATTTAACATGGCAAAATCTCCTTCTGGAAGTGTGAATTGAACTTTGTTAAGGGCAAGACTATTGGAACAATGGTGATCTTTTAGCTGACTTGGCTAATACCTTTGATTCAAAAGTCTTGCTAAATGTTGAAAACCATCCCATGAATGTTTTAACTAATGAAACTCTTGAAGCTGAAAATTCAATTTTCAAACTTGAATTTGGAAATGAAGTTTTTGAAGAAGAACCTGATAATGAATTTATGGGTGAACTTATGGTTGAACTTACATATGAACCCATGGATGAAGAAGAGTTTCATAAAAGATTTCTTGTAGCATCTAGCAGCCTAACATTTTGAGAATGTTATCTTTTGGGAGGGTTTAGGACAACTATTCCACTAGTCATCAACCTCGTTGATTCCAACCCTGAAGATGAAATTATGATTATAGGTTAATGCTTGTATTATGTTTTTATGCTTGTATTTCTACTTTTTTTTTTGTGTTTCTCTATTGTATTTCTATAACTTTGTTTTGGTGTGTTGTATGTTTATTTTCTTTGTTTTTCCTAAATTTCAGAAAAAATAATTTCAAAAGTTCATTTAAAATGGTTGAGGTTATGAAGGATATAATTAGGTTTCATTAGTTGGTACTTTATATCAACAGCCTCTAGAAACGCATTTTAGTGAAATAATTAAAATAATTTTTTTATTTTTAGAATTTTCTTAAAATATAAAAAAATTAAAAAGTTTGAAAAAAACAACAAAAAATTTAAAAAATTTTAAAATCACAAAAATATTCTTTTTCTTTATAAATAAGTGTTGTTGTTTTTCACCATTTTTTAGATCGCAAAGCCCAATTACTGCTTAGCCTAGCCTAGATTAATCTTTCACACGTGTTGAAATAGTTTCCCTTGTGTCTAAACAATACCGCATCTTTTGTCTATAAAACTGTTCACTATACATTCAAGCCTAGAATTCTTAGTTCTTTCTCTCTCTAAGCTCTCGAATTCTTTCTAGATTTTCAAAGTTTTTTCCTAAAGATTTCTAGAAAACCTTTAAAGTTCTTCCATCTTTAAAAACTTTTCTTGAAAATTATTCAATTTTTTATTTCTTAATCCTACAAAATCTTCTCAATACTCTCCTTAGAACTCTCAAATTCACTAAAGGCACTCAAATCTCTCTCAAAGTTCTCAATTCACTCTCAAGAATCTCTTTTCTCTCTCAAATCATGGATCCTAAATATGATCACCTGAAGAAATGCTTTTCTTCCCTTTCTCATAAAGAAATAAGGCGAAGCATAAAGCTCGAATCACTTGTCTTTGAGTCCTTTCTCTTTTTAAACTTTCAACTGATGTAAAAATGTATATAGAAGGTAACATTCGTCCTAGTGATGTTACAAATAAAGGTCTCCTTGGGATAGGTATAAGTCTTTGTGCTAGGAAAAGAAGAGCTCAAGCTATGGCATCTCAGTGTTCTAATATTCTCATCAAAATTGTGAGCATAGGTAAAAGTCAAAAGGTTTTACGTCTATAAATAGGGAAGATAAAATACTTTTCTATAAAGATAGGCTTTTCAAACAAAAAAAAAAAACTTAGATAATCTTCAAGATTCTATTTTAGATCATCCCAATGATTATGTTTAAGGAGCCATTTGTAAACTTTGGTCTTAGTTTCATGTAGAAAAAAAATGTCTAAGGAACCTAACGTAAAAAGACCTAATTGTTTAATTCGCATGAATGTTAGAAGGGAAACAATAACCTGGTTCATCTGGTTCTAAGCAAAATCTATAAACTTTTTTTTAGTTTTTAAGTGTTTATGGTTTCTTTAATTTTTTTAAAGAAATTATTTAAGATATGAACTTAGAATTAGTGAAAAATCATCAAAATGTCCTAGTAATAGAATTTCTAAAGACGCGTTTTGATGAAGATGAGTTTCCATTCATTCTTAAATAAAATTTTTATCAGAAAAAAGTAAAAAAATATATACCAAAAAAAAGATTTTTGTTTTTGTGATGGTTATGGTAGTTGTTTGTTTAATTATTGTGTTTGTTCTGTTTGCTTTTAATATTTTATCCTATTTGTTAGATGCATTATTCGGTAGGTATTTGGTGTATCGTATATGTTTTGGTTTTGTCCTATTTTATCAAAAACTTATATAGTTATATTTAATTTTTCAAAAGTTGAATAGTTCTTGTCGGGTAAAAATTTTAAAAGTTCTACGATTGAGTCACATTTGTCATATTTGCCTATCTATCTTTATCTATTTTCACCTGCCTATTTGTCTTTCTCAATCATATATTATATCTCATTTATTGTTAGAGTTTTACTCAAAGCAATGTAAAAAGTTTTCAAATGAAAAAACATAAAATTATAAAAAGAAATAAACACAGTATTAGTTTCTTAGAAACCATTATGAGGTCCTCATCCCAATCGTCTTTAAATTTTAAAAAAATCTATGTGTTTTGTGGTTCTAATTTAGGAAAGGGTACTGTTTATTTAAATATTACATTCCATTTAGGGTGAGTATTGGCTAAGAAAAAGATAAACCTTATGCATGGAAGAGGTAGTCTTGGTTTAATGGGAATTGTCGTAGCTGGAGCTAAAGTAAAAGGAGTTCTAGGTATTATCTTTTGTTCTCCTGTTCAATATAATCTTTGTGGTGAAATCATAGGAACCAAGAAAATTGTCAAAATATCCCTGAGCGTATAAAACATGATTCCTTACTAAGGTGCTTTTATTATACCAGGAGGTCTAGGAACTTTAGAAGCAATGTTTGTCATAGCTAGTTGGAATAAGCTGGGTATTCTTAATAAACCACCAGGTGTGCTTAATGTTAATGATTTCTATAGTGGTCTTTTAAGTTTCCTAGATAATGCTGAAGAACATAATTTTCTTGTAGAATTAGGAAGAAAGATTTTTATCTCTAATCCTACTATTGAGGAATTGCTTGCAAAAATGCAAGTCATTACTCCTGAGTCAGATATTGCAAATTTAAAGCTCAGAATGAGACTTGGATCTTTTTCTCTAAACTCTTTAATCTTTCAGTTTTACATATAGCATGTTTGTTTATGTTTTTTTTTTCTTTGTGTGTTCTGAATAACAGCTTTTGTATATATATGTTGTTATCTTTCTTCTTAATCTTTTTAAACATTGAGAACAATATTCAATTTAGGTTGAGAAAATCAGACTGAATCTTAGAGTTTTTAGACTTCAATATATTGCTCTCATCACTGTGTTTTCCATAGCTTATCTTTCTAATCCAAAAAGTCAGATGAGAAGTTGTTCACAGATTGAAGGCTGAAGTACCAATAAAAAACCAATATAGAACATGCCTTCATCTAACTTTAATTAAGAACAAAACTGATAAATTACTAACTATGCAATAAATAGTAAAATCTCACATTCGATGTTTTCTATAATTTGTCCAATATTAGCTCATACATTTCATCACATATGGTTTCAAAAGAACTTACCAATAAAATACCTATATAGAATAGCCTTCATCCAACTTTAATCAAGAACAAAACTGACAAAAGATAGTTACACTTTAAACAATAAAACCTCGGGTCCTTACTTACATGAGTTATTGAAGAAAAGAAAAGAGGAGGGATCTCTACCTCCTGTAGTTCAAATAATCAGAACTTAAGTTGGGGAATTTGAAAAACGAGATAAAAATGAACATGACAATATAATTCGATATTGGAAAAAACACATTATAACTAGTACTTAATTAAAAGAGAAAATCCAGAGGTAAGAATACTTTGAGGACTTTATTAACAAAAAAGAGGCCCTACTTTTTAAAAAATCAATCAAACATTAGCTTCACAAGACCATCAATACCCAGAATGGACTTCCGCATGGAACTGAGAAATAATTACAAGAGAGAAGAAGATGAGATGTGTAGGATTGAGAAATAAGTACCGATGAGATGACTTTTCTGTTGGATGAGCCCTTACATCAACAATCTATAGAGGAAGCTCAAGAAGAAAATGGATCGAGAGGAAGAAGCATTGTTGGTGGAGAGAAGGGTTTTTGAGAGAGTGAGAGGAGGTGATGACATGTAGACTTCGGACGAGAGAGAGATATTAACGTATGCGGGATGAGGGAGATTTTAAAATAAGTAGATTTTTTCTCACGTAACCAATTGTGGAATATGTAACCAATCATTTTTTATATTATGACTACACCAGTAACACTCAATTAAAAATTCTATACTTTAATAAAATAATTAATTATATATTACTAACTATTTTAATTATTATTCTATTGTATATAATACTTTTATACAATATTTAAAGTCATATATATAATTATAAAACTTAATATTCATAAAGCATTTAAAATACATACACAAAAATAAAATATAAAATTCATTTTATTTATTAATAAATATATTCTCTACAAAACATCTCCCTCCCAATGGATCATACATAATGGTGCCGTCTAGGGTCCTTAACCTGGATCATCCAACGCCCACCATGCAATTTTTGCTTCCTCGCAATCCCTCTCCACTTATTTATCCTCACATCCATCTTCCTCGTTAGCCCGCAATGCGCCTGCAGCTCCTCTGGCATTCTGTCGTAGGCTTCCCACCACCGTCGGTGCGCCGAGTCGCTAGCGAAAATTTGGTGATCCGCCATGTCCCAATTGCAGTCATAATCCTTGTAACACATCCACGGCTTCAACCCTAGATAGTGAATTGCGTCAACTTCTTTAGAAATCTCATGATCATCATCATTGTTATCATTACGATCTCTCTGAAAGATCTTTAGAGTATTAACCTTCTTCGGAAGTCGATGCCACCAGGGGAAGACCTCGTTGAGAAACCCTTGGTCGCCCCCATTATAAGACTCCAATTTCAAGCTCAACCTCATTAGGTTTTCGAACAAGCACATGGAGGGCTCAATAACCATCACGCCGGAGTTGAACCTGAACTTGTCATTGGCCGCGGCCGAGAGCGAAGGATAGATGAAGAGGTAGTCGATGTTGTTGAGGACGAGGAGGTCAGAGTCGAGGAAGATGATCTTGTCGTACTGGGTGAGCTGGAAGATCAGGAGCTTGCTGTAGTTCCACTCGTTGTAGGAGCCCTTGGTGGCGAAGGGGCTGCGGATGCGGTGGATGGGGAGGATGGTCCATCCAGCGGAGCGGAGGGCGAGGAGGGAGGACGGGGACAGGAACGAGGTGTCAGCGAGGAGGACGAGGTCTTTGATGGAGTTGGTACGGCGAAGGCTTTGGGCCAAGGCGATGGCACCACACACATAGGTTTCCGACGAGTGGAGGATGGTGGCGTAGGCGTACTTCGGGCGGCCATATTGGGGCGTGGTGTAGTTGTTCTTCTTTGTGGAGGGTGGCATTCCAGATCTCCATCCCTCTTTGCCTGAGAGGGGGAAAAATATACGTGCATGGTTTAAAAATGTTAAAAATGAATTGTGAAAAAGAGTTAGGGTATTAGAAAAAAAAAGTTACTGTTTCTTAGGGAAAAAAATATAAGAATTTTATGGTATCAGTGGAAAAAAGATACCTTATTAAGAGCGGTCAAATATTTTTATTACATAATTTGTCCTGTAATACGTAGAAATAATTTGTGATTTTAAGAAAGATTTCCTATGTAATTTATTTGATGGTTTATCGTAACTTTGTACACTAAAAGTACAAACTTAAGGAGAAAAAAACTGTTAAATCCAATGAATCTGAAAGTTAAAGAAAAACCATTGAAAAAAAAAAAAGTTCAAAGAAAAATACTGAAACTTTCTTTGTCTTTGTCTTTTCTTTTTCTTTTTCTTTTTCCTTTTTCCCCCTTGACATATTACTGCATATAGAATATTCGTCGTAAGAGACTCCAAACTTGCAGTGATAAAGTGTATATATAGGCGAATGCAAGTTTTAAGACTTGAAATCACAATGTAACAATCATTCTGAACTAACAATATGTATCTAGGAGAATCTATATATAGTTAAAAAATGACTATTTAGTTATAAGCATTACCATAGCAAAACTTTCCTAGTTTGTGTAATAGAATAAGAATGATGTTAATAATATTTGGAACGAATATACATTTATACTTTGACTAAAGTTTGAGTCGTGTGGAACTCGTGGATGATAATTGTGAATGACAAACAAAAACGTCGGATTTTGGCATAGTGAAGCTTAATACTGCTATATATAAGTGGTAATAGTTCAAAATTTAAAATGTAACCAAGGTTCTTTTCGGACTTGTACAATTTTACTAAAGAACATGGCAAAAGAACCAAGACATGATGATTGAACCCGCCAAACATGATCATTATGCATGGAATGGAGTTCTCTAATTCACACCTTAAGATTAGATTAACTGATTTCGCATTAATGTTTGTCTTGATGGACGCATTATTTTTTGGATTTCTTCCCCTTAAACACTCTCTTTCCACATCCTCAAAAATCCTAAAACCCAAAGTAGAAAAAGATCCAAAAAACAAAAACATAAAATAGCAGTTTTTCATGGTCAGGAATTGGTTAAATTTTGGCTGAAGTTTTGGTACAATCCATAAATATAGAAGGCTAAATCTCCTTAGATTCCCATCATTTCCTACAAACTAATTCTCACCCACCAAGAAATATAAAATTAAAGTAAAAAATCTTCAGCCATTCACTTACCATATACATTTTGTAACATACCATCTATGTGCGTATCAACATTCCTATATGTCCCATTCAAGCATCCTAGTCTACCATATAATATATATTTACACATATAAAAATAATTATGATATAGCCAAAATTGGAAATCTAAATCTCACCTGCTTCTGAGTAGCTTGGAGCAAGCTGGCAAGACCCGACAGGCATGAGCACCTTCTGCTTTAGCCGCCCCATTTCCGGCCTATACACCCAATACTCCCCTCTCCGGTGCTTAACAAGATCATCACATCTAAATATCTCCAGCATGGGCCCACATGACCCCACAAAAACAATGTAGACCATCCGAGGAATGTCGTTGCGGTTCCCCCACCCACTCCTCACAGCCACATTGGCCGCCACCAAATTGACTTGCAGCCTAAACACATCCCTAACCCCTTTTTCTCTCAAATAGTTCCCACAAGGAATAGATGCAACGATGACATCGAGGTCACCATATTGCTCCAACGACAGCGGTAGTGGGATCTCTGGGCACTTTGGTAGGCCCGACGTGCGATTCTCATCGATCCATTCAGGGAAATACTCCTCCCATTCCCTTTTATTGTCTCCAGTCAAGCGGTCAAATGGCACCGAGACTGTTTCTACCTCGGTCAATCTCTGCAGTCCATTGCGTAGATCACGATGATCATGATCATCTAGGTTGACCAAACCAAGCTTAAGCTTCTTTTTCTTAGCCTTTAGTTTTTGTTCTATGATTTCGAGCCATTCAGGGCGATCGGCGACGAGGACTTGATCATATTTCCTATTAATAATCCTATGAATAGTTGTGGAAAGATTGTTAATGTTGATGGGATTTGGGTCATGGAAGGACGAGGCTAGGATTAGGAGGGAGAAATAGAGAATGAAAAGAGAGATAATAAAGTATAATTTTTGCTTGGAAGTGGAGTGGGGATGGGAGTTTTGAGAGACCATAGTTTTGGCTGGTTGTATTTTTAGATATTGATTTGGTTTTGATCTTGATAATATTTATTAGTTTGAGAAGCCAACACCAATGGCCCCTAAACTTTGTTGTCTCTTTTACTTTTTTCTCTAAACTTTAAAAATTATAATTTCATCCCCTAAACTTTCAAAATTCTCTATTTTGCCCCTGAACTTTAAAAATCATCATTTTACTCTTTGAACTTTCAAAACTCTTCATTTTGCCCCAGCACTTCCAATTTTTCATTTAAGTAGACAAAATTAAGCCAACATAATTTATACATAGGAGTGATAATATCTCATATTTGGCCTTGTAAGTGACTTATGTGCGAATCACATAAGTTTGATTCTGTTTATTTGAACAAAAAACAGAGATTTAGGGGCAAAAGGAGGAGTCTTGAAAGTTTAGGGGCATAGTGGTGATTTTCAAAGTCTAAAGGACAAAGTGAAAAGTTTTAAAAGTTCAGGGACTAACGCTGTCACGATCCAAAAATGGGGTATGACATGGAAGCTTAGTTTAAGAAAATAATTTAAGTTAGGTAAAATTTTAAAACTTGAAATCAAATTAGAAATGAAATTAATTAAATGTGACTTAATTATTTTCCTAAACCAATCCCCACATAATAAAAAAATAAATAAAGACATTTTATTTTAACGCATACTTATTCACTGTGAACAACTATTATTTTTACAAATTACACAAATTATATAGAAGGTCGAATTTTTTTATAGATATGGATTATTCAAGATGGACAGCAAAACACTAATTTTAAAACAAAGAATATGAGTTGAAACAAAATAACTATATCAAATAAAAATTTAGCCAACGCTTAACATACTTATAATGCTTCAGTCAATACCCGTGCTACGGAGCCCCTTGATCGAGGTTTAAGGGCCTACCCCCAAGGTTACACTCTACAAACCCCGATATCTCTGGCTACTAAAAACTAACCACTGGGGGACATATGTCCTCGATAGCATTTGAATAACCCATTATGTTCAAACTTTTTTATTCCAAGTCTAAATCATAATTTCTCAAATTCATTTGTCACAATATGAAACTACTCATATTTACATATTATAAACATTTCGCAAACTTATTGCAATATGCAAAAACATATTTGTAGACAATCTTGTAAGTAACATGCTCATCTTAAGATAACATTGTTGGCCAAAACAAAATAAATTTAGTTTCAAATCATGCCCTACCATGAAAGGGATTAGGATCCTACCTCTTTAGCAAAACGTCTTAGGATAGCCTTAAATCTCAGAAATCTAACTCGTACAATGTAAGCTCCAATGCGTCCTAACATTGACCATTTCTAACAAGGTTAACGAAGAACCTAAACAAGAACAAATGAAGCCATAAATTTGCATTATGTATAAACCAATTTCTTGTGTGCCTTGTGTGTTTAAAATGATCATGAACTACGAATTGGTTTTTCACAACTTTAAAACACAAAATAGAGGTTTTAGGAGTCTTTAAACATGGTGGAACATGGAGGAACCAAACCAGGGACAAACCAAGAGGTGTGTTGGGCTAGGATGGAGGTGATAGTAGCTAAGTCTACTGCCCGTGGTTGACCTTAATACACAAGATGCGGTCGACTGCACCTCCACTATACTGGACAGAACCTAATTTTTCCTCCTTCGGCCAAATTTGAAAGATGTCGAGTTTTTAGCTCAAACTGCATCTAAGTAACTCAAAACCATTCCAAAATATGTAGTAAATATTCTATAACCTAAGCAAACATATTCCCATGAATTTTTATACCAAAATCGTCTTCAAAACTATATTTTTAGAAGTTGTTTGAAATAAAAATGAAAATATGTTCAAATTTGTTTTTCAAGCGCCAAGCTTTCAAACATAAATCGTAAAATCATTAAAACTAATTTTAAATACTCCTAACATGTTTCGAACATCAATTTCGAATCCAAATGAAAGTTCTTTTTTTCCTGTTTTAGTTCAAAACTCAAGTTTTTGGTCATCAACACCTAAACATGCACATGACCATGAACAAGATATTTTGCATGAACAAGCACGAAAATCAAGCATTAAACTTGAAGAAAATACAAACTAAAAACCAAGTTTAGATTAAAGAAAACGTACTTCAAAACTCCATTGAAAAACACCAAATTTTTGGATTAAAAACCAAGCTTGGTTTCTTAAGTTGGCTAGGCATGAAGGTGATGTTGTTGGCTGGTTTTTGGACAAGAAGAGGGGCTATCCTTCTTGGTGTTTTTGGCTATGTTTTGGCTACGTTTTGGCTTGAGTTTTTCCCCTTTTTTTGTCTGTGTCTCAACTGTGTTTTTTGGCAAGAAAAGGGGTTGTCCTTGGCTGAGTTTTTAGCTGTGTTTTTGGTTGATTTTTGTCAAAAAGATGGGCTGCTCAAGGCTATCTTTAGTGGTTTATTTTTTTGTTTGGTTGGCAGCAGCAAAAAGAGAGAGTGTGAGAGAGAAAGGCATGGGAGAAAGGAGAAGAGGGTGATGAGTGTGTAGTGTGCTCAATATGATGGGGTGGTAGTCTCCATGTGGTGCATGTCTCTATATATGGAGACTTAAAAAAAACCTGATGTTGTCTTTGGGTGGAGGGATGCATGGGTAAGAGGAATGAGAGTGGCATTGGGGCTGATTTTGAAATAATTGCATTGGGCTGATTTGAATAAGGAAATATAGGGTCTGAAGGTAAATAGTGTAAATAGTGTGTGTAGTTTTGAAAATTAAAATTGTGACAAAAATGAAATTTAAATGTGTATTTTATGCGACATGAAAATATTCATTTTTAAATTAATTAGGCACACTAATTGATCAAATTTACATGTAATATATCGTAATTAAAATTTTTAGATGTTACAACTCCATCCTCTTAAAAGAAATTTTGTCCATAAAATTTAAAGCTTACTTCAAAAGCAATAAAGGTGCAGGTATACCTTCTGCATCGTCGACTCTAATCCCAAGTTGCTTCATCGTCATGGTGGTGCTGCCATAGTACTTTAAAAAATGGAATTCTTGTCATCACAAACTTGTTACTTTGCGATCAATGATTTGAGTCGACACCTCTTCGTAAGTCATGTCTTCTTAGAGCGGCACGTCGTGCCATGAGACAACTATGTTGCGGTTGGGTTGGCACTTGCGAAGCATGGGCACATGAGAGACGTTGTGAACATAGGACAATTCCTGAGGCAATTCGAGGTGTTACGCAACAACACCAATCTGCCGCAAGTTTTGGGGATGGCCTAATGTGTCTCAGTGCATGTTTTCCACTAACACCAAAACGAGTAATTCCTTTGCATGTGGAGACTTTCAAAAAAAACATAGTCGCCGTCTTCAAATTCTAAAGGTACATCTTATGTCAGCGTAACTTTTCTCATGACTTCAATGATTCGCAAGCATTAACAAATAAAGGCCAATTTTCTTTTTGATATTATCTGGTTCAGTGGTGACTCATCCTTATGCTCGAGCCAACGAAGTTGTACCTGATATGGTCTACCTTCAAGTGCCTCAATGGAGCCTTATTGATGACAGCTTAGCACCCTTTGTTATAAGAGAATTCAGCTAGGTTTAGGTGCTTCTCTTGATATTTGCCAAAGTCCAATATGCATGCACGAAACATATCCTCAAAAATCTAACAAACTCTTTTAATATGTCCCTCAATCTAAGGATGAAAAATTATGCTAAACTCAACTCCGCTCCGAAGGCTTCTTGAAAATCTTCCAATATTTGATATTAAAACAGGTATCTCTATCTGAAGTGGTTAATGATGAAACCATGTGTAATTGGACAAAGTGCTCAAAAACTCTCCCAAGTCCTTCCCTAGACAATTAGGCTGAAATAAAATGAATAAGATGGGTCTATTTGATTAATCTATCAATGGCGACCCAAGTAGCGTCATACTTACAGTTAAGCCGTGTGTCAACATAATTTCCAAACTTAAAGCTAGGTTGGCCTCAAAGGAACCAAACTTAATATATATGACCTAAAATGATCTCTACAACTCCACACAACTCTCAATGCCGATACGTCTATGATTAACTAAAATTTTGAGATGGTCCTTTAGAAGAGAAGACCTCAATAGATATCACTGGGCAATTCCTAGAAACATGTAATTTGAGCACATATATATCCAAACGATGAATCCCATAAACATCTTATGCATCTCCAAAAAGTATGAACCTATGTCAAGGATAATGGGTATACAATCCTAATTTAAGCCCTCTAATTCTTTCATGATAATCCTCAAGGAAATAATATCTTGTAATTCAATGACTCGATAACATCCCTAATAGTTATGTTAAACCTCAAATATGCATACTCAAATTACTAAAATCAAACAATATGATTCTTAGCAACACATGTCTTATCATGGGTAGTAAAGTTAATTTGTCGCCTCAGATACAACAATCATGTCTAAAGGTCAAGGTCTTAGACTTTGTCTACTAGATCCTTGGTGTGATAGTAAAATTTAGTCTTTATTTACCATAGAGTCTCGTGAACCAACCTTGATGATTTAAACTAAATGAAATCACCTGTTTATATTCCAAAATTCACCGATAAGAAGACACAAACTTAGTGCATTAGAAAGCAATTTCTTGAATCTTAGCCAGAAGAAAATTTTCAAACCTCGTCGTATCGTTTCAAAATTAAGACCTTGAGATGTGCTTTCTAGCAAATAGACAAGTTATAAATGATCATAATCTCCTAAGAGGGACTTCAAATGTTTAAATGCCTAAAGTACAATTTCAAAGGGAAATGACTTCAAGAATACCTCATATCACAACGTTGTCTCATCTTATTATAGTCTCTGTAATTGCTCACTCTCATTTGTTGTCTTAGTCATTATTTAGCTTAAAATCCTCATAACAACTAGTTCCTATAACCTTGTGTTTCTATCTAACTTTAAAACTTTACATATAGTTTTTTTAACTAAGTTTTTACCTGTCATATAGTCAATCAGAACACTAGATGAAATACTTTAAGCATTCCACTGTGCTTCTATTTGGGGAACCCGACCTTGGTCATATCAATACATGAACTCTGAGTAATAGTTAGTTCTACTTTAAACTTCTATGGTAATAGCATATCGAGATCGATCCTCTCTTAGAGTCAGTATCTGTAACAATATAATAATATAAATAATAATGATAATAACAATAACAGTAATAACAATGGTAACAATAATAAGGAAATGACAAATATGTCAAATGGGACTAAACTTTCATCATTACTCAGCTTCCTCAACTTAGGGTAAATCACACATCATACCTGTGGGTTGACTTTTGCCAATAAGGAAAGAAGACTAGTAATTACAAGCTATCATAATAACCTCAATTAGGAGGACGACATAGTCATAATGACAACTTGGAGCAAATTAAAACTTCAAAGTTAAATAGTTGACCCCTTAGTCAAAGCGACATAACTTAAACCTCAGGGTTTGGAACTAGGAGGCACATATGGGTTATGGCCTACCATGCCCCTAAGTGTTTATAGTAGCTTCTAGGTGTTCTTCTCGTGTCACGGTTTATGATAGAGTCGTCATTATTTGACGTAAGAAAAAGAGGTTCAGAAATCCAACGAAGTTAATACCTTTGTATAAACTACCACCTAGAATGATAAACGTTTTGGCTTATCGGAATAAGTGACAAAGTCCTAAGAGTAGACATGGCTTAAATCCATACCTAGTGTACTTGTTTAACTTAGTTCTCAATTGAAACTTGTGCGATGGTATGACCAAGAAATAGGGTCAAAATCCTCAAACCTTACTATTAGCTAAAGGCAACAGGATGAATGAAACAGAATTAATGACAAGGCATTATAGTTTATGACCATCCTTCAGAATTTCACCATGATCATGAACTTTAATTTACCCCATTTATCTCCTAAAACATAGTGTGTCATCTCTTATCTGTGTAATTATTTCTCCTAGGATAATTTGTAGATGAATAATATTTCTTAATTTGGCCTTTTAAAATTATTCTCTTCTTAGATACTCCCCAAAAATCCAAAAACTGAGAAGTGTATCATATTTCCTAAGTACATGAGGATTACCATCCTAAGAACATTTCTCACATAGGATATTAGGAAAATCTCTCTATATTTTTTTTCTTCTTTATATCCACATTATACTCTTTTTATTGTATGTTAAGAGACAAATCTTTCTTTCGTAAACCTAATGCACAATATATCATTTTCTTCTACCTACTAATCATTATACACTTATAGCAATCACATACACCCCATAGATTTATGAAAGGCTAAGCATGAATATTCCATCAATACACATGGCACCATGATTCAGAATCATAACTTAAAACTCAAAACTGATTAAGTATAACCTTAAATCTCCCATGAGTAACTTGTAATCAAGGTATATCTGCAAGAATGCATCAAGAATGTATAACCTCGATGTTCTATTAATACTTCCCTAAGGGAACCCTCAAAACCACTTAGTAATATATAGTGACTTATTAGGTTTCTTGAAATTAAATGTTGTAGTATACAAATGAAATTCCTATGTTAGATCCTCGTCTCCTACGCCAAGTTGTGATTTTCTTAGAATTCTAACTTAAAAGATGCAAGATTTCTCAGCTATAGTAAAAATATAAATCATGGTGAAACTATGAGTTATAAAGTCTTTTTTTTTTTAATTTTTGTTCAATGCTTCTACTTAAAGAGAACATCATCCTTAAAGTTTAATATCAAGTTGACATCTAGATCTCATAAATGTCGCCACACAATAGACTCTTAAATTTGTTGTATAGTGTACCTGACTAGCATTGGCACAACACATGTCCCATCAATGAAAACAATTTAAACAAAACAATATTTTGAAAAACCTTAGGAAAGAAAACATTGGTTCAAACAAAGCTTCTTTTAACACCAAATGCAAAAAAAAAAACAAAACAAAACAAAAACTCACACGGTTCAATTCCCAAGGATTCTGAAGCCCTGCTCTAATATACATATTGATGACTTGTCAACACTATCTTGGTACTTACTTGGCACCACTTTTTGTTGTGCCGGGAAAGGGGTTAATTTAAAACACAAAAATGAGCAAAAGTCCTAGAAAGATAATATTTGAACAAACTTTAACACGTCAAACAATTAAGGTATTTAAATAAGCAATAAGGTAAACAAGTAAATAATTGGGATATCAAAGATTGCAAATGTAGTAAAATAATTAAGAAAGAGATGAGACAATTTTAATTAAATTTCCATTCCTAACCTTTGGCATATCATATACTTAACATACTTACAATGCTTCAGTCAATGCACATGCTACGGAGCCCTCCAATCAAGGTTTAGGGGCCTACCCTCGAGGTTATACTTCTAAATAACCTGATCTTTTTGGCTACTAAAAACCAACCACCAGGAACCATATGTCCTTTGTAGCATTTGAATACCCTATTATGCTTAATATTTCTTACTCCAAGTCTAAATCATAATTTCTTAAATTCATTTGTCAAAATATGAAACTATACATATTTACATATGTTATATACATTTTGGAAACTCATTGCAATATGCAAAAACACATTTATAAACAATCTTGTAAGAAACATGCTCGCCAAAACAAAATAATTTTAATTTCAAATCTACCAAGAAAGGGATTAGGACCCTCCCTTTTTAGTAAAACGTCTAAGGATAGCCTTAAATTGCATAAATCTAGCTCGCACAACATAAGCTCCAACGCTTCCCAACCTTGACCATTTATAACAAGATTAGCGAGGAAACCAAAACAAGAATAAATAAAACCATAAATTTGTATTATGTATAAATCAATCTCTTGTGTACCATTTGTGTTTTAAAATGATCATGAAATGCGAATTGGTATTTCACAACTTAAAAACACAAAAATAGAGGTTTTAGGACTGTTTAATCATGGCAGAACATAGAGGAACCGAACCAGAACAAACCAAGAGTGTGTTGGGCTCAGGTGGAGGTGACAGTAGCTAAGTCTACTACCCACGTTAGACCACAACACTTAGGGCACAGTCGATCACGCCTCCACCGTACTGGGTAGAACCCAGTTTTTCCTCCTTCAACCAGATTTGAAAGATGTCAAGTTTTTGGCTTGAACTGCTTTTAAGTGACTCAATACCATTCCAAAATGTGTAGTAAACATTCTATAATCTTAGTAAATGTATTCCATTGAATTTTTATGCCAAAATCATCATGGAAACTATATTTTTAGAAGTTGTTTGAAATAAAAATGAAAATATGTTCAAATTCATTTTTCAAGCTCCAAGCTTCTAAACATAAATTGTAAAATTATGAAAACTAATTTAAATGCTCCTAACTTATTTCTAACATCAATGTCAAATCTAAATGAAAGCATATTTTCTATTTTAGTTCAAAACTCAAGCTTTTGTTCATCCACACAAATATGCACATAACCATGAACCAGAAATTTTGCATGAACATTGAGCACGAATATCATGCATCAAACTTAAAGAAAATACAAACTAAAATCCAAGTTCGGATTAGAGAAAACCTACATCAAAACTCCTCTTAAAAACACTAAATTTTCAGATTAAAAACCAAGCTTGAACTCTTGAAGTTGGCTAAACATGAAGGTGACATTTTTGGCTGGTTTGGGACAAGAGGAGGGGTTGTCCTTGGTGTTTTTGGTTGTTTTTTTCTTGTGTTTTTGGACATGTCTCAGCTGCATTTTTGGGCAAGAAGACGAGCTGTTTTTGGCTGAGTTTTTAGCTGTGTTTTTGGTTGATTTTGAGCAAGAAGATGGGCTACTCATGGCTGTCTTTGGTGGTTTGATTTTTGGTTTGGTTGGCAGCAGCAAAGAGAGGGAGAGTGAGAGAGTGAGGAGTGGGAGAGAGGAGAAGAGGGTGATGAGTGTGTGGTGTGCTCAATATGATGTAGTAGTCGCCTCCATGTGGTGCATTTATCTATACATGGAGACTCAAAAAAAAATAAAAATGATGTTGTCTTTTGGGTTGGGGGATGCACGGGTGAGAGGAGTGAGAGCGGGGTTTGGGTGATTTTGAAATAAAAGAAAAATATGTGCGTGAGGGTAAATAGTGGGTATAGTTTTGAAAATTAAAATTGTTACAAAAATGAATTTTAAATTTGTAAATGGGTATTTATTTTATACAACATGAAAATTTTCCTTTTCAAATTAATTAGGCATACTAATTGATCAAATTTACACATAATAAATTGTAATTAAAATTTTACATGTTACAAAAGCGGTGATTTTAAAGTTTAATGGATAAAATGGGAGAGACTCCAAAGTTTAAAGACCATTAATGTTAATAGTCCTATACGTATATTCACTAAGAAAATATATGTATATAACACTATATGTATGAGTCTATTAACGAAGTACATGACAAAATATGATTAGTCAATTGAGACTAAAAGTTAGACAAAAAATCTGAATCTGTATGTATATAAGGATGGTAATTATATAAAGATATACATTTTATAGTGTTTAGAAACATAGTTGGAATAATAAATTAAAACTAAAACACCATAACTTATGAGACTTTACACTATAGCAGTTGGAACTAATAACTTCTTACTAAGTTATCAAAGCAAAGTGTTTTATGGTGTGGATTTTCATATGGAAGGTCGTCTTGTTGCATTATATTGGCTGCAAGTTGGCATCATAAATTTTTTTTGCTTTGTTCAAAGCAAAAAAAAAAAAAAAAAAAAATGTTTATTTTGATCCATTGGTGCGTTTGATTTGTTTGCCACGCGCTGTAATTTGGCTTTATTTTATTTTATATATGTGTATATTTTTCTAACTTTGATAAGTTTAAATTCGTTCGTTTGTAAAAAGAAAAAGAAAAAGAATAGTTTGGGAATGCGAAATAGAAGAAGTTAGTCTCACGAATATTATTGTTAAATAAAAATTAAGGAAGAGAAAATATACAGTTTTTTTTTTTTTTGGCCATGGATACAACTTTTTTCTTTTTTAAGGGGTAAAAGATATCAGTCTCAGGATCTTTATTTGGAAAGTATTGTATCGAAATAGTTAATTTACTTTCTTTATTTCCTTTTTTATGCATTCATAAACAGCCAAGCGAAATCCTAATCGTTATCCTCTATGGATATAAATTTTGGAAACTACGTAACCTTAAGATTTTGAAGGAAATAAAATAAAAATAAGAAAAATTCTAAAAGGGCTTCATTTTGGTTAAACCAATGAATTCTTTCCTTCTTCTTAATCTTGTTCCTCCTCCTCCCTTTCTTCTACTTGAATCTACTTCTTTAATTTCCTTGTGAGTGGTATAAAGAAAAAGAAAGGAATTATTACCTAATAGAAAGCATTAAGAACATTGCACAATAAAAAGCAAAAAGGAATACGCGCACTCGAGTATGCTAATTAATTTTGTTTAAGTATTCTTGGTATCTTGTTCCTCTATTTAAATTTTGACACATTGTGAATTGTTTAAATATTTTTGGTGTCTTATTCTTATTTTTGTGGTCAAATTCTTAAATTTAGATGACATGGCAAATAAATAGTAGGGAACAACCATCGAGACGAAAAATGAAGGACAACAGATCTGAACTCTATCATCCTAGTGGATTTAAAAGTTTACAATTGGTTTGGCCTGCCCTGGCCCCTTTCTTCTTTGGACTTATATCTGTAGGATTTTTCTATTCCAACAATGGAGAAAATTTGAAAATGTGTCCCCTCAATTTACAATAGAGAAAATGCAAAGTAATTTAATCCCTATAACAAAGAGGTAGCATAAATTTTAAGATTCAATGTTCCTTATTCTCATTCATGTTTTTTTTCATCATTGTCTCTTAATAACATTATATCATATCAATTGAAATATCAAGCATAATCTCCAATATAGTAGGGGATTGAAAACATCACAAAGGTGAAATGACTTTTGAAAAAGTGAAACATAAACACAAAAAATATAACCAACCTATAGTAAATTGGTAAAACCTCTGCATTTCATGAAACAACTCGGTAGAAACAAGGCAATCCAGCCAAAAAAGTGGTGACTCCTCCATATAGCTTTTTTAGCAGGTGTAAAGCTTATCTATGACCCAATGAGTTTTTACTTAAATCATTTTCTGTTAGCGTGAAGAAACTTGAGCTATGATAGTTGCAATATAAAAGGTACCAATGTACATCAAAATTGATGAAAATGAACTAACAGAAAGAAGATATTTGAGTTTAGATTGTTGCCCGATAAGGTACCAATTAATGTACATCAAAAATGTATTCTGAGATAATGCAGCAAGGAAGTACACAAAGTGTAATATCATATTGTGAGATTTTATGTTATAAGAGTAATAAGTTTTGCCATACTTGTACTAACGCTAATGAACCTTTTAAATCCTGTATTGCTATTAAATCTTCCAAAAGCAATTTTTTTAAGGTTCTTTCTACAATGGAGTCTCATACTGGTTATGAATATTTCTAATTGTTAGATACGTGGGTATAGGTTCTTCAGGTTGATTGGGGACAGTTGTCTCTACTAAGTTTTTAAAAATTTAAACTTTCTTAAACTGTCTAACTTTTTCATTTTGCATGTACTAAAGTTTAATATTTTCATATATGCCCCATTAAACTTTATCCAATTTTTATTTTCTTCCCATGTCTCTTTTATAAATAACTTTTTTTTTATGGTTACAAACATAAACTAACAATAACTCTACCCTCTACTCCAACATAATATGTAGAGTTCAAATCTCTCAGTCTCAAGTTTAAAGAACTTTACTCTTTTACTTATTGTGTGGGAGCATACTATAACCGTTTTTTTCTTCTTTTTCACACTTTGCAATTTGATGTTTGAAACAAAAAACCTACACTTTATATTATGGACTGTATTACATTTATATCTTTATATTTTAAATTTATGTTAAATCTTTAGCTTTTTTAATAAAGGTTGATTCTGACCATTAAAAATGCTTAAATCTTATTCACATTTTATAATTTTTTAATTTTTTCTTTTTTTTTATTAGGAATGATTACATCTTTATTGCGGTGATAATTGACCTAGTGACCAGTTAAACGTAAGAATTGAGTATGAATTTAAAATCTAAAAAATATAAAAATGATACATCCAAAATATGAGCAATAAATTTTTTTATAACCTTAAAATGCACATTTCAAAACATTAGATCATATTAAAATCACACAAAAACAAAAATAAAAAATAAAAGAAACAGTTTTTGATATAAATATGGTGTCTTAGGACAAAACTCTACGAATAGGATATGTTTCATACCCTACAATTCTCAATAATATGTATTTTGGTAGTTATTCAAAAATATTATAGTAGAATTTATTTTACATATTTTTCAAAAACAAAAAGAATAGTTTACATTACGTACAGAGTTTCATACAGATCTAACTACTTAATGAAAAGTTCTTAGAATGGCTAAGTGACAGAATTTTGTAAACACGCATTTTTATGAACATAAGTTTTCAATTCATTCTCAAATAAAATTTCATCAAAAAATAAATGTGTTTTTGTGTGATCATTACATTATTTGTTTTAATAATTATGTATATATTGTTTGCTTTTAATAATATTATATTGACTTTATCTTAACTGTCAAATTCATCATTTTTTCTTTGATAGGTGTTTTGTGTATTGTGTAAGTTAAATTTTGTCTCAGTTTTTAAAATTTGGTCTTATTTTGTGAAAAAGTTATGTAGTAATGTCTTGTTTTTTAAAAGTTAAATAGTATTATCAAGTAAATTTTCAAAGATTTGGTTATTATTTTTCAAAAGTTTTACAGTTGAGTCATATTTTTCCATACCTATCTTTACCTGTCATGTACCTAATCCTTTGTCACTCAATCATTTAGAAGATCCCATTTAGAATTAGGGTATAGTCAAAGTGGAATAAATAGAGTCATAAAAAAAAGAGTCAGAGTCTTAGTTCTTAAAAACTATTATGATATCCTCATCCCAGTCATCTTAGAACTTCAAAAATATCTGTGTGTTTTGTGGCTTTAGTCTAGGAAAAGGTCCAGTTTATTATGACAATGCATTTGAACTAGATCAAGTCTTAACTAAGAAAAGAATAAACTTAGTATATGGGTGGGTAGTCAACATCTAATGGGTGTAGTTATAGTTGGAGATAGAACTGGAGCGACTGAAGTCTTAAGTGTTATCCTTAGTGTTCTTATTCAAGGTCATTTTTGTGGTCAAACAATAGGATTTGAAAAGATAGTCCCAAATATTACATCCATGGTAGATCACTCTGATGCTTTTATTATCTTACCAGGAGATCTAGGAACTCTAGAAGAACTGTTTGTTGTAGCAAGCTAGAAACTATTGGGCATTTATTCTAAACCCATTGGTATGTTAAATACAAATGGCTTATTTAACGATTATTGAATTTTTTAGATAATGTTGTGGATCAGAACTTTCTTATAGAATCAGGAAGGAAGATCGTTGTTTTGGCCTCAACTGTTAAGGAATTACTAGAAAAAATATAGCTCATCATTCTTGAGACAGACATTACAACTTCCAAGTTAGATTTGAAGAAGGATAGCAGAAAACGCCCTCGAGATTTGGATCTTTCTCTTTAATCTCTTTAATCTTTTATTTTTACCTACAACATGTTCATTTATGTTTCATTATGTTCATTTTATGTTTATTTCTTAAATAACCGCTCTTATATAGATTTATTACTGCTATTTATTTGCAATCTTATTAAACATTAGGACAATGTTCATTTTACATTGGGGAGAGAGTTTGTGTCAAATTTTTCAATTTTGTATGTATTTTTGTTTAAAATGGGACTAGTTTTAAAAAGTGAAAAAAAATTTAAAAGTTAAAATAAAAAAAATGTTTGTAGCATGCATGCTTAAAGGTGGCCGAGGTAAGGGGCGCATAATATACTTTAAATACATCTTTACCTTATTAGAAATAGCTGAGTAAAAGAATGACTAGTATTCTTGAAACATATTTATGTATGTTTGTAAAAATTGTGTTTGTTTTTGCGTTTGATTGTTTAAAAAAACTAAAAATTTAAAAATCTTTTAAAAAAATTAGAAAATTTTAAAACCTAAAAAAATATTTTGCAATATTTGTAAATATGTTTTTTTCAGTGATTTGCCTCCTGTCTAATGACAATATCTATGGTTATATTATTTTTGAACTTTAATTTGTTATACTAATTTAGAGACAGTTTATGTCAATATAGATTTGGTTTATTTTTATAAAATCTAAGAATTTGTTTGAATCCCCCTCAAGGCAAAATCCAAGATAACACTAAGTTAAGAATATAATTTAGGCCATCTTTAGATCATTTGAGCCTTTCAAGCTTACCTATTTATGTTTACATCCCCAGTTACCTTGTTGAGCTTAATTCCTATTTTTCTTTGTCACCCACACATTTTTAGCTTAGCTTTTAAACAAATTCATAACTCTTTTATTTTTTCTTTTACCTTTCACTCATAGGCATTTGCTTATATGTTTTGGTTTATGTCAATATTATGAGAGGATGGGTTGGTTGGATTATAAAGGTATATTATGAAAGTCATATTGTTGTGAAAGCTTGTTATGTTTACTTTGTAATTTTAGTTTAATTTGTAGTTCTATAAAAAAAAGTAGAAAAAATAAAAAATGAAAAAGTTAATAAAAAGAAAAAAAAAGTGAATGATACAAAGAAGCTTATTCCAAGTTTGGGTTTATTACTTGGAAAATAAATTGTACATTTTAAGAGTCCAGGAATCTTGTAAGTGTCTTATAGGCGAATCAAACTAAAAATATATCTTTTATCCTACCTTTTATTCTAGTCTTACATTATAAGCCAAATAAAAAGCCTTAACGATCTTTAACTCAGTGTTAATCTACATTAGTAGGGAGAGGGATAAAAAAAAAACAAACCTATGAGATTTCATTAAAAAAATTATTTTATATTTATGTAAATTTATCTTGTTAGTATGTAATGATTAGTGATGGAAAAACACACACAGGGGAAAACTCATTTGAAATATGAGACATGCTCTTGAAATGAACTATAAACTTAAATAATATTTGTATTTTTACATTGAGATGTGAATATGAGAAAACTACTAAGGAAAATCTATGAGGAATCACCCAACTTCTGAGAAATCAAACCTTTATTTGTTTTAAAGTTTTATCGATTTAATTACAAATAACTAGTTAGTTATAAGCTGGTTAGGAGATGTGATGACACTGTGAAAATGCACATTTTTTAATACTAAATATTATTATTTTGTATTAACATTTCTCATTAAACTCCTTAATTATAGCATTTGTGTGTTTAATAGTTTTTTTTTTGTGCTTATGTAAAAATATATTTAATTATGTGCTTTTCATGTGTTTTTTCTTTAATAATATTTTCAGTAATTTTTAGATGTATTTTCGTGTGTAAAATATGTTTTATATAAATCAAAACCATAATAAATAATGTGTTATGATTTTATTTTTTTAAATGTGTTTTAAGTTTGTAAGCATGTTTTAATATACTTTAGGTAATTTCAAAAAATATTTCTAAGTCTTAAATAATAAATTTGTGTGAAACCACAAAGGTTAGTTAATTTTAGAAGTTTATATTTATTTTTAGTCAGTTTTGTGTGTTTTAGTTTAAAACAAATATTGTAAATATTTTGTTTGTAAAATGATCTTTTTTTGAACTATCTAATTTTAGATTTGAATTCTGAAGGAAAAACAAAGCAAAACAGTACCTAAACGGGCAAAATTGAACAACAATTGTATAAAAATTAAAAGAAATTCAAATTTTAAAAAAGAGCACCACGTGGCATCCTCTAGATAGTGTAGCACCGATATCTCCAACCACTGTAGCACACCCGATCTAAAGCTTCAACTTGCACGATGAAGAACAACTACACGGATGACAATGAAGGAGAATTCAAATAAAAATATATAATTAAATAAATAATAAAATAAAATAATATATGTAATAATAGAGAAAATCCTAGAATTAAATAATGTAATTTACATATTTAAGTTAAGGATTTTCCTAGAAATATCATGTTTAATTTTTGTGGCTGAACGATTTAGAAAATTAATTTAAAATATTCTAAAATTCTATAGTAAACTTTAAAGTTAAATTTATCAATTTTTGTGATTTAATAATTTGGTTCAAAATTCTACTGCAACTTAAGATGGAAGAAATTTCAATCCGTAAATAACTTAAGAAATTTAATTGCAAGAATTTCTAAGTGTAGTACAAAGTTAGTAGTGTATCGAGAAATACTCTAATGCTTAATAAGCACTTAATTGTCAATTAATTTAAAAACGAAGTTACACAAGTAACAATTTTGGTAGAAAATGTTATGCAATCTCAAAAATTGACACAGTCGAAAAACCGTCGTTACTAAGTTTGGATACAAAAAAGTCAAGTTTAGAATTTTTATTGTCTGGAATTAATTTTAAGACTAAAAATAGTCAAAAATCTGTACGCGATAAAAACATATATCATTATTAGTTCACTGTGATTAGTAATTAACTATATTTGAAAAACAAGAAAATACCCATTCAAAATTAAAATTTTCTGTCAACTAAGTTAGTAATCTCCTGGTAGCATAAAATTCATCTACATAGTGGGAATCTTCAAGGACAAAGTCACACTTCAAGAATGATTGCTTGATTTACCTTGATGTGAGTTGGTCCTTTGCTGTTGTGAGGCTTAAACTCACCCACACCTCACCAAAAGTGGTGCCACACATTAGGCTCCCTTAAGCAAATATCTAGCTCACTTAAGAGCGCTTAGAACCTAATTAAACTAAGATTAGATGGGAAGGATTAATTAAGTCTGGTCTATAAATAAATTTACAAATACAAGACCATATTTTTGCTTCATTTTTGTTCTCTCTTCTTCACTCTCCCAAAACTAGTTGTGTTCTAAGGACTACATAAAACTTTTCTTCCATTTCCTCTCCCCAAACCTAGTATAACTCAAGGATTTTCTAAGAAATTTCTTTTTATTGCTCAAGAGTTAAAATCAATTTAATTTGATACTTAATCTGAAATTAAGTTAGCTAGGATTTTGTCTTATGAGAATATTTGATAATAAAAAAATATATTTTAAAAATATTAAAATAATTAATCGCAGTCAAACGGTTCATTTTAGTGTCATACCCGAACACGACCCATTTTTAGATGGATCAGATTCAGGTTGACACTAAATGACCCGCGGGCTTTTATTTTTTTTACCCTAACCTGCAAAAAACCTGTGTTGCCGGCCCTAGTTAAGTGATAGCTTTTGTTGAGTTTCACGTTTTGAAATACACCATAACTTTTACAAAACATGCTCTGTGATCCGTATAAAAAGTTTCATAAATTCGCAGCTCAGTTTCTTGTTATTATTCCTTTATTATAGCATGTCCTCAGCATTTTGAGTTTTCTTCACATTACGATATGCACAAATTCCTCAACTACAACCAGAATAGCATATCTTGATGCTTTAAGTTTCTATGTTCTCTTTCTTTTTCTTTTTTCCTTCCTCTTTATCTTAATTATTTAGAAGAAAAACGTGCAAAGAGCTAGAATTAGACCTAGTTGTTGGCACGCACAAGAATTGAAGTTCCTTTTTAGTAACTTGAAACCTACAATTTTCCTAGTGTCTTTACCCAAAAGAAAAGAACAAAATGAAGACACATGTTAATCCCAAAATGTTGTTAGAACATAAAAAATACATAGCAACACTTGTGAAGAAAAGCCATTAAAAAAATAAAAATAAAAACTACATTTACAAGGACATGTAATCACTCTTGTATGTTGTGAATACTCCACATGGAAACAACAAGATTTGATGGTATAGGAAGCCACTCGGAGACTTGCATAGCTCTTGGTTTGGAGGAATATGAGATAACTAATTATTCTTCAGCGCCACCGAAAGTTTTACCAATTATAGCTCTTCTACTCGAGAAAACGATTCGGAAGAATGAGAGATTATTGAGAGCAAAATCAAGAACAGAAGTTGACATTGTTACAATCTTCCATGGCTCAAAAGCACCCACCTTGAGCGTAAAACAATATCTCGAGCGCATATTCACGTACTCGAATTGCAGCGTATCTTGCTATGTTGTTGCATACATATACGTTGAGCGATTCCTTCAGAAACGTACTTGTTTTTACTTGACTTCTCTCAATGTTCACCGGCTTTTGATCACCAGCATTCTGGTTGCTGCAAAATTCCTCGATGACGTGTAAGATAACTCCCCCCTTGCATAAAAGATCATTTATAGGCTGTGGCTTTTCAAGTTGTTTTAATCTTGTTTTTTGCATGAGAATGTGTTTCAGGTCTGATAACAACTCGTATTATGCCAAAGTGGGAGGGGTAAGCACTGAGGAAATGAATGAGTTGGAGATGAGCTTCTTGTTTAGTCTCAAGTTTAGGCTTCAGGTAACCGCCGAAGTTTTTGAGCATTACTGTCAATATCTCGAAAAGATATACAACAAGGAGAATACCGGCCTGAACCGCGAAGCAGCAAAGGCAATGGGTTTGGTCAGGCAATGGCTAGTGAGGGAACCAAAGTAAACATTTAGCTGAAGGGGTTTTAGAAGGGAAAAGGAATGTAATAGCAAACCCAGCAACAGTCTCTCTCTCTCTCTCTCAAGGAATGCAATAGCAAACCCAGTAACAATCTCTCTCTCTCTCTCTCTCTCTCTCTCTCTCTTGTAGTGAATCCCTCATCTCTAATACCCAGTGAAATAATTGTACAGTGAAAATCAAAAACAAAAAACAAAAAAGATTGCTTAGTGTTTGAAATAGACAACTTCCACCACAAGTTGGAACATTAGCTGACAATTAGAGCAAAAACTTGATACTTGTTACCAGTTTGTTTGAAGGGCTACATTTTATGGCATACTCGGATCGACTTTGTCACAAAAATTTCTATCATTCCACGTTCAAAACAGAAACAAATTTCCATTTTTGTACCAGTGCTATACTATCTTTTCAACCACAGTACAATAAAGCACGAGTTAACCAGCAAGTTATATTTAGCCCAATGAATGAAATCCCTACAAATAACGCGAGCTTTTTAGTAAAGGGAAAATTTAAGGATGTGATAAATGGATAGGAAATTGGAATCTCTCTGTGCATAAACCATCTCAAGTGACCCGACAGAGGAGGGTTCTGAGGATCATAGTTTCTCACAACTTTCTTATATGACAGGAGGAATATACCAAGTTGATTGGAACGATGCGACGTGCAGACCATCATGCTTTAACTGGAGGTGTTCTTCCTTGCCGCATAAACACGATAGGCGGCCAATCCGACTATCGCCACTGCAGCTCCCACTGCAGAGATTTTAAATAAGTTCAGCACAAGGTGCAAATATATACAAAAAGGGGAAAGGCATATAACAAAATCTTTCTAGTCATGTGGAAATACAGCAAAAAATATTTCACCAATAACATCAAATAAAATGGATAAAATAATTACTATGTAAATTTGTAGCATAACATGAATACCATTACAAAAATTACCATGTAATTTTTTCCATTCCTAAAATATTCTTAAAAAATTGCAATATTTCAACTCCACTAGTGAGTTTCCATATATGTAACTTTCTCGACAAGAAATTACGCAAAAGCCCAAGACAGCAACAGCCAACAGGAGCTACGAGACATTCACTAGATGCATGCTCCAATAAATTGTCGGCTTAAGAAACCTTTCCGCAGTAAAAAATATATATGTACAGACACACACACATATAAAGCGAGAAAGAGAGAGCAAAATGCTGGGGCATATTAATATGCAACACCAAGTAGCGCTGAATATTGGAAAGCCATCAGCAAACACTAATCATGGTCGTTTTAAGAAGCTCTCAAAGGTTTGAAGAACCTGTATTTCAGGATTCATAACTAAATTCATCAAATTCATACCTGAAACAAACATAAGAGACCGGTTAATTAGCCGGTGGTATTGCTTGCGGGTTCTACCAGCTTCAGTTTCAGGAATACTCAAATGAGGGTGCTCAGCAGCACTCACGATCTTGCGGAATACATTATTAAAATCACCCAGCTTTGTGCTGATAGGTATAGGTGCTTCCACTCCCATATCTTGACTAATCTAGAAAACCGAAATCAGATTGAAATAAAAGTCATTAGATTTCAGGCAAGAAAAAAAAATCAAGACATCTAATATAACTAGCAAAAATTAAAAGACCATTGAAAACTATTACTCGCCACTAGAAAATACATAAAACACGTGATCAAGATAGTATACCCTTGTAGAATGTTGTATAGCCAATGGAAATGAATCCAAATCATCTTTAGCTGCAACAATGAGGCAAGGCACCTCAAATCCAGTATCCTCACCATGACTAGCAACTTCAACCAACAACTCAGTCGCCCTCTTCCATGATAATTCATCAGAACTAGCAAAGAAAAAGAGCAAAAAAAAAAAAAAAAATCTTACGACATTCATTTGTAGTTGCAACAATAAAATATGAATGTTTATCATACAAAAGCAAGAAAGCGTGATTGTACATGTCAACACATGCTCCCAACAAGCCTAAGCTCATAAAAAGGTCAAATCCACCCAAAAATTTTACATTATCTGGATATCTGCTTGCACCAATGCACACATAAGATGCAAGTCATATTAGTGTAGACCGTAGTGCATTGTTGATAAGGTAATAACTTTGTATTTTTTAAGTCTATGTATCATAAGGTATAAAACAAATAAAGAATGAGCTAGGCTAGAGAACCCAAGAAGACACTTAAAGAAAGAAAGAAAACATAAAAGACGGAGATCTTTTGTATACAAACATTCAATCTCGAAACCAGCAAATGTCATAAAAGCAACAAGATCAAAAACAAGCAATAAGTTACACGATTAATTTAATTGGTTATTAGATGTAACGACCACTGAGGCCTTCTTGCTGACCTGTCATGAACAAACACTGCTACGTCACAAGCAGCCAAGGACTCTTTGTTTGTCAGAAATTTTTTAACTCCGTCTTCAGGAATTTCTTTCAACACAATGGTTTTTTTGGTTCCCTGCAAAGCAAATTAACATAAATACAATTCTAGACCAAAAAATTGATGCTTTAAAATCCTGGCTGAACTTTCCAATTTCAGCAAATTGAGATACAACAAAGGAACAGAATGAAAGAAACTTAGGAACCACAGCAAAGAATTGGGCAATACTCAATAGGGTTCTTAGATATATTAGCCAAGCATGTCTAGAGACAACTAAGGATAAAAGAATGCCAAACGAAATGATAAGAGTTTATGATATACAATTTAAAAGACGTGAAGACATAATATGGTTAATCTAACAGCATTTACCCCAGGTTGATCAACAATGTTCACTGCATAACGCTCTTCTGTGGATGGATTGTAAGTATCAGAGAAAGGCCTGCTTTGACAAAAATCAAAACACAATGACTATTACTTGCTTCACAAAGTTGGATTAGCTGGAAATCACAATCAAAATCATAATTCAGAAGACAACCTACCTTCCAAGAAAAGAGTCAAGCAATGCAGACTTTCCAGCCTTCTTAGGGCCAAAAACAAAGCATTGATAAACATTTCTTTCTGATTGCTGCTTCTTTCGATCTAAACGCCTCTTCCTAGTCACACGGACAGCAGATGAAATTTCACCAGAATAACCAATGTATATCAGATTCTCCATGCTAAAAGCTGGATTCAGGAGTGTCATGAGCGCCCACTGCAAACCCAGACATTTAAGACACCGGTTAAGAGTGAAAGATAACAAGTATGATGTTTGAATGTATACTGCATGTCTGTACATACTGCCAATTTCAAGCATAGTCATAATTTTTCCAACTCTAAACGTGAAGATACAGAAAATAAATACAAAACTCATCACCCCTCAAAAGGTTTTTTTTTTTTTTTTCCCTCCTCCTAACAGAAACGGGAGGGGGAAGAGAGAGGGGGAGAGAGAGAGAGAGAGAGAACCTCTGATAAGAATCCATCAAGGGTCAGCCCTCCAATTGCATTTTTCTCTGCTGCATCCTTATATGGAGCCTCAATAAAAGGACTGTCATTTAAAAGAGAAAAATGTCAAACTTCCAAAGATAGTGGCACAAGTCCACTAAAGTTACTTATTCTAAGATATCTCATAGAATAGAAACCTGAAGCAGAGACAAATCAAGTAAAAGATACCAATAACACTTGAATAAGTCTAATGATTGCAACTTCTTAACTACCTTTCTGGAGCAGTAGAAAATAGCTCCTCTAGTTCACGAGGTCGGAGTGCTGAATCCTACCAAAAGAAACAGTAGGATAGATTACTGCATAGAACTTCTTGCGCCACATAACCAAAAGATGATAGGATGAATTTAGAAAAGGACATACCCCATCATTGTCAAACAGGTCAAAAATTCCTTTGAGGAACTCAATGGCTTCATTTGTCAACTCCACACTCTACAAATATAATGGTTTCTTGTAAGCAATTTTAACAAAATTCCATATGCTTTAACAAATACGCTAATATATATATATATATATATATATGTATATGTATATATATTTCTTGTAAGCAATTTTAACAAATTCCATATGCTTTAACAAATACGCTAATATATATATATATATATATATATATATATATATAGTTACAAGAGAAATGAAATATGAGTGGTAAAGATACCAACAAGTAGGCATAAAAGGAACAAAACTATTATGATTCCATCAAGGCAGTCCAATAAGGTCTTAATCATCTTAAAATCTCAACCATAGATCACACAAGTAAGATTGTCAAAGCCCATGAAAATAAGGCCCCGTTTGTTTTATAAATTAACTCGACTCTTTGGATTCAGAATTTTGGATTGGATTTGGATACGCATTTGGTGCCTATTGGCATCAATATTCAAATCTCAATTGAGTTTTGAGTGCAAAATTCAAGTTCTGCCCCCCACACAACCCCCCGCGCCCTCCTCCTCCTCCTCCTCCTCCTCTTCTTCTTAAATTTACAAGATTTGAATCCAAATGCTACAATACAATATTACATTTATTTAGATTCTCTTTCCTATACTTGAGGGAAAAAAAAATATCATGACTTGTTTGTTTGATATCCGATCGAGACAATTCATATTTCATTGCGTTCATAATAAAAAAAGGAATAAATCAAGATCCATATTACATATTTTTTAATATCACGAACATTAATATTTTGTTAGATTTATTAGGAAACCAAAACCTTTTTCAACTATCTGCCCAATTACAAATTCTAATTTTATTCCATATTTAGATTAACACTTTAACTGTACATCCAAACTTTAATTCAGATAGCAATTCAAATCGCATAACTCAAATCAAAATATTCTGAATCAATACAATTGAATCCGTCTACCAAACGGGCCCTAAATGTAGTTTAATGCCTCATATTGGTCCAAAGTAGACATTGCAAGTGAGACACAAGAGTTCATGTTGGCATGAAATCCAACGTATTCATAAGACAAAAAAAGTTAAAAATCAATAAATTAGCCACCGATATTCTTGACAATGTAATAGTTACGATATTTTTTTTTTATTTGACAGAAAGGTTAAGATATTATTCACTTCCAATTCCCCTAGATATGAAATTGAAATATCAACACACAATAGAATCATATAAATAACATCAGCAAATGTGGCTGACAAATTGACATGTTCCTCAATAAGAGATATAACCTGATCAGAAGTCCGTTTTGATGGAGATGGAATCAGTTCATCTGCAAGCTTTATATCATTATTGTATCCAAATTTTCTGAGAACAGTCCAAGTCGTTTCAAGACGCCCCTTTTCTATAAATAGTGCATGAAGGAAAAGGAATCCTGTCAATGTAAGCCCACGCTCATTGACTCCTTCGGGCAACTTTTCTTGCACAACCCTCTTGACACCCACAATTTCAGAAGGCTGTAAAGGAGCATTGAAACATCTAACCTGTTCATACGAAAAAATAGATAAATAAATAAATTTTATATTCATCTCATACACAAATTTCATGAACTTGAGGTAAGAAAAACTTGTTTTCAAGACTTCTGACGTTATTTGGAATCGTCACCACAAGGAATCTAGACTATAAAACTTGACGTAAAAAAGTAACCTGGAAATCATTTAACTCCGCATCACTGAGAGCACCATCTCTGTCGTTGTCACAAAGAATAAATATCCGCTTCAAAGCTCGCACACATCGAGGCTTCAGTGTTTGCGATTCTTGATCAAATAGTGGGCCCGTTGGATGGAGCACAGCTTTTTGCGCATAGTAAAAAACCTCAGGAATCTGCAAAATGAAAATGTAAGACAGATATAGTGTAAAAGCCACAATAACAAGAAATTGCTTAAGGCATTTGTGTAGTCAAACAATATGCAAGTTATAGAATTAATAATATTAAAAGAGATACTAATGATGATGCAGAAATTTTCAAATTTAATACTAAGATACAATTGAAAAGGAATAAAGGAGTGAAACCAAAATTCCAAGCTAAAAACTTACAAGAATAAAGAAGCATAAGATTTGAAAATGTGGCACATCTAGATAGCATGAAAGATTAGCATGCTTTAGCTAAAAAAAGGGTCTTGGGCAAAGAAAGGTCTCTATACAGACCTGGATATGTCTCAATGCTGAACACTCGATGCAAGTTTCAATCTCCCGAAACTGTTGCATTATAGGTGACATCACTTGCTCAAGGCTAACCGGCTGGTTTTCATCTCTTAAATCTAGTTTGCAACCTACAACTATAACTGGGACCCTCACCTGCAACATAAAGTTAACCATAACTCTGTATGAATAATATGCAGCTCCATAAAATCATATGGAAGAAGTAAAAGCAATAATCCCACGGATGTCATGTGTATCAGAGGTCAAGGTTTCTTTCATCAGATTTCCCCTTTTTTTCCTCTTCTCTCTCGTTCAAGAAAAATTTCTGGAAGTTCTCCAACATGAAATTGCGGTGCTGGAACAGAAGAACACATGCAAAACAGATATGACAAAGAAAGAAACCTCAAGTTGACGAAGTGTAGGAAGCCAGAAGGTACTCAATCGATCAAGTGTCTGTGGTTGATCGCATGCATAAGCAAGAACAACTGCATCAGCCCGCCTCAATTCTTCAGCAACTCTACCATGATCCTCGGGACTGGTTGACGACAAAGTGGAATAAAAAAAGATCAAACACAAAGTGAAGACCTTACAAAGAAGAATAAAACCAGAACTGAAAGACCAAAGTCACCATCATACAGTTGACCGGTAAAAAAAAAACACACACACACACACACAGAATCTAGAGACTCGCGTATTTTTATTGAGGTCAATCTGGTATGAAATTAGTTTCCCAGCAGAATCCCAAACAATAGAATATATACTGCTAAAATTTGAATAATAAACAAAAATATATATATTTTACAAGGTGCACACACACACACATATATATATCTCTCTGTCTGTGTTTAAATGTGTGTACTTTTCTCTGTAAAAATGAGTTCTAAATAAACCAAACAAGAGGGGGGGAAAAAAGGTTCAATCTAAGATTCCCTTTCTAGGAAACATATGAAAGTTAGAATCGCGAATTTCAGGTCCTGAATGCTCTTTGCAAACAAAGCCTTGCTTGGTTTAAGCAATAAATGCATACCGAGAGGAAGTGTCGATAATTGTTATAGGAACACGGTCAGGGTAGAAATCCTCCGGCAGTCTCGTCGGCGGCAACAGCGGCGGAACATTCACCGGGTAGTTCTCGGCGGCGGCGGTGACGATCAGGCTGGATTTTCCGGTGCCGCGGTCTCCGGCCACGACGATTCTGACCCCGGTCCGACCGCCGGGGTTCACGGTTCCGGTTTGAGCTCTCGCCATCGAAACTGCAACACCAAAACCCTAAGAACTCATTGCCAAAAAAAAGCCTAGAACAAGTGCAATGGCGTAATTGCAACAACGCGAGTGTTCAAAAGAGCAAAATTTCGTTCAGACACCGAATCGGAAATCCAGATTTCGTGTCGAAAAAGATCCAAAGAAAAAAAAAATAGCTACGATTGTAACGAAACGCAATGGCGAAACCTGGATTCTGAGAGGCAATAAGTGTGAGATGATTAAGAAAATAGCTTATCGAAGCAGCTCAAAGCAAATATTTTTGAAAATTCATGGCGTAGATAAGTAAGAAACCTGGATTCGAAATCGAAAGCCTCGCAAGCTCTTTGCAGAAAAACCAGAAGAAGAAGAAGAAGAAGCAAAAACCCCGGATTAGGGCTTGCGGTGGTGGCGGGGGTGGCTTTTTGGGAAAGAAATCTCGAGACGAAGCTTCCGAGGAGGAAGAGAGATTTTCTTTTAGTACTAACAACGAGCAGGATTGTTTTCCTTTTTTTTTTTTTTCCCTTATTATTATTATTATTATTATCACCACCACTGCTACAATTAAATTATTTTAACTTATTAATTAACAAAACGGTTAAAAATTTTATTTTGACAAAGTTACTTCTTTATTTTTTTTTCTTTCCATTTTGAAAGCTTTAATTCTCACACTAAAATTTGTGAAAAGTTTTAAAATGTTACATGTATAATATATAATTATAATTTAAAGTCAATTTGATAAATGTTGTTTTGTGTTTTTTCTAATTTTATCGTTTCGATGAGAAAGTTTAAAATATATGGGTGAATACAAAAATACATGATTAATCACAAGTATTTTAAGTAAGGTAAGGCAAATAATTGTTATTTAAGGGTATTTTTTGGCCTTTTTTGCTAAGTATAAATCAAAGAAAAAAATAAATGATAAAACATAATAATAATAACAAATAAGTGATATGTCACCTAATTTACCTTATATTTTATAGCACAACAGTTGAAAATTTTACAAAAATGTCACCTAATTTAAGTGCATAAAATTTTCAAATGTTTTAAGAATAATGAAAGAGTTGAAACTAGCCTATTTGGTAGTGTTTTTAAAATGGATGAAAAAGTTTGTTTAAAAAAATGAAAACTTTTAGGAAATTTTGCTAAGTGTTTTTAAAATTTTTACCTCAAAAAATATGCAAAAACATTTTTAAAAACCCTCGAAACAATACAAACTAACTTTAAACTAAAAATATTATCGCAAAGCTTTACACTATTATATGTACATGTAATAGCTTTATGTTGAGTTTGTTTGGGAAGCTTATATAGTATAAGGCTCTCATATACTATAATTTTCAAGTTTTAACTTCAAGTTCGAACTAACTTTCCAAATGAACTTGTTGTTTGAGTCGAAATTGATGAGTTTCAATTTCAATCTAAAATATTAATCTTGTGTTTGGCAAAAGTGGTCCACATCACTTTTTCAGTTATAAACAATATAAAGCTCCCATATGCTACAGTATATTTTTTTATTTTTTTTTTTTAAAAAAAAAAAGCTACAGTGTAAAGCCCTCACATGCTACAGTAAAAACAGTTCTAACCAATGGTTCTCATCACCCTACCAAACATTCTATAAATTACTAATTACTAATGTGACAAAAAAGTGAGTGTGATTAACCTTTTAATCTTGGAATAATTAATTTAAGTTAAAAAATTAAAAGTGTAAGAAATTCTAAAATGACGAGAATAATTTATCAAAATAAAAAAAATAAAGAACTATAAAGTGTTGCAATTCTCATAACGCCGGGGAGGAAAAAAACTGTTTTTTGGGTTGTTTTTTCGGTTAATAATAAGTGTTCCCAGGAAATGCACAGGGTTTCAGTGCTTTGATAGCCAGCCTTTTACACGTGTTCCAGTTTGTGGTTTCTTTCTGCCTAAGCCGACTTGTAAATTTTGAAAAACTCTTTTTTTCTCACCTGGTTGTGGCCCGGTCCTCTCAGTGTGGGACCCACCGAGTGGGGCCCACCTCACTGAGAGAGCCAGGTCACAGCCCGGTCAGGATGTTTAGTATGAGCCGTAAACTTTGGCTCTTTTATGCTCATGTAAGCATTTGCCAAAAAAAAAAAAAAAAAAACCTTTTTTTTTGTTTTTTCTTTTTCTTGAATTGGTTACCCTTTTCTTGGCTTAGAAAATGATTAAAGAAAAAATGTTATTCATTGTTTTAGCGAGTGCTGGTCTCGGTATTGATATTGAAGTATTCAATTTTTTTTTCTAGGATATTTATAGTATACAATTGAGATAGAGATAAAGCAATAGGGCACAAATTCCCCCATTCAAACAACTCCTGTCAATAAAGCTAACTTATGATGGACTTGAAAATGGCTTCTTCTAAGTTGGAGGGTGTGAGGAGAAATTGAGCTACTAATAAATTCGCTATTGAACACTCATTTGAGAATTAATTAAGGGGGTCGCGTTTGTCAAACTGGTAATGGAAAAGATAACGGATCGAAAAAGAAAAATAGAGTAATAAGAATAAGAATTATTTATTTCTTTTTTATTGTTTTTATTTATCAATTTGATCGTATAATGAAAGTCAATTTTATTTTTTTTAGTGTTTATTTACTTATGAATGAGAATCGCACTCAATGTAATTACTAAATATCTTTTTTACATAGCTAAATAATCATTGACTAATAACATTTAAATTTGGACATCTATATAAGTTTTATATTCATTTCCTTTAATAGGAAATCAATACAAAAAGGGACGTGAAGATTAATATTCCCTTTCTTTGTTCTCTATATTATGTGGGATCCACAAAACTTTTATTACTAATTTGTATGTAAACATATTATTAAAATGAAAAATGAATCACTCCTTATTTCTTTTTTTTCAAATATATGTTATTCATCATAATTTCAAGTCCATACAAGTTAATAATGTTCCCAGATGAAAATGTTTGAGATCACGTTGCAATTGTTTAAAAAAAAAAAGAGGAAAAGATTTAAATTCAATTATAAAGATCTGTTTTTTTATGAACATAAGAATAAAGTAAATATTTATTCAAATACTATATTTAAATACTTGAATCAAACGGGCTCTAAGAATATTTGTTAACCCCTCTAAGAATCAGTACTATGAGCCAATCACGCTACATGCTCGACTAGGGTCATGTCATTACTACTCATCATGAAGAAAAAATGACTACCTCAATTATGAAGAAAAATGTTAAGAGAGTGAATATTTTATAAGTAGTTATTTTTATTATTAGTTTGACTCGACAATCTTTAATATTGAGAGATTTGAATTTTTTTCAACTTCCCTTATTTATAGTTTTCTTTTTTTTAATGACTTATTTATAGTACTTTTTATTAAAGAAAAAATCTCTTTCTTTTATTAATGAATGTAGTCGCCAATGGCCACACCAATACAACTATAAAAATATTCTTTTTTTTTTAAGTTTTTAAGGTGGGAGATTTGAATTTTACACTTGAAGATGGAGTTATAAGGGAAAGTATTATATATATATATATATATATATATTATTTTCAATCTTAGGAAATAACTTGATTTTAGGAGATTTATTAATCATTTTAACTCACTTGATCTTGCACTTATAATATGCATTTATATGCAGCCCAACTTATCGTGCTCTTTATTAGTAAATCCACTCTTTTTATTCATGTTCCCTAGATGTATGAATATTATCAAATCATGTCATTCCCTTCTTTTCTCTTTTTTCTTTGAGAGTCTAAGATTGAAGATTTGAACGTTACACCTCGAGATGGAGTCACATGAAACTACCGTTGGATTGTGTCTACACCCATCCTAAAAAAAATCAATTTCAATCTCATAATTTATGTGTTAATATTCTATTTGTACTTGTGCCGAATGATTTTTATGCACAACCCCACTTATTTAAAAAAATAATAATAATAACTCGCATAACCCTATATCAAAACTTACTAAAATAGGTAACCTTCGTACAATTTTTTTTATATTGATAAAATTCATACATCATAACAAATGTAGGGTGTTTGGAAATACAATTGAAACTATATTGTTTCAACTAACTCTTTATTCAAATTTATGGGCAAAAATACTGTAGCAAAAATTGATTGAAACTACAAAATGTAGTTGCAACTGAATTGTTAAACTCCCTACTCATGTCATATGTTGTGTCCATCAAGGACCCATGTCATATTTGGCTCAAGGGAAAAAACCAAATAAAGACCGTACACAATCCATATTGTATATTATGCATAATACAATATGTTTAACAAATGTGTATTATTGTTTAGAGAGTAAATATAGCTACACCACTTAGATGGTAATGCTTTTTAATTACAACACTTTTATGAGAAAGTTTGAAACATGCTACTTTAAAAAGTGTGAAGATATAATTGATCACAAGTATTTGTAGTTAGAGTTAAGCAAACATGTGTGTTTGAGGGTATTTTAATCTTCTTGGTTAGGAGAAATGCTATAAATTGAAGAAAGAAAGAAAAAAACGGTTGTAAAAAAGTAGTATACTACCTAATTTACTCTCCATTCAGTTGGATGTTGCTTTCACAATTTCGCTATAAGTTAGAGAGAATCAAAATAGATAGTATATCACTTTTCTACTACCACTATTGTGTTTTACTACTCTTTTTGTAATTATTATCCATACCATTTCCTCTTGCTAATAAGGCTAAATTACCCTTAGTAGCACATAATTGTTTGACCCTAATGCAAAATACTTATTATCAATTATATCCTTATATTCACCAAAGGTGGTATGTTTCAAACTTTTCTACTATCACTATTGTGTTTTATCAATTTTCTTTTTTTATTCATATGATTTCTCCTGGCTAAAGTGGCTAAAGTACCATTAGATAGTATATATTTGTTTAACCCTAGCTCAAAATACTTATGATCAATTCTGTCTTTATATTCACTAAAAGTAATATATTTCAAACTTTTTTATAAAAGTGAAAATTTTGAAAAATAATGCCACGTAAGTGGTATTTGTCAAATGAGATATTTAGGCACAATGCCACGTTTTTCGTACGTGGATTGAATTGTGCCACTTATATAGGAACTGTTCGAAAACAATACATAGTAGAAATTTAAAAAATTTTATATCAGAGTCTTTTTGAAATTTAAAAATTTTTATATCAGAGTCCTTTTTAAAACATAAGCTTGACATGCTATATGCATAAATTAACCTAGATCTTACTAACCTTATATGCCGAAGAGCTCCTGCAATCTATGAAGAGAAAAGCGTTTTAGAAGAGCCTCAACCAACTGGTCTTCTTTACTATTCTCTATCCACGATCAATATATGTATGGGTACACTTCGTATACCTCTTCCCCAGTGACTCTCCTTCCAACCAATTGAAAAAACCCAGAGCTAACGCTCATGATTTGTGAACAATAGCTCTTTAGAGAGTTTTAAAGACTCACAAACTAGAGTGCTCACTCTTAATTTCTCAACTAATCTTAATAACTCAGAAAGCTCACTTTCAATTTATAAAGGTTATGCCATGGTTGGTTATTATCAGATATGGCCTCAAAAATTCAAATCTGGATCAATATTTGATAAAATTGCGTAAAAACGCGTGATTAGATTATCGCTGGGTCGACAAGACGAATTGGCAGATCGACTGCCAAACTTATAATAAATGATTCCTGCGAATCTTTTATTTCCCATATGAGATTCTTTGGATAGAGCCTTAATTTTAACTTGAATAATCCAATGAAAAGTTATCTGATTAAAACAGTCATATCTAAATAATCTCTAGAAAAATAAATATTCCTGATAATTCAACAAGTTTATCTTGAATTAATTTACATAAATTAATTTGACCGATAAATAAACATAAATTATCTAATCCTATCGAATTTCAGCCAATCTAATAATTTAACATAAGCCATCAATTTATTGAAAAAGCACGCTATATCGTTGCAAGATTTATTATGAGCTAGGAAAGGGGACTCGATGGACCTATGTAGTTCAAGTTCCTGATAATTTTAAATCCCAATATCCCAGATATTTGTTTCATAATTATCAACTTTAACGCTATTCTACTAAAAGCTTAGAGCTGTACTCTCAAACTATATAAAATTATGAAGCTCAAATAGCTAAGTGTTCATGACATATCATGATATATCGTATCCCTATAGGATATCCACAATCGGCTTAAGGACAAATTCTGTCTTACTTTCTCAATTATTTTTTTCTTATGTTCCATTATCTCATCATTGGAAAACTTACCATCCAAAGACAGTATACCATGTGGTTACTCTTATGTATCCAAATGGTTAAGCGTCCCAGTCTTCCAATTATAGGACAACGCATATAAGAGGATATCATCGACCTCCAAAGAGGAGTAATGGATTCTGTATCTATGAATAACAAGTCTATGCTATCAAGAATCATGTCTCCAATGTATTGGTATGCGTACCATCATAAAATATGGATGTCACATTTTGATACATCAAAAGATATAAGTCAAGACAACAGGCCCACTATTTATTTCAAGATTAAGATACAACACATGTGATTATCTAAAGTGAATTGATTTGCCAAGACAGAATTATTAATCCAAATCAATTACACTTTATGTCTCGATCCAATACATCGTTATCTATGACAATGTACCAATATTTCTATTCACGGAGTCCACCTACAATGGCCAAGACAAACCATCTTCTATTAGAGATATAGACAACATAATAATCTTTGCATGAATAAAGTGACCAACTTTATTCCCTCGATTGCGAATCATATGATTTAAACCATCACCTTTAGAATCATGTCTTCCACATAATCTGTCCATCATATGCCTGATTTTAAAAGTTCAGACCGACAATCTTAGACTTTTGTTTGCTTATCATACATTCAACAAATATGAATGTAAAGAGGACAATAATTTGGTATATGAATAATAAATTAATTCTTTATTTATAAAATGTCTCTAGGGCATACATGTCTAATAGAAACTATTGCAGCATTTGCCACGAATGACAACCAAATTAATGCCTTGATTGTTTTGCCTTTTTCACAAAGCATTAGTGTGTGTCTTCATCTTCTTCATTCATCCCCTTCTCTTTCAACAAAGGAAACACAAAGACAACCATGTTCGCTAGCCCATGCCTCCACCAGAGATGTTCGTAATTGCGTGTCTCCACTAGAGATCTAGGATCTCCACCCACACGACACCTATTTTCTTCGTCTTTCTTCCTCACTCACTCTCTCTCTTCTCCATCTTCCTCACTATCTATCTTTACAATGTTGCCGAGATGTACATAACTCCAAGCAATTCCAATCACAGCTGTATGGAGATCAAATATTATAATGCCCCTATATGAGAGTTACCGATATTTAATAAGTAGAAATAAATTTTAAAATATTATTTCAAAATATTAAAACAGTGCCCATAGGTCTTTAAAATAAAATATATCAATAACTTATTTTAAATATAGACCTACAATTTAGTATAGCACCAAATATTAAAAATACAACCATCATCATCATTATACTGTTTTTAGTCAACAGATAATTAAACACAGACAGTACTTCAATTTAAGAATCTTTCATGATAAATGAAAACAAATAAAGCAAAAGAAATTCCGGCACATCACAAGTTGTCATCTACTCCTCGTCAAATAGGTTACACTGAACTCTACCTAAGAGATAAAAATAAAAAAGAAGAGCATCAACATGTCCAATAAAAAAACCGTTGCTCACCTTTAGGTTTTATTATTTACCACATTAACACCTGCATGGTAAGTTTATTATCCAACAATATTATTTATTCCATAACCATTCCATTATGTTCATATCTAGTGGATACCCTATAATAAACATTACCAAGTTCCATACATACATACATATATATATATATTAGTTCATGATTAAACAATATTTGTTAGTATCCACAACAAATATAAGAATCACATCTCTCTACTCAATGAAACCACAAAGGCGTGCTAGACAACTTAAATCAATCATTAAAAGAGTTGCCATGTGAGAGGACTTTGAGCCCTGGATCCTCACCAAGTCATTTCCTATACAGTGTGTTTTGGGACTTTCGACCTAAAGGAGCGCCACTGCCTCCCTATATTTACCTTCTAGGGTATACGTACCCAAGAACATAATCGCCGCACTCTTCATATCTTACTATTCCTCTCATATCCTTATCGATATGTAGAGAGTTTGTATTTCCTAATCATGCTTCTCAAATTATGTCAAAACATGTCTAATCAACTTGACCTTGCTGTACATTACAGGACGAATCCACATTATCATTTCCTAAGTGATATTTATATATTAACAAAATAACATATAATTAACTTGCAATATAAAGTACCAATTTTAATTAACCAAAACCTCACAAAAGATGAGTAATAGAATCCCTAACTCTTGACAAATAATCCACTGATAACTTTTAGCTTACAAAACTGAAATCACCAACGTAAGCTTCAAGTTTGTCGTTATCATAAGACATATAAAAATAACCATATTTTATATTCTCATTGTTTTTTAATACAAAAACATAATCTTGGAACATTTTGTAATACAAAACGACAAAAAACAGATGGGTTTGGACTGCACGGTAGGTCTGTCGACTGGTAGAGTTTGGCCTACCGATTGGAAAGTTTGGCCTATTGACTAGCAAGTCTAGTCCACCGATCCTGTCGATTGTCCAGCCTACTGATTGTTGAGTTCGGCCTGTCACCCGAGACAAAATTTGGAAAACTCCAGTTTTCTGTTTTCAAAGATTTCAAGCTCCAAAACTCAATCCTACCTATTTTATCAAATCCCAGAATATAAAAAATGCACTAAACATCTGGAATATCATGCTAAAACACATGTAAACCATTTTTCCCAAATTTTCATGTAGAAAACACATCTAAAATCTTCAAACACTAATTTTTATAAAACTTTATAAGAACATGATCTAAATATGAAAATGTTCAAACCTAAAACAACACAATTTAATTTGCAGCTACATAAAGCTCAAAAACGCTGTATAATTATCCACAAACATCAAAAACATATTTTTTTACAAATTTTATAGTAAAATACAAATTTAAATCAACGTTTAAATTTTAGAAATCTAACTTCAAAATTTAGTTTAAAAGTGTTGTTTGATCTCGAAAATGTCTAAGCTTCCTTAATCTACGAGTTTGTGGGAAGTTGTTTTATGTATTTTTTGAGAAAATGGCTTGAAGGTGTTCTTTAATTTTCTTCTTGGATTCCCTTTGTTTTAGCTGCCATGAAAGAAAGAAGAAAAGGAAGAAGAAGATGAAGAGCAGGGAGAGAGAGACGTGTGAGAGAGTGAGGGGAAGAAGAAGATAAGAAGAAGAAAAGAAGAGGGGACAAAAAAAGTATGGGGCAGGTGAACTCAAGTCTCCATCTGAGACTTTAAGGCTAATAATGCCAAGTGGCATTTCTGTAATTAAGTAGAGTAATGAATGCATTTTGGAAATAGTGTAGAAAAATTAAAAATAGTTAGAATGAATAATATGAGGTAATCTTAGATGCAACAAAATTTTATAAATTTAAATTGGCATTATGCTCAACTATACCTGTTAATAATAACAGGTGTTACAGCTCTCCCCTCATTAAAAAAAAATTTCATCATCAAAATTTATATACAACTAAAGATGGCACTAAAACAAATAAGGATACTTCTCCCTCATTTCTGATTCAAGATCCCAAGTGGCTTCCTCAACATCATGATGTTGCCACATTGCTTTTGCTAAAGGAATTTCATGACGGTGCAAAATCTTTACTTCATGATCTAATATCTAAATCGAAACTTCCTCGTAAGTTGTGTCTCCTTAGATTGGAACATTTGTCTACATGATGACATGTAATGGATCCGGCTCGTATTTCCTCGGCATCGACACATGGAATACATTGTGCACATGGGACAATTAAGGGGGTAGATCTGGACGATAAGCAAGTGGTCCAATTCATTCTATGATTTCAAATGGTCCCATATACCTTGGTGCCAGCTTTCCTCAAACACCGAAACGAGAGACACCACGCTTTGGCTTCACTTTTAAAAATACATAATCTCCAATCATGAACCCTAAAGGTTGCCTTTTTCTTATTCGCATAACTCTTTTGTTAGCTTTGAGCAGTCTTAAGGCGATCATGAATAATTCGAATTGTATTCGTTGTTTCCCTTATGAACTGTGACCCGAGATTAAAGTGCTCTTCCTTTTTAGCCCAACATATAGGAGATCTACAAGGCCTACCATACAAAGCCTCATATAGAGCCATCCCAATACTTGTCTTGTAGCTGTTACTTTGAGCGAACTCAACATATGGCAATTGTACGTCCTAATTAGTTCCAAAATCCATTACACAAGCATGAAGCATATCTTCAAGAATCGAGATGACACACTCAAATTTTCCATTTATCTATGGATGAAAAGTAGTGTTGAAATTTAGTTGAGTTCCTAAGGCTCTCTATAATCCTCTCCAAAACTTAGAAGTAAAACGTATATCTCGATCAAAGACTATTGACATTGTTACACCATACAATGTCACAATATTCTCCGCGTACAATTACATAGTTTGGTGACATTATAATTTGTTTTGATTGAAATGAAGCGGGCTGTCCTTCTTAGATGATCCACAATAAACCAAATAGCATCATGTCCCATCTGAGTTCTAGGAAATCCCATGACGAAGTCCATCGTTACATGGTTTCACTTTCATTCTGGGATAGATAAGCCTTTCAACTCACCTCCAGGCTTTTGATATTCAACTTTGACCCATTGACACGTCATACACTTGGATACAAAAGTTGCTACATCGCACTTTATTCCACGCCACCAATATTGTTGCCTTAAGTCCATGTACATCTTAGAGCTTCAAAGATGAATAGTAAATTTAGAGCGATGCGCATCATCCAACACTGCATGTTGGAGATAAGGATCTTTCTGGCACAACTAATCTTCCTTTGCAAAGCAAAAATCCTTTTGGTCCTATTTGCTATCCATTTAACTGTTTACTATTCTACAGCTATTCCCATGTCATACGTAGTCTTTCATCATGCTATTGTCCTTTTTTACTTGTTGGATCAACGTAGAGGTAGCTATTATGTTGAATGCGAAAGCCCTTTCACTATCTTCATAGTGCTGCAAGCCAAAGTCGACAATGGTGGTTATTTGCCTCCAATCGTCCAATGCTAAGCTAGCCATAATCTCGTTATTCTCACGACTCAAAGATATGCTACCGCATTTGCTTTCCCAGGGTGGTATTGAATACTAAAATTGTAATCCACCAAGTACTCGGCCCATCTTTGTTGTCTTAAATTAAGATCCTTTTAAGTAAACAAATACTTCAAGCTTCGATGGTCAATGTAGACCTCAAATCTTGCACCATATACGTAACATCTTTAAATCTTAAGTGCGAAGACGACATCAATCAACTCAAGATTGTGTGTGGGATAATTCTTTTTGTGGGTTTTAATTGTCATGAAACATAAGCTATTACTCGACCATGTTGCATCAATATGCAACATAATCCATTTCCCAAGATATCAGTGTATAGAGTACATGGTTCCTCGTTATTAGGAATAATGAGTACAGGTGTACTGGTGAGTCTATGCTTCAGTTCCATAAATGCTTCCTCACATTTGTCAGTCCCATAAGAACTTGACATCCTTCCTAGTAAGTCTATTTAGCGGAGAGGTAATTCTTGAAAAGTTCTCTATAAAATGACAATAATATCAAGCTAACCTATGGAACTTCAAATTTCTAACACGTTCTTTGGTTGCTTCCAATTTAACATTGCTTCAACTTTGGAGGGGGCCAATGATATGCCTTCTTTAGAGACAACATGTCCTAAGAACTTGACTTTTGTCATCCAAAAGCCTCACTTTTCCTTCTTCGCATATAAGCTATGTTCCTTTAACGTTTGTAGAGCAATATTTAGATGTTTAGCATGCTCTTCTTTAGCCTTGGAATAGATCAAGACATCATTAATGAAAACAATGATAAATTGATCTAAGTACGGTCGGAAAACTCAGTTCATTAAATCTGTGAAGGTTGCTGGAGCATTGGTTAATTCGAAAGGCATACTGAGGAATTCATAATGACCATAGCAAGTTGGGAACACTGTATTATCTTCAATTAGTGATATCCCAACCGCAAGTCAATCTTTAAAAAGTATCAAGATCCTCCCAACTGGTCAAACAATTCGTCAATTCAAGGGTAAAAGATACTTGTTCTTGATGGTCAATCAGTTGGGTTGATGATAATCAATGCAAAGTCTTAACAACCCATCATGCTTCATCACGAAAAGCATTGGAGCTCCCCAAGGTGATGTGCCTAAGCGAATAAATCCCTTCTCTATCAATTCATCCAATTGCTTCCTCAACTCAGCTTTCTCAGCTGGTGCCATCTAATACGGAGCGATAAAAACAGGTGCTTCTCCTGGAACTAAGTCAATGACAAACCTAATTTCTCTATCGGGCGAAAATCCAAATAGCTCATCTGGAAAAACGTCTGAAAGTTTATACACCACTAGAGTATAGGAAGATGAATCACTCTTCTTCCATTCTATTTTCAAAGCAAAGATCATCCCAAGACTTGTAAAATTCTTTCATCCTCCAATACAAGCTTTTAGTACTGGAATTGGTGTTATTGTCCCTGTCTTAGCTTGAAAGTTGATGACTTGCTCGTTCTTGGTGAATAAGGTGACACGTTTTCGATGGCAATCTACTATAGTCTGGTATCTAGCTAACTAATTCATACCTAAGATATGTCAAACTCTGACATGGTCATTACATATAAGTCAGCTGAGAGTTTGTGTTCCCCTATAACTATACACACTGATTTACAAATCATGGACACCTCAACTATACTACCCATTGAAGTACTAAGGGTTAGAGGAGAATTACAAGTTTTGATTTTAAATTGTAATATGGAAACAAACAATATGAATATGAATATGAATGAATGGGTAGCACCGGTATCAAATCACACATGAACCCATGAATGAGAGATGTGAATCATACTGTCTGCCACTGAATTGTTGGCTTACTTTGTTTGTCTGACAGTGGATGTAACAGCATACGCCTAAGCCTTTGCTTTTCCTTTTTGTTGCTTCCTTTCCCTCGATTCCCTTGACTATTACTTGCATTGTTATTCCTTCCCATGAAGTAAGGCCTTCGGTTTACAAAAGCTTGAGGAGCTCATTGAAAATTCTAGCTTTGTTGGAAAACGAAGTCATGTGGTCATTGTTGGAAATTGTATAGAGGTTAGAACCCACAAGGTTGGGTTACAGAAGTATGCGAGGCTATTGAAATATGTTGTGATGCCACTCGATTTTGATTTCCTCCCTACATAGTAAAGCCAAAATGACTACCTTGAGGCCTCAAAGTAAAAGTTGATTGTGCTGGACGATTGGGGTAGTTTCGTTTCAAGTGTCCCACCGGTCTGCAGTTATGACAAGCATACGGTTGAAAACATCCACTACCTAAGGACCCAGCGTCAACACTCAAACCATTATTCTATGAAGCTTGCCCTTGGGACTTTTTTTCTTGTTCATCTTCCTCTGGCGCTAACTAAATCCTTTGTATTCCCTGTGGGAATTATTCAACTCTGTTTCTACTCATTGAATAGCGGCTACTAGGTCAAGAAACTCAGTCAAAGGGGTTTTAGATATCATCTGCCTGGTCCTCGACCTTAAGTTATTTCTAAACTTTTCACATCTTGTCGAATGATCTGTCACATCTCTAGGGTTATAACGAGATAATTATATGAATCGGGCCTGATATTCAGTTATTGTTATGTCATCCTATACCAAATTGTCAAATTCCCAAAGCATTGCTTATCGGTGGCTCTGAAGAACATACATGTTGCAAAATATCATTTCAAATTAATTCCAAGTAGGATTTGGTACATCATAATCATCTTTTTGAAGATCCCACTGCTCTTCAGCATTGCCTTCAAACACATATGTAGCAAAGTCTACCCGGTACTCTTGTGGAATTCTTAGGGTGTCCAACTTCTTCTTAACAGCTTTCAGCCATTGTTTAGCCATGCCTGGTTAGGTTTTCATGTAAATACAGGAGGGTTTTGTTTCATAAATTCCTTCAGCAGGGTCAGAAGGCGTAGTTCAAGATCTCAAGCCTTTACAGGTCATTGTATATTATGAAGAGCTTGAAAAGTTTGTCCCAAATTACTCATTTTCGAAGCAACTAGTTGAGGTTGTTTTATCAGTTGGGGTTGTTCAACTTCTTGAGGTTGCTTTACCGATAGGGGTTGTATAGCAAGTTGAGCTTATTCAAAGGTTGTGAATGTTTAGATGATTAGAGTTGACACTTTTACGGCATGGTTTCTATTTGATTGTGAAAGTTAAACTAGGATTAGTACCAATGATGATGATATTCAAATTTAAGTGGTGCCACAACCCCTAGGTTAATTGAATCTAGGCTCTAATACCAAAATCTGTCACGCCCCTATATGGGGGTTAGCAATATTTAATAAATATAAATAAATTTTACAACATCATTTCAAAACATTAAACCAGTACCCATGAGTCTTTAAAATAAAACAAATCAAGAACTTATTTAAAATATAAATCCATAGTTTAGTATAACACCAAATATTAAAAATACAATCATTATCATCGTTATACAGTTCCTAGTCAATAGATAATTAAACACATCTAGACTCAAATTTAAGAATCTTACATGGTTAAACGAAATACAAGTAAAGCTAAAGAAATCCCGACATGTCACAAACAGCATTGTCGTATGCTCCTCGTTGGATAGGTTACACTAAACTCCATCTGAGAGGTAAAAATAATAGAGAATGAGCATCGACATGTCTAGTAAAAAAATATTAATCATCTTTAGGTTTCATTATTTACCACATTAACACCTGCATGGTTAGTTTATTATCCAATAATATTATTTATTCCATAATCATTCCATTATGTTCACGTGGATACCCTATAATAAACATTACCAAGTTCTATACATACATACATATATATATATATATATATATTAGAGCATGATTAAACAATGTTTATTCGTATTCACAACAAAGTTAAGAATCACATCTCTCTACTTAATGAAACCACAAATGTAACGACCGGGAAAAATCCAAGAATTAATAAACGTGATTAATTAGGGATTTTTCCAAAATTACTTGATTAAGTACTTGAAATGTTATGATAGTACATTAAAATAGTTATTTCTAATGTGCTAAACTAAAAGTTTATGATTCATTAATTTCTTGTATGAGCCATAGTGGTGGCAATTATAAGAATCTCAATTTAAAAGATTTAAATTGAGATTATGTGATAAAAGTGAAATTCCCCAACTTACCATGATTATGTAGAAATTTCTACATGATATCAGTTCAATAAGAGTACAATTATGTGTACAGAAATTTTAAGTTTACGGATCAAGAATTTGATCAATTCGACTACAACACAATATAGATTTTTAAGAGCATCTTTAAATATTTGAAGAAATGCAGAAAAAAGGGACAAAAAAAATCTGCTTTCTCTCTCTACACTCTTTCTCTCTCTATTTTCTTTCTTTACATTTTCTCTCTCCTCCAACCCGGTCAAGATTTCAGCGTCCGTTTTTGACACCTCCTGCGCCAATGGAAAGCTCTCGACGAGCTGAGTCCAATGAGGTGTCGTGCCGTCCAAAAAGCCGTTGGAGGAAGCCACACGCGCCGCCCAAAGTGGCAGAGAAACCCAAACTTTTCGGTGATATATCTTTGTCGTCTGATGTCTGATCGACGTGATTCTTGTTCCTACACGACCATCGTGATGAGAGGAACAAAACCCACCCTTGGTTGCAGCTCAACAACTGTCGGATTGCTCCGCCTGTCTACCGCCACTGTGCGCCACCACCCAAGGTGGAACTCCACCTTGCCGGAGGTGGTGGCCGACACCGCCCCTCCCAATGGATTCAGAGGATTAAGGGGAATAAAACCCCTCGATCAATTACACTGAAGGAGCCCGTTTCATCAGAGAACAACCAACGCCACCGTGGGCCACCGTGAGTTCTTCAATTCCATCAATTTTGACGGTGTTGAGGGGCTGTAATGGAGAGAAAACACTCAGAGGAGGATGGGTAGCAAAAGCCCTTAGCTAATTTCAGTTTTCCACCACCGAAGAATCAAGGTTGGAATCTCCATTTTTGGCCGCCGACTTTGAGCTCTGACTTGCTTGTTAGAGGTAGAATTAGGCAAAATTAACACCGCAATTGGACTTAGAATGGTCAATTTATGGGGGGTTAGGCCCGAGCCCAGCTGCCAATGGAGTCCGATTGACGCCGATCAAAGTCGGTCAAAGCCAGTCAACGTCGGTCAAAGTCGGTCAACGGTCACTTTGGATTTTTGTGATCCGAACCTCCGATCGAAGATCCGAGACCGCCTCCTAACTCATTTCGACGCTTTGAACGCAATGGTGACCTCCGTTCTAGCTAATTCCACTCTGGTAAAAATCATTTGGTACTAACTACACATGGATCGAGGCAATTTAAACTGTAGTAACGAAGTCCAGAATGACGTTTTCAGTAATGTATGATCTCCAGGAAGTATTTCTAGCCATTCATGGTTGCTCGATGAGCACTGCAGAGGATGCTTCGCATACTGTAGATACAACAAGGTATAACTAGACCCACTTAGCTCAGAATCCAAGTAAGTAGGAATCTCGCCTACAGTATGAATAGTTTTAAAATAAGGTATTTTAAATGTATTCATAAAAAGTTATGAAAATGCATGATCAGTGATTGCTACACTGTTTTATATTAGAATAGGTGTTATGTTATGATTTATCATGATATGTCATATCATGATATGATATGTTACGATGATGTTATGATTAATGTGTGATGAATGCAATAGGTTTCAAAATAAAAGTTATGATTTGTAAAATGTGTTTATGTTTTATGTTGCACTTGTTATGCAATAGATTTTACAATACAAGCTATGAATTGCACATGTGTTTACATATGATGTGATTGCATTTGGTATGCTCACTAAAGTTAATAAGAAGGTAACGTAAAGATAAAAAAAAAGTGTCGTACCAGCCTCCTTGTTGCGTGGTAATGAAAGTAAAGTTAAAATTTGACCTCCTAGATGTGAGGTACATGACCTTAAAGTTCGATGGTCTTAAGTCTTTCACAAGGAAAGCATCACATTTATGATCTCACGATTAAAGATGTTGGTACGAACACTAAAGGTTATAAGATAAAGAAAGTTACGAAACAAATGATAGAAAGTTAAAGTAAGATACGGAAAGATAAGGAACAAGGATAGGAAAGTTAAAATAAGATAATGAAAGTTATGGAACAAAGATAAGAGTTAAAGTAAGAAATGGATGACTATAGGATGTTCATAATTAAGCATAAAACAAGTTGACAAGACAGCATAAACTGTTCATGCATATTTTTATTAAAATGAGTTTTAATTATGTTTTGCGAGACTGATTTTCTACTTACTGAGCGAAAGCTCGTTTAAGTATGTTAATGTTGTAGGTAAGAAAACCTGTCAGTGACATTTGTTGGGCGGTGGTAAGCGGTGGACGAACGGTGGAGATGAGTATGGATACCATTATAGTATGTTTCTGTTGCCGAAAAAAAATGTTATTTTTCTACTATTTGATATAGTACTTTCAAAGTTCAAGAAAGTTGAAGTTAAGAAACGTTTTCAAGGTTTAAGTTATATTTTACGAAATGTTTTATCCAATTGTAAAGTTAAGTTTCAAGCTATGTTTCAGTAATTGTTTCTTCTTAAGTTTTAAGAAACAATTCAAAAAGGGTTTTAAAGGCAAATGTTGAGCGAGGTCTCAACTTGAAATGCGACAATAGTCGTCATAGTTTTTAAGTATGTTTTAAAGGAAGTAATTCTTAAAAATTTATCTTCATGTTTATAAGAAAAGTTTTAAGGATATTTTATTATTATATCTTTCAAGAGATTAATGTTATAAGGTATGCAAGACAAGTTTTTACGAATTATGGATACATTAAACCGTAATGATTATTATGTGAATTTTTTATGTTTGAGATATTAATGTTAATATGTTAGTTTACGAAATTATGTTTTAAGAAATGATTGATATTTCTTTCAAGATTATATATTACGAATTCTTTATTATCAATAATTCATTTGAAATAATTATGTTTAAGGTACTTTTGTATTTTGTTAATGCATAATGTTTTACAGTTTAAGTTATAAGTTTTATGATGCATTTAATATGCAGTAAGTTTTACAGTACAAGTTATGACTTGCAATGTGTTTGCAAATGTTATACAAGTTATTTTTAAAATATGTTTTCATTTATTATGCATAAAGATATAAAGATTAAGTAAAGGTTTACAATGTATTTGAAAGGAAAATTTTTATTCCATAATTTTCAGTACTTTATGTTAAAATATGTTGAAATTATGATTATGTTCAAGTTAAGCGACGGCCACGTAGGTGGGTCATCACAACAAAGGCACGCTAGACAACTCAAATCAATCATTCCAAGAGTTGTGGAGTGAAGGGACTTCGAGCCCTGGTTCCTCAAGTCTTTTCCTATACAGTGTGTTCTGGGACTTTCAATTTAAGAGAGCGCTATCATCTTCCTCTATTTACCCTTTAGGGTATACATGCCTATAGACATAACCGTCGTCCTTTTCACGTCTTATCATTCCTCTCATATGTATAAAGTTCATATTTCCTAACTATGCTTCTCAAATTATGTTAAAACATGTCAAATTAACTTGACCTCGCTGTATATTACAGGACGAGTCCTCATTATCATTTTAAGTGATATTCATATATTAACAAAATAACATATAATTATCTTGCGATATAAAGTACCAATTTTAATTAAACAAAACCTCACAAAAGATAAGTAATATAATCCCTACCTCTTTGCAAATAATCCACTGATAACCTTTAGCTTACAAAACTGAAATCACTAACGTAAGCTCCAAGTCAATCGTTATCCTAAGACGTATAAAAATAAGCATACTTTATATTCTCAATGTTTTTGAATACAAAGACATAATCTTAGAATATTTCTTAACACAAAACAACAAAAAATAGACATGTTTGGACTGTACAGCCAGCCTACCGACCGGCGAAGTTCGGCCTGCCGGTTGAGCCTGGCCTACAGATTGGAAAAGTCCAGCTGGCCGATATTGCTGACTCTCTGGCCTGCTGACTTGCGAGTCTGACCTGGCGATCCTGCCAACTCTCTAACATGCCGATTGGCGAGTCCGGCCTATTGATCCTGCCGGCTGTCTGGCCTGCCGATTATTGAGTCCGACCTACCACTCGAGATAAAATCTGGACAACTCTAGTTTTCTATTTTCAAAGATTTCTAGCTCCAAAGCTCAATCCTACCTATTGTATCAAATCCCAGAACATAGAAAATGCACAAAACCTCTAGAATATCATACTAAAACACATGTAAACTATTTTTTTCAAATTTTCATGTAGAAAACACATCTAAAATCATCAAACACTGATTTTTACAAAACTTTGTAAGAACATGATCTAAATCTAAAAATATTCAAACCCAAAACAACACAATTCAATTTACAGGAATCTAAAGCTCAAAAATGTTGTATATTCATCCACAAACATCAAAAACATATTTCTCACAAGTGTTATACTAAAACACAAATTTAAATCAAAGTTTAAGTTTTAAAAATCTAATCTCAAAACTTAGTTCAAAAGTATTGTTTGATCTTAAAAATGTCAAAGCTTCCTTGATCTATGAGTTTATGGGAAGTTGTTTTGTGGAATTTGTTTGAAAATGAATCAAAGGTGTTGTTTGATTTTCTTCTTGGATTCCCTTTGTTTTAGCTGCCATGAAAGAAAAAAGAAAAGGAGAAAAGAAGATGAAAAGCAGGGAGAGAGAGACGTGTGAGAGAGTAAGAGGAAGAAGGAGATAAGAAGAAAAAAAGAAGAGGGGGCAACGTTGGTGGGGGGCATGTGAACTCAAGTCTTCATCGGAGACTTTGAGGTTAATAATGTAAAGTGACATTTTTGTAATTAAGTAGAATAGTGAAGGCATTTTGGAAATTTTAGAAATAGGTATAAAAAAAATTAAAACTAAGTAGAATAAATAATATGAGGTAATTTTAGATGCAACAAAATTTTACAAAATTCAAATCGGCACACTAAAAATTTAAATTATGCATAACTATACCAGTTAAAAAAAACCGATGATACAGATATCTTTCGCAAATCTCCTCCATGCAACAACCACCATGGGGAGGGGAATCTTCGGTATTGGGAGATCGAGAACCGCTCGACAAGTATGGAGTCTTCGTCTCCTCCACATCAGGAGTGATCTCCTTCACATAGGTCCCTTTCCTCCACATGATCTCCTTTTGCACTTGCTGCAACGAAGATCTCAGCTACGAGCATCTTTTTTTTTTTATGATTTGTTGTTCTTATTTTGTGATTGTCTTAAATTATGTGTAATTTTTTGTTTTTGTGGTTTTTCATAAAAATTTAGTAATTTTTTGAGGTTTTTTTTAACATTTTTTGAAGTATTTTGTTAGTGGCAGCCACCGGACATGGTGGTTCTTTGGTGGATGCCAACCGCTATCTACGTCGTATACTGAGTAGTGAATGTACTAATCAAATACCATCTGACATCCAACCTCGAGGATATATTTAAGGGTCGTTTGTTTCAATACTTGAATCACGGTTTGAATAATTTTGCTACAGTATTTTTTTTTATAAAAATTTAAATCTTTATTTAAATATTTTATTTAAATACTCGAATCAAACGGCCATTAATATTTCTAAATATAAGACGATTGTGTAACGTAATATTCGCTGTAATTAGTTTTTTGCGGTTTAAATCAATCAATGCCTACATGTGGCATATATGTACAGATCCTGCATGGGCCCACTTCTCTATCGCCCGGCCCAGACAGTTTTTAACAACTCTACGGCGCGGTGGCCAAACGACAACAAACACTCCGTAGGTTTGACGCGGTTGATAACCTGCGGCGAAGGTCCTTTTGATCACGTTTTTTCAAATCCGAAAGAAAAATCCAATTTTCGGTCACCTATTTTCGGTCATCCTCCTCCATTTTTTCTTTTTTTGGCTGGTCCTCTCCTCCCCATAACGCCGTCGTTTTCGCACTCCTTGGAAGTCAAAATTTCGTTTCTCTTTTCGCATCGCCGCCTCATTAGTGTAACCCATCACGCTTCTCCTATAAAACCATCACCACCATACCACCTAAACGTCTAAAATCATCTCTCTCTCTCTCTCTCTCTAGCTATATATACACGCAGACATATACATATTTTGCATATAAGAATATAATTTAATATAGATTTGAATAAGAAGAAGAATATGGGTGTGGATTTGGAATCAATATCAGAGGCGACTTCTGGAGCGATAGGATCCCTTTTGAGCACAACCATCTTATACCCACTTGACACCTGCAAGACCAGATACCAAGCCGAGGGCACAGCAGGCCACGGCCGCCAAAAATACAGGTCCACAATCCATTCTTTTTTCCTCGATCTGGGTTTCTCTTCTTTTCGTCTTTTCTTTATTGGGTTCCCTCTAATTTTAGACTCATGTTTTCGTGGGTTTCTGAAAAAAAGAAGAAGAAAGAAATACAAATCTGTTAACTTTTGTGTGATTGGATTCCTGGGAATGTTCCGACTTTTTGTTTGGTTTTGAGGGAACTGGGCTTTGGATCTTTTAGCCTCTGTTTGGCAAGGAGGAAAGAAAATGACACAGAAAGAAAAATTATAAAGTATAAAAATTAAAAAAAAAAATTAATTTTCTCTTTAATTTTTTGATATAATAAGAAAGAAAAAAAATATGTTTGGTATTAAAAGTAAAACTTAAAGAATGAAAAAATTATAATCAATATAATTATTTTTTTACCCAATATAACTAATACAATTTTTTATTAAATCATATAACGATTAGTCAAAGGAAAAGATCTTCATTAAGAATGAAAGCCAAAACACCACAAAAACCTCAAAATGATACCGACATTGAAAATTTTTAAAATCAATGAAGAAAAAGCAAACAATAATTTTTTGCAAATTCAGCACCGACTCTTTGAATTCAATTTCTAAAATTGAGTAATGATACTTGAAACATAAAAAACGTACCAATCAGCTCCAATTCGTAGTAAAGCAGACGACAAATCTTTCAAATGTTCAGTTCAGAGGTGAAAACAATGGCGAGGATGAGAAACACTTTGTTTGTCAAGCCAAAAAAAAAGGAAAAAGAAGAAAGCCCTTTATTTGATAAGAAACTCAATATTTTTTGTTGAGTTGTGGCATTTTTCTCGTGAATAAAATAACGTTGAACTCAATATTTGTAATGGGAGAATTCGTGAATTATGAGAAGTTAGTTTCTAGATTTTTTACATATAATTATGGATAATTTTGTAATTTTGTCTCATTTATATAACTGACAAGCTTTTTCTTTCGATAATCCGTCCAATTTTGAGATAAAAAAATATAATAAAACGTACTTTTTAGTTTTTTCATCTTATTTTTCTTTCTATCTAAATTTTCTCCTACCAAACACCCTCATCTACCAATTTCCATCCCAAAATCTCTCCATCATTATCATTTTTTTTTCATCTAATTTTCTTTTATACCAAACGGAGGGTTAGATAGGAGACTTATCTTTTGTTCTTTTCTTGTATTTACTATTTTTCCTTGGAGCATAAAGTTTCAGTTTGTTATCATTGCAAGAGATCAGTGCCAAATTATATGAAAAAAGAGCAAAAAATAATACAGTAAGCATCCATATCAAATCCATTCACATTTAAAATATATTTTGAGATTAATGAGTAGATAATTAGAAGGAAATTATGACCAGAAATGAATGTGTTTTTTGTTAATAGCAATTAACATTATAGCTAGAAGAATTTTTTTTGGGAAGAAATTGAAGTAAGGTTTGAATGTTTATTGGAATTTCTAGAAGGAGGCTAGGTAATTAATTAACTGGCTGCTATATATACCTTGTGATACGAATTAAGTAGACCAAAAGTTTAGAGCTTGTCCAATTTTTAAAGCGCAAATGATGGCTCTTTTAGTTTGGATTTCTCTTTTATGTAACGCTTGAGTTGTTCTGTATTGTGCAGGAACCTTTCAGATGTGTTGTGGGAAGCGATATCTACCCGTCAAGTCCTTTCGCTGTATCAGGGACTGGGGACAAAAAACTTGCAATCCTTCATCGCGCAGTTTGTATACTTTTATGGATACAGCTACTTCAAAAGATTGTATCTGGAAAGGAGCAGTTCCAAAAAGATTGTAACCACAGCCAACTTGGTTATAGCTGCCGCTGCCGGGGCTTGTACTGCAATTGTGACGCAGGTAGGCCATTGCCTTGCTAGTTCCAAATTTCGAATCCTCGGGCTTAAATGTCTTGAAACTTGTCATGCCACCATTAATGGATGTTAAACTCTTCTTTCCCCGCATTGAATGAAGTGATTGCTCATGTCAAGTGTGTCGAGTTTGGCAGTGTGTTGAGCTCCTCGGCCTTGGAAATTGAAATATGGAATTGGAATTTGGAAATGCAATTATAATTGCCATCTGTGATAGAAGTTCTATGTTGTTTTCTCCTTTATCATTTTGGTGATGTCTTTTCAATAGGTGTTGCTTTTTTCATGTTGATCTCACAATATTTCAACTCTCTTTCGCTTCATTTCATTATTATAGACCTGTTGTGAATTTCAAAATCGGAGTTTTTTTAAAGTGAATTGCAATTTTCCTTTTGTGTAGCCCCTGGATACTGCCTCCTCAAGGATGCAAACGACTGCCTTCGGAAAATCCAAGGGACTGTGGAAGACCCTTACGGAGGGTAGTTGGAGTGATGCTTTTGATGGACTTGGAATCTCTCTGCTGCTTACATCGAACCCAGCGATTCAGGTAGTTGTCCTCACCTATTTTAATTTAAAATGATAAAAAGATAAAACTAGCGATTCAGTTTCTTGAAAATGCAAGATTTTTGTTGTGTTACCTTCAGCTCAGAATACTAATATTGACATGTAATATACTGTCAGTATACAGTGTTTGATCAGCTAAAACAAAGACTCCTGAGGGAAAAATTAGATAAACGTGACAAGGGTTTGTCCCCTGAAGCTCTATCTGCCTTTTCCGCGTTTGTATTAGGGGCTGTCTCAAAGAGCATTGCCACCTTTCTGACATATCCTGCAATCAGGTTTATACTTGTTCTCTCAAATCTGCACTAGTGAGTTTTGAGTTTGATTTCTCAAATCTGCACTAGTGCGTTTTGAGTTTGATTTATGAATGTAACTAAAGTGTTTTTACTTATTGCAGGTGTAAGGTAATGATCCAAGCTGCAGACCCCGATGATGATGATGATGATGGAACCAAAAAATCGCGGCCAAAGTCACAGAAAACGGTGCTCGGAGTCCTCCATTCTATATGGAAATCCGAAGGGATACTCGGCTACTTCAAGGGACTGCATGCTCAGATCTTGAAGACCGTTCTAAGTTCAGCATTGCTTTTGATGATCAAGGAGAAAATCACCAAAACCACTTGGGTTGTTATACTTGCAATCAGAAGGTATCTATTGCTAACAAGGGGAAGACTAAAGAATGCTTAGAGCTTGTTCGCTAGGAGAGACAAGGAGGAGGAAGGAGAGGAGGTGAGGGCATTGGTGATATGGGGAGGTTATCTCTCCAAATATGGGGAGTTTAGACTAGGGAATCCAACCAAACACAATAAGTGAAAGGTCCTTTCCTTTCCATTTTCGTCGCGTAGGTTATATGCCTTTTCTCTATTATCTTTCTTTCTTACCCACTCTGTCTTAATGCTACACCTCTCTAGGGAATATGCTTGAACCACATGTAATAGGTGTGAGCTTATTTAATAATTTGGATTAGATGTCTTTTATAGAGATCAAGGACCAATTTTCAGAGAGGAAAATTTTCATTTTTGTAATAAATGTTTTTTTTTTTTTTTGTTGGGGAACATGCCAATCCGGGGGAGCTCATCCTTGGAGACATTTAATTTTCGATGAATAATGTAGTTCAATTTTTTTTTTTCCCTGCAAAACATTGATTGTTTCAAATGTAAAATTTTTATATAATATTGTTATCAGACAAAGCTTTCTGATACAATAATCTTGTTTTCGGTATCTTCTTATTACTGTAGTTTGCAATTGTATGGGATTAGGCAAAATTCTTGATCTTGATCTTGATGCTTGAAATTAATATGATAGAATTCATGAGAGGTCCCTTGGTTATTTTTCTCTTTAGAATTAGTTCCCAACTTGGTCCGTGAAGTGGAAAAAATGTATCATAGGTGGTCTATATGTTAAAAATTTTGGACAGGAAACATAACATTGGTGGTAATTTGAGCTATTATGAGGGTTTGAGAGTGCATATAATGAAGTTCAAATAAAAGTGGTCCTTGCTGTAAAAGTGGAAGTAGGCTTTACCGTCCATTGACAAACTGGTTACAGTGTAAAACTTTTAACAGCAAAAAAAAAACTAGTGTAAAGCTTTCACATGTTATAATGTTTTAAATAAAAAATGGTTCCTTAGAGCAAGAGGCTCAGGACGAGTCTCGTGCACATTCCATGAGATGGTGAAATACTACAAATGCGTTTGGTTGCTGATATAATGACTGTTTATCCAAAACAAGAAAGAGAGAGAGATTAGAGGAGTGTGAAAAAGAAAAAAAAAAAACTTGAAAAAGTCGATTTCCACCAACAAAAAGCTTTAGAATCCACTCCTAAAAGATAAGGGTGGTTACTAGTCTACTCTTTTATTGATGAGTGATGATCAGACAAAGTGGTTTAACAGGGTGTGTTGGAAAAACAGTGTACAACGAAATTTAAAATTTTTTTCATCAGAGTAATTTTTCAAAACACAAGTTTGACATACTATATGCATAAATTAACTAGATCTTATTAACCTTTGTATGCTAAAGAACCTCCACAATCTGTGAAGAGAAATAACGTTTCAGAAGAGCCTCAACCAACTGGTCTTCTTTGCTATTCTCTATCCACGACCGGAGTGAGTGTGGTCTCACACGTACAGTTCTTCCACCGGTGACTCTCCTTCCAACCAATCGAGAGAACCCAAAGCAAGTGTTCGTGATTTGTGAACAAAAGCTCTTAGGGAGTTTTCAAATTCTCACTTAGCAGAATATCACTCTTAATCTCTCAATTGATCTTCTTAACTTGTGAGAATCACTCCCTATTTATAGAGGTTGGTCCTAGGGTCAGTCCTCATTAGATTAGGTCTCAAAATTTGGATCAGAATCAAATTTGGATCAATATTTGATAAGATCCACGTGGATACGCGTGAACTGATAATTCGCTGATCGGTAGGTCGAACCACCTAATCGGCAGGCCGAACTGCCGAATAAAAAATCTTGCGAATCTTTTATTTTCCACCCGAGATTCTATAGGATAAAGTCTCAGTTTTAATTCAAATAACCCAATAGAGAAGTTATCTGATCAAAACAACTTTATCTAGATAATCTCTAAGAAAATAAATCAATTCCCAATAATTCTACAAGTTTATCTTGATCTAATTTATCTAAAATTAAATCAACTGATAAACAGACAAGAATTATCCGATCCTAATAATTCAAAAAGTTTATCTTGAATTAATTTATTATAAAATTAAGTCAACCGATAAACAGACATGAATTATTTGATTCTTTCAAATTTCAACCAATCTAATAAATCCGACATAAGTCACCAATTATTAGAAAAATATATCATGTCGTTACAGGATGTTGTGAGCTAGCAAAGGGGACCAAATGGACCTATATAGTTCAAGCTCCGGATAATTATGAAACCCAATATCCCAGATATACATTTCATAATTATCAACTCCAACGCTACTCCACTAAAAGCTTGGAGTTGTATTCTCGAACTACATAAAATTACGAAGCTCGTACAGCTAAGTCTCCATGACAAATCATAGTGTATTGTATCCCCATATGATAACCCATAATCGGCTTAAGGACAAGTTCTGTCCTTCCTTCCTGATTATTTTTATCTTACGCTCCATTATCTCATCATTAGAAAACTTACCATCCAAAGACAGTATACCATTCGGTTACACCTATGTATCCAAATGGTTGAGTGCTTCAGTTTTTCAATTACAGGATAACGCATATAAGAGGATATTATTACTCCTAAAGAAGAGCTATAGATTCTATATATATGAATAATAAGTCTACGCCATCAAGAGTTATGCCTCCAACGTACCGGCATGCATACCACTATTAAGATGTGGGTGTCACCCTTTGGTACATCAAAAGATACAAGCCAAGACAACGAGCCTACTATTCATCTCAAGATTAAAATACAACACAAATGATTGTCTAAAGTGAATCGATTTGCCGAGACAGAATTATTAATCCAAATTAATTCACCTTATGTCCCGATCCAACACATCGTCACTTATGACAACGTGTCAATGTTTCTATTCACGGAGTCCACATCCGATAGTCAAGACAAACCATCTCCCAAAAGGGATATAGATAACATAACAATCTTTGCATTAATAAAGCGCCCAACTTTATTCCCTCGATTGCAGATAGTATGATTTAGACCATCACCTTAAGAATCGTGTCTTCCGCATAATCCGTCAATCATATGCCCAATTCTTAAGGTTTAGATCGACAGTCTCAGACCATTGTTTGCTTAACATACATTCAACAAGTATGAACGTAAAGAGGACAAGATTTGGTAAATAATGAATAAATTCTTTATTAATAAAAATATCTCCAAAAACTTATTACATTTTTACTCCTCAGGGCATACATGTCTAACAAGGTGTAGTGATGAAAGCCATAATTTTCTATAAATAGACATAGACAAAAAAAGCAAACAGAAAAAAGAAAGGGAGCGGGAGAAATAGAGAGAGAAAGAGGATATGCAAGAGAAATAGAGATTAATTTCAAAAATGCTCTATGAATATGTATCTAGTTAACATGTCTGTCAAAATTTGAAAAAGGTTACATGTTCAAATTACCTCATTGTTTAAAACATTAAAATGATGACATGATATTACTTATAATTCTATTAATACTACTCAAATTATTGATTTTAAGAGAAATACATTAATAGAATGATGGAAGAACATTATTTATTATTCTATAAATACTTACTCAAACCACTGATTTTAAGAAAAATGACCTTTTAAACTATTGATTTTATATTTTGTCTCTCGATTTTTAGTTAACACAAATTCAATAGTTCAATGGATATTAATAAAATCTATATTAGATCAAGGGTTTTTTTTGAACTACTTTATATTCTTCAGCAACAAAATTATTTTTAAAATTTAGGAGGTATTCACGCATCTTAAATCGTAATCTTAATCTTAAATAAACATCTTAAAGGAGAAGGTTTGCTGGACGTTTCGTGGTTTTTTGATTTCCTTTAATCCGATTTCGTTGCAGGTTTTTAGCCGTTTCTCATGCGTTAAAGGACATCAACTTTAATAGCTATTGAAGGTCAAAAGGATTTGTTGTCTTACCAATTTCAATGAAAAAAAAAAAAACCTTGTTTAAACATGTGTCCCACCTATTTGACATGTGTTTAGTATTTTATGATTGTAGGTGTCATTTAACAAGAAAGAAAAACAAAAAAAGCTTTTGTGTGTATTTTTTTATTTTCATTTAAGTTTTATATGTTGTATCTCTCTAAGCAAAAAGAGAGAATCTCTCTCTCTTTTTTTAAATTTTTTTCTTTCTCTATTTTTATACATATTTGTTTTTTTTTTTTCCTTATTCTTGTCCATCTCTTTGTACATATTTTTTTCTTCTCAATTTTTTTAATTTTTTTTGTTAACATGCTTGATGCATACATGCAAAGTGCGTACTTTTCAACCAGTATCATAAAAATGTGGAAATTTCCATAAATTCTCATGATTTTGCAAGGATAAATTGTGTTGTATAGGCCACTTTTTAATACTTTTGTTAGTAAACAATCCTGTTTACAAGAGATAAAATTTAATAACCCATTTTCTATTTAATTTTTTAGTTTTCCAACTTTACCCTTCTATCACACACTCTCTCTCCTCTCCTCATCTTTTCTCTCCCCCAGCTCTTGCTCCTTAAGCGACTTCGACAATGAAGCTTCTCCCTCCACAACTTTGGCATGACATCGCCGTAGGGATCGTATGAGCCTCTCGTCGCCGACGTCATCGTGGGGATTGTCAAGGCTACAGCTCAACTCCTGCCACTAACGACAACAAACTTGTGTAGCCTTTATTCAACTCCAATGAGACCTGCTCCTCCAGTCTCATCGCTCTTCATGTCCACCACCTTCGCTCAACTCCTACAAGACCTACTCCTTTGGTGTCGTTCGCTCTCCATGTCAGGAAAGATGAAAAGGGAGAGAGGACACATGCTGGAGAGAGAGAGAGAGAGAGAGAGAGAGAGAGAGAGCACTTGGTTGCTAGGCTTTTACAATTTGGATATTTTAGTCATTATTTTATTTAGTTAATGTAGATTTAAAATTAAAGGGGCTATTTACTAACTTTTCTAACATTTTAGTCCATTAATTTTTATTCAACCATTAATATGACATAGTTTCCTCATTGTCCCATTTGTAAAAAGTAGTATAAAGGAGATAAATTGTACCAAATAACATAGTTTAATTCTTAATTTCAGTAAATAACGCTTTTAAAAATATTTAAGCACATAATATTTCTTGAATCAGATCATCTTTTGCAAACACTAAATTTCCTATTTTTTCTTTTTCTTGTTCTTTTTCTCCTTAATTCACATATTTCTCTCTCTTCTCTTTTGACTCCTGGGTTTACGGATTCTCTTTCTCTTTCTCTCTCCTCCCTCCCTCCCACCCTCTCTTTCCCTGATGGCAACGATGAGCACACAATGAGGCGGCGCGAACACGCTAAAGGAGTGGGTCCGTAGGAGTCTCGTGAAGGAGCAACTACTGCTGATCACTTATTCGACCTGAGCACCGTTAGAGAAGAAGAGTCATGATGCCGACGTTGGCGAAGCCAATGGCGAACATTGACAGCGTGAAGCGAGATTGTGATTACTACTGTCATGACACCTTTTAAAACTTCTATTTAATATATGAAACAAATATTTTAATGTAACATAGCTTAAATAAATAATACGAATAATAATGTAATATAATTTTTTGAGGTATGACATGAATAAAAATTAGAAAAATTTTTATAAATATGATTTTTTGAAACTTATTTTTTATAAACGTAACAAATGTGTTAGTGTGATATAATTTAAACAAATAATATAAATAATAGTATAATATTTTTAAATAGAGCATGAATAAAAACAATGTTTTATTTTAAAGTGTGATATAAGATGTAGTTTTCTCTAAAAACTATGTTTGAAAGTTTGACACATCAAATTTTCTCGTCATGTTTATCAGCCCGGCCCATGTTTTCTCTGTTGTGTGAGTCAATCTCAATGGGGACTTCTTACGGAATTGCAAAGAGAAAGGACAAAAACCCCAAAAACCCAAAAATTGACCAAAAAAGGGAAAAAAATATAAATAAAAAAAAAACATAAAAACAAAAGCAAAATCCACGCGGTGAACAAAGAAGAAGAAGAGAGCGAGAGACCTTTGGGAGGGGAGAGAGTGAGAGGAGACGAACAAGATGATGACCGGCAAATATACCACCATTGATAATCAAAACGTCTCGGGATCTGTTCCTGTAGGTTCTTATCTTTTGATTTTCATCATTCTTAGCATTTCCTAATTCCCAAATTTTCACGTCAGATTCGGATCTGGCGTTATAATTTTCTTCGTTTTTTTTTTTAATTTTTTATTTTTTTGAAGGCTGTGTCAGATCCGGGTCACGTCGCCGTCAAATTCCAAGGTAACAATTTGCTTTCAGATTTGGAGCTTCGTTTGACTTTGTTGCTGGAGAAAAAATGGGGGATTATTTGGATCTCATTGGACTAACATAGTGTTTATATTGCTATTTTGGTAGTTAAAGTTCTTCAATTTCAAGTGGTTTGGCTTTGGTTAGTTTGTCTGTGTAATGTATGAACTAAGAAGGAAATTTCGATTTTCAAATATTGTGAATTTTTGGAACATTACAATTTAGATCAATGAAGTTGAATTTTCCCCCCTTTTTCTTGGATCATTTAATTTGATTAAGTTTTATGTATCTATGTATATCCAGTTTGGTTGCTCTTTTTTTTTCCTTGCCCCTTTTGGTGTTAGCTTTGATGATCGGTGTTAATAATTTTTATTTTCCAATGCTGATTCAAGGTGCAAGTTGTTGTTGTTGTTGCTCAATTTTCTGGTCGCTTCTTTGGCAATGATTGTGATGATGGGTTTCTGTTGCAGATTCAAACCTTCAGACATTTCCTCCGTCTGAGGCACAAGGGAAGATCTCTGCTAGTGCCCGCCCTCCTCGTGATGCTGATGGTATATGCAATTTTTATTTAGTTGATTGAATTGTCTTTCATGCATAAGATGTATATGTGAACTGTTTGTGTGAATTGTGATCCTTTTTGATTGCATAATGTGTTCATAGTCCAATTCGTACGTGGGCTCGTTGGATCCTGGGTTTGAAGGTGTCTAAGATGCATTTCGAAAGCGTAGGGACTACAAGTTAGAAGAACAGAACTATGATATATTGTTGCCATGACGGGGAATGGGATTCATGTATTTCTGTTGTATCTGAAAGTTCTTAAATACATTATGCCCCCTTTAGTTTTTAGACTATGATTACAGTTTTGGACAGGTTGATTTAGAGCTAGATGGGAAAGTTTAGAGCATATCTTTTCCTTTGATTGAAATGCTTGAAAAGACAGGTGCTGAGTGATATAATTGAATTATAGTACAAAAATTTGGAGGCCACAAATTAGGGCTTTGATTAATTAAATATTTATCAGATCTTGCAGTTTTAGTCGTGCTGAATTAATCGATTTTATGGATTCATTTGAGTTGGATGAGAATTTGAGAAGAGGAAAGTTGGTAGTACTAATAATGACTCGTAAGGTATTTATGTATTTTAAAATAGGAACAAAACATGGGCTTAGAGATCTGATTTAGTGCTTTTAATACAGGTTGGTTATTCTGAGCACAGTCTAGAGAGAACTGTGATGATGGCAATTGAATTAATTTTGTTAAATCGTAGAGAAGTTGACAACTTGTAGGCGAATGAGGTCATGTAATACAATGTTTTGTTGTGAAGTCTGATGCTATAAAGTTACTTAAGGGTTTTCAATTTTTATTGTACATTGTAATAATAGTAATGATCATTTTTTTCTTTTTTTCTTTCTTTACTTATTTTTGTACAGATACATTTTCAAAACCTGTTTCGAGTCCTGATGAAAGCCAGCAGAGTGGTTGGTTTCGGACATTTTCTATAGCTGCTTACAAGCCATACTTTGATGTCGATACTTCCGATGTTGTATCTAGAATTAAAGACACACTCTTTCCCTTTAGTGGAGCTTTCAACGAAAAGACAGACGGCAACCCAGATTTGTAAGTTGTTTCCAAATGTTTTGGTCATGCTTCTCCTTTTCACGTTGAAGGCTGCGAGTCACAGTATTGTAAAATATAAATTATTTGTGCACAGGTATGGCCCTTTCTGGATATGCACTACTCTTATATTTGTAGCTGCTTCAATTGGTACTTTTGTTACGTATGTAGCACACAAGCTGAAGAAGAAAGAATGGGACTATGACATCAATCTTCTAACTTGGTCTGCTGGTTTGTTCTATGGCTATGTCACTATTGTTCCTCTCGCGTTGTATGTGATCCTTAAATACTTCTCAGCACCATCGGGTCTTGTTCAACTATTTTGTCTTTATGGCTATTCCCTTTTCGTCTTCATTCCAGCGCTGGTAAGTCCCTTGTTATCCAATTTCACGCTGTTAACAATAAAACTGGATTATGTGCTTGGTTTTTCTATAGAATATGTTTAATTAAGGCGTAAAGAACAAGGCCCCTGTTTTTTAAGCTATTTCCTTCCACATTAGAATTGATGGTCATTTTGTGAATGCTGTTGGTTTTAAAAATGTTTTTCAGGTTCTGAGTCAATCACTATTGTAAATGCAAGTTTTTACCTTCTTCAAAGTGTATCAGATTTTGTGCCAATCACTTTGTAATTTGTATTGCTTAAAAACATGTTTGCACTTGAAGCTTTATGCAAAGGTAATTCTAGGGTGTCGAGAATTAAATTGCAAATGGGTCCTATGTTAGGAGATTATTTTATTGCAATATCCTAATTGAATTTGAGTTTCACTAAAATGAGGATGTGTGTGACCTCGTAAAGCAGTTAGGCATCCACTAGCTATGTATGTGTATTGACTGCTTTTGAGGTCAGTGTTCAATTTTGTTAAATCGAGCAGTCAAGATGGTTTGTTGACCTTAAATATAGGAGTTAATTATTTGAGAAGATGTAACCTTCATGAAACTATGGAGAAAGCTTTCCCTACTAAAATGACCTGTATCTCTATACGGCTTTCAATTGTGATAATATTGGTCATCAATGTGTCTTAATTGGTCACTAGTAATTCACACCCGGTTACTAGTGATAATATAGGGTGACTTGGAGAATATATTGTTAGGTGCCAAATGGGAATCCATTGCACAGTTATAATATCTACCCTATTAATTCTATTGTGTGGTTGCAGTGTCTCTCTGTCGTACCCTTGGAAATCTTCAGATGGGTTGTAGCAGGTGTAGCTGGGTTTATGTCTGCAACCTTTGTGGCAAGTAACCTTCGAGCTCACATTGAATCAGCTGGTCAAAGGTGGTTCTTGATAGTAGCGGGGATCTTCCTTTTGCAGTTGGCCCTTGCCATTGTACTGAAACTTTATTTGTTTACCGTGACAGTATAAGACTAAAACTTTCCCAAAGTGAATGAATAGCTTGTAGATTACCTCGAAAGAGATTGTTTCATCTCATAGAAGAAATATCATTCGTCACCTAAAAAACCCTGTATTCGTTCATTTGTCGCAATATATCCATATAACTGGAACTTTGATCTTGTTTTCTTCCCTGCTTGAACTGACTTCTACACTGTGGTACTGAAATTTGTCTATTATTTTGGATTTGCTAACATTTCTTGGAATTCAACTCTCTGAAGGAGGTGCAGAACTATCGGGCACTGCAGAGCTCCCCTCAGTTCTCCCTCATGGGGTGGGTCCCACCCGCCTCACAATTGTGAGAGAGCGAGCTCAGCTCCACGATGCCAATCAGCATTTTCTTGAAGCAAGGGAGGTATGATGTTGCAAAAGAAAGCATGAACATGAGGGGAATTTTACTGTAATTGATCCTATAGTTACAAGTAAGAAAAAAATTTACACGATGGGCTTCTGCAGCCTCTTATTTTATGGTTTTTTTTTTTCATTATTTTTGAGGTTTATATTTACTATTTACCAGAAGATTGGTACATCATCTATTCCTTTTCCCTTGAAGGAACGTTCCAATGGAACATTGCGAGCCTGTTTGTTTCATGGTTTGAATCACGGTTTGAATCATTTTGCTACAGTATTTTCTCTCACAAAAAATTTAAATCTTCATTCAAATACTCGAATCAAACGGGCTCTGCATTCTGCTGTTTTGATTATATTTGGACAATTGTAGCTACTGAAAAGACTGATTTCTTTGCAAAAAGGTACATGGGAGGCCTGTACGGGGTTAGACATTTCAAGGGTTATTTACCTTTTTTTTATACCTGTTTATTCAAACATTATATTTTTTATTTTTGATCTTATCGAATATATACTTTCATATTAAATTTAATACATAAATTTATGTTTTTTTTCATATAATCTTTTATTTTGACTTAAACAATTGTTTAAAATAACCTCAAATTGAAGAATAATAGAACTTTAAAAAATTAAAAAACTTATGCTAATGTTTTTGACTTTAAAAATGTATAAAATATTCTTAAAAATAGGTGTTATGTGTGTTTGTGTTTTTGTTTTCTTGTTATTTTTTTAAAGTTTTAATTTTTCTCTTTTATTTAAAGATAATTTTGGTCAATTTAAAGGCCAAATTAATTATTGATTGAGGTAATGTATAGATTTGTGTGTAAAATCTAATTTGAAAATATACATTTGATGAGATCAAAAACATAAAATATAGATTTTGAATTAACTTAAAACAAAGGGTATAACAAGGAAAATATCCCAAATTTCAAAGATGCAATATGAACATCTTCATTGCATTCGATGGAAGTTATTGAGACACAAGTGTTGTGATTAGAAATTGTTATGGTGGTTCTAACCTTTAATTAGGTTTTTTATCTTTGAGCATTCTGAGTCAAGAAGTGGGCTTACTATATCTTTTTCGGAACCTTAAAGTCAATAGCACATTTTGAGTTGGTTTTTAACATGTTTTCCATGGCCATGTTTACACTAATATAATTGTCAAACTTTAATCATCATATATGACTTGGAGTAAAAGGGCGGCCATTTTTTCTTCACTTAATCTAGCACTAAGCATTGGTTGGTCAGACTGTTGACCTTGTTTGGTTGGATGGAAAACGTTGAACCAAGAAAAGTGGGGTTTGAGAATAATGAGAATTTTAGGAAACTATTTTGATCCTCAGATCTATGTTTTTTTTTTTTATTCATTTATTTTGATTTGATTTTGATCAGATTTAACATTTAAAAATATACAATAACACCATTTAAAACGTGGTTGTGGACATAATCTAACGGTGAATTTACATTCGACTCTACTACAATGTTAATAGATTGAATCCCTCCACTTCTATATATATATATATATAAAACCGTTTAAAGTTCTTGAAAATAAATAAATGACCCTTCAAAAAAATTATATAAATGAAAGAAAACTACGTATGCAAAGTGGTTCACTGGCTACTGGTTCTATCACGTTGGTCTCTTCTTCGATGTCTGATTTATCAATAAAACAAAGGACAGACAAGGCGTGGCATTTTCTGTTGGCTAATTGCACTGCATCAGGGTCCATCTGAATAGATGCAAAGACCCCAAGACAGACCATAACGGACGAACCATATCCTCGCAATGTGTAAAACTAGAAAAATCTTTTACATTCTTGTAGTATTAAAATTTTGTTACTCATGAAAATAAGTCACAATCTAACATATAATGTACTTTTCAAATTGTGACATACTATTTTATTAGTAATAGGATCGTAGGATTGCTTGTGAAACCAACCGGGTTTCAAGAGGGTGTGAAAATAGATTATTAAAAGCCAAGGACCCATTAAACTAAGTAGATTATTAAAAACCAAGGACTCGTGAAACTAACCCGTTTTTAAGTGGGTTTTTAAAAACGAAGGGAAAAAAAATGACAATGAAGAAGTGAAAGGATGATAAGAAAGACAAGGGTCCAAACATGCATTGAAAAGGAGAATAATATAATGATATACATTAGAAAGTAGTTGAAGAGGATTTCCCAAAACAACTATTAGATGTCTAGATTATTTATTATTTATTATTTATTATTTATTATTTATTATTTTTAGAATAACAATATGGGAAAAGAAATGCTAACAAAAGGGTTGGCCTACTTCTCCGGCTGTTGACGCGGCAAGTACAAGAGAACTTGGAAGCAGATCCAAACTAGACTTGGAGCAAATATTGTTTGGATACCTCCCTACATTTCTGACACTGATTATTATTATTATTATTTTGCAAGGGAAGCTTTTAGCCAGTCCCATATTTTTGCATTCGCAATTCACCGCAACAATGTCTCGTAAAACAAATAAATTTTTCCACAAGTTTTTTGATATTTGCTTATAATTTTTTTGGTAGGGATTCCTCATAATTTTTAAGCCAGCGAAAGAGCACCGTGCTAATTTGTGGCTAAGGAAATACATGAGCTATATACATATCTCACGCATATATATTTTTAATTCATTTAAATGGAGAAAAATTCTCTTACAAAAAAATGTTGGAAATATTGCCAATCGAGTGAGTCGGGATGTTCATGTTAATCATCACGATCAGACATTACAATAACATTTTGAAAATTATACTAAGAACAATCACACGTGACATAATTATTCGTTTCAAATCATTGATCAGTGTGGGTCTCAGGTGAGTCTCACAGTTAGAAAATGATTAGATACTAATTGCTCAAACATAGCTTGCACTCTAAGGACTTTTGTTTCCTTGGTTTGAAGTTTGTCCCTTGAACTATGATGGAAGACATTCAGTGATACACAATAATTTTGTTTTGTTATTCTTACACTTGGTTTAAACTCTCACACGAAAGTTCACGCATGACTCTGTATTTCCTTTTCATCTGGGTCACAAAAATTTTAAGTTTTCTCCTTGGGTACTCCCACAATTTGCTATTGGTTTACCATTTTAGGCGTGGGCCAGACTCTTATTTTCTTTCCATAACAAAATTCAGATCTGACTAGAAATTAACAACCTCTTGTCCATTGAAACTAATAATTGAGTCACATGACCTAAAGAAATGAGAGAGAGAGAGAGTAGAATATGAAGAAAAAGACAGACAACTATCAAAGGTAGAGTGAAAAATAAAGGGCAAGGAAAGGAATGCAAGAAATGACATGATCAAGTCCACAAGAAGAAACAAAGTGCAGTGAAATATAAAACTCTAAACCTAAACCCAAAAGGACAAGTGCTAAAGATGCCAAAATTATAAACAAAAGTGTGTTGCTACTTCGAAAGGCAAACACCTTAGTTTGTGAAACACAAACTTGTTTCAACAAATTTAAAAAATGACAAATTGAGAAACAAGAAGCTGTACTAGCCCCTAGAAAACTGCATTAATATGGACATTTTCAGTTTGGACGTTTGAAAAAGGATCATAATGAAGAAATTGAGAACAACCCAATGGAAAAGTCAAAGCTAGGATCCTGAATTTGAGGTCCTTTCTAAGAATATATAATTATAAGTTGCATTATTTTTTTTTTGCTTTGTTTTAATATTTGTCAAATTTACACAAGCTGTTTAGGAGACTAAGACGAATGGTTGGTGTGAAATGACATTGAGAGTGTTTGATAAGCATGGTTAGAACCAATTTTTTCGTTCACGTAAAGCTCTCATATGTTACAGTGCTTTGAACAAAAAAATTGGTTCTAATCAAACTTATCAAACACTTTGTCACATCTTGTCATCCATGTGCTGTCTAAATGTCCCTAAGTACACTTGTTTAGTCAAATAAACATTTTTGCATTTGTACTAGTACTTGATCAATGTACTGCCTCAGAGGTCAAAAAAATGAATGAGTGGCAAATTTTGTCATCATTTTTAAGTAAGAAACATTATTAGTATGTATTTTCATTTAAATTCGTCCTAAAGGGAAAAAAAAAGATGAAAAACTGTAGTTAATATTTTTGTATACATAGTGTCAAGTTTTAATCTAATTTCATCTTACCACTAACTAGCAACGAGCTTTTAATGGTAGAACTAGTTATTGTTAAACTATGTTTTAAAATATTAGAACTGATCAAAATTATATTAAAATAAAAAAAATTAAATCTAATAAAGATACGACTGTTCCGAAAATACTAATAGGGTATAGAATTCCCCAACTAATACATTTAAGTGTTTCTCATGTTAATTAATTGGCAACTGAGATTTGAAACAAAGACCAAAACATTTTCTTTCTTTTGAAATTAATAAGGAAAAAAGAAGGAAAACAGAATAGGATTTCATTGCATTAGGAGCACGTTTATCAAATCTAAAGGAACGCGATAGGAAAGGTAATGAGATTGTTAAACAAGGTAGAATAATAGGAACGAGGATCATTAGCGGAGGCAAATGCACTTGCCCCCACTTAATTCCTCAAAATTATATTTTTACCTTAATTTTTTTAAAAAAATAAGATTTGTCTATGTTTTATAAGAAAAATTATAACTATGTCTTTACTAAATACTTGAAAGATATTGTTGTGACCTGCATTGTACAATAAAAGTATAATCGTACACTCACTCAAGGAAAAAAATATATGCCTATTTATCTATTTGATTAGATACTATCTTTATCATTTTTTTAGTGTCACTACTAAAAAATGTCTGGCTCTACCACTAATGAAGATCATTAATTCTTTTTTTAATATTTACTTATCTATTTAATAGTATAACAGATAATAATCATATTCTTTTTCCAGTATTTCCCACTTAAGAATGGTATTCTTTTACATAATTAAATAACAATTGAATTTGGGCATTATAATAAATTTTGCATTCCTTCGCTTTTGTAAGAAGTCAATATTCAGTGATGTAAAGATTAACATTCTTTATTCTTTATTCTTTTTTCTTATTTCTTATATTGTGTATGGTCTGCAAAATTGTTACTGCTGATTTTGTAATAACCACTTTTAATTGAATTACTTCTATGTTTTTAATTGAATATTCAACCACCCCCACCAAGCTCAAACCCAACAGTCAAAAAAGTCTCACCACTTCCCTCGTTGTCTGTTATGCCGCAGGGAAGTGACCAAATCTTGCCAGCTTCACATAAATATGTACACGCGTGCATAACCAAGAAATTAACATCCATATATATATATATATATATATATGAGCCCTCCTTTCCATAATTTCTCTAAAACCCAGCCGCTACAACTTTCTCAACCAGCTCATTCTCTGTCCATATATATATATATATATCCTCTCTTCTCTCGTATTCTCTCTTCAGAAAGCTCAATCTTTAGCTTTTTATTGTTTTTCCATATTCTTTGGCTTTAGCACTGAAGAGAAACCAAACCCAGAAAAGGAATTTATTAGAAGCATCGAGGGAACAAAGACAGCCATGACGAGGATATCACGGAATGTTCAAGTAATGAGCCTCTTTATAATGATTTTTTTGAGTATTTTAGCTATAAATATTCATGGAACTTTGGGAGCTAGAATACTGTCAAATGATGAGAAGATTGGTCAAGATCTAGAGAAGGTTCCAGACGGGAATGAAAGCAGCTCTAATAATAGCATTAGTGGATCAGATGAAGGCTTTTTTGCAACAATCAACAGAGAAGTGCCCTCTTGTCCAGACCCATTACACAACAGGTAGATTCAATACAAGCGATACATAGATTAGATTAAATTAGTTAGGAGTATACACCTACATACATATATATATAAACTGTTCAACATAGAGTGTTTGACAAATGAGTTTAAACTAAAAAAAATAAATCCGAAAGCATGTGAGAGCTTTATATTGTAGTATATTTTTATATTATATTGTAACATGTGAGGGCTTCATATTATAGTTATGATATAAACTCATGATTTTGAACTCATTTGTCAAACATAATATGTTTTTTCACTTTCTGTTTTACTTATTTGTTGGGAGATAATCTTGTTTTAGAACTGAAAATAGTTCTGGCTGGTTGTCATAAATTCCAAGAAGTGTATGTTGTTTTTTTCCTCGTGTTTCTTTTCCCAAAAGCAAAAGAAATGCAAGTTCTAACCGCTTGGTAAGGAATGAAGTGATTTGTGGTTTGACTTATGCCATGCAAAAGAACAAAACGTCGCAACTATCGTCTATGGTTAAATGCTTTTTTATTTTTATTATTATTTTATTATTTTTTTGAATATACGTTTCAAATTTTAATCATATGAATACCCATTTGCGTTTTTTTAAACTGCCGTGAGCTTATGAGCCTGTGAGATTTTGCATTGTTTTAAAAAAAGGTACATTTATTTTTTACAAATTTTGTTAGGGTTATTTTAAAAGTACACTATTGATTTTTTATCATATTAAATATATACTTTTATATTAGATTTAATATAAAAATCTATACTTTTTTTGTAAAAAATTGATTTTGACAATCGAAATAACTAAATTATCCTCAAGTAAAAAAGAAAAAAAAATTATAAGCTTAAAAAATAAGAAAAAAAATAAAAACAAAAACAAAAACACAAAAAAAAACCCTATTTTGAAGGTATTATAGTCATTTTTTTTGCAGGGTCATAATCTTTAACTTAAAGTTTTTTTTCAATTTATTTTAAAGTTTTTTTTATTTTTTCTATTTGAGGGTATTTTAGCCTTTTTTAGATCAAAATTGAATGTTGATATGAAAAATCTATAAATCTGTGTATTAAATCTAATATAAAAGTATACACTTGATGAGTTAAAAAAATAAAATATAGTGTTTGAATAAATATAAAACATAGGTATAAAAGGTAAACGAACCTAAAAGGAAAGAAAAAATACACTCAAAAGAAAAACCAAAGCAAGAAAAAAAAAAAAAAAAAAGGCATCTCCTTTACAAGTCCGTACCCAACAGAATCCCGTAAAAGTGAGCAATTTGACGAAGTTATTTTGAATCCAAACATGTTGCTTAGTTTTAATGTAAATATGTCTTGGGGAAAACGTACTTGTCGACCCTTTTTTTTTTTTTTACCTTTTTAAATTTTTCTGCATTCTTTTGAATATTAGATACCATCTGTAAGAGGGGGGCACACGCACACACACACCAAAAAAAAAAAAAAAAAAAAAAAAAAATCCAATCCAGTATTTATAAGGTGTTTGAAAAGATGATGAGAACCAGTGATAGAAATCACTTTTACTGTAGCATGTGAATGTTTTACACTATAACATTTTTTTTAATTGTTACTGTAGCATGTGAAAGTTTTACACTGTTCATAATTAAGATTATAGTAAAAATTGAATAGTTTCCACCACTGCCAAACACCCCTTTAGCAGTTTAACACTTAAAATATGAAAGCAAAATATTTCAATCCCAACGTATATGAATCTAGTAGTAAACATAATACAGTATAAACCAATCTGTTGAGAGTTCTATCAATCGTGTGTTTTTTTTAGTAAAGATTAATGAATACTATTTACAAGGAAAAAATTACAGAGATGTTAACAATATGGAAGTATACGCTACAGTTTGTTAGAATGATATATTGGATGAGTTAAAAAATAAAAAATATATATGGTCGTTTGATATTATTTTTAAAATAAGTAAAAATATTTTATTTTAAAAATAATTTTTTTAAAAAAATTATACTAACAATATTTATAAAATTTTTACCTCAAAACACATAAAAAATACTTTTAAAACATTTTAAGAACAAAACCAATAAACACCACTAAATAGGACGAGCAATGATTCCGTTGTACCTTTCTTTTGACTCGGATTATTCAACGGGAAAAACACAACACCCTTTACCGAGTAGGTTTTACTTTGTTGACGTTAAATTTCGAAAACTCTACGCACTTAAAGGGAGAATTTGGACTGGTTAAAAAAAAAAAAAAGAATGGCTTCTCATTTCAATCTCATGCTCAATTTTCCAAGTCCAAGTTCCCACACCCAATTGAAGAATGGCTTCTTTTCAAACAGGTTCGTAATGGAAGTGAATTGTGGGCCAGCTTGTTTGAATCGACGGGGAATTTGCGCCCTGCAGGAGTTAAAAAAAAAGAGACCAATGTTCAGAAAACCATCAAGCTGGAGATTTACCAAAACAAAAAAAAAAGCCGCGTAATTTTATTCAGAAAATAATCTCGAAAACCCCACCTAATCCATTAGCTAATAAATATGTTTATCTATGATTCACTAACTTGCCAATGGAGCATAGTCTCCAAACAAGTACAATTTCATGCCTAAATCAGTGGCTGATAAGATGGATATTTTAAGTGGTTGCAAAACAATAAAATTGATTAAAAGTTTCAAAAATTATACATAACCACAACAAAACAAGGATCACAAAATCAAGGTTTAGACTTTGAGAACAAATGCATTAAAAATCATTTTTGGTTGAAATTTGTTTCCACCGCATGTAGTGCAGCAAGTGCTTTCCCTTTTCATATGGTTTCGGATGATTCATAACTAAATCTCACTGGTCATCTGCTTTCGTATTAGCTTCTAGTAAAATGTTAGGCCTTCGATTTCTTCCCTTTGGTTTCACTGGCTGGTTTGTTTTTGAACGGTAGGAACGTCTTCCCGCCCATGTACCCTTGCAAAACTTCTGGTATCTCGACACCATCTTCCTTCTGGTAATTCTCCAGAATGCAGCACAAAGTCCTCTCTGTAGCAGTCAGGGTAGAGTTCAACAAGTGAGCGTATTGCTTTGTCTGCTCATTGGCCTGTTACAGCAAGAATATTTCAATGACATGAGATTCGAGAAATCCATCCTTTATCTTGAATGGAAACCAACCATTTACGACAGAATACTCTTAGAAAAACTTAGTATGAGTTGAGGGGCTACCTTTTTCTGCCCATATCGGATTTCTAGTCTTCTTGACTGATAGTCCGTACAGTTTGAGCAGGAAACCAGCTCTCTGTAGATCTGAGATGCAGGAAACCATCCCTCCAAGTCATATTTCTTAGCAGCTGCATCATTTAGAGCACCGGAAACGATCGAAACAACCTGGTAAGGGATTTTCAGCTGCAATTGAAAAAAGGAAATAAAGTTATTTGTTTTTCTGATGTCCCAAGTACACAAACAGATAACAGTATGCTTTCCATATGTAACAAATACTAGCACAACTTCGTTCAATATAAATAGAAATAGATTAAGAGTTAAGCTGCTTAACTCAGACATTAAGAGCAAATGTGTGGATATATATATGCTTTTGTTCCACAGGAACTAAACTATAAGTTATAACAAACGCTAGGTTAACCAGATTTTCAAGATACAATTTTTTCCCAATTTAACCGATAAAAAAACATGTAAAGATAAGAAGCAAATTCATTGGAAGAAATATAGGATACCGTCTTGTAAAAGTCCTCAGAGTTCTTGATCATTTCCTCATGCATCTCCCATGAATCGGTACCATTTGGGCTTGTGAGACAAAATTGCTCCACTTTCTCGAATTGGTGAACTCGGAAGATACCCAGAGTGTCTCGACCATGTGAACCAGCTTCTTTACGGAAGCAAGACGAATATCCAGCATATCTAGAGAAGAGATTCTTTTATTTATGAGTGATGAGTATGATCCATTATTTTTAAATTTGAAGATCCAACAACATGTTCAAACCTTATGGGTAGCTGGGAAGGATGGATCCAATCCTCTAAGTGATACGCACAAAGGGGCTGTTCGGCTGTAGCAATCAGATATTTGTCATCACCCTCACCAGTTACCTAACAAAAAACCACTACACTTGAGTAATGCTTGAATCTCGGAATATATAAACATGAAAAGAAATTTAAGTATTCACTTGTCTTCCTCTTAGGGGGGAAAAAATCATCTTTGTGAAGGATTCAACTATTTCACAGGTAAAAGACCTAAATAAATCTCAGGTGATTATAATTGAAAAATAAACATTGAAAGAAAAAAGATGGAGGTCGAAAGAAAAAACAAAATACAATCTTATGAACTAAAAATATTGGCATCAATTTTTAAAATATACCTTGTAAAGCTCTTCATCAAATTGAGCTAATTGAGCACACTTTGCCATGATATCTTTCCTCATGAAAAATGGAGTATACAATGCTGTATATTCCCTTTTCTCCAAAAACTGAAGGCCGAAGTTAATCAGAGCTTGATTAAGATGCACACCATCTCCTTTTAGGTAAAAACCTCTTCCCCCAGCTACATCAGCGCCTGGATATTGCAAGCAAATTGCATTCAGTATGCAAATTAATTTGAAACAGAGAAAAAAAGAAATAGAAGACTGCTAAAGAACAAAACTTTTTACCTTTCTTTGTATCAGCAATCCCAAGAAGCTCAACGAGTTCAACATGATTCTTCAATTTTGGTTCCACCCGTTTCTCACCCCATGATCTAATCACAGCATTGTTGGTCTATAGGAATATGTTCGAACCATTTGTTAAGAAAGGAAAATGTGTAAAAAGCCAACGCAAAGTCCCAAAACTTTACCTCATCATTGCTAATCGGAACAGAATCATGAACAAGGTTTCCAATAATTTCCAATCTTGAATTCAACTGTTTCAAAGCCTCCTTTACTTCAACCTCTTTCTCCGCAATCGATTTCTTGTGATCCTCTGTGTTCTTAATCATCTCACTTGCATCCCCACCGGACTATTCTCCATAATAATACAACAAATACAGTTAATAAGAAACACATCAAGTAAAGATGTCACAAAAGTGAACTCTATGCTAGTGGGTATTGTTCATAACTTTTAAGTGCTTTAAACCATGAAGTTTTTCTCTCTTTTTTTTGAGACAATAAAAAACCCATTGATTAAATCATACAATTTCAGATACTTCTCAAGCTTTCCACACATGAAAGTTTTCAATTGACTATAAAAGCAAGGAAACTAAAAAAATGAGAATTATGACGTCACCCGATGTACAATGCTAGAATTCTAGTTTCAGAACCAAAAACATTAAGAAGGAAAGAGAAAAAAAAATTAAAATAAAAATTCTATAGAAAGCACACTCTAGAACCAAATCAGTAATGCCTTCCTTGCATCAAAATTTCAACAAATTACAATCCAAACAAATTAATAAACGAAAATCGCAGGAATTAACAGAGAGAAAGAATCAGATACCCACAATTCTGAGCTGAGCAACTTGCTTGTTGATCTTGTTGAACTCCTTCCGAAGATTCTCAAACTCGAATTGACCTTTTTACATTTACATTACCAAAAGAATCGAGATATATACGAGCAAAAAAAGCACAAAAAACCACAATTGAGAATTTGCAGAGTGAGAAAGAGATTACGTTGACGCCATTCTTTGTCGAGCTTGATGACCTCGTCGACGATCTCGACGTTGGCGAAACGACGACGTTGGGATTCCCGAATGATCTCGGGATTTCCCCCTTTCTCTTCTCTGAAGAGGTTGATGTCCAGCATCGTCTTCTCTTCCGCAGAAACCAGAAGAAGGAAGAATGAAGGCCGAGAAGAAGAAGAAGAAGAAGTACGCAATTAGTGTAGTGTGGAAGAATTTCTCTCTTTCGGCGACAAAACCCTAGCTGGTTGTCAGAATATACGCTGTTTGGCATTGTGAATTGACCTATCCAGGATAAGGACGTTCCTGTCCCGTTCACATTTATTTATTTCTTCGTTAGTGTGAGGAGGGTGTTTAGAATGAACAGAAAAATAGCAAATACTCTTTTTAACTCTATAAGATTATAACTTCACTACTAGCACATAAGGTGTTTAATAATATTAGTTAGAACTAATTTTTTAGTTATGAATAGTATAATGTTCTTATATGTACAGTAAATGAAAAAAAGTTGCTATATTATAAAGCTCTCATATACTATAGTAAAAAGAAAAAGTTGTTGTATTGTAAAACTCTCACATGCTATAGTTTTTTGAACAAAAAAATTGATTCTAACAAACTTCACCAAACATCTTAAAAATAGTAAAATCTAGTATAAAAAGTACATTGTAGTTAGACCGAGACCTACTGTTTTATAAATAGCGAGATTATAACCCTACATAGATAAAAAAAGATTTTTTTATAAAGGAATCATCTCAAAAAATAAAAATAAATGATATAAATTAACAAAGAAGGAAAGAAAAAAAATCACACTAGTTGACTAGATTATTTGTGAAATTAAAATTCAATATAAGTTAAAAAAATCAATACAATTTTCAAATATTTTAAAATAACCATAATAAATAGCAATTCTCAAAAGGTTAATTACATGATTATATCTTTTAGTTCTATTTATAACTCAATTTATCCTTTCAATTTGAAAAAAAAAAGTTTCAATTTTATATGTCCCACTTTTTTCAAGTAAAAAATTAAAGATAAGATAAACATACTCTTAATTAGACTGAATTAGTTTTTAAAATATATTTTTTTCTTGAGAAACTTTTTATAAAATATTTTAACATATAAAAGTCATAAAACTTAAGATATTTTCTTGATATTTGATGTTTTAAATCTATAAAATATTTTTCATAACTATTTAAGGGACATAGTTATGTTGTTTTGTTTAATTTTTTCTATTAATAGGGATGAAATTAAGATAAATTTTTTAAATTCAAAGGAAATCTTTGTAGTTTTTGAAAACAAATAAACAAATTAAAAAATAGTTAAATTTATGAGGTATAATTATATAATTTTCTAATTGACATATTATCATAACGTCGTATTTTGTATTATATAATTACGTATAATTATTTGATGACATCTTTTTGAACCATAATAAAATATTCAAAAATTAGAGCCATATTGTAATTCTACAACTATAGTTATATTAAATGTCCCATCAACCCATAAATCACTAAGGGGTTGATTATGCATATGATAAAACAAGGGATATACTAGAAAATAACTAGTTAAGATTGACACTAAAAAAAAAACTAGTAAAGATTGGCATGTGCTAGTTGTATTAGTTAAACTTATTTACAAAGCGTAACGAAAGTTGTAAAATTAGTCTCTTTTATTTTCTAGGTCTTTCTAGGTGTAAGGATCATAAGGTGAAATACTTTAAAAGGGTTTTTTTTTTTTTTTAAGGCTTTAGGAGAATTAATACATGAAAGAGACTTTAAAATTCTGACTTAAAAGCTCTTAGAAATAAAGATCATCACGATAGAGAAATTGTAGAAATAGCATATTAATTTTGAAACTTTTTGAAATTATTTATTTATTATGTAAATAAGAATTATTTACACAATATACAAAGAGATAAATAAGTTATTTGCACCTTAAATCTATTTATTGTGTAAATACTTTTTATTTACAATGTAAAAAAGGAGGTAAATAAATTATTCATACTATAAAATTGCTAGTTACTAATATTTTCAAAAGCTACTATTAACTATAATTAGTTTGAAAAAGTGACATGCATTACAATTTCTCACTTAGGTAAATCAAGACAGGGTATTTATTTATGAGAAAATTATATGTTATGCTACATTTTTAAAAGTTGTGTTTATTCATGCCATACTTAAAAAAAATTATGCCACAATATCATTCTATTTCATGTTAAGTTATGTCGTAAATAAATATATGTGGCATTTATAAAAAATAAATCTTAAAAGATAACATTTATGAAAATTCCTCGTTATACCATATAGTGTACTAGGCCTAATTTTTGCCATGCAGTGGAGATAGTTAGTAGGTTTCTATCAAATCTAGAATTTGATCACTAAACGGTTATGAAGTGCATTCTCAAGTATCTTCAAAGAATAAGAAACTATATACTTGTGTATTTTGGTGGAGATCTGTCTCTCAACGGATATACAGATGCTGATTTTCAATCGGATTGGGACGATTGAAAGTCGATCTCAGGTTTCGTGTTCACTCTTGGTGGTGGAACCATTGTTACTACAGCAGACATGGTTATTAGTGACGACAAAATGCCATTGAAAAAACCTGAAAGTTGTTGCAAATAAATTTTTTGCAACAATATGTTGTTGCAAATATGCCGTTGCAAATAGTTGGTTGCAAAAAGTTTATTTGCAATGACTTGTGTGTCGTCGCAATTGTATTAGCGATGATAGTAGTTGCAAAAACATTGTTGCAATTAAGTTGTTGCTTGCTTCGTTAGGCTGACATGGTTTAGATTTTTTGTGACGATAATTTTAAAAATTGTCATCGTAAATGTTTTCTTGTATCTTGATGTGGCATATGTTTTTGCGATTACATTGTTCAAAATGTTGTTGCCAATATTTTTTGGTTTTCACTTTGTCATTGCAAATATCTTTCTTTCTTTTGATATTTATGATATTATAATAAATTTATTTTATTAAATTTTTAATTTGTTATTTTTATCAATAGTTAAATTTATTTTTTAAATCAATAGATTTTACTATAATATATTTAGATTATAATAATGGAAAATTATTAATATTAAAAAATAGAAATGATAATAATTTTTTTCATAAATAGAATAAAACCAAACATAATATGTAAAAATATTAAGCAGAATAAATAAATTAAAACAAAATACAATCCAATCCTCTAAATTTGTAGCATTACTGGTGTCATTATCATTGTCATTAGCAATGTCTGGAGGGAGCGGAGGACATAGAGGTACATAAGGTTGAGGACAAGTCAAAGACAGGAATCCAACTCATCTAATAAAGGCGCGAGTGAAAATGAATAACAAACACGTAAATTACAATATCAAACTATCCCAACGAGACAATTCAAGCATTCGTTACTACGTATCTATTTTCAAACAAGTCTAAAGTTAATTTATGCAGGTATGTGCAAAATGAAAACATAAAGTCATACCCGCGTACGTTGCTCTTGTGACTATCAAGTTAGTCACATATTAAACCATATTAGAATTAAATTTTATAAAATCGTGTATATTATAATCATTTTTAGAATAATATTAAAATTATTAAACCATATAATTTCATATTAATTTTGTTCATTACTTTTAAATAACACATAATTCTAATTTAGATTTATTTTTCATACCATTTACTTCTTAATTAAAACAATAAATTACATTATCTTATTTTATATTTGTTAATTAATTTTATTAATTAATTTCTTTTCTATTCGTATATTTGTTAATTAGATTTCTTTTTTAAAGCAATTCTAAAATAATATTTTTTTTCCATTTTTATTATATTACTATTTTAATTTTTTTAAATCAATAATATCGTTTATTGGTTCATTAACTATTTAATTAAATTATTTCTTGATAACTTCAAGATTTTACATATTTTTTATTCTAATATTTTAACACTATCATGCATTATATTAACAAAATTTTGACATAAATAACTAACTTAAACATAACTTAATTTACTCACAAAAACAACTTAAACATAACAAAGATTATAGCAAAAAAATTGACAAAAACATTTCATCAACAACAATCTTATATCAACAAAATTTTCAACACATAACATATCATCAAAATCACCTAAATCAACAAACACGATGAACAAAATCATAAAACACACCACCTTAATTATATCAACAAAATCACAATTCAAATTTCTCAACATTATAATAATTTCTTAATTTTTCAACATTTTTCAAAAATAAAAAAATTAAAGCTTAAGGGGTTTGGAAATTCAATGTGTGGCAGTAATATGATAGCGGCGACGAGCGACGGCAACCATGAGGGCAACGAAAGTGGCAGTAGCGGGAAGAAAACTGGAGGAGAAACTTTGACACTTTTTGGTAGCTTTTAGAAATTAGGGGTTTTTTTTTGGGAGTTTTAATGGGGATTATTAAGAATCTTTAATGTTTGTGAAAGAAAATGCGTTTTTTTTTTTTTAGAGTTTGAGTGAGATAACAGTCAAAGGAGAAGAGAGAATTGGAGAAAAATGAAAAAAAAGGTCCAAAAAAATGGAGGAAAGAGGTTCTGTGTTCTGGTTTATACATAGAACCTTTTACGACAACAAATGTCATCGCAAAAAGTCCAAAAAGTCGTCACAATTAGTATCAAAATGATGCTTGTTGATGCTTGCTCGACCCCGAGTGTCCCAACTGAGTTAGATCCCAGCTGAGTTCCCAGAGAGGTCGGGAGCCTCCACGGGGATTTGCCTCCCGCGGGGGGAGCGTGTCCCCCAAGGGTTGAACCTGTAACCTCTTGTATAAGAGGCCTGCCCGAGCCCGTCCTGTTACAATAATGGGCTGGGCCGGCACGGTCCGATACTGTTTATGGCCCGACCCAGCTCATAAATATTGGTGGGCTGGGCTAGGTCAATATATGACGGCCCATGGGCCGTGCCGGGGGCCGGCCTAGGCCTGGGCTAGGATGGCCCTTCTAGGCCCATAATGGGCCAGCTTATCCCGGCCCACAATGAACAATATTTTTAATTTTTTTTATGTTTTTTTGTTTTTAGTAATTTTGTAAACATCTTATGTATAATTATCCCGATTCTACTCTTTTTTATTTACTAAGGTTTTATCCCACTGGGTTTTCCTTAGAAAGGTTTTTAATAAAGCAATAGTAAATATCCCTTTTTATATTTCCCTTGTCTATTCAAACTTTTATATTTGTTAACTTGTTTAAAAATTAAAAATTACATATTTGAATAGGCTGGCCCATTTAAACCTATGATGGGCCAGCCCATTTAAGGCCCACGGCACAGCCCATGTAAAATTAGCCCATAGGCGGCGCCGGGCCAAGGTAATTTTAATATGGCCTAGCCCACAAAATTGGTGGACTGGGCCGGCCTCAGCCTGTGGGCCGCGTGTGCCTAAGGAGAATGGGCCGGGCCGGGCTGGGCCGGCCCGTTCTTGCATCACTAGCGGAAAGCAAGATAAAAACAAAAAAAAAAAAGTTTCCCTTTAATATAATCATTTAAATATCATAAACTCTAACTATAGCCTAATTTTGAATTGTACTCTGGCCAGTCAAACATGTTTGGGGCCCAAGAAATTTCATTGAGAACAAAAATGTCCTTCGCCTTTGGCAACCGGTTCAAACTTCCAATTAATTAGAGTGTAAAACTCTCACATGATATATAGGATGTTGGGCAAAGTAATTAGAATTGTTGGTTAGAACTGTATTTACTGTAACATATGAGAGCTTTACATTATAGCAATTTTTAAATTGTTACTGTAGCATGTGAAAGCTTTACGTTGTTTATAATTGAAAAAGTAGTCCAAATCACTTTCCGTCAAACATCCTAATAATGTGTAAAGTACAAATATGCCATAATGTAAAATTTTTAGATACTATAATACTTAAGTTCTATCTTATAGTTTCAAATACATTACCAAATGCTCTCAATAAATGAGTAAATTCAAGACAAAGAAGATATAAATACGAAAAAAAAATGTTAAAAATATTTTTAGTAAAAACCAAAAAAAAAAAAGACAAGCATATAAACGAAAAAAAATTGGTCGACAACTAGTAGCTTCATCAATGTAAATATTTGAGAAATTGAAAGGAAAAAAATTATTTAAGTAAACAAGTGTTTGCAAGGAAAGTAGTTGGACATTTTCTTGCAAATATAGATGACTAAGGATGGCTTTGGCATTTCAAAAAAATTACTTGTCAAATGCAAGGTTAGGGATTATTTTTAGACTATTTAAAAAACACCAAGGATACATATGGTATCTTGGAAAAAACACACAGGAAGTATTGTGGGCAAATTAATAGTGAAAAAGAAGAATAAAATTATATTATAAGGTAAAAACAGGCCATATATTGGGATGTTTTTTTTTTTTTGCCAATCCAAGGATATTTTGGTTATTTCATTTCTAACAATCGACCATCCATGCATCATACGTAACTTTCTAGTCTTCCTTGATTGAATACAGACAGAGCAGTTACGTCAGCTCGCACTTTGCAAATTTCCCTAATTCAAGTCGTGCAGAGCATAACCGAAGAGCCATGCCGCTCCGCCGGAGACACAAACACGAGGAGGAATTGGAGGCCGAGGAGGAGGAAGATGATCGAAGAGGGCGGAAGATCAAGCAGGAAGCGGAGGCGATCGGATGAAGAGGAGGAGGAAGATGACAGCAACGACGATTGTGGAAACCGCAAAGGAGGAGGGCAGCAAAATAAGAAGCCCTCGGTGTCGCGGTTTTTTGATCTCGAGGCCGAGGTCGACAGCGACGAGGAAGATAATGTGGACGTGGATGACATCCAAGAAGGTAAAAAGCGTTGCCATTGATAATAATTCGTCTATTTCTTCTGCTTTGTTTTGTAATTTTGGTGCCGGTTAGGTTTAGGATTTGAAATTTTGGATTGAATTTTTTATGGAATTAAGGTTCAGAACTTGGCAAATTTTTTTAGGCTTAGTTCAAGCCATTGATTTAAGGTTTTGAAGGAAAAAACCTATTTTTTTAATTGATTTAAACTAAAAAGTCAAACTATACTTTTAATTAATGGTTGCAAAAAGGTAGTTCAACGAAAAATTTTGATTCAAACCATGTAAACTTTATATATAAAATGGGGTCTAAATTTTTCATTTCGTACCACAAAAAACTGAAACAATACGATTTGAACTCGTAAAATCGAAGATGCTATGAGACATATTTATATTTCATATTAGTATTAGCTATATTTTTTAATGAAGGTAAAATCTAGAGCATCTTTGAGCTACCCAATTTTATGGTCTAATAAGACCTACGTATATATACAGACTTCATTGATAGAGAAGAAGTAACTGAGGAAGATGATAATGATGACAGAAGGATATTGCGCCGCCGCCCACTGCTTGCTTGGGATTAGGATCACCAAGAAGATGTTGAAGCTCTCGAGAGAAGAATTCAAGAAAGATGTGCAAGGTCTAGTCACGAGGAGTACTATGATGAGGACACCAGTACTGATCATGTAGATCAGCACGCTCTTTTGCCATCTGTTGGAGATCCAAAGTTGTGGATGCTCAAATGCACGGTATGATATTACTACCCTAACTAAGTACCCTGTTGGGTAGTGTCTTAAAGATCCAATTTTTTTTTTATTAAACAGAAAAATAGAAAAAAGTACTTTGTCATAAATTTAAGCATTTTAACCCTTCTTTTAGTAGTTTAAGTCTTGCAATTTTAATGTATTGAGTCTTGACGCATGTCAGATTGGTAAAGAGCGAGAGGTTGCTGCTTGCTTAATGCAAAAGTTCATTGATAAAAGATGTGAACTGCAAATAAGATCTGTTATTGCTCTGGATTACCTGAAGAATTATATTTATATTGGAGCAGACAACGCAGCCAGGCAAAGGAGGTATTTAATATCTCTGAAGCAAAACATAAACAATTATTACTTACAATTTAACAACATATGAATGTGGTATAATTTATGTTTTGCTTGATTTATGTAAGAATGGTGGATGGAAATGTGGTAGATGACAATGCAGCCCATCTACCACATTGAAGCAAATAATGTAGCCCAGGCAAAAGAGGATCCTGAGATATAACAAGGGTACCTCAGATGCTACATTATGTTATAGAGGATCAGATTTTATTGTTAGGAGCTATGTAGCTTCGGATTTTGCAGGTGACCTAGATTAAAAAAAATCCACTACAAGCTATGTGTTTACACTTATAGGAGGAGCTGTAAGCTGGGTTTCAAAATTGCAAACCGTTGTGGCATTTTGGGCATGTAATAGGGAAAGGTGAACATGTAGAAATCCTACTTCAAAGTTTACCACTCTTATGATCAACTCATTATCAACTTAACCAACAATATCCGAACAGAATATTTAGTCTTTGATGATGTTGCAATGGCAGCTCTAGAAGAAGAAAATCAATGCAAGAACAAGGAAAATAGGTTGGCAAGCTTGCAATAGGCAGAGGCTTTGACGATGATGAGAAGGAGATCAACGGAATGTGGCCCTAATAGGAGCCAAAGTCATGGTAGATCAAAATCTAAAAGTAAGAAAAACATCGAATGCTACAACTATGGTAAGAAAGGACACATAAAAAAGGATTGTTAGAATAAGAAGAGTGGCAAAAACAATTCTCAAAGGAATGTAACGAGTACCTCAAATAATGGTGACGTTCTATGTAGTGAGGCAATAACAATTGTTGAAGGTTGACAAAAGTTCATTGATGCATGGGTCATGAATTCAGGAGCAACATGGCATATGACTTCTAGAAGAGAATGGTTTCACCAAGATGAGCTAATCTCAGAAGGGTCTATCTTCATAGGAAATGATCATGCCTTAGAGATTGTTGGAATTGGCACTATCAAAATGAAGATGCAAGATAGTACCATTTGCACCATACAAGGTGTACGGCATGTGAAGGTTCTGAAGAAGAATCTATTGTCTTTGGGATAATTAGATGATGCTGGATACAAACTTGTACAAAGAAAGGGATCATGAAGATTGTCAGAGGTGCGTTTGTGGTCATGAAGACAGAGAAGGTGGCTGTTAATTTGTACATGATTCTAGGAGAAACATACCAAAAGGGAGAGTTGTTTGTTGCATCGACTAATTTAGGAGAAGAATCGACAATGATGTGACATCATAAGCTCGGTCATATGTCAAAACAAGGCTTAAAGATTCTCTCTAAATAGGGACTACTACCTAGGCTCAGATATATAAAACTACCATTTTGTGAGCATCGTGTTTTAAGCAAGCAATATAGATTGAAGTTCAACACATCAATAGCTAACAACAAAGGCATCTTAAACTTGATCCACTCATATGTTTGGAAAGCACTAGTTTTATCCCTAGGAGGGGCAAGATAATTTGTATCTTTCATTGATGATTACTCTAGGAGATGTTAGGTGTATCTAATCAAGAAGAAAGCAGATGTGTTTCTAGTCTTCAAAGTATTCAAAACGTGGGTAGAACTTGAATTTGAAAAGAAGATCAAGTGTCTGAAAACTGACAATGGAAGAGAATATATTGGCAATTATTTTGATATATTTTGTCAATAAGAAGGCATCAAAAGGTAGTTCACGGTGGCATACACTCCTCAACAAAATGGAGTGGTAAAGCGGATGAACAAAACCTTGTTATATAGGACAAGGGCAATGTTGAAGACTGTATGCCTAGCAAATTCATTTTGGGTAAAAGCAGTTAATATCGCCTGTTATGTGATTAATCGGTCTCTATCAACTATAATTGATCTAAAGATGCCAATAGAGATATCGAATGGTGCGCCAGCTGATTACTCGCGTTTGCATGCATTTGGGAGTTGGTATATGCAATGTACAACGGCCAAGAAAGATTGAAGTTAGACCCAAAGTTTAGGAAATGTATATTCTTGGACAAAGTTGTCATTAGTAGAGATGTAATATTTGTGAAGAATAACTTGCAAGAAGAAAAAGAAGATGATACTACTTCAAAGGAAAATGCTAGAAGAAGATCATATTTCTTCTAAAGCAACACTAGAGCATGAAGAATTGCTTGAGGTTGAGACTTCTAAAGTTTGTTGATCATCTCGGGATAGAAGGCCGTAGGCTTGGCACTTAGATTATATAACTGAGAGCAATGTTGTATATTGTCTGTTAATAGAGTATGAAGAGCCGTCAACTTTTCATGAGACTATCAAGATGCCTTATGCATCTTTATGGATGGCAGCAATGCATGAAGAGTTGGAAGCCTTAGACAAGAACAAGACATGGGATCTTGTTTTGTTACCACAAGAAAAGAAGGCCATTGGAAACAAATGGGTTTATAAGATCAAACGTGATGGTAATAATTAAGTGGAGCAATATCATACAAGATTGGTGGTGAAAGGATATGCTTAGATAGAAGGTATTGACTTCAATGAGATATTTTCTCCTATGGTTTGACTCACGACAATCATAGTAGTCCTGGGGATATGTGCTATGTCTGACCTGCATCTAGAGCAGCTAGATGTGAAAACTACTTTTCTTCATGGTGATCTTGAAGAAGAGATTTATATGCTCCCACCAAAAGGCTTTGTAGAAAAAGGCAAAGAAAATTTGGTTTGTAGGTTGAACAAATCTCTGTATGGTCTCAAACAAGCACCGAGGTGTTGGCACAAAAGATTTGATTCCTCTACCATGAGTTTTAGATACAATTAACTTAGTGCAGACCCTTGTGCATATTTCAAGAGGTTTGGTGATGAAGACTTCATCATTTTGCTGTTATACGTGGACAACATACTGGTAATAGGCTCCAGCAAAGATCAAGTCCAAGAATTGAGGCACAATTGGCTAGGGAGTTTGACATGAAGGACTTGGGATTAGCAAACAAGATTCTAGGGATGCAAATTTACTGAGCCAGAAATAATAGAAAGATTTGGCTATCTCAAAAGAATTATATCAAAAAGAGCTTGCAACACTTCAACATACAAGATTGTAAGCCAATTTGTATCCCTCTTCCTATAAACTTCAAGTTATCCTCTGAGATGTGTCCTAGCAATGAAGCAGAGAGGAAGGAAATGTCTCAAGTACAATAAGCATCAATAACAAGAAGCCTAATGTTTGCTATTACAAGACCAGACATTGCATACGCAGTGGGAGTGGTCAGTCCATACATGATGAATCCTGGTAGAGAGCATTAGCATGCTATAAAGGGGATTTTGAGATATATCAACGGTACCTCAGATGCTGCATGATTTTATGGAGGATCAGATTTTACTGTTAGGGGCTATGTAGATTCAAATTTTACAGGTGACCTAGATAAAAGAAAATCCACTACAGGCTATGTGTTTACACTTGCAGGAGGAGCTATAAGCTGGGTCTCGAAATTATAGACTGTTGTGGCATTATCTGTGACAGAAGCAGAATACATGGCAGCTACACAGGTTTGCAAGGAAGCAATTTGGATTCAAAGGTTATTGGAGGAGCTTGGGCATAGACAAGAGAAGATTACTTTGTTTTGTGACAGTCATAGTGCCCTGCACATTGCAAGGAATCCAGCCTTTCATTTCAGGATGAAGCACATAGGTATCTAATATCACTTGGTGAGACAAGTAGTGGAAGATTGAAGTGTGGATATACAGAAAATCCATACCAAGGACAACCTAATAGATGTTTTAACTAAGCCAATCAACATAGATAAGTTTGTATGGTGTAGATCCTTGTATGGCCTAACAGAGACGTAAGCAACATGTATCATATATGTCATTTTCATATTTTTAATGCTAAGTATAACATTAACATTAACATTTACTTTGAAAGGGGTCTTTGGCAGGGGCAAAGTCACTCACGGACTAGGGTAGGTGACTGCTTTCCCTGAACTTTTGTTTTCTTTTAAATTTGTATATGAAGTTTAATAAAAACTAGTGCTTTACCCTTCTTAAAATTGTATTTAGTTCTCTTGAAATTTTATTTTGGTTCCCTTAAAATTTTTCGTCTCTTTATTTGCCCTACCTCTGTCCCTCCTGACTAATTTTTCTGGCTCTACCCTTAGTCTTAGGCCTATGGGTCTTAGCCCTAAGCTAGTTTCGCCCTCATTTGTAACAACTTGGTCACACTCCCATTTTGTTGGCCCTAAGATTGCTTAATTACCTTATTGAATTTCTTCCAAATAGGAAACTTGTTGACCTGCATTTAACAAGAAATGCAAAATTGCAAATGGTTAAAAAAAACTGAACAAAACCATGGATTTTTTTGGAGGAGTGGAAAAACTATTCAACTCATTTTCTTTGCATGAATTGGAGTCAATCTCAATGTATCATTTTATAAGAGATTTATTTATGACATGGGAGTGTACTACCTCTAAAAAATTAGAAAAGTTCACCTTATTTTCCTATATCCCTTTTTATTAAAAGAAAATGTTAGTTTTACAAATGGTCCATGAGTCTACCGTTAGTTACATTTTAATCCCTAACATTTAAAAAGTATTACTTTAGTCCCTAATTTATTACTTTGTTGAAGTTTCAATCCCTCAATAAATTAGGCATTAAATATAATGGGAAACTTTTACAATGTCCTATTTTAGTCCCCAACCTATTACTTTATTTCACTTTTAGTCCTATTATTAAAACTAAGAGTTTTCAGGGACTAAAATTTGAAACATCTAAAGTGAAAAACCAAATATAAAAAATGTTTTATCTTGTTGTTAGTAAGATAAACTTTAAATTAGAAAAAGACAAGTGCATTTTACGTAACAAGCTATGCATTAATTTATGCATATTTATGTTTATATACTATTGGGTTATGATTTGGGCCTGCAAAAGCCCAATAGGTGTAGCCCAATATGTAATTCGAATATGTCGAGCCCATCAACAGCGTTCAATCGAGCTCATCAGTTGCGTTCAATCAAACTTATGTAATAACCAAAAAAATCTAGAAATTAATAAGTATGAGTAATTAAGGATTTTCCATAAGTATAAGTTTTATTAAAAAAAAATGTTCATATGAAAATGTGTAGATTTAGGATATGATTGAGAACCTATGTATTTAAGCCAAGGTTTTTCTTGAAACCTAAACATTCATCTATGTATAGAGATTTGTGGAGATACAGTTTAAATTCCATGGCTCTATAATTAGAATAACTTGGCAATACAGAGTACCAATGAACGTTATGAGAAACTGTGAGAATTCAGTTTGAGATTGGAAAAACCATTCACAATTCTTGGAAATTTCAAAGTTTAAATCATAATTTACAATTATGAATTTTCCTAACTAATGCATATTTAAAGAGTCTTAATAGCAATTAGACTTTAGTAATAAGTAGTGTTATGAATACACAACCTTATGTACCCTTTATATGAAATAGATAGCAAAATGAATGCTATAATGGTACACTTAGATAATTAAAGTAATTATTCGATATGCTTAAGCTTTTATGTTCAATAACTCTATGTATGAGTCAAAGTAATGACTTTTATAAGAATCTCAATTAGAATATTTAAATTGAGATTGATTGATAAAAATAAATTTTTGATTCATGACAATTATATAGAATTCCTATATGATGTCAATTTAGCGATAATATAAGATTATCAGTTCAATACCATAATTCAGAAAACGGTGAGCATAAAGTTTATGAATGTAAGAGCAATCTTAATTTTAATGAGATCATAAAGCATGAGAAGAATATTAAGAAAGTCATAAGGATTTTTGGAAACTTGAGAATTCCAATATCCTATATGTGTACAGTTAGCCATGATGTACATTGGTAATTATGTAAAATTTATTATTATTATTATTATTATTATTATTATAACAATAATTATAATAATAGTAATAAAAAGAAAAGAGAATGTCAATAGAGTCTATAAACATTGACGAGCTTCTAAGGCAAATGCAATATCACAAATAGATTACGTTCAATTCCATAGTGTGATTAAAAAAGTTAAAAAAAATCTATAGATTGGAGATAGACCCATAAATGGCTTTTTATGAAAAATAGTTTGGGCTATACCTGTAAAGCACAAAATTGTATTAAGTCTAAAATTTGAATTAAATTGACTTTTAGATAGTCCATATAATTTACGAAAAATTCTAAGTTTAATCTACAATAATTTTTATATATTACGAATTATCAGTTTTATGATAAAATCATAAGTTTATAATTTGTTATCATATTAGGTATAAAAATATAGCTGTTAAAAGAAGAGATTTACTATGGGAAATATATATCTTATTTACTAATTAACGTTTTTAACATTTTAGAATTTAGGAAAGATTATTTTGATCAAGAAATCAAATTTCAAGTTTTGATCAAAGTTCTTCAAAACAAAATATTATTTTTACAAAAATAATATATGTGGTGAAATTAGTAAATCATCGATTTTAAAGACAATACTGTCAAAGTTTATCATTTTAGAATAAAATCATGGAATCTATAAAGTATGGATAAATTCATGAAAAAGGTTTTATGGCAATATGGATATTTTTAATAAGACAATAATGTAGTAAGAAAATTTGAATTATTTTACGTATTTTTAGAAAGACAAAGAATATTACAATTTTAAAAGTATAGTTATGTTTACAGAAATAACAAGTTTATGGATCAAAAATTTGATCAACCCGACCACAATGTAGTCTAAACATCAAAGACCAGCTATAGTCTCCATAAATACATGAAAAAATACAGCAAAAAGAAAAATTTCACAAAAAAATCAAATTTCACTCTATACTTTCTCTCTTAACTCTCTTTCTTCTAATTGCAGTGTAGAATCCAGTATTGGTTTCTGACATCTCTTGGACTAACGTAAAGCTCACAATGAGCTAGTTCCAATAAGGTGTTGTGTTGACCATAATTTACCAAAGCAGTTTGCAATCGTTGATCAAATAATAGAAACCTACTTTTTCTCTAGTGAGATATCTTTACCATTTGACAACCAATCGACGTGATTCCAATTTCTACAGTCTCAAATCGAAGAGAGGAAGAGAATTGCATCTAGCTTTTGGGTCGACTTTCATCAAAAAGCCTCGTCAGAGCCACCCTTTTTCTTTACCTCGCTGTTGCTTGATGCCATCGTTTACGGTGGAGTAAGGTGCACTTCCAGCCCCATTTAGTTTAGAAGGCAATGAATAATAAAACCATTTTGCCTTAGCCCAGCCGCTGGTTGGAGATCGACAAGGCCCATCGCTGCCGCCATGAGGAAGCTCAATCTTTCCATCTCTTGCTACATGAGTCAAATTGACTGCACCAAAAGTTTTTGAACATTGCAGTGGAGATTTCCCAGTCCTTAATTGCACGACTCAGCCACTGTTCACCAGAGTTCGAAGTCCACCTAGTCAACCACTAGGGAGCCTCCATTCTTGTTATTCTTGGCCATGTTACCTTAAATTGATCGAGGCAAAATGATTGAAAACACAAGAGGAATCTTTCCCCGTCCTCAATTGCATGTAGCAGCTGCGGGTTGACGAAGAACCATGAGCACCAGTATGAGCTGTCATGGGTCACTTTGATTTCGTTGTTTGTCAACAATGGTTAGCCAAATTTGAGCTTCAAACATGTTCAGAAGAGCATGAGCAACGTGTACATGCTTTCAATTTCATGAAAATTGCCCAAAAATGTAAAGAACCACCTCTGTCATCGAGTGCCATCGCGAGGAGCTTTGGGCCACCGTCTAGGTTGCGGTAATATACACCACCACCACCAGCACATTTAGAGAACCTCAATGAGCAAAAGGCACATCCCAATTTTGGGCTACGCTTGACGGAGAACCAGTGTCTATGCTGCCCCTTTTGGCCATGTTTTGCAATCCCAATTTGTTATGATGGAGGCTGTAACTGACACCACCATTAGACTTAGAAATTTAGTAGGGCTAGCTTTAAGTTCAGCCACCAATAGAGTTCGGTCAATGGCACTCAAAGCTAGTCAACGGTAACCAACGGTGGTCAACTATTGGCCAAAAATCCAAAATTGCAAAGTTGCCGTCTTGACCCTTGATCAACAAACCGAGACCAGTTCTCGAGTGGTTTTGATGTTCTAGACACGATAGCGTCCTTTGTTCTAGCTAATTCCACTCCATTGAAAATCGTTTGGTATAGACTACATGTAGATTGAGGCGACACAAACTATAGTAACAGAGTGCAGAATGACGTTCCAACAATGCATGATATCCAAAAAGCATTCCTAGCCATCCACGATTGATTAAGGATTATCGAGGATGCTTCACGGACTATAGATACAGTGAGATCCGACTGGAACCACCTTGGTCAGAATCTAGGTGAGTAGGAATCTTGCCTATAGTATGAACAATTTTTTATTAAATTATTTTATGTGTTTTCATAGAAAAATTATGAATTATATGATCAGTGAATTGTCACGCCATGTTATGTTATGATGTTATGATGCGTTGTTATGTTATGATATGATTATGATTTATTGTGTTTAAGTCGTGCCATGTCATGCTATGTTGTGATTATGTCATGATCAATATGTGATGTTAGAAATAATAAATTATATTGTTGCGTCACTTTAAGGTAAAGCATAATTATGATTTATGAATTATGATTTATGAAATGGTGATGCTATGTAGTAACATATCATATTGCACATACACTATAAGATAAGTGAAATTAATAAAACAAGTTAAAGGCGTCGTACTAACCTCTCGACTTACGTGGAGGCTTTAATATGGTTCAATACTGTTTATGATATCGCGTCATTAGGGACCTCGCGAACCATGACTTCCCGAAGATAGCGCACAACCAGTACGACCACTCGGGTCTAGTTAATAAGATATGTTAAAGCTTAAATAAGTAAGCATAAAACAAGTTAATAAACATGCATAAAATGTTCATTCATGTTTTTATTAAATGATTTTAATTATTTTTTGTGAGTATAATTTCCTACTTGCTGAGTAAAAGCTTATTTAAATATGTTCACGCTGTAGGTAAGAAATCTCTTAGCGACATTTGATGGGTAGTAGTGATCGGCAGACGAATGGTAGATATGGCAAATGTAATATTTCTGCATTTTTAGTTTATGAAATTATGTACGTTTGTATTTTATAAAAAATATATATGTATTAAATATGAAATTATGTAGTTATATCTTAAAAACCGAGGTTGTAATTATGCAATCTTGATCTAGAGAATTTTAAGATTTAAAAATGTTGCAATAGAAAATGCAACAAATACATATAAATTTTTAAATAAGAAAATTATGAAATTATTTATAATTAAAAAATATTATAGGAGTTTTGAGTTAAATTAAATAAGGATTTTAATGAATAAGTTATATGAAATTATTATTATGTCAAGTTTAAAAAGGAATAATTTTTAATAAATTAATATGTTAATTCTAAGATAATAAATTATAAGGAAATATAATGATAATTTTACGAAGGTTTTAAAAGCATTTAAATTAAGAATTTATGAAGATATTTAATGTAGATTTGATTTGGAAATATTTTCTTTTAAATTAAGGAATGTTTTAAAGAAAGTAATTTTTAAATAATTATATTTGCATTTAAAAGAAAAGTTTTACAAAATTGTTATTATGTTTTAAGAAATTAATGTATGACATATGCAAAGAATTAACTCTTTAGAGATTATGATTATATTAAAATGTAATAATTATTATTACATTATTATCACATTTAAGAAATTAATATTATTATGTTAGAATTATGGAATTAAGTTTTAAGAAATAATTATGATTTCTCTTAAGGAAATATGTTAAGAATTGATTATCAAGATTTTGTTTTTTAAAAAAATTATTTCGTAATGTAAGTACATTATGTTAAGGTGTGTTTATGTTTACGATTATGTAGTTAAGTAACGACCACGATTATATTTAAAAAAATTATTTCGTAATCAAGATGATTGTCAACAGGGTTCAATGTGTTCAATCGAGGTTATTTGGCACCCGTTTGCATTGACATGATTGGACTTAGGCTCGAAAGCGACATAAGAAGATCCATTAACTCATGTAGCAGATCATGGGAACATGGCCAGAACTCACACTCAATGAGGAATTGACACATGTCTCACTACTACAAGCATTACTAAGGCCTACTCCTCAACCACTTGAAGTCCACGATCTTAGAGAAAGCCTTATAAATAGAGGATGAAGGCATCGCTAGAGGGCATCCAAAATTCTCATTTGCATTTTAGAAACTTTGTAGAAAATGCTCTCTAAATAGAAAACTTTTTGTTTTATCAGTTCATCTATCAGGATCCTTGTATTTGTATCAAGTTCATTAAAAAGTGGAGAAAAAGCAAACATAGTTCTAATTAGAGAGTGAACTACTATAAAACTCATGTGTTGTATTTTTATTTTTACATCATTTACTCTCAAATTCACATTTTAGATTTGTTTTTTTCCATTAACGATATTCTAACCTTGCTGGTGAGTTTGCTAGAACCTAATAACAGTGGTTTGAGAGCCCAATCATCAACAATTAACTTGCAAATCACGTTTTAACCCGTTTTGATTTAATTATAGATCCAACGTCCGTATATACCATGCTGGATAATTATAATTTTTGAACATCATATTTACTATATATACATGTGCATATAATATATTGACAATAAATATTGAACTTTATATATATATATATATAGGTATTAAAAATCAAAGTTCTTCAAAATCATTGTATTTAGTTTCTTACTTTGGTTTTTTATTTTATATACATGAATCAAAATCGTTGTATTTAGTTTCTTACATTAGTTTTTGAATTAATTTTGATCCTTAATAACATATTGTTAATTGAGGGACCAAAAATGAAACAAAATAATAAGCAGAATATTTTAAGAATATTCTAGAAAATATTTAACAATATTCTATTAAATATTTAATAACTGACTGACAAAGGGACTAAAACTAAAACAAAGTAATGGATTAGAAACCAAAATGTGACTTTTTAAACATTGGAGACTATAATAAGACTAAAGATAAACCTTAGGGAATAATTGTGAAGAAAAGACCAAACCACAACAAGAGGGTTAATAAACCATAAAAGGGTTGACCGATTTGGTAAATGGATTCAAATTAGTGATATGATTTGAGTTAGTTTGTTTTAAATTAAGATTTAGGTTAATGATTTGAATTGTTATCCGAATTGACATTTGGATGTACATTTAAGTTTTAATCTGAGTATGAAATAAAATTAGAATTTATGTTTAGAAAGGTAGTGAAAATAGTTTTTGATTTATTAACAAATCTAATAAAATCTTAATGTTAATGATCCTAAAAAAATATGCAGTATGGGTCTTAATTTATTCCTCTCTTTACTAGGAATACAATAAAAAAAGAATCATCTCAATTGAATAACAAATGAAGAAATTATGATTGTTTTCTCGAATATAAGAGAGAGAATTTTAGTTTTTACTCTGACAGAGACATCCAAGTATCAAAAGTTTAAGGGGAGTCAGAACTCTGAAAATTTGAATTTTTGATCCTCAAAGGATTTGGATTTTGGGGGAAACAAACATATATACAAAGGATTCTTAATACTCGAATCTAAATTTAAGTCCAAAGAATCCAATGAATTATCAAAACAATGGGCCTGGAATATGTTGTGTGTATCTCTCTCTGTCTGCTAGGGCTTCCTCAGGTTTTTCATGTGCTGCCTTCTTATTAAGGGGCTGAAGTCCGGCGTTGTCTCCAGGTTGGCTTCTAGAAGTCCGGCCCTATGTTTTGTCACCAAAATGAAGTGATAAAGGTGTAGGGGAGGTCTGGTGTATAGGCAATGGGGGTCAGAATTAAGAGGTCGACGGGTTTGGCATTTTTGATGAGTAACTGGGATGGGGCGAGGGAAGGGTTAGCGTAGTCAGAAGCCAATCGGGGACTCGGTTGTTCGGTTTTCTAGGGATCCTCAAGTTCTCGGATGTCAGAGATTCGCAGAGGGGGTATACAGCATGCTTCGCCAAAGGGTGGCGCGGTGGTCTTCACGTGGACTAGCGATGTGGGGGTTTTGCTCTCCTTGTAGCATTGGCTCTCTCGATGACCCTTGTGGCTGCGTCAGCAACAAGTGGCAGCAGAGCATGTTTGTCACGTGTCGCCTTAGGCCAACCTCTTCTCATGGCTCTCCGGTTTTGCTTGCTATGGTGGTTTTGGCCTTCCTGCACGTTTTGGCTATATCGTCTCTATTGACTTGTTATGGTAGTTTTCAGCCTTCCCGCACGTTGTGGTTGGATCGTCTCCACTGACCTTTGTAATGCTTGTTTTCTGGTTTTGTCTAATTGTTGTATATTAAAGGCAACTATGCAGTCTAGTTGTTGAGTTTTGCTTGTGTTATGGTTGTATTTTTCAGGTTGTAAAATCAGGAGTGGTTACTCCACTCTCTTGGTTTTGTTTTGAGTCCCTGATTTTGTCTTTTTTGTTGCTGTTGGTGACTTTTTTATTTTGGGTCTTTTAGTTTCGATCGATCGGAGTTTTTCAACTATCGTAACGGATTTGTTGAATGAACCAAATGGTGCTCTATTGTTAGTACGCTTTATCTGATTTTTAGTGGGAACTTGGCACATGTTATATCCTTTATATGTTTCATTAGAATTTATTGATAGAGTCAGTTTGAAATTGAGATTAGTTTCTTGTGTAATTTGGTCACTAGCATCAGTATTGATGTTTGCGTCTCTTTGACGCGGAGTACGATTATCCCTCAAAAAAAAAAAAAAAAAAAAAGAACATGCAATATGTCGGTGCCGACTTCGCAATCGTTCAGTCCGTTTTTGATGGACCACATCACTCGGTATGGTATCATTTTTGGCAATAAAATATATAACAAACATTTCAGTATCTACATGCTTGACTAGACAGTGGAAAGAATGTTATTATAATTTAACAATATCAATTACATACATTCGAAAAAAAAAAAAAAAAAAAGGCAATTGCATCTAACAAATTGAGTCAAAATTTGCACCTGGAAATCAAGGTGCCGAGAAAAGTATTCAGTATTGTTATCTCAAAAAATTTAGTTTTATTCAAAAAAAAATATTTTCATATAGTCAAATGTTCCTCCACGCTCATTTAATTAAATTTTAATGATTACCGTCAATTTTTTTTTGGATAATGAGTTGAAAATAAATAAGACTTTATTGTACCTGTAATTCAACTCTTGAAAATAAATAAGTTTGTTGGGCATATCTTATATCTTTATATTGACAACTCAATTGACAAAATTTGAATCCAGATTTGCATGCAAAAGAACCTTTCCTTTATCTGGCACAAAAAAAGAAAAATTGTTTCCTATTTTTTTTTTTTTTCAACGTCCAAAAAATTAGTTTTTTAAACTACTTTTTAGTTTTTTTTTTTTGAGGAAACTATTTTATATTTTTTAGTTGAATATTAATCCTAACCGTCTTATTTTCATTAATTTCATTAAATTATATTTAATTTATTATATATTATAATAATAATTATTATTATTATAAAACTTATTGGTATTATTATAATTGTCGGAAGAAAACCAGTCGGGTCAATCCTAGCAGCCACGGATCGACCCAAAAGATCCGATCTAAAAGTGCTTATCTATGGTTGGTGGGTCCCAAGTCCACGTCAGATTCGCCAATACGCGGTAAAGTGCACCGCACGCGCACACTTGCCAAACCGCACTATAACCAACATAGCCAGAGCAGAGAAACTGAGAGGGCGAGCTTCGGAGACCCTCAGCTATGGCGGACGACGACGACGACGATTTGTTCGGGGACTTCAAATTCGCTCCGACTCGTGCTAATGACGCCACAGCCACAGCCACAGCCACAGCCATCACAATCAACAGGAGTTCAAACACCAACGGCGGTGATTCCTTCTCCGACAACGATTGGGGCGACTTCGTGACCACCAGTTCCAATCAGATCAAAAGCGGATTTGAGTTTTCGAACGGAACGAACTGTCAGTCTCCTTTGGGGAAAGATGAATCGGAGGCGTCTCGGGGCGAATCGGCGGCGCCGATTTGGGTGAAACCTTCGGGAGCGTTGCCGCTGTCTTTGTTTGGGGAAACGGAGGAGGAGGAGGAATCTGGTGCGAGACAGCCTACGGTTGGTGATAGTGCGCCGATCTTCTTTCCTAAGAAAGATGGTGATGCGAAGAAAGGCTCGGTCTTGAAAGGCGGTGTCGGGATCAACGATTTGCTTGCGAATTTGTACAGTCAGAGCCAGCAGATCAAGGTTCAGAACGGATTGGACGTGAATTCAAATGTGAATGGAGCGAATTCGAATGAATCTGGTGCGAGCGTCGACGGCCTGAGATTGAGCTTAAACGCGTCGAATTGGCATCAAAATGGATTCGATTCCTTTTCTCATGACGCAAGCCAGAGTTCAAACAATTTGGATTCTAATATTATCGGCATCACTTCCAATTCGAATCAATTGAGTTCAGATTTGGTGGAACAAATTGAGAATTTTGATGACGATGACGACGACGATGGCTGGGAATTCAAAGCCGCTTATGCAGATAAACAGGTAGGAATGGGAATTATGACGTCAAGCTGGAGTTTCGCTGTTATTTGATTGACCTTTTTAGTATATGGTATCCACTTGCATCTTTTTGGATGCTAAGAAACTGAGAAAATGGACACAAATAAGAATTTTTTTTTTCCAAAATTGTTTTCAAATTGGTTCAATTAAGCTGAGGTCTTGGTATTAGCACATTATAATTTTCTGTTTGAAATGTCGTTGGAGAGCAATGACTGGTGTAATTAAGGTAAGATCTTGTTATTTGCACATTGTAAGAAGCAACGACGACAAGTGAAACTAGGTTTTTCTATTCGATTTGTCCTTAAAAATTGAGTCTATTTACTGCCTGAATCAGGAACAAGGGGTCGTTGAATTGCCTGGAGCAGAGGCGGAAAAAATTACGGGGAGAGACCAGGAAATTCAGGCGGGTATTGTTTAATCATTTTATTTTCTAACAAGTACTTCATGCATTCTTGGAAATGCAGAGCTAATTTGCATTGTTCGATCATCTTATGTTGTTTTTGACACGATTTTGCTTATACATGCGCATGTTGAGTAATTTGGTTGCCACTAGGCTCAGCAACATGCTCGTGCTAGTAATTGGTCTGCTAAATCTGAGAGTTCCAAATTTTGAAGGTTGATGGCAGAGGAAGGTTAAACATTGAGGAATCTACACCTACAAATGATGCAAATGGCCCTGTTGATAAGCCGATCCAACCAGATGATACCCCTCACAGAGCTGGTGATTGGAACTTTGTGTTTGATTTCAATCGAAGTTCAACAACTCAGGATAATTTTTTGTGGGATTCAAACTCCAACAGTGAGAAAAATGACGAGGAAACCAGGTCAAATTTCTCTTCAGCTGTTGAGAATGGTAATTTCGTGGAAAGCTTTTGGCAATTTAAGGATGCGTTTTCAGGGGCCGGTGCAGAGTCTAAGTCGGTGAGTTATTTTTCCCTGGATTCCTCATTTCCTTTCTTGGTTGTTGTTTTTATTACTTATAATATTTCGTTGATGGTTAAATTTTGGCCGCAGTTAGCAGCAAAAGTTGCCACTTCATCAAATCTAGGAGGTCAACCATTAAGTGGTGGTGGTCCTCATGGTCCCACCAATTTTTTTGCTGCATCTGAGGGAACTTTTCACAAACCTCAAGAATGGGATGCCACATTCACTTTCGACTCAAGTCCCATGACTGAAGATGGTATTGTAACAAATATAGATGCTAGTAGAAATGATATTGGAAAAGATGTGAGCTGTTCCCGAGATAATGGACACGTTGAATCTGATGACAATGTTTGGGAATTTAAGAATGCATTTTCAGAAACTGGATTGAAGAATGAGGTGAAATGAAAACTTTGGCTTGATCTGTTTATTTTAATGAATTCATCTTTCTATGTCAAAGATTTTGAAGAACGAGCCTAACTCAAATTTTAACTGCTGCTGTAGGGGGAGCTGGCAATTTCTCCTAATCCTTCTGCTGATATAATTCAACCAATATTTGATGTTGCAAATCAGGTGATGCCTTTTTGTATATGCTTGCTTTTGTATATAAAAATAGGATTGGCTTTAACAGCTTGGCTGCCGTGTTAAAGGATGATGTTTATGCTCTTATTTATCTCAATCTAGCTTATATACTAGCTTGTTTATGAAAAACGAAAATAGTTGTGGAATAAAATTCACTTTGGTATATCTATTGAGGTTGCTAAACAAATAGTAATATGTGGCTTTAAAAATTACCGTCTTTTGAACCTTGGAAATGTATGATGAGTTGGTGGAGTAGATTTTGAATTTTCTTTATATAACTTTACAATGTCCCTGTTCTGAGCCCTTGTCTTTGAAGATTTTTAGGGGTCACCATTCACTTAACTGTTAAGTTTGATGGTGGTTTCTGTTCTTTATCAGCAGCCCTTACCCCTTTTTAAGTTTTCTCACTGTCTCCTTTCTATTATCCAGGGGAATGATTTAAAGTCAGAGAGTTGCCGGGAATCCTTGCCCCTGTCTATTATTGGTGATGAAGAAGTGAAAACCGACGCTTCTTCAATCCAACAAGATGTTTCCATTCATAAACCCGCCCCCTATACGAGAAATAGTAATAAAGCTCCTGGTTCTAATTTATCCATCAATGATCTAATAGCGAGTTTATACAGTCAAGCTCAACAGAGCACTTCTTTAAATGATACACCAAAAGTAAGTGAAAACGAGGTGTCTTCTATCAGGAGAGGAGTTGAATCTGGTCTTGTCTACCACGATGATGATTTTGATGATGATTCCTGGGAATTTAAGGATGCCTCTTTGGATACCAAAGCTGAAAATGAATCTTTTGCAATTCATTTTGAAGATTCAACCAGTAAATATTCTACCAAGTTAGAGTTAAATGATTTTGTGGATTTCTATTACAAGCTGAAGGATGCCTCCCGTGTTGTTGCATTCAACCACTTTGAAAATTTAAAGGTTGGTGAACTTCTTCTGATCTTTATATATTTGTAAGTTGTGAACGGTGCTAACTTTGTGAAAATACAATTCTTGTCTTGTTAGAAAAATCAAAGTACCAATAGTGTTTCTGGCGAAGAATTAAAATTAGAAGCTCTTGGTGAAGATTTCCAGGTCGGTAGCCGTATCTTGTCATTTGAGTTACATTCCGTCTCTTCATTATAATTAGTTCTGTTCATGTGTATCTTGTGCGCATTAACTGAACTTTTTGACTGCTTCATTCTTGGACCGTTTTGGAATTTTATTTGCAAATGGCTTTAGAATGTAAAAGGGTAGAATGTGTTTTGACTTTTCATTGTTAAATTGTTTATGTCAATTTCTGAATTCAACAAGTTCCATCAACATTATTGTTCTTTGAGAGAGAATTAAACAATAAGCCTGTGATGGGCTCATTTTTTTTTATTGAGTGGTCTTCTTGGGTTTCTAACCTTTTTTTTTTTCACCTCTTGTAGAAATTCCATGGTCAACTGTGTCAGGAAGATTTGACCTCAGAAGTCCAGGCTGAGAATCTTTCTCCTAGAAGTGCATGCCTTAGCGAACTTAGCGAACTTCTCAAAGTTTTGGAGGAACCAAAGTTCAGAGTCCTTGAATCTGAATATCAGTTATCAAACCGGTTTTCGTCGGTATGCGTCCTCTTACTCATCTGATAAAGGGCCACAAAATATGTTGTTTTGTTAAACTTGCATGCTTGCTTTGTTTTAGTCATTGTGAACTGATGGAAAATTGAGCCTCAAGAGCCGTTTAAGCATTGTCTTGTTTCTTTTTGCAGTCAAGTTCATATATTTAACACTGAGCTCTGTACAGATTGTGGTAATATTTGGTAAAAACTATATGGACAACCGCAACTACTTGGATTAGATGTTATACGAATATCAAAATACATGAAAGCACTATAGGCATTGTGAGTGGGGCAGAGACAATTGCAATCCTTTTTTTTTTTTTCTGTAAAACCACTGTGAAGGAATTAGAGACAAAAGTGTGACTCAGTCTAAAACGAACGCTACGTACTAAACTGGGGCCCATGGTTTTGTGAGTAATGGAGTTTTAACTTTATGGAGATGAAAAGGATTTTTCAAAAAAAAAAAAAAAAAAAAACCTGACAGTAGAAAAAAACTGGCATTTTATCTTTTCCATTTGAATTAAGTTTGATTTCCTTGTGTTCGAAGCACCTTTAGCTTGATATCACTTTGCATTTTGGCTTGTATAGGCAATGAAAGACTTGGGATCAGTAATTGAACTTTCGAAACATGTGACATCAACCCTAAGAATTCTTAAATTGAGATCAGCAGAGGAGCAATCTACTTATGTTTCCACATGGTCCAAAATAGTCTCCGCATGTGCTCAAGAGCTGAAACATGGTGCCCTTATTTGGAAACAAGCATTTCAAAAGAATGTTCAGGATCGATTGTTATCTGAACCTCGAGGTAATGAAAAGGACGCAACTGACGATCCATCCTCGCCATATGTCATGATGCCCAAAACAGTATCGTTTAATTTATCTTTTTTTTTTTTTGGTGTGGAAATATGCAGGCATGCAATATATCATTGCTCTCGGAGAAATTTACAGAGTAGTTCAAGTTCTTGGAGCCTCTGCCAAACTTTACAAGCCATGGGTATTGTTAAGTACGGAGGAACCGGTTGGCTTGTTTCTTCTTCTAAATGAGTGTACCACTCTCTGGTCGACTTCAGGGCTGGATGAAGCTCTTCAGAGTATCTCTGAACCTATCAATTTCGAGTTTGATGGAACCTTGGAGGAACTACTGGAGTCTATCAAGTATTTCCGTGATCTTGATGCACTTGCACTGCAAAACCATATTTTCTCTGGAAATCAACCTCTGTGTCGGCTGTCAATGTTAACTGCAGGAATTGTGCCAGGTATGTGGATATCTCAATATATCAGGCCATTGTTCATGCACACGCTTCTCTAATCTCTTTCATTTAACTATTGTATTCTTTTTAATTTTTTTTTAAATGTGAATCTTCATCTAATCATTTATCTGCATCAGGCATCAAAATGGTGGTTTGGGAGGGGGAGAACTGCTTGCTGAAGCTCGCAAATTTGTGGGCAAATCTAGTAACTTCCAATCCTCCAGACTTACCGCACTTAAATGTTGGCAAATTGTGAAACCATAGCGAAATCGAGGAGAATTTTGGACTGCTTGTTGGCCTGAGCTTCTGTTGTATTCGGCGCTTGAAAATGAACTAAAGTTGCCCAGCTTTGAGGTTCCAGTGGGTTGAAAAATTTGGGCGTCTTCAAGACTAAAGTCAGGCTGCAATTCAACCTTGAAAGGTTTGACCATCCAATTAGCGTTTGGTATGATTGTGCAAGATCTTGATTTTCTCTTCCAAGTCAAAACAAAAAGAAAAAAAAAAAAAAAAAAAGAAACAGAAGAAGAAGCAATTGACCTATATCTTATTGTTCGCTTAGCATTCTTTTCTACAGTGTAGCAATTCGTTCTCTAGTGTTGTATTCTTCTGTTTGGGCCGTGTCTGTTAAACCGGGTGAATAAAGAAGGCACCCCCCATATATATACGTAGGAATAGAATGTTCACACTCTTCATCTAATTCTCTTCCATTTCTCATGCATTGTGAGCTTTGAATATAAACAACAATTCCTTAAAACTTTATTGCTTTTGTCAAAAAATGTGGTTGTACGGCAAATTATTAATTTTTTCAAAAATAATGCCATTTTTATTTTTGCCCTCTGCAAGACTACAGCGAAAACTAAAGGTTTTGTTTGGGGAAGAAAAAAATTCATGAATATATGAATGAAAGAAAAAGGATGGCGAGAATGAAAAAAAAAAAAGGAAACAAATTCCTTTTCTAAACAATTATGAACCTCCTATAATTATGCTGAAGGGAAATATCTTGAAACCAGATAAACTAGAGGACTAACATCTTGCCTGCGGTGAATGTTAAAAAGGGACTTAAACCAGTTTCTATGCATATAAATCCGAGCCATCAATCCAATTGAGCTTTTGAATCTTAGCCCTCTTATTCCTAAAAATGTCTTAAGCCCCAACACAAGAAGAATCTAAGGGCTCTTCTTCCCGGATCTTGTTCTCGCTCTCTGCCTATTTAAGGCTCGATCTTTAGGTGACGATGTTTCTTTTCCCACACATGCTTGGCGCATCATCTCTGCAAAAATTTCGCACCTCGTAAGAACCTTATGAATCACTTGTCAAAGAATTTCAATTGAGAATAATATTATTCGTACATTTAAATACTAAACAAAACAGAATATGTTTGTTTGTGTATATTTAGCTAAGATTACATGCCCAAACTATAATTATTAAGAGAAATAATGACAAATTACTCCAAATACTAGAGCAACAAAACTTATTTCCAAAAAAAAAAAATGAATAAATGAATAAAGTTGGGTCGCAAGAGAAAAAATGGCCCCACACCCGCCAGCCAATCTTCATTTTTTATTCCTTAGAAGTAATTTTTGTCGATTTGTATGCATATATTTTCGGGGTGTTAACATTCATTTAAATGCAAATTTTTTGAAGGAACGGTTAAGATTGCTTATCTCCAATGACTGAGGCCGTTGTTCCTGCTTCTCAAATAAATGTCACAATTACATTTTCTCGAAAAAGCACGTGATGGTCATTGCACGTCCCTCTGACATTACAAGAAACCACCATAGCCGACTGGACAACTCGGCAATGATTTCACCTGGCAAGTTGCAAGACGGACATGAAGAGATGCCTTGAGATTCATTACCATCAGAAAAGAGTAGCCTCTGCCAATTGCATCAGCATTTGGAAGTCACTCAGGGTCGAGTTTGGTTCACAGATCTAAAAAGACATTTAAATTTTTACGAAAAAAAATACTGTAACTAAATAATTCTAATTATAATTCAAATCTATGAAACAATCATGTCTCAAATTAACGGACAAGTCAAGTAATCACTCTCAAAGTTGACTTATATTAATTAAAAGTTGAGGAGGAGGAAGGGGTAGTGTTGGAATTAGATTTCCTCCTTCAATCTTTACCTACATGTGCCAACACAGTGACAAGAAAACTCCCCAAGACAACACCATGTAGAAATAATGAATCATCCTAATGGCAACCAAATAAGTGGTGGCAGCAGAAATACTTCCACTTTGCTCGTCAGTGCTCAACACCATCACTATCCAATTAGTCTCGGAGCCGATACCAACTCCGGTATACACCGAGTTTCGGAGGTACTTTGTGTATGATGAATTTGTATATGCAAGGCGGACATGATCATTTTTCAGTTCATCAATGCACACAGACAATATGACCACATCCATGGTGGTGGTCACATTGATATGACACTTTCTTACGAGCTTAGGGAAGTTGACGAATTTCAGAACCGTAGTAGATGGATTGCCGGGGAAGTCGTCGGGGCCATAGCGCGGATAATCTTGTAGACCGTTGGCGATTCGGTCTCCAAGGCAAGCTGCTTTTTCGTTCCTTGTCAAAGCGCAGAGTTTATGTGACTTCCGATATTTGTTGATCTCTTGAAGCAAATAATCTTCATGTTCTGCACACACAATTTGGAATAAGTAATACAACTTCATGATGGATTAATGGGGTCAATTAGAAAGAGAAAGGGCGTAGAATTGTCTATGAAATTTGAGAAGCAAGCATGGCTAAAGTTTTGACACTTATCCGTCCAAACATTTTTTTTTCCCCTTTTGTACTTTGGTTTCTACCGATATTCTTTACAAGTTGTGGTTGCAATAATTTAGAAGTAATTTCACACTAGTTTGATTATAAGGTGAAACGTTCAAATTCCTATATTCAATTTTTAAAATATACTTTGCAAATTAAGTACTTATTTTTAATTATAATCAATTAGATGCTAGCATCGTAATTTTTTTTTGTTGAGATTAATTTTTATGTTGCACTAAAAAAAGTTATTTTGAAAGAAAAAGTTCTCCTTAAAAAGTTATTTTTTCTGTGGCTATGGTCACAAGTATCTTTTAAATTGCCACTTTTCTTGAGATAAAACTTGCATCAACCATTGTCATTCGAGATTTATTGAATCTATACATGTAATTTTTCAGCACTAATTTTGATAAATACGAGATTTACCTGAATTTACCCATGAAAGAATTTGATAAACCGGAAATTTTCTAAATATACTCACACGATGCTCCAAATTAAATCCATTTTTTATCAATATTTACTAATTTCCCATTGTTACAAATCTTCTTTTGAAATTAAAAGGGTATTTATTACAACTTATAATAAATAGGAATTTACTACATCAATGATTTAAAAATCGACTATTTTCTATAATTTTCCTTTTATTAACTACCAAGTGAACTAGTGAAAGGTTAAATATCTCAGTTCGGTTTGATTATTGAACGATTTTAAAAGATGTGAATGGGGTTTAACCCCATATACTAATAGAAATCGGTCTCACATTATGAAAATTGTAGATGTACTTTTTTTTTGCTAATTTGGTAGAGTTTACTTTCTATTAATTGTGGTACTAACACTATTGGTGTCTTTAAGCATTTTAAACATTTTTCTTAATTATTTTTTATTTTTCTGATGGTGTATTTTTCTTAATTATTGGTCTTCGAAACTTTTAATCTACACAATTTGAACAGTTAGCTAAAACGAGTTATAGTTCCATTTAAGTTTTGTTCATGTTGTACAAACGAAGAACTTCAAGATAGATTTTAAAAAAATAATAATAATAATAAATAAAAAAAATCACCACAACTAACATACATGCTATTCAAGAAGAATGAGAGGAGATGGGGGAAATTCTTATGCACAAAAGAGCTAAAGACTGCAAACGAATTAATTAGCCCTGTTCATTGAATTAGAGCACAATTCTTAGATTCCTATATATAATCTTTGGAAAATAAAAATAAAATAAAAAACAAATAAAGGCACAGTATTATCTTATTAATACAGATATTGAGTAATATATATACCATTACAGCGTACTGGATGAGAAGTTAAGAGGAAGCCACAAGCAAGCACCAAGAGAAACATGCCAACTTTGGAGAAATAATCCATAAATGCTTACAGTTGAAAGAGCCTTAATTACATATGTATGATTGATACTAATTTTACAAATGCCAGAAAGAAAGGTCACTAAAAGTTCAAAGGGTACTGTACTTGTTATTCAAGATTTCCAGGCTGCACTCAACTAAATATTCTTCTTTTGTAAGTTATTTGCTTTCTACAAACGTTATAGTTGTGGAGGTGATCACCTTTTTGAGATTGCTGGGGTGTAGTCATAAATAATATGATGAGAAAGGCAGCCATTTGATGGTAGCTTTAAGTGTTCGGGCATGTGAGCGTGTGCCTGTGTTCACTAGGATTTGAATCTTAATGGTTTTATTTTTTAGTACAAGTGGGAGCCATAAGATCACATTATGTCTAGGGACAGAACTACTCACAGACCAAGGTGGATAGCCGTTCTTCTGAACCTTTTTATTTCTTCTAACATTATTCATAAAATTTTATAAAAATCATATTCCTCCCTTAACTTACTTCACTCCCTTAAAATTACATTACGCCCCCTGAAATTATACTCCGCTCTTTTGACTAATTTTTCTAGCCTTTTCCCTTGATTTATTATATATGTATATATATATATATATATATATATATAATGAGAAATGTGATTTTTGTAAGAAAAATTATAATATTTGTCATTTGCCAATGCATACATCCATGTGTTAGGGTAGACGCCTTTAAAGCATGTGATGTTTTTGTAATAGACATCTTTATAAATAAATAAAGTGAATTCTCATTATATTTATGTGCATGTATTATTGAATACTTTATAAACATTAACATTCTATAATTATCTGTATGACCTCAAATATTGTATATAAGTATTATATACAAGAGAATAATATTTAAGGATGATAAATAAAATAGTCAGTAATATATAGTTAATTATTCAATTAAAGTACAGAATCTTTAATTGAGTGTTGTTAGTGCATGTCATTTCTATTAAGAATAAAATGGTCTTATCCGAATCGTTAATATAGTAAGTCATTAAATGAGATACAAGGAATCAGATTAGATTCTTGAATTCGTGTCGAGTAAATTAAAGACATAATTCCATAAATAAGAGTCCGCTTAAAACTCAGGATTAAGAACATCCTATTTATGACCATTGTTTAATGTGATTAAAAGTTGCAATATTTTATCAGTAATTATTTAGCTGTTCATATCACATTATGTCCCAGTCTTACATGCCGAAAATGCTAATATTATAAGATGGAATCTATTCCTTCTTTGATAAGAAGTAGATAAATAATTCTCTTGAGTATTGACTTAAGTCTTAAATAATAAGAGTGCTCAATTCGTGATTGAGTTTATGAATGTATTATTCATTAGAGAATCAAAAGCACTCAAGGATAAAGATGTAACTAGAAAGGTTAATAGGTTGTACCTAACTTTAATTATAAATTACTTATGGAGTCTCAATTTATATGCAATGGCTATATCAATGGACGATTCAATTCTTTAAATAAATTATATTTATAATTTTTAAGAGTGCAATTTCAAGTTTTTAGTGGAGTAATTTTAGAATCAATAAATTAATAAATTAATTAAGTTGTCACTTAATTATTAATTTTATTGGAGCTTATAAAATTATAAGTCCATAGTTCTCCATGCCATCTCCATAAATTATTTGAACTTATGGGTAATGAATTATTAATTTAGTTTTAAATTAATACACACCCTAAAAATTAAATAATGTAATTATTTAATTGAATAACGTAGTGTAGATGGGACACAATATGTGATAAAGGGAAATCTCTGTGTTAGGCTTACTTATTCTCCACGATTCCTTAATTTAATAAGTTTTCTTTTTCTTTTTGAATTAATTTTAAATAAAACTAGTTTTATTTAATATTTATTTAAAAAAAAGGATACAATCAGATAAGTAGTTTCTTTATCAAATAAGGATAACTCATGTTTTTTTAAACAATAATAATAATAATAATAATAATAATAATATTGAATTGAATTGCACCGATTTAATTCATGGCTCTTTGGCCATTTTGTATTAAGTGCACCTCGTGCACATTTATAAATAAAAAAAGGTTTTGACGTTCTTTTAAATAAAAGAAAAAAAGGATTGAATTAAGAAAATATGGAGATAAGCTTTAGGGTTATTTTTGAATAATTTTAAATCGGAGTAGAACTATCTTTACGCAACTACAAATAGGTGCATAGGGAGAGCTCTAGTCATTCATTCAAATTATTCTTCTTAGTTTTAAAGAGAGAAAAAGCCTAAAAAGACGTGTTCTTCATAGTCACCTCTTGGCTTCTCATGTATTGAGTATAAATTAAAGACCTAAATTAGAGAGTGCGTGATATCTTCCCATAAACCCTAGACGCCCACATGTCCGTTCAAGTAATCAAAGACTAGCCGTAAAAGATCTAAAGTGTTAAAGAGTTGAAGTTATCATACCTAATATCTTCAAGAGGAACGTTATTCATTTACGTTTATATATTAATTGTATATCAATCAATATAACTATAGAGTATCGCCACAAGTTTTATGTAAATCTTTGTTATAAACAATTCTACCGTTTCAAAACCAACACCATACCGATCGTTTTTGTGATTGCTATGTATTTTTTATATTGCATAAGTTAAAAGGCGCAAATTTTATAGCTCAGCTGAAATTAATAACAACAAACGCGCGAGTTAATTATTATTATTTGGATAATTTTGTGAAAATATAAAAAATACCTTCTTTATATGGACAATTCTAAACCTTAGATTTTATATAATTATTATTATATTTTTATTTAATGCAAGTATAATTAATGAGGAGGTTAGAAATTTTTGTTCAAAAAAAAGATAATGGATTTAATGGCCTTGTTGGTTGGTGTCTTGATGAAGCTTTTTTCTCTTCTTCCTTTTTTTTTTTTTCCTTTTTTTCTATTGAAAGTGTTTTTTTTTATAATGTCTATATACAAAAGCCATTGAGTGAGGATACACAACTAACTAGTAGTTTAAGTCTCTAAAAAGCATTATTATGTGATGTGTTTTATGTGCCTAATCACGAATTGTATTGTAGGAAAATATGGTTCGGATTAGACATCAGGGTGGTACTACTATAGAAGCTAATACTTCTAGAGAGCGAGATGATAGAGATATTTGTCTTGATAGACTTGTTCATTTAATGGAGAGATTTTTAGAACAATAAGTCAAACAACAAGCTGAGAGAGCCCTCCACCTCCACCTTTATCTCCACCACCACCACCCCCACCACCAATACCAGTTAGAAATGAAGTTATAGATGTTGTTAGTGAATGATTCCTGAAGTATAAACCGCCAGTATTTGAGGGTGATATGGAACCTAAAATTGCTGACAATTGGATACGTACCATGGAGTGATTATTTGGCTGTGTTAGAGTTACAAATGCTGATAAGGTGTATTGTGTTGTCGTTATGTTGAGGGAGGATGCTAGTTATTGGTAGGACAATATGACAGCAATGTGCAATATTGCAACTATGACTTGGGAGCAGTTTGGGTAGTTATTTGAGGATAAGTTTATGACTTCTAGCATTAAGTATGACAAGAAAAAGGAATTTGCTAATCTAAAACAGGGTTCTTCAACAGTTACAGAGTATCTTAGGAATTATGTCTCTTACCTAACTAACAATAAGAATCCAAAGATTGAGCATTTCATGAATGGATTGAATCCAATGATTTATAAAGACCTTGAAGTAGTTGATTTGGAGGAAGCAACTTTTTCTAAAGTGGTTAGTAAGACTTTGAAAGTAGATAGTGTAGTTTTAACTTTTTTAAAATTCTAACTGCACAGTAGAGTTTCTATCATTTTTCAATTCTGTTGAACTTTTATAAATCTTTACAATTTAGTCCTTTCAAACACAAAACTTTGTTCACGAAAGTTGTAAATCTCACTATTTTAAACAGGTTCCAAATCCTATATAGTGGGTTATTTGCCTCTAACCATGTTAAAATTTTATTGTTTTTCCAAACTTAATTTAAAGCATGTAAACCTTAGTTTCTAACCATTAAACATCATTATCATACACACAAAAAATAATATAATCATGTCATAGTATCCCTTAAACTTGCATAGTCTCCACTCTAATTATTGCATACCCAACTTCTAAGAAAGAATCATATTTTCTACTATAACTTTTAGGATTTACCCAAGGATTCTTTAGTGATCTTTGTGACCTCCCACAAGAGCTTAATCTTGACTATAATCCTTAACATAGATCATGGAAAATTTTCCATCAAAACCCTTCTAAAAATCCCTAGAAGACCTTAAAAAATAAGTGGAAAAGTCTAGATTTTACCTTCCAAAAGTTGCCTTTCTTGGAACCAAGCACTTGATCTTGATATATTCTTGATCAAGGGATGGATTTTTAGGCTATTTTTCAACAAAACGATTTGGGAGGTAGAGCTCTAGGAGCTGCCGAACCAAAGGGGAGGAGTGTAGAGATTTTTGGTTCTAAACTTGGATGGAAAGTGTTATGTCTGAGCATAATTAATGCTTACTTTGATGACTCACCACATTAGTCATCACTTTAAGACTTTTGTGACAAAAAAAATAGTTTATTTGGATGGTGAATTCGGCTACAAAAAGAGGGTAAGGTGGTTGAATTTCATTTTTTAAGTGTCCAAAAAGGTGGGTTTTGCTAATTTTTTGTACAGTATAATTTCACACCATACTGTATTTTCCTATATTGTTAGTGTAAAATTGAGTAAATATTTACTTTAAATAGTCTAGAATATACAACTTACTTTTTGACTCACTTTTCTAATTCCAATACAGTATTCCATAAATATGTGTTTTTACTTTATCAGTACAATTACACTATACTATGTACCCTTTTTATTTTTATGGGGGTTTTTTTTTTGTTTATTACATCAACTCATAGGTTATAGACATAGAAACCTTTGCTAGTTTAATGGACTGGTATCTAACCATATTAATACTGTTTGGACCATGGCAAGATTTTCTACTATAAATGACATATTCACCTTTTATTAATTCATACCACAAAAATTAAAATGAATGTGATATAAATTTCATCTTAAGAGTATTTCACAAATTTTTGAGCATTAAAACTCGCAAAATTTGTATAAAAATACTCCAATTTGCAAAAAAATTATAGACGTGATACACATTAATATTATTTGTAAATAATTTACATTTTATCTTAATTTTACAAAATACAATTTACCAAAGAAAATTCAATAGTTAAATCCAAATTAATTCTAGATTTAAACTTATAAATTTTCTCAAGCATTATAGCAGGAGCGGTTTGTTCGAATCGCTCTCTTTTCCCGACCGCCTTGGTTTTGACCTTGTCCTAGTCCTGGAAGTCTTGTATTCTTCGGATCCTCTCATCCTTAGACAATTGACTAGAAGACATGTTTGCAACCAAAATAAAAGCAAGCAGAAGTTGTTCGAGAAAATTCGAGCAAACCAAAAAAAAAAAAAAGAGAATAAGTCCTTGGTGAAACCTTTAATCCAAAGCGTCCGATTTGAAGCGGCCTTTGTGAGTAAAGATGCCTGTTCATGTCTCTAAGGTCCTCCTCAGTGATCGGCGGCCCCAAAGTGGGGGTGCCACTAGGAGAGTCCTTGGACTTGGACGTGGATGGCACTCCTACCGACTGCTCAGATTAGATTGTACTCGGCCCCAGGATGTCCATGGCTCCTCACCGTGCTACTATAACTTGCTCGAATGGCTGACTAAGAAAGACATTGTTTGGCTGGGGTTTAGACAAGGTGGAGCCCTTGAACCATCTGTAATTCACTAAATCTCTTTTGCTCAATAGGAACGTTTGTTGTTGAACATAATCAGGCTTTTTTATGAGGTCCTTGGTGTTTTTCTAACTGAGTCTAAAGCCCACAGTTTTTTCGTCCATATGGCCCGTTTTGAATTTGGTCAGTACACATTGGTCAGAAGAGAGCATGTCTTTAGGCTAGGACATCTAATTTCCCTCAGCAAAGAACCACTTATACTTCTATAGTTTATCCAAGTCAAGGTAACCAATTATGAATTCCTTATAGAATCCAGCAAAGTAATACCACCTAACTTGGCAAAAGAGCTTCTTCGTCTTGAATATTGACTTGAAGGCCTCCCACAGCATCTCAGAAGCATAAGCATACGTCCACAGAATGCACATATTGATCAATGGATGATAGCATTTTAGATTTAATTGGGCGGCACACACATTTAGGTCGTTTCGTGTTCAGTGCAAAAACTCTTCAATGCAAAAACTCTGCATGCAAAATAATACACCCCTTTAGGGTCTTGTCTAGAGAATTCCCAGACCTGATAAGCAATATTTCCCCAAACCCTAGTCTCCACAACAAAGACATTTCTGCATCTTCTTCGGCTCCTACACTGTCGTAGGCCTCCATGCCTTCCTCGGCTTCCAAACCCTTCTCGACTTGGGCATCCCCTGTAGGCAACCTACCTTTGTCACTGCTGACCTCCTCCTCGCTTATTTCCCTGGTGACCTTAGCCTTCTTAGTGTTGTCTTGATGGGAGATCCCTTGTCCACATCAAGCATCCACCAACTGAGCTCGTTCTTGCTCAATTACGTAGGAAGTGCTTGAGGCAGCCACCTTGATGTAGGGATCTTCCCTTCTGTAAGGGTAAATTGGGGAACCCTATCCAACAAATCTAGGAACTCTTACTCGAGAACTGTTCATTTCTTGACACTAAGGATCTAGGCCAGTAGAGCAGCGCCTTCTAGACGAAGGAATTGGACTTGGGGCATATTCTTAGGACGACTCCTTTCCTTGGAGCCTACATGATCGACTCTAGGGTTCTCAGCAATAGGTCTATTTTGGGGACTACTAGCGTCACTCATGATGTCTTCAAAATTTTCCTTCTCAAATTAATGGCTAACGAAGTGCTCATATGAAGTCTTAAAGGCTCTTGGGCAAGTTCTTCTTAGCAGCTACTCTAAAAATGAAGTAAATGAAGTAAGGACCCCTACCCTATTTATAGGCAAATATGGATGCAAGAAACAAAAAGGTGCAATTTTTACACCCGTCAAGGAAACCGCTAGTGACAGGCTAACACATGTCAGCTAACATCGATCACTATGAAGTGAAACCAAAGGAAGTTCCTAAGCAAGCCACCCCTTGAGGCTCTGCCACTGCAGAGGACACACAATAGAAACCTAAGTGACAATCTGATCATTATGGTCGGGAAAGTGCAACCTAGCCGAGCACCGATTGATACACTAGGGGGCTATTATTTGGGGTGTGTTTAGCACAATTCCTGAGGACTATCCCTTTAGCTTGTCGACCACTCGACTCAGTAAACTTCTGCCATAAGCCTCTCTTAGTCATACAACTAGCAAGCATGTTTAGAAAACGTCTTGATATTATCGACAACTTAATGAGAAAGGAAAGCTGACCACCTTTGGTGCCCTGGTCAAGTGGTGGGTGCCTTACTCCCACGCCTGAAGGCATAGTGCCAATGAGGCCACCAGGTGGCTTCACCCTAAACCTTGGATAGGGGATCCTCCCCTCTAGGGGTTTGAGACACCTACCATCTACCACTCTGACACTGTAGTACGGTACACGTAGGTCACAGGACGAACCCCTTACACCCGGTTTATGACAAAACTATAAATAGGATTATTTACTCCACCCTTAATGTAAGTAGATTCTCACACACCTACCATAGCCTTTCTCTTAACCTAACAAGTACCTACCTTGAGCATTGGAAAACTCTTGGCTAGCACTACATCGGTGTCCCCTTGATCTCCAAGGCGTTCTTTGTCATGACCTGCCTTTTTGGACCATGCTTAATCAATTTCTTTACTTACGAATTTACAAAAAATCTTAAAATTTTTTTCTTCTTTTTTTTTATTTATATATATATATATATACATGTAACCAAACTCTTTTCATATGATTTTATATAATCAATGTAGTATTCACAAAAGGATTTTGTCTTACTTGATCTTACTATAACGTAGTTTACAACTAGTTCCAAAACAACTTAATATAAATAGCAAGCGAAAACATAACAGTGGCAGTATCCATTCCCCGTCTACACAAGGCTCATACCTCTGTCGCCGACTCATCAGTAAATTTATTCTAACCTCTTAGTTGACATACCTATAGCATGGAATAACTAAGTGAGCTGATGCCTAGTAAGTCCAAACATAGCCCACATGCAATATTCACTAAAATGCATGATCCAATTATACTTCCTTATGAACATTCATTATTCTTATCATGTCTTATCTTTAACTAGGGCCTAAGTGCTCGTACCATATGTGTACGTAGGTCTTCGTAACACCAAGACCGTAACTTCACTTTAACATTAAACTCCCTTTTTGCATCGGGAGCTGGTAGGACACTTTCCTTACTTATGGTGATTCGTTTACCAGTCCAGTTGTTTTGGTGATAATACTATGCATGTCAAAATACGTACATACTAAGTGCAAAGCATATACACTTTCAATTGTGCAACACACACAGATATATTCACATAAGTATACTATACTCTTAAACCTCCTATTTTATACTGTAGGTGGGTTTGGAACTTACTTGTATAGGTTGTTGTACAAACCAATAAGCTGCTGTACAAACCGACCTCAGTTCCTTTTTTCTTAATCTTCTAGTGTCTTGTTTGGCCAATTACAGTGTTATTAGCTAAATTTTCACTCTTTTATCTATGCGTCAATACAAAACGCTCATTAACTAACAAATCGGGTTGCTTTGCAGTCTATAGCCCCGATAGCTACGGATTTTCTCTCTTTTATCTTGTTCTACCCTATCGTCTCTATCGAAGGGCGAAAATCTTACTAATAACCTTTTTTCCCTATTTCAAACGTTTCGTATCAGTTTGGGACATTTTGTGAAAAAAGGATGATTTTGCCCTCGGTAGGCCATTTAAATTTTTCAAACTTGATTTTGCTATTTTAATGAAAATTGTAGCTTATTAGCTTTAAAACAATAACCCAGGGTGTCGGGTTTCCTTATTTTGTATTAATGCCCCAATTTAACAAAACTTTGTAATTTCGCTATTATTTGAACATTTTGACAATTTTATCCTTGAGACCAAAAATAATCTCTTTAAAGTATAATTTTTCATTTTTCATAAGGATCAAATTTGTTCAAAATACCATACCTAAATTCCCTTTGCAACATGACATTTTTTCCCTTTGAAGATTTTTTTTTTAATTTTAACAAATTTTATAAAATCCATAACTCACAAACGAAGGCAATTTTTGACGAACTGTCTACGATTTCTACCAAATTCGTCAAGATCTACAGCTTTTATGTTTTGATTTTTTTGAAATTTCCACTATATAGGGGAGTTTTTGGCCCTTTTTTAAATCTGTCGAGAATAACATTTTCTTTGCAATTTAGTCCCTGGGTCGTTTTTGTAAAAATTAACTTTAAAACAACATTCTAGCTACTGTTTATGTAATTTCATTACCTTCTCAAACAATTTTCATGCCAAATCACCATTCTTTTTGTAACGCCCCTATGTGGGGGTTAACAGTTTTTAATGAGATAAAATAAAAATAAATAATAAAAGTAAAACCTTAAAAATAAAATTTACCCGGGACTTAAATGAAAACTCTCAACTCAAAAATAAAAATATAAACGATAAATAAACCACAGTTTTAATGTAGCACCTTAAATTTAATAATATAAACTGTTGTCATCATCATTTTAACCCTCAACACATTATAATACAGTCACAGAAAGTAACAATTGATGCTTACATTATCATGAAGAACATTCTCAACAATTGAAGCAGTCCCAATGTAATATAGCTACATCACTTCCTCAACTATATTTCTCGTAACCACCTCACTTAGTGAGTCCTGAAAAGATATAAACATAAGGGTATGAGCAACACTATGCTCAGTAGAGAAAGCCATTACTCACCTTTATCATTACCACATTAAAATCTGCATGGTTAGTAAGTTACATCATATTCCAGATTATGAGGTTTATTATGATCACATCTTATGGATACCGTAGTTAATCATTACCAAGTGTCATAATTACACATTTATACAAATATTACCAATCATCATTGTTCCTAGGTATCCATGTTAAATTGAGTATCACTCAACTCATCGAAACCCAAATGGGCGCACTTGATCACCCTATAAACATTCCAAGGGTGTTCCGGTGAGGGGACATCAAGCCCCGAGTCCTCACCAAATCGATTCCTGTACAGTGTGTTCTGGGACTTTCAACCCAAGGAAGCGTCATCGCCTTCCCCCTATTTTACCTTTTAGGGTATTCATGCCCAAGGACGTAACCGTCGCCCTCTTCATGTCTCACAATTTCTCTATATTGAATCATTATCAATAGAGTTAATTTTCCTAACCATGCTTCTCAATTTATAACATGTGTCAATTCATTATGTTCCTCGCCGTACAATACAAGACGAGTCCATGTCATAGTTTCATATGTGATACACATATAATATCAGTTCAACATAGATATATATATATATTGCGGCAAAACAATCAATTTTAATTCTATAAAAACCTCACAAAAGATGAGTAATAGAATCCCTACCTTTTAAGCTTATCAACAGTCTCTTAATCCTGGAATCAATTAACGTTAGCTCCATACTCCCTTGATCCTAAGGCGTGCATAAGGACAATTAAAACTAAAGCACAACATACAACTACATTCATAAAATTTATTTTAATTTAATCTTAGAATTTCAAGAAATAACCACTGCCCATAGAGGTATTATAAAGTTTAACAATATAAATTTTCTGTCTAGGGCATATACACTTAGACTTCATACATATGCTCCAAAATAGCAACAAACGTATACTTAGGTTTAAGAACGTAAATTTGAATAATCCTTTAGTATAAAAGAAAATTTATAAATGAAAAACTAAATTTGTTCATAAGATTCTAACCTCGGATTATGGTTAGTTGGAAGCTTGAAATGGCTTCAAAACAGGTTCCTTTACTTCGGTATGACTGAAATTCTTGCTCAAATGGAGGTGATGGTGGCTGATTTTTATGGCTGCCTTGAAGAAGTTCTCTAAGTATTTTGCTTCAGCAAAGAAATGAGAAGAAGAGTGTGGGAACCGTGGAAGAAAAAGGAAGAAAAGATGAAGTCTTTGAAAAGAAGTGATAGAAACAATTATAGAGGAGACATGTTGAAGCATGTCACGGAGGAAATAAAGAAAATGAGGGTCAAGAGTAGTTGGAAAATATATCCTTATGTCTCATCTAAAGACTTTAACACACATAATGCCAATATGACATTTTTGAGATTTATTAGAAGTTCTAAGGCTTTTTAGTAATCATACTAAATAAATATAGGAGAATTTTAGAAAATTTAAAAATAGATAAAAATAAATATTATAAAATAAATTTAAATGAAGCAATTTTTTTTTTTATACATTAAAAATTAATTTAATTACCTCAATACCCGTTAGAAGAATAACGGGTGTCACAGCTCTACCCCCCTTAAAGAAATTTCGTCCTCGAAATTTCAATTCAGCAATACTAGTAAAAATTTTGATTCCATTATGATTCCAATTCTGAGTCTAAACCGTTAATGTTGTTTGTCCTCCAAATTTAAGTTATCGTATCTCCACTTATTTACTTGCATAATAAATCTTACTCCTAAATCCCTCAATGAGAGTATTTCTGACAAGTTTCAACTTATAACACCGTATAATAGTCTAAGAATCTGATCAGGCCTACATATTGACCATATCATGATTCCAGTCCTTCATTGTCCATGGACTGTGATTTACAATCACATTTAAGGAGATTGCCAGAGAAATTTTATATACTTCATCTTTAGGTTCCTTTTCCTTTTTGAGTAAGGAAAAGTCAAATATATTTGATTTCATACCTCAACTAATAAACTAAAACATAATCATAAAACATATATCACAAACACTTTTATTCAAAACTATACATTAAACTTACTCATAGAGATATTAAACGGAATCTCAGAGTTGCAAACATACCCGACATATTTTTCATTAAACAGCTATCCTCATGACACAAACATTCAACCCAAATACTATACTCATATTTCATATGGAATATTCCCATAACTGACTCTGGTACTTCCACATAATATTAACAGAATATTACACATTACAAACATAATACGGATACGTTTCGAGAGTACAAGGCACTCCGTATACCAGCTATCCATATCATGCATGCTTAGAAGATACAAAAACATCGATAAACAAAAGATCGGACCTTAAGAAGGATGCGTTTCGAGAGCATCAAGTACTCCGTATCCAGCCATCCCGGCATTAGGCTCAATGAATCTAAAAGATTGAACAACAACGTACCACAAGAAACACAGAATACAAGGCAAACGGTTATTCGTAACACACGAAATACGGACACACATGCCTACATGCCAAAGATAAAACAAAAAGATTACAGATGGAGATTCAAATCAATTGGCCGCTCCCGGCTTTCCCTTTCCCATTCAAGCTTGGATGTTGCAGTGTCGGATTCTGGATGTATGATTTGCATTTTATCTATCAATTCCTCAGCTGTTGAAGCAGTGACAAAGATTTGTCTCTCCGATTCTGTAGTGATGTTTTCTTCCACAGCGTAATCTAGAAATTTCAAAAGACCGTCATAAAAACCCTTTACGTTCAGCAGTCCCAAAGGTTTGGAATAAAAGCCCAACAATTGCCCACAAGCAACTATAAATATTTCCTCAAGAGTACCTAGACCACCAGGTAATGCTATAAAAGCATCAGAATTATAGATTATGTCTTTAAAATTTTTAGGGATACTCCTGACTCCTTCTCCCTTACCTATGGCTTCCTTACAAAGGTTTCCTTCAACTGGAATATGAGGCCAAATTCTTACATCAGTAGCGTCACTAGACCTAGCTGCTAGTGCCATATTTACCATCATTTTTATACTACCACCCCCATAGATTATGTTAATCTTCTTGCGTGCTAGGACTTGCCCTAAGTGATTTGCAGCTTCTAAATAAGCTTTATCTTTTCCAAAGCTGGAACCACAAAAGACACAGACATTCTTTATTTTCTTCGTGGACTGGGAGGTAGACATATTTGGTTTATAGAAGTGGTTGCTTAATGTCTGCTCCACTTAGACTTCGGGTTCTACATGAGATTTTAAAGATGAGAAATATACAAAAAGGGCTAAAGAGATAGACGAGTAGGTAATGAAAAGGTAATCCAAAGATTTAAACAAAATCTTGTGCGGATAAGAAAGTAAGATAAGGTGATTGATAGTTTACAGAAAATCTGATTCACTTTCTGAAAAAGATTAGACTCTAATTGTATAACTTTTGACAATTGAGAACAATTCGACAAAAGACCCTCTTGACACAACTGTAGACTTTTTGACAAATATACACCAAGTCTAGAAATTTAATATAAACGACAAATACTGTAGAACTTTTGAAATTTGAGACACAAATCTTGAAATATCTGGATAAGCTTTTCAAAATTCAAACATATTACTGTACCGTATGTAACGTGTCTGATAAGATAATATATTTTATTATATATATATATTTAAGAAAATCATAAATTAAATAAGATATTAACACTTACTGTATCAATCTAATAATCACAATTATTTCAAACACAAAAGCAAATATTCTGAGTAAAAGAAAAACACAAACTGTTGAACATCAGCTAAAACTGCTTCAAATAAGTAAAGACTAAATAACCTTTATAGAGCGATGACTTATTCCCCATCCAGTTTTCTTATGGCTTGACAAACAGGATCTAAAAATACCATATTCCTGAGGCGTTGTCTTTCTGTATAAAATTTAGGCCAGAGTTTAAAAATAGCTCATTGAACATATCCACTAGGGTGACCGTGGATAGGAGGATGGATGCTATCCAAGTTCTCCTTTGAAAGTCCATCCCTACAAAACCTTATTTTATCCTCTCTATTCGTAGACATATAACCAGGTGAAGTACATTTACCGTTACAATTTTGTCTTCCACATTTGTTACAAGTGACCACGATGGCACGAGCTCTTCTTTTCATTGCACTACGACTGGTACCTGTTCCTGGTAAACCGACATCTTGACTAAAGTCACTCGGACGGATTTTCCCCTCTATCAACATTCTCACATCACAAGGGATGCCAAAACGCATAAGAATCCACAACCGAGTAATTCTAGCCTTATATTTCTTTCTGAGAATCTTTTGGGAGAGTGATGGGAAATACTTTCTCAGGTGTTGGTACTTTGGGTCCATGATGAGATGAAAGAAGAGTAAATAGAAAGGAAAAATTAAGATAGTAAATTGCAGAATCCTAGAATTCCTTCTTCTTTTAGAGGAAAAGAAGAATTTCTAATGAAAAAGAAGAGGATTTGCGATTTAGAGAGAAAATAACAAATTAAGAGAGAAAAAGTGAACTCGGAGAAATAAGCTCCTATGCACAGTAAACGTATATGTAAACAATGATTAAACCACTGTATATGACACGTATAGAAACCACGTGGGAGAGACAGTGTGAATCAAACTGATTTAGGATTTAAACTAGGCCCAAATGTTCTAAGTTGAAAATGGTCAGGTTGTTTCGGCCTTAACACATTTAGAACGAGTTAAATAACAAACATAAAATTGAAAACCAATTTGTATAAATCTTAAACTCAATTTAAAGCCCACTATAGATAAAGTTAACTATGAACAACAAATCTAATTTAACGACAACAAGGATCTTCCTGAATGATATTTAAAATCATTTCATAACAACATAATCTTCCAGCAACTCAAATAATTTTGTTTTAATCAAAACCTTATTGAACAATGCATACACCCATATGTTATTCCTAATACTCAACATCTATCAATGGATTCATCATCATTACTACCAAGGGTTTAGAATGCGACTAACCTTGAAATCAATACGATTTACGTCTTTCAACGTAGACCATATCAATGAACAAAGACACTTGATGTTACTACTTAAGAACATCTACAATCCCCACAATTCTACTTATACAATATATAATTTTTTTCATATAACAAAACCTTAGGTAACCAAAAGATTCACTGATACACTTAAATACAATGTACGTAACAAAATATTCCAATTTTGAGATTCATGCATTCTAGACTTTACATAGTCTCAACAGACCAAAAGTCTAACATTTATCTCTCTCAAGATTCAATACCATGATTCCCAACTTATATCATATTCCTCAAATATATAGAACTTTTAAGAAAAGTTATTGACACTTATGTGCTCCATCGAATCCACAAATAATCATTACTTAGGTTTGAATCAATTACGAAAAATTTGGCATATCTATGTCAAACTTTAAAATCAATAAATCAAGCCTTATATTTCTTATTGTTTTTCACGAGACAAAAGGCTTTTAAATCCTCGTATCTATACGAATTTCTCATCGTTTATACGAATTAGATATGCTTATAGATCCAAATATTATACGAATCTCTCATAAGCATTCTACTTATAAACTCATTCCATATAATTATCATTCCCTTATAACTATTAATACTTTCCTTCTATATAATTATTGTACTCATATAACTATTGATATTTTCATTCTATGGCCTTTCCATGTTACATCCTTTTAGACTGTATAAATCAATGTGAAGGTTCATTTTGATGATGACAATAAAAATTTAGCTTCAAAACCATCTCAAAAATATATTTTTTTTTAAAGTGGTGCTACACTCCCTAGGTTAACCGAACCTGGCTCTGATACCAAAAATTCTGTAACGCCCCTATGTGGGGGTTAACAGTTTTTAATGAGATAAAATAAAAATAAATAATAAAAGTAAAACCTTAAAAATAAAATTTACCCGGGACTTAAATGAAAACTCTCAACTCAAAAATAAAAATATAAACGATAAATAAACCACAGTTTTAATGTAGCACCTTAAATTTAATAATATAAACTGTTGTCATCATCATTTTAACCCTCAACACATTATAATACAGTCACAGAAAGTAACAATTGATGCTTACATTATCATGAAGAACATTCTCAACAATTGAAGCAGTCCCAATGTAATATAGCTACATCACTTCCTCAACTATATTTCTCGTAACCACCTCACTTAGTGAGTCCTGAAAAGATATAAACATAAGGGTATGAGCAACACTATGCTCAGTAGAGAAAGCCATTACTCACCTTTATCATTACCACATTAAAATCTGCATGGTTAGTAAGTTACATCATATTCCAGATTATGAGGTTTATTATGATCACATCTTATGGATACCGTAGTTAATCATTACCAAGTGTCATAATTACACATTTATACAAATATTACCAATCATCATTGTTCCTAGGTATCCATGTTAAATTGAGTATCACTCAACTCATCGAAACCCAAATGGGCGCACTTGATCACCCTATAAACATTCCAAGGGTGTTCCGGTGAGGGGACATCAAGCCCCGAGTCCTCACCAAATCGATTCCTGTACAGTGTGTTCTGGGACTTTCAACCCAAGGAAGCGTCATCGCCTTCCCCCTATTTTACCTTTTAGGGTATTCATGCCCAAGGACGTAACCGTCGCCCTCTTCATGTCTCACAATTTCTCTATATTGAATCATTATCAATAGAGTTAATTTTCCTAACCATGCTTCTCAATTTATAACATGTGTCAATTCATTATGTTCCTCGCCGTACAATACAAGACGAGTCCATGTCATAGTTTCATATGTGATACACATATAATATCAGTTCAACATAGATATATATATATATTGCGGCAAAACAATCAATTTTAATTCTATAAAAACCTCACAAAAGATGAGTAATAGAATCCCTACCTTTTAAGCTTATCAACAGTCTCTTAATCCTGGAATCAATTAACGTTAGCTCCATACTCCCTTGATCCTAAGGCGTGCATAAGGACAATTAAAACTAAAGCACAACATACAACTACATTCATAAAATTTATTTTAATTTAATCTTAGAATTTCAAGAAATAACCACTGCCCATAGAGGTATTATAAAGTTTAACAATATAAATTTTCTGTCTAGGGCATATACACTTAGACTTCATACATATGCTCCAAAATAGCAACAAACGTATACTTAGGTTTAAGAACGTAAATTTGAATAATCCTTTAGTATAAAAGAAAATTTATAAATGAAAAACTAAATTTGTTCATAAGATTCTAACCTCGGATTATGGTTAGTTGGAAGCTTGAAATGGCTTCAAAACAGGTTCCTTTACTTCGGTATGACTGAAATTCTTGCTCAAATGGAGGTGATGGTGGCTGATTTTTATGGCTGCCTTGAAGAAGTTCTCTAAGTATTTTGCTTCAGCAAAGAAATGAGAAGAAGAGTGTGGGAACCGTGGAAGAAAAAGGAAGAAAAGATGAAGTCTTTGAAAAGAAGTGATAGAAACAATTATAGAGGAGACATGTTGAAGCATGTCACGGAGGAAATAAAGAAAATGAGGGTCAAGAGTAGTTGGAAAATATATCCTTATGTCTCATCTAAAGACTTTAACACACATAATGCCAATATGACATTTTTGAGATTTATTAGAAGTTCTAAGGCTTTTTAGTAATCATACTAAATAAATATAGGAGAATTTTAGAAAATTTAAAAATAGATAAAAATAAATATTATAAAATAAATTTAAATGAAGCAATTTTTTTTTTTATACATTAAAAATTAATTTAATTACCTCAATACCCGTTAGAAGAATAACGGGTGTCACACTTTTCAAAACCAACATCAAACTTGCAAAATTACCTTACCTTTACATCAAATGACAATTTTCACATTAAAGCTTTATTTTCAACAACACCACCATGCCATAAACCTTATGTTCAAGAAATTCAACAACAAACTTGCTTGAATAAATGCATGCTTTTTGAAATCAGTGCAATCAAAACAAAACCAAATAAACATTAAGTTTTGAGAATTAGAACTTACCCAAAAGAAAAATTTGTGATTCTAAGCCTTCCAAGGGCTCCTTTGAAAAATTTCCTAAGAGTTTTTCATATGAGAAAATCTTAGATCAAATTCCCCTCTTAACCCTAGAAAAACCCTTGAAAAACTTGAAAAGAGTTTAGATTTTTACCTTAAAAGTTTATAAAATCCCTTGAAATTTACTTCTTGAAACTTAGTTGGGGCCAATTTGCAAAGATTTGAAGTTGGAAAATTTTTGAAGAATGGCTTCTATGGTTGCCATGGGATGAGGGAAGAAGAAATGAAAAAAAATTGGGTTTGTTTAAGCTTTTAACAAAGCTTATCTCATTTGGTTTCAAGTGATGACTCATCATAGTAATCAAGTGGGTTATTGGTGGCTAAACATGATTGGGCCACATCTCATGCTATGGGGGCTTAATCCCAATTCATTGGGTGTCCACTTGATGGGCACCAAAACTTTACACGGTGTAATTTTTCACCATATAGTATTTTTATTATACTGTTGTGGTAAAACTGGTGAAAAACGTATTCTTAGACTATATAAAATATCCTACTTTGCCTTTGGTTTTCTTTTATAATCCAAACATAACATTTTTTATATCTGTGTTTTCACTTAGCAATATATATATACTGCATCGATCCCCTTTTTACACTATTTTAGGGTTTTGGTAGACTCTCTATCTTATTTATACCTTAAGTACCCATCTATTGATATCACAATTCTATAATTAATTGTGATATGAAATTTATTTTACGAATATTATTTATAAATATCTGAGCAATTAAGCTCACAAAATCTGTATTTGGCAATATCCAACATTGCATCAAATTTACAATGAAACTTCCTGCTAAAATTATTTATTATATATTATCATAATTTTTATAAAAATACAATTTATAAAGGTAAATTCATTAATTAAATCTAATTAAATATTAGATTTTGTTAAGGACTTTCCCGTAGTCATTGTATTCCCTCTTATTGTAGGCGCACTCCAAGAAGCCAAGAAGAGCAGAGAAAGTAGTCCGACCACCGTGCGCAGCACCCATAGTGTTGATCAGGAGATAACCATCAACATTCTTTAAGTATGATGTCACAGTTTATGATTACACACTACTAGTTCGAAAGAGGGACGAGGAGCTTATAATGGCAGCTGGTACCAAGAGTGCAGGCTCAATGGCTTCTGTGGTTATGTGGAGATGGATTTTTCTAGTGGATTTGTGACGTGGGTATTTTGGGCCTGGCGATTCAACGATTGTCCAGGTTGTTCTCACACTTTGGTTCATCAGTGCGATAGTGTTCCTCTTGCAACGGCGGCTTTGCTTCGTTTTGCTCTTTGGCTTCTATAGCATGGTGTTTAGTTTACTACTGATGGTTCTACTTCTGTGGCTTAGGCATCTCATTTTCATTTTAGTGTTTGTTTGGTTTTAATAATAGTGTCGATGTTTCCACCGATTAAATCTAGTGTGTTTTATTGTGCTATTAGTTATTTGCTATAATAATGGAGATGGTCTTCTCACCGTCTATTGTATTTTTTGTGTCTAACTTACAAGTCCTTTCCTTTTGCGGTGTTGGAATAGCCCTCAGTGCTTTTAGTCTCTCTATTTTGGTCGATTAGAGTTGTCCATCGTCTATAGTGATGTGTTCGAAAGAGTTATTTGTGCACTCGATTAGTGATGTGCCTTTTCAGTTTCCTCTCATTGGAACTTGATACACGTATTACCCCTTGTGCGTTTTAATCAAACCTACTCATGGTTCCGAACCATTATCAAGGTTGAGTCACTAAATGTGTCGTTGTCTTTCATGTCAGAATTAGAGTTTGTACTTCTCCAATTTTGAATGAAATTTTCATTTTCAAAAAGAGAAAAAAACTAACATAATTCTTCCTTCAATTTTGACTTATTGATTGATAAAGGACAATTGTACATTATCCTCATTAAAAAAGCAATAATTAAGAGTTTACACACTCTACTGTTATCCAAAGTATTTTTTTTCCTTCTAAAAAGCTTGAATAAAATTTCACTTATTTATTTATTTATTTTATTATACTTACCTTTTCGTAAATTACATTTTTCAGAAACCTTCTGTTAAATTTATTTAATTGTCTTGTACATAACATAAAAAGTCTAGTAATCAATTCTTAAGCCAAATTGTTCTTAAAAGTTCCTTAATGCTGGCTCGGAATCGGTGTTGCTGCCAGAAGAGATCGATATAAATGTGGTGGATTTGTGGTTATGGTTTAGCATATTAGGAAAATGAGGTTATAGTTTTAGGATGTTTAGTCATGATGTTAATCGTCAGGAGGAGATTAGATGGTAGAGGCATCGGGCTCCTTTTTGCCGTGGTGTTACTTCCATATATTTTTTGTCTTTGTTTTTGTTTGAGTTTTGTGTTTATCTATTTAGAATAAATGCATGTCGCGTGATGTTTGTGCGCATTGGCGCTGTTGATGTAATAATAGAGGTGGTCTTTCCACTTCTAAATTTAATTTGTTTGCCACACCCGCTTATTATTAGTGGAAGGTGTATAGATGTTCGGCTAGATCTTAGTCTAGTCCATGTGTCATGTGCCCTTGACAGGGAGGTATGATTTCACTCGTTTGGTTTAATCTATAGGCTGTTGTGATGTTTTCTAATAGGCCTGGTTGAACTCTAGTTTATGCGTTAAGTAGGTCTTTCTTCTTTAGGTCTCATCACTCACAATTTGTCCATGTACTTCATTAATCCTTATTGGTGGATCTAATCAATAACTGGGGTTAAATTCTTCCTAGATGAGTGGTCCTTTGCAAAGATGAAAATGTCCATGATACTGTCGATATTTCTACAATAATATCCATATTTTGAAGTCTCGACATGACTATGGCAGGAAGGATTTTTTTTTTCGATATGTCCGTAAAGTATTTATAATATCCATAAATATCCGTAATATCGATGAATATTTGTGAAAATCCATGATATTTTTGAAAATTTCTACAAAATGTCCAAAAACCACGAGAATTTTTTTGCATAAAAATCACATTTGTAGGACTTTTTTTAAAATTATTTTTCAATAAAATATTACTAATATTTTGAGCCTAAAAATAATAAAAAAGTATTTATTAAGACTTATTTAGTCTTTAAATAATTTTGGCTTTTAAAATGAATAGTTTGTGACTCCTTTGCAAAGCTATATGTCATGTTACATATAGATCATATATGTGTGCACTAGATTTTTAGCCATTTATTGTTCTTCACAGAGCACATGAATTCTATTACGATTCTGATAACACTGATGATGATGATGAAATGATGATGATGATGATAACGATGGTGGGTTAGTGATGATAATGATGAAGGGAACTATGAGAGAAGAGAAAGTACAATGTGGAGTGAAATATCCTTAAGTTCATTCATTGGAGAAGAAGAATTTACGCATGTTATATAAGATGAAGATCATAGTTGTAAGGCTGTAGTTGAGGGTAATAGGGCAACTGGAATGCACGATATGAGAAGACATAGTGTAACTCAAATAAGTTAAATTGATGAGGATTCTATTGACTTGATTTTTTGACTCCATGAACTTAGGAACTAACCAAAGTTCTTATGGTTATAATATTCCTTATAGTTCTCAAACAGGGACGAGTTAGAGTACAAAACCAAGATAGTTTCTTTGATACATTTATGTATCCTCCCCATAACTTAGTGTTGAGATGTTATTACAACTCCATAAAAACTACTCATTAAGTTAGATAAATCAACAATATCTAATTTATGGGTTAACAGTATAAAAAGATATCAAGAAATATACCTGTGACACATTTCACTAAGTATCTTGAAAACTATTCGAGGTTAATATCCTAGCAGATGTATTATTTAAATCAAGATCAGAGCCTACATAATGTTTTCCAACTAGCTAGAAGCTTCTTTTGTTATTGAAGATGCTTGAGGCTTGTGTATATTATACGTTTGGTGGTAGTTCTCAATACTGTATTATATTATTATACCTTGTTTGTAATGAGAATGTAAAATAACATTAGATCCATAATCAATATATATAATAATTGTATTTTTTTATAGCAAGCAATAAAACTCTCATATTAGACTAAAATTTTATTATTTATGTTATTATTTTGTTCAAATTAAGTAATATTGATTATTTTAGCATTGTATAAAATTGTTAAAAAAAATTACAAATTTTTCTCATAATATTTATTTTTTTTCAAATATCTGTTGACATCAACAATACCTACGATATTATTGTCCTCATTCTCATGCGACTAAGTTTATAATTTTTTCTAATGGTAATAAAGTTTCCGTTTCAAAAGACATTCAAAGACAAGGAAAAACAAAAGAAAGATCTTCACAAAAATTTATTAGACACATTACCAAAGGAACAAAAATTAAAAAATAAAAAATCACTTGATGTTGCAAATTTGCAACGAACAATCACAACCAACAAACATAAGACACAAGCACATTCGGGTGAAAAAAAATAAATAAATAAACAATTCGATCAGTACAAGAGAGCGACAAACAATCCCAAAAACGACACCACAAAGCCCTGAACGACCCCAAACGCAGCCAAGGAGCTTGCGGCGGAGAAGCTCCCGGTGGCCTTATCGGTGGTCAAAACGACGACGATCCAGTCGTCCTCGGAGCCGATGCCGGCGCCGGAGTAGTCAGAGTCGTTGAGGAACTTGGTGTGGGTCGAGTTGGTGTAGTTTCCCAGGACGACGCTGTCGACGAGCTTGGGGACGCAGACCGGCAATATAACGCCGTCGACGGTGGTGTTGACGTCGATGTCGCACTTCTTCAGGAGCTTGGGGAAGTTGACAAGCGTCAGGACCGTACGGGTAGGATCGCCGGAGAACTCGTCGGCGCCGTAGCACGTCTGGTCTTCTAGGTCGTCGGCGATTTCATCGGCGAGGCAGGACGCTTTCTCCTCCTCGGCCAGCTCAGAGAGGTTCAGAGATTTTCGGTAGGTGTTGATCGCTTTAAGTAGATTATCTTCTTTTTCTGTCAAAAGACAATATTTGGACATTTCAAAAAGAAAAAGGACGACAGGAGCAAAAAATTTTAACAAAAATTGAAATTTTTATAGAAAAAAAATTATTACAAAAAAAGTTTGTATAGTGGTTTAAACTATAAACCAAATAGGTATTAGAATTTTACTAAGAAATTAAAGCTTATAGAACAAAAATTGAAAAATGATTTTTATCTTAAAGAGTAGCCTCATCCAGTCGCTCACGTAGGGTGGGTCCGATCTTTGTCGGATGTTACCATCTTGATTATATGTTAATAAACAAATGACTTAATTATATTTATTGAATAAAAATATAGCTTCTATTTATAAATATTTTACGTATATTCTAAAAATGATATTATTAAAGTAATTATTTATGTAATTATATAACACATATTATGATATAATGAAAATAATTAGTATGTCATTAAAAACATTTTTAAAATAATCAGAATATTATGTTTTATTTTAATTTTATAACAATAACTTGCTCATATATTGTAGTTTTAACATAAAAAAATTAGGACATTAAATAAAGTGGTTCTAGTTCTAAAAGAAAAAGTAACAATAATAATAAGTGGTCATGCTCCTAAAAATGATGTATTGTTTTATATGTGGATATATGACTGGTTGAAGACTAACTTTTAATAGAACACTAACTACAATTTGAACTGCTATTTTTCTGGCCGTACTGTATAGTTAATTTCTTGAATGTTTGGATGATGATCTAGTTGATTTTTAGACTGCAAAAGTTTAAACTACTTGTATGTTACAAATTGATTACACACCAGCCAATGCCTAAAGTTGAGTATGGCGGGATAAAAAATAATTGACCGTACTAGTTCCATTCTAAAAAAATAAAAGAAACATAATAAAGATCAAGGGCCTTCAGTTCACTAGTGGTTCTTATTTTTGCACGCCCATTGTGTAAGTCAAATGAGTTAAAAGGGCCTGTGATGTAGAATTGTAGATAGAAACGGTTCAGAAACGTTCACTATTGTATTAAATCCTGCTTATTGAGTGAGATCGAAGTTACTTTGCTTTAAAATAGGAATTTTACTACCCTTTTTTTTTTCCAATTAATAAGAGAAACGCATGTAATCCAAGAATATACAATCCATTCCAGGCCCCAAAAAAAAAAAAAAATAGAAAACAGCAATACCTATACACACTAATGAATAATAGTTGGGTTGATTGTTCTTTATACACACTGATAAGTAAAAGTTGGGTTGATTGTTCTTTGTAACTTTAAAGTGCAACCAGTGTTTTTTTTTTTTTTTTTTAATTGAGAAAAAGGGAGGATCGTTATTGGTATCATATCACCCTCATTTTTTTGTCACTTTGAAAATCCCGAGACCCCATGTAGCAGGAAAAAGTTGATTTAATTCTTTGAGACTCAAAGGATGAGCCTAGTTTTCACTCATGTCACTACACACCTAACCCATACAACACATTGATCGGGCAAAATGAGATCGTAGATTGTCAAACATTGGACACATCTTGAGAAGAGGACAAAAAAGACATTTTTACCGCCGCGCCAACTAACACGTTGATGGTTAAAGTGCAACTAGTTATCTATCCTTAGAGACAATGAATAACTTGTTTTGAGTCTCAGTCCTAGTTATAGAGAGCCGAAGCAAAAGTAGTACTAACTGATAAATTAACGGCTCCAATCACACTAAATTCCCAGTAAAGCAAACAAGAACGCATTTAAAAATCCTACTTGTACTGAGACATGAACAACAACAGCAAAGGAGCAAACCATCTTAAAACAAACTGAACTCAAGCATTTGGGCTAAACTAGATAATACAATAGAGATAAGAGCAAAGTAAATGTACCATTACAGTGCACCGGATAAGATGCCAAGATGATGGCACAAACAAGTACAAAGAGACACAGGCCAACTTTGGAGAACTCCATGGTCATATAAGATCCCAACAGCCTGCTTTTTTGTTTTTTGGAAGTTGGTCCAAAGAGCCTTGCCATATGACATATTATATAGCGAACAAGAGAGGAGAGGACTACTTGCTGTTCAAGGCTTCCTCCATGTACTCAATTATAATATTCTGCATTAATTCTTTGCTTCCCAACTTGGTTGTCTTGCTTATAGAGGTTATTCCATGTGCCATCTTTGCTCTTTACACTTTTCTTTTTTTTTTCGCCAGATTGATGAGAAAGGTAAATTTGCATTCTGCACAACTAAAAAATCATTTTGCACAACGTGTATTTGTTCTGCTTCTTTATGCTTCATTCTTTTTTTTAAACTTTTAACATGTACAAGAATTTATAGAGTCAATATGGAAAAAAAAGATCGAGAAAATGATCAAACAAGCTTTGGTGAATCCAGTCTTCCAAAAGCTTTAAAAAATGAAAAGACAGAAAGAAAGAACAAATTTACACAGCTAAAAAGTTTCTTAAAGACACAAAAGCACAAAAGAAGGGCACAACTTGTGTACTTCAGCTAAGAACAAAGAGTGACAATCCCAAAACCAAGGATGGCAAGCAATGACCAAAACCCATCTTTGAAACCAAAGAGACAGCACCAGAAATGCTTGCAGCTGGTGTACTAGTGGTCGGAACAACCACCATCCAATCATCCTCAGAGCCAAGTCCAGCCCCGGTGTGCTTGGAATTGTTCAAATGCTTTGCATATGAAATGTGTGTAGTTGCCAGGAGAAGAGTTGGGACCAAATTTGGGACACAAACTGGGAGAATCACAGCTTCTGTTGTGGTGTTGGCGCCTATTTTGCATTTCTTCAAGAGCTTGGGGTTGTCGATGAGCTGAGTTGGTGTGCTCAGCTCTATGTTTGCGCCGGTGGCGAAGGTGGTGCAGGGCTGGTCCTCCATTTCCTCGGCAATCTGATCAATCTGATCGGCAAGGCAATCGGCTTTGCCATTTTTCACCAATGGTTGTAACCTTTGTGATTGCCTGTAGCTGTTGATGCCTTGAAGGAGATTGTCCTCATCGTCTGTAGTTAATACAACAATGCAAATTGACTTTTTTAGAAGTCATTAACAACCTATATGATCCTCATATATTCATTAACATGGAAAGATTATTTCTTCAAAAGGGGCAAAGGTAAAAGAGCAAAAAAGAAAAGAAATTCAGAAACAATTTTGGAAAGATGTTTCATCTAAATATTTTGGTATAACTAGCAAAAATTGTTGGCATGAAGATATAAATGCAATAAAATATCATGTTTTTTTATGGTCAAAGTGTGAGTTCGAGTAGTTTGAATGCTATAACATTTTTCATATGGAACAAAACTAGAATATACATGTTCAAAGCAACCCTATATAGCTTTACTATATTCCCACAAGAAATGAAGCAAAACCCAAAATGTACTTTGAGAAAGTTTCATTTTCCATATTACATGCAATTTAAGGTAATATTGTTGTTGTAGAGATATTTTTCCAATCATTAATTATATCTTCATCCCCTAACAGCCACTGCAAAACAAACTAATACTTTAATAAGTTCAAAGAAAGAAAAGAGAGGGAGAGAAGTAAGTACCATTACTGAGCACTGAGTTGGGAAGCAAGAGAAAGGCATGAACAAGACAAAGGAGAGCAAACTAAGCTTCAAGGATGCCATATTTTCAATGCCAAAAGACACAGAACTTGTTAGTGTCCAGAGTAGATTGAATAGGTGGAGAAGATATATCAAACAAAGAAAACAAAGAAAATGGGGCTTTGATTAATGAATTCATCTCGTTATAATGTATTGCCACCTAAACTGGGAAGGCGTTTCCAGGTGTTTTTGTGCTGGTTTAGACAACAGGAAAAGTCCACTGGAAAAAACGACTAGTATCAGTTTGCTTAGCAATGCACGCGGATGACATGCAAAAACATGCACCATAACATGTATTCGTGGGGCTTAATGCTTTTGTCTGATATATCTATGCCTTAAGTGGCTCTTATTCCCTAAACTTATGCTCCTAATCATGTTTATCACTATTAACATGCTGTTTGACAAGAGTAATTTAACCACTATCTCAGTTATGAACAATATAAAAATCTCACATAAATAAAAAGAAAAAAGCTGCTACAGTATATGACCCTCACATGCTACACTAAAAACAGTTCTAACCAATAGTTCTTAGTACCATGCCAAACACCTTATTAAATAGTCAAGATTATGTATAAAACCGTATTGTTTTAGACTCACAGAAAAAATATCTCAACGCTGATAAAAATATATATATATATATATTATTTCTCAGCCAAAAGAATATTCAAAAGAAAAACTCAAAAAAGTGCATCTCTACGACGTGTCGCTGCTTGAGAGTGACATGACACGCTGACATTACCGTATTAGCCTAAACATCCTCAAAACATCAGTACTTGTATTCACCATATGTTGTGGAGGGTGTTGTGCTCCTCAAGAGCCTTGACAACTAGGCTCTGTTTAATAATAATCCTTGGTCTTCTTTCCCAACCAAACCTCACCTCCAAAAACACCATAATTGTGAGTTTCAGGAAATTTTTTATTTGACCCAAATCAATAAATATCCCAGAAGGGTGTTTGAGAGAAGAATGGGTTCACAGGGCGATCAATTTCCTCCACAAAGGCAAGAGAGACGGCCTGGGAAAGAGCATGTCATGGACCCCAATGCTCAGTTCTCAGCTCCAGAATATAAGCCCTCTAATAAACTTCAAGTACCATATAATCTTACAACATTATAAGACACAGTTGCATTAATGCTCTTATATACGTTTTTCGCTATATATATCTGTTATATATATATCATGTGTTCGCATAAGCATGCAAAAATTGTCTTATACACATATCCTCACGCTTCAAAATTTTTGCCTTTTGTTTGTACCTCTGATTATCTGACAAAACAAATTAGTCGTGGCCATTTAGAAACGGATCATGTCAAAGTCCAAAAATTCCTTTTGGAAGTATTCTAATGGTGTAACTTTTAATATCCAAGGTCCATAAGCTGTTAGTGTAGCTGAGCAGTACAAAGGCTACCTCAGTGGAAGAGATTGATGAGGAGAGGCTTGAGATGGTTTTTAGGACTGATATTTACTCCTATTTCTTTACCGTGAGGTAAATCTTTTTTTTTTTTTTTTTTTTTGCCTCTTCCAAAAAAAGACCTGTTCTTGTAAGTTTTTTTTTTTAATGATAATTGGTGGTTTGAACTTTCGCATTTCATTTACATGCATGCTACTCACATGTAGTAATATCTGCCATACACGAGAATTTTTCATGTTATATCTTATGATTTGACTGATTTTACGAGGCATTTTTACATGCCCTATTGAACATACACGTTTTACAATTTTCATCTATAATTTGGTACCATGACTAGAATATGTAAGCGAAATATTAATTTGATATTTTGCTTCGAATTTGTAGTACATTGACTATCTTTTTGTCGTAATAAATCGGATTTATTGATAATGAGAAAAAATGGGCGGATTTATAAGTAACTATATTTATCTAATTAATGGATATGAACTAGGTCAACATAGAAATTTTTTTTTTTTTTACTCCCCTAGAAATCCACTATTTCCCAAAATCTCTCAATTTCGTTTTCTGATCAAAAGAAAAGTTACGTTGTGTGTCTGTGAGATAAGTGAAAAAAGATATGAATGTTACACAGTGCAGGCATGCTTAGAAGCAAATGAAGGAAGGGAGCTCCATAATCAACACATCTTCAGTCAATGCGTACAAGGGGAATGCCAAGTTGCTGGACTACACGGCCACTAAAGGAGCTATAGTGGTCTACACCAGAGGCCTTGCGCTGCAACTGGTCGACCGAGGCATACGCGTAAAAGGTGTTGCTCCGGGGCCGATATGGACGCCATTGATCCCGGCCTCATTCAGTGAAGAAGAAACAGCAAAATTTGGGTCCCAAGTGCCTATGAAGAGAGCTGGTCAACCTATTGAGGTTGCACCTTCATTTATGTTCCTTGCCTGCAATCAGTGTTCTTCTGACATAACTGGCTAAGTCCTTCACCCTAATGGTGAGTTACTATTGACCTTTGTTCTGTTCTTAGATTAAACCGAAAATACTATAATAAAAAGGTTTATAATTTTATTTTATTTAAAAAAACACTCTAACAAAAAATTTGGATTTGGATTGTGATTCAAATTTCGGACCAAATGAGGTTATATGACTGTATTAGATGGACACTAACAGGATCTTTTTAAGCTTACCGCATTGATTTTGTTGCTTTTTGTTTTTCTTGCTCTTAATTTTGCAGGTGGGACTATAGTGAATGCTTAAAGCAGTGAGATCTCAAAGAGTTTTTATGTTCTGTTTGCTAGTTGTGAAATTAATATCAAGTATGAAACTTGTCAAGCCTTTTTGTATAAGGATGATATAATAAAGCATTAGGGTGTTAGCTATATGCAGGCTACAGCCCTATATGTTGTCCAGTTTCTTTTGAGATGGAAAAAAGCAGAAGTGAAACAAGTGTATTATCCATGTTGTGGTGCAAGAACATGTTCCATTTACGATGAATATTATCAAACTTTTGTCTTATTTGCTTCAAAGAACCTTTTTTTTTTTTTTTGGCAATAATAATGAGGATAAAAAATATCTGCATTATTACCCATCTTCACTTTTAGTTTCAAACTACCTAGTTGGTAAGAAAGAAAAGAAAAACTGCAAAAATTATAAATCATAAATCATGGTTCTTCCTTTTGGTCACGTTTTTGCGCTCTTGAGCCATGCTAGTATTAAACAGAAAAAGACAAGCACGACAGAACCACCACAGAATCAGAGCAAGGAAAACAAGGGGTTAAAAGGCAAAAGATTCTCACGGGGTTTAAACAATTGCTAACTTGAAACCGCAGACACCACCTAGGAATAATTCGAACGATCATATAATCGAGAACCAGAGCAAAAAATTATCTTTTTAATAAAAAAATGAAAAGCCAAGAACAAGTTAAAAAGCAATGACAGGTTGATAAAGTTACCCTGCCTTCTGTTATCAAATAGTTCAGTAGGTACTACTAGTTCTTTTTCCCAACCAGTGTGTGAAATAAAGGGGAAAACCAGAAAAATCATGGTACTTTTTTCTTCTTTTTTTTTTTTTAAGTCCAAAGAATGATTTGGTGATTCTAACATTAATATCTTATGTGAGGGACTTTATTCAAGACTTATTTGTTGATTGGTGAAGATTTAAGGTCAAGCAGCGTCGGTCTAGGTGGCGTGAAGGTGTGATATAAGTAGATTATGAAAGCACCATCTATCTAGGGGACGTGAAGATACCGTTGAGTTTCTTTTTATTCCTCAGGCCACTGTTTAGACCAATGCTATATTTAGTAAAATTATCACAGATATGGTTTAGCTTTTATTTGAAATTTCAGTTGTAAGTGATGTATTAAGTTTAAAAACTATAACATGTGAAAGTTTTACATTTTAATGATTTTTTATTTTTTATTGTAGTTGTTAAGAGCTTTACACTATTTACAATTATACCTAATGGACTAAAACTGAAGTTTCAAACACCTTTTTAAGTCTAAGACTTGGGTTATTCCTGCTTCCATCAGAATGTGAAATGCTGAACCTTGATGACCAGAACAAAGTGACAAACGCCAATACAAAGCCTGCTCTAATTAAAACCGGATCTGATGTTAGGAAGGATAAAAAAAAAAAAAGATTTTGGTTGTTCATATACACTATTGGGTTATTTTATTAATTAAAAACAGCAGAAAATGGGAAATTTGTTTTTGTTTAATGAGGGAGCCAACAAACGGACAATGAAGGATTGAAAAATCCACATTTCTGTCAGATATTTCATATTTTTGAAGTACCGATGTGAAAACAGATGTCGCATTTTTTCCATTGAATATCTAAGAATTTCTATGGAAATTTCTGTAGATATCGATATTTTGACACAAAATTTTGCTTCTGTAAAAATTATAGTGTAAAATAACAAAATATTTAGAATTTTACTGAAATTTTTATAGAAATATTGGCAAAAATTGATAAAATATCCAAATTTTATATATATTTTCCAAATTATTTTGAAATATAAAATTCAAGTTATTTTTATTCACTTTTTTAATTAGTCTTTTATAAATTTACTTTTCAATGTTATAAATCTAATTTTTAATTTATTTTATGCACTGAAACATATGATTCAAAATATCAACTCCAATCTTAGAGTCACTAGTAGTCACGATTGACCACTAATTTCTTTCGATAACAAACTCTAAAGCTTTTTTTGTATTATTTCTTCTTTCTCTATAACTTTACGAGTCTTATTTTGTTCCTTCCTAGAACCTCCTAAAATCTCTTTTTGGTATTGATAATTTTTTATCTTGTATGAAATTATAAATATAAGTACTTGTATTAGTTGATTTTTAGCTAATTTACTTAATTTGAGATCATATGATTATAATTTATTATATTATGATCACTTTTTACTATTCGTATTCATCACATAGTTAGTAATTTGGTTGAAAAATTCATTTAAACTATGTATTATTAACAATTTTAAAGTTCTTTAAAATCTCATTTAAAAATAAAATGATTTAAAATGACTATATTTAACGTTAATTTTTATAAATATCAACACTTTTATAAAATTTAAGTGTCAAAATTTCCATGGATATCCATATTTTCATACAACTAACATTATTCTTAGCTTACAACTGGAACTGGGATTGTGCTTGCTGTACTGGCTCAATTCAAAGATCCAATTAAGCTTCTGAAGGTGATCCAGAAGGTTTTTCCTAATGCTCATCCTAAAAATTTTGTCGTTTGCACAGATGTGTCCACTGCATGAAAGTGACTAGCCACGTTGACAAACCCTGATGCCACGTGTCTTATGTGTCCAACTCAGAAGTCCCTATATGCAACTCCCCATCTTAAACCAGACTTCCACAACTCCTCTTGCATGCCTTCCAGGTTGGTATTGTCGTCGAGAGCCTTGACAAGTAAACCTTTTCCTTTGGTCTCCTACCAAATCCTTCCACAAAATGCTCACTCCAACACTGCCTTTCAAGGAACTCCACCCAAGACCAAAAGGAGTTCGGTAAATTAATATTCCAGAGAATGGCTACAGAAGGGCAGCAATTCCCTCCTAAGAGGCAAGAAACTCAACCAGGGAAAGAGCATGTCATGGAACCTACTCCTTAGTTCACAAGTCCACATTATAAGTCCTCTGATAAACTCGGAGTATGCAATAATTTCAACTTCCTTAAAAGACTACAGTAAGCAATTGTCTGCATAGGATTATTTAGTGGGGTCCATTGCTTTTGACATTACTTGTGTGATCGATCTGTCCAAGGATTTTTTGTATGCTGCCTCTGTAAATTTTTATCAAAGACTTTCTAAGAAATATAAACCCCTTCGTAAAAGAACAATCTTATTTAACCTTATGCCCGCTACTAACAAAATACTGGGTCTCAATCTACTATCATGTAGATTGGTATCTACTCTTTGGTTAGTAGTGTGGTTTTAGGATGAAAATGGTTTTCTTTTGCAAAACAGCATTTTGACATTCTTGAGGAAACAAAAAGGGAATTCTGTCCAAGTGTGCTTTCAAGACTATAGTCTCTGACAAAATGTGCAGTTTCTTATTGGAACTTTATTACAACCCAACGTGATTATGCATGCATGCAAGCATGAAAAATGAATCAAACTTCACATACGTGTAAAAGCTAGTCCTGCAGGGAAAGATAGCTTTGGTCATGAAGACAAAGATGCTCTGGGCACACTCAGAATCCTCAAGAGAATCAAAGACCCCAGATGCCAAGGACCTCATAGGAATAGCTGCTGACCTGGGCTTTGACAAAAGCTGCAAGAAAGTTGTGGATGAGGTGGTGGAGATCTTCGGCGGATTGATATTCTGGTTAACAACGCCGCCGACAGTACAAGACCACCACTCCCACTCTGGACGAGATCACTGAGGAGAGGCTTGAGAGGGGTTTTCAGGACCAATATTTTCGCTCATTTCTTCATGGTCAAGTTAGTTTGAAAGACATAATATTCAGTCACAAAAATTCATGATATTTTATAAATAGCATAATTTAACATCATTATAGCAATTACTTGTATATTTTTTGCACGCACGATTTTTAGGATGCTTTGAAGTTCATGAGGGAAGGGAGCTCCATAATCAACACAACATCAATAGTGGCATACAAAGGAAGTCCAGAACTGTTGGTTTACACAACCACAAAAGGGGCCATAGTGTCCGTCACCAGCGGACTTGCACTTCATCTGGTGGAGAGAGGAATTCGTGTTAATGGTGTGGCTCCAGGGCCAATTTGGACTCCATTGATTCCGGCCTGTTTCAGAGAGGAGGAAACGGCAAAGTTTGGCTCGGAAGTTCCCATGAAACGAGTTGGACAGCCCATTTTCCTTGCCTGCAATCACTGCTCCCCATTGATGTTGCACCTTCATATGTTTTCCCTGCAATCACTGTTCCCCATTGAGGTTGCACCTTCATATGTTTTCCTTGCCTGCAATGACTGCTCCTCTTACATAACAGGCCAAGTTCTCCATCCCAATGGTAGGTTTTACTATTTTTGCTATAATTTTGTATTACACATGGTATTCTAGGCTTTTTTTGCTTATTTGTTTCTTGTTTGTTGTTTTGGCAGGTGGGGCTATAGTTAATGGTTGAAGTCTTGAAGACATCTGTTGAGAGTTTCTTATGCTGTTTTGTGTCTAGTGGAATATGGGATGTCTTTTAGTGTAAAAATAAAATGTAGTCGTCTGTAAAGCGTCTAAACCAGAATGCACATGCGTAAATATGGTTCACTTGCTGTTCAGATGGATATATATGTGTGTGTGTGTGTGTGTGTGTGTGTGTGTGTGTGAAAAAGGGTGTGCATGAGTGTGAAGTTTAGCCAAAGATGCTATAAAATACTTGATAATGTCAAAGAGTGTCTCCTCCATACTAAAATATTTTCTACACAGAGAGTCCGGTTTTAATCATGAATCTCAAGTTTTGAAGCTGAGGATGTTCTTAATATGTGCAATAAGATGAGATGTAAAAACATTAATAGACTAACGCCCCTAATAATAAAGTCATTACGAGGTTGCAGTGTGTTATGAATGTGAAATTACTTGTAAAACAGATGACCAACGAGGAAAATGCTGTTTAAATTAACTCAAAATTCAGAATTAAAAATTACAACAGATTGGTTTACAGAGAGCAGGAACCGAAGACAGCGGCAATTTGTGCATCTTAATCATTGGTTGACGACGGAACTTGAACCGACTCCATTGAAAAAATCAGGATGAACCACCCAAGTAAATCTCAACGCCGTTTCCTCCAATTCCAGCAGTGAAACACTGGAACCCGGTTGACTCCAACTCAGATGTTACCTTATCAACAACCGTCCCTGATAGTACTGATTCATGGGTTAAGGAATAAAAAAGAACTATCTTGAAATAAGAAAATAAGAACAAAGTAAAAGAGCAATGCTTCAACATTTTTCCCATTAGTCGTTTTCAACATTTTCGTTAAATATGAACAAAAGAGGAATAAAATGATACCTTTATCAAAGTTAATATCCAATAGTCAAATTAGTTTTTTGCAAAATGTTTTAGGAAAAGAGCCTGTGGGGAGCTTTTAGCAAGAATAGAGCTCTAGTCTTGGTTTTAGAACTCAAGATCAAAATGATTTTTTATTTTTTATTTTTTTTTATTTTTATTTTTTATTTTTTTGTAGTTTAGGAACCAACTAAAGGATTTGAAATGTAATGTAAGCAGAAAAAACAGAAGAAAAGAGGATACAATTCGGCAACAATGTCAGAACACATCCTCCACCACCAGCTCCTGTCAACTTGGAAGCCAACTTGTACTTCAATGTCGTTCGTAGAACAGTCTCTATTGAAGCATGGGTGACCCCCATGCATTGAAGCAAACCTTGATTCATTTCCATCAACTCCTCTATCTTCTCTTCCTTCTGAGTCACAGACAGGTCGTCACCGATGGGCGACTGGATAATCGAGGATAGTTCCTCGCTAATGGAATCAACAGCGTTGAACACATAATTCATGGCATTTGGGTGCCTTAAAGTTCTCCCTGAGACACCAGCTACTAGAGCCTTAGTATTCCTTCCAACTTTTGTGTTTGTGATGAGCATTTTGAGGGGCAAATTGGACTTGATGCGTGTCAAATTACCCGACCTGAACTTGATCATGTTACCTGTTTTGCACAAGGTATCATATCATTAATCCATATGGATTCTTCTGCATTTGATAACAAGTTACAGTAGGCTTTAAAAAAAATCTTCCAAATTCCTTGCCATTTTAAATTACACCCGACTATCTTCCAAGCTATATGTATTTTCAGCCGGCTTGAAGCTCCATGATACACCGCCTGCTGCAAAGAATTTACGCCCTCTACAAATAAACTCTAGCATACAAAGCCAAATGGTCTCTATAAACCAAAGGAAGGCAATGAAACAAAAGGCCTGGAACCTAATCCAATTGTTCAGTCTAGGATATGCCCAGATCACTATTTTGTTTTTCTACATTTGTCATTTACAAAACCTAAAGTCACGTATAAGATTTTCTGATAAGATTTTATGCCTCCCCTTCTACAGAAATGCATAGGTCTGATAATGTTCATGTTCAGGAGAAGTTTTGCCTAAAAGAATGCACCATCTGCCTGTCTTCATAATCTGTTCACAGGATTTCCTGATCATTATTCCTTCATGTACTCGACTTTACCATGCAATGCGGTAGATATAAACAAGTGGAACTCATTTCAATAAGGGTTCAGACATTGTGCTTTGAGATACACTCTCATAACGACTAGACTTGCCTATCACGGTATAAGCTATATAGCTTGTTGACAAGCTCGTATCACGAATCTTTCAAAGTGATCCATGCCCGATCTCTATTATCTGCTCGTTTCAGGTGCTAAATGCCTTGTATTTCCTGGTTGCTAAGATGATAAAAGCAAGGAAAGCAAAGAGAAAGAGGATAGGACACAGATTTCTCACACACACACACACAAAAGAACAAGGAAGTTGTTTTTTATTAAAAAAATGAATCTGTACAATAATTAAACTCAAAAAGTAAGCAACACACCAGACTTGGTTACTAGCCCTCTTATTTATTCTATTAACCCTCTCTAAGAAATTCTGACTAATCTAATTGCTAACAGAATTCTAGCAGCTATTAAAATCCACCTTCCGATCAACTACAATTCCGCAAACCACCTACCTAACGTATTAGAAGTCTATCAAAAGAGAGAGAAAAGATAACACACCATAAGTGCTGACAGTATTGTCAATTCCTGATGGCCTTCCATGGATTATCTTTTCACCTTCAAAAGCCCATTTGTTTAGTAGTTCAAGTTCATCTTCTGCAAACATTAGCCATCCTTGGTGGTTCAAATCTATCTTTACCAAGTCCGAAAAGGCAAGCAAAGCAGCCGAGAGTGCAACACAAAATGCAGCAGACGACCCCAAACCTGAACCTAGAGGAAGCTCAGAAGTGACGACTACTGTGGCAGGCTTATATCTGATACATCATCAAAAAGAAATATAGAATCAAATAAAGTTTCAACAAAAATAAACATTTTCTACCACATGAAGAAATAAATGGAAGCATACCCTTGGATAGATGTGTATAGCCAAAGAAAAGCTGACACTCCAGAAGCAAGAGTAATCCTTGCCTCTGGAATGTTTTGTTCCTCAACTAGAGCTGCAAGTGTTTTCGCAGCCTCAATTGAGCATGAGGTTGGTGTTGATGAATCAGGACAACCCAAGCTGGACAGTTCTTCTTTTATTCTACCAGTTGGCCATGAAAACTCTAATGCCACATCCTTAAGCTGAAGTTTCAAGGTGTCATCATCATCTACAAAAGAAAAGCACATGAAGTCATTAAGAAATCATCATCCTGGAATGCACCCATAATGAAACGAACAAGAAATTTACCAAAGAAAACTGATAGCTTCGAAAAAATATAACCAAATGGAACCTTTAGTTTGCCCTTTTCTTTTATCCCAAAATTAGACAAGATATTATTCTAGGTAAAAAAAAAAAAAAGAACAAAACAAACAAACAAACAAACAATCAAACGTGTGTAGATAATAATAGTCACAAGTTTCTTTTATCTGATATTCACTGTAACCACATGACCACTAAACATTTTTGCCATGCAAAAGTTGTGCCATCTCTAATGAAACACACAACTTCCCGTCCATTAAAAATAGAAGTCAACCCACAAGAAAGTGTTACAGTCCAAAACTACTAGAAGAACACCAAAGGGACAAAACATAAGATCATATAAAAACTGCAAAAATTGAAAGGAAAAAGACATGAATTCTGCATCTAAATAGCTAATACGGCTAAGACTTTTCTATTGGGTCCTAATATTACTCTTTCAAAAAAAATGTAGAATAGATTTTCAAAAAAAGATTTTCACACAGCACATATTCTTTTGTTTCACCAATCAGGAGGGAGGCCCAACAACAATCTGTCTACAATCTGATATGATAAGGATAAAGAAAGTCTCTTTCAACTGTGAGCTATAAAAAATGCCGTCTCAATCAAAAAACAAAACAAAAATCCAAAATTCAAATGTTTGCCCTTTTTGAGAATTCACACGCTTGAAATCATATAGGATTGACCATCAAAAAGTCTCAAACTACTCAACAAATCCAATACTGCTCAAAAACCTGCGAGATTATGCCTTTCTCATACTCATTCCGATCGCCAAAAACCACAAAATCAAAGAAATATACATAAACAGAGAATCCCAGAAAAGACAAAAAACCACCGAATCCTCCATTGTGGACACTTGAATCCAAATTGCGACCTAAATTGAGCTTCTGAAGAATATCCAGCCAAATCCAAGAGTCAAACAACCAGATTTTGAGAGAGAATTGAAAATAGCATACCTGAAGGAGTGGGAAAGCGAAGAGTGACGTAGGTGTAGTGGTCGATGGAGGCGGCGACGGCGGTGGATCCATGGACGACGGCGTGTTCTCCGGAGAGAATTATTTTCCCCGGAGCTCTCGCTTTCACTTCCATTACTTCTAACAATGACAACAGTCACCTGCCGTTCTTCGATACTCTCGAAAATCAAAACTTTAACGTTATTTATTATTATATAATTTATTAATATTAAAGGAAGCTCCTTTGCACTCTGAGTGGAAAACAACGACAACAACGACTATAAGACTTGAAAGGTTCAACAAATTCAAATTAAAAACGTTTTGTATTCCAAAAAAGAAACGTTTCGTACTTTTGGGTTTTGGCCTTTTGGAAAGCAACGACAACAACGACTATAAGACCTGAAAGGTTCAACAACTTCAAATTAAAAACGTTTCGTATTCCAACAAAAGAAACGCTTCGTATTTGGGTTTTTTCCTTTTCTTCTCACTTTTTTTTAATAATAAAAATAAGTGAAGTGGGAACAGAGGAAAGGTTATACAAGGGGTGAACAAAAAATCTGACAATTCGACGAATCTAATTTAACCTATCCAATGAAATCTAAGATTATCTGAATCCGAATAAGGATTTTTATTAACCAACCTAATCCGATTTTTCATTGGGTAAGTTTGGGTTGAGTTTTTTATAATCCAAAATAATTTAAACCCACCCAAAATAAAATATATATAAAATTGTTATTAGATATATATATATATATAGAGTAACTTTGATATAATCTTATACTTAAAAAAAAACTTTAAAGAAATTAGGCTGGGCGGCCATTTCTCCACCCAGCACAAAATTTTTTGTCCATCTTTTTTTAATTTACATGGAGATTGACAAACCAAGATAACGCGCCAATTTTACACTGAGATTGGCTAACCAAAAATTCCCCTAAATTCTAAGGCTTTGTAACCTATCACTCAAAGGATGAGATTTATAATTTTTGGCTCACTCACAAAATAAACTCTCCAAGGATAGATGTATACAAAGGTAAAGCTTAATTGGAGGGTGTGAGTAACTCTCAAGAAATGATATAAAATATGTAAGCTCAAGAGTGTGCAAAGAGTATGGATGATTAAAACAATGTGTGAACTTTGCAATCAATGCTTCGTCCTTGTCTAAGTTTAGCACAATAAATGGATGGATATATATAGCCTCCAAGTGCTTAGTTATGGCCTAAAATATTAAATTTGGTTCAAAAGAGCCATTACCCATGGAGTTCTAATGGTTAAAAAACTAGTTGTTATTAGATAGTTTGGTAGGCCAGGAACTAGGTCCAGCAGGCTGGAATTTAAAATGTCATGAATTAAACTCCAAACGGTCAACTGATCGACAGGCCACCTGGGCAGATAGGTAGGCCAACTGGGGACCAACGATAGGTCGAACTTGAAAGTTTGACAGGCCACCCAAGGTAGGATTTGAAATTTGCCTCTACGGCATTTCACTAGAAGGCTAATGCAAGGCCTTCGGTAGGCCAGTTGGGGACCATCGGTAGGTCAAACTTGGAGTTCGGTAGGCCACCCGAAGCAAGATTAAAATCTGCCTCTAAGGCATTTAACCAGTAGGCCAATGTAGGGCCTTCAACGGGCCAGTTGGGGACCATCGATAGGCCGATCCTCTATGTTTGACAGGCCGTCCAATGTTGGAATAAAATTCTACCTCTAAGCTATTTCTTCAACAAGCCAATCCTGCTTATCAAAACCTCACAAGACATGTTTCAAAATGTAGTTTTTATGAACCTTGTTTTAAGTGATTTGTGTGTATTTTAAGTGTGATTTTAAGTCTACATTTGAACACATGATCTAAGTATAAAAACAATTTGACGAATAAAACACATATGCAAAATTTGAAACCTTTTATGAATGCTGTGTGTGTTTTGAGCTTGCATAAACTATATATTTTTTGATATATTGCTCACTTATGAAAAGACTAAGAAAAAGTAAGCTCTAGTCATCTTAAAGTCTTCATTGTGAGCCCTTTCCACATTGCTTCCAAAGTTTGATTTGTTCTTGACTTTGCTTCATGTGATTTTACTCAATTTTGAACTTTGCAATACTTAAGAAATTTGTTAGCCAATTTTACATAGTATATATTTATAAACAAAAATTGTATTATTATCATCAAAATTTTTAAAATAACATTGTGAAATCTTGGGGCCAACAATATTTATGAAGTATTCATAATACAAAGAATATGATTATAAGTACTTGTATAAATTTTCATTTACAATTAGTAGATAAAGCTGTACACTTTATCTTGTTAAAGATTATGATGTAATCTATTCTTAATTTGGTGGAATAATCTTATCTGGATAATAAAAATGTTATGATTACTGTATAAAGACATTAATGTATTTAAAATACATTAAACTTGGACCAAGATAGATTTCATTTCCTTATGTAATCTTGTAATGAGAAATTAGAACTCTAATATTATTGATCATTTTATGGATCTTATCTCAATCCTGATTAGCGGACTGACATCTATTTATTATATCTTTTGATTGCCAATAAATAAGATCATTAATCTAAGATCAAAAGCTCGGTATATTGGGGCATAGTATTATAGGAAGCTGAAAACACTTCTCATTAATATAGAATTTACAACTACTATAGAGGACGTTAAGACAATATTCTCATCAGTATTCATTTAAAAAAAAAACTTAGATGTAGAGATCTTGCTGTATGACATAGGATATCAAACACTAATTAAAATCCTCTTTTATAATTTGTTCATAAAAAGATCATACATTAGAGAATTAATAAAACTCATGGACAAAAAAATAATTAGAGAGGTTTTATGGAAGATTATAAACCTAGCTCTAATTATGAATATTATTAGGATATCATAACAAAACAAATGATTATATTGATAACCTTATTGTTAACATTTAATATTTAAGGTTCCATATAATTAATGTATATAATTTAAGAGTGCAGCTTCGATTTTCAATCATGGTGCAAACTAAAGTTAATAATTATTATTGATTTACTTATGAGATAATTAAATTATATATAATTATTAGAGCTTAGATTATATATGTCCATTGGGTCCCCTTGCTAGCTCCATAACATTCTTTCAAGTGGTTCAATATAAATTTCTTGGATTATTTTTAAATAGTAAGGGATGAATTTGAAATTGACATAAAGCACTGCCGGCACTGTGGTGCCAACAAATGTGAGCACATGTGACATGTTTTTTTTTTTATGATTTGATGATTCAATTATGTCACATGATTTTAATGTGATATGGTTGTTTTCAAAGTGTAAAAAAATGTTTTTTTTAAGTTGAAATTGATACCACACGATAATTATTTATTTTATCTTATATAATAAATAATCATGAAAATCATGAAAGATAGTATTTTAAAAGTTAAAATACATAATATCTCAGTTGAAACGAAAATTGAATCTTGGACATATATTACATCATATTGTTGGAGGTTGTTGGAACACATATCATCCTCCTATTGAAAGAATGACATATTACACGCACCCAGCCTAGTGGTGGGTGTGATTTCCTCGAGCAAAATCCCAATAAGATGGGATTCTGCTTCTACCTTTTAGCACCAATATATCTATAAATAGGCCTTAGAGGTTGTATTTTCTACTGACTTTTCTCCCTGTTAGAGCTTTGAAGAACATCTGCAAACTGTCAAGAAAAGTTGGAAAAAGATATTAAAAGAGATTTTCTAAGAAATCTCATCAATATCTACACACCAGTTGACTTAAAAGGAGAAGAATAGCGAGTATGTAACACTTGTTATTTTTAACGGGAATAATTGTGTCTAATCTAAATATTAGTGTGCCAATTTAAATTTTGTAAAATTTTATTTCATTAAAAATTTATTCTATATTATCAGTTCTACCTATTTTTAAGTTTTCTACACATATTTAGCATAATTATAAAAATGCCACTAGATCTCATACTAAATGTCATTTTGGCATTTTCTACCTATGCTTTCACGTGAAAGCTTCCTACCCAAACAACCTAAATACCTACCTAATATCTAGATTATGTCTCCCATGTCTCTGTCTCTCTTTCTTTTTCTTTCTTTTTCTTCCTCTCACTTTCTCTCCCTTATGTCTTCTTGTTCTTCCTTTTCTTTTCGCAGAAAATATATAACAAGAAAACTGTCCTCCAAGACTTGAACCTGCAATCTCTTGACACTTGATCATGTGTTAGACCACTCCATTGTTCCTTTTATTTGTGCCAAATTCTATCACATCTATTTTATATAGTATTAAACCAGACTGACCTAACCCAAACTTCAAACTTTTTATTTTAATTGTTTATTTCCTAAAATATTTCAATTTTATATTATTTTGTTTTAAAAAAATTTATAGAATATTTTATATTGGAATATGGGTCAATTATGTTGTTATTAAAACTAAAGTTCGTGTTTAAACTTATATGCATATTGTGAGCATATTATTTGTAAGGCACACTAATAAAATAAATGGACATAATTATAATATAGCTAATTTGGTTTGATTTAAATCCTTCTATGAATTAAAGTCAAGGACATATTTGGAGCATACATGATGGTAGTAACAAGTTGGAAGTTATCTGTCAATAATTTGCCAATGAGGTAAGGATTCTATTACTTAACTTTTGTAAGATTTTATTTAATTAAAATTGATAATTTTTTTGCAAGATAATTCACAATACTCTAAACCCTCCTGTATTATACAATGAGGTCAAAGTGATTTGATATGTTTTAATATAATTTTGAGAAACATGGTTAGATAATACAGACTCTATATATATCGGTAAGGAAATGAGAGAATAGTGAGACGTGAAGATAGCGGTGGTTACGTCCTTGGGCACGTATAACCCTAAAAGGTAAATAGGAAGGAGATATCGGTGCTCCATTGGGTCGAACATCCCAAAATGCACTACACAAAAAATGTCATGGTGAGTATCCAGAACTTGATGTTCCCTCACCGACAACTCACGGTTCAGTGTATTGAGTTGTCAAGCATGCCCTTTAGGGTTTCATTGAGTAGAGAGGCAGAAATTGTCAGTTTCTCTGTAGATGCTGAAAAACATTATTTAATTATTAATAATATTATGTGATATAGAAACATGGTAACGTTGTTTGTAGAGCATCCACCAGTTATAAATATAATGGACTTCTATAAACTAAATAAAATTGTGTAGGAAAAATAAGCTATCCATGCAAGATTAATATGGTAAGTAATAAAACCAACAGGTATGTAATAGTTTCCCTACTGAGCATGTTGTCATTCATCCCCTATATTTTTATCTTTTCAGAATTTATACAATGTGAGATGACAACAAGAAAATAGTTAAGGGAAATACATGATGTAAGCATTCCTAAGTTTCCATATGTGACTGCATTAAGCTGCTTGATAGTTGGAATAATGAGGATAATAGATTTCTAATATTAAATTAAAGATGCTATATTAAATTGTAGTTTTATTATTTTTTATGTTTTCTTTAATTTTAATAATTCATTTTCAAGACCAGACAAATTTTTAGAAAGTTTTAATGTTTTATTTTATTTTCTAGTATTCTATTTAATTTATTAAAACTACTAACCCCCACTTAGGAGCGTTACAAAGCAAGACATAAAGGTTTTGAAACGTTTGACCATCTGGAGCTATTTTCAAACCCTTAAGTTTGTGTTTTATTCAATTTTATATATAGCATCAAAAGATAAAACCCTATTTCACTTCAATTTCTTTTTTTTTTTTTTGAAAATTTTCCTGGCAAACCAATAAGGTCTTCATTAATGTAATATCCTAGCAAATGTTTCTTTTCCCAAATTGGGGAGTAGATAAAATGGTTTAAGAAGAACTAATGATATGTTCCTAATGAGTATCAAATTAACCTTGCTAATATTATGGTCGTTATTGAGTTCAAGGTTAAGCAACAGTCATTCTCGCAAGGATTGGCATTAAATAATTAGTTATTAATTTTCTAAGTAAATAAATGTTTTAATTAATTAACTAAATTATTAATATTAAAGAAAACAAAAATAAACAAATGAAAGCAAACCAAAGCAAGGTTGTAAGCAATAAAATAAAATTGGTTAAAGGTTTATTCTTCACCACTAAACAATAACTATGCAATTATTCACAAAATTATTCTCAATTTTCAATTAAAACTACCAACCTTAGATAACAATTAACTCTTTTATCACAATCTTTCCTTATTGTGTCGTTAAATAAAACAATCTCTTTATTTAATCTCTTTCTATTAAATAACCTAGAACAAGCTTTCTAGATTCGATTCTATAGAAGCTTTAAGTTAGAAAAAATAGGTTGATCTAAGCAACAAACACACAAGCTCGATTCATTCAACCTAGGTTATTTTCCACATCACAATCAAACAAAAGCCTCTAGCAATTATAAACCATAATTTGTTACTAATGATTGGAAAATCAAGACAATTATAGATCAAAAATTCTAACCTAACAATAAAGTATTCTCAAGTCTTATTGAGTTGACCACCTAAACAAAACAAGAAAATAATCATCAACAATAATTATGGAAGAACATAAACAATTTCAATTAGAGAACTGGAAATAATTTTGAAAATATCAATTACATAGCCATATCTAGAGTTGTGAAATTATCCTTAACCACAAATAAATTTAGCATAGCATAATTGAATATGAAAACAAATAAATAAAAACTGACAACATTATTAGGAGTTCAAGAGAATGAAGGAAAATAAGGAACAGAATAGCCTTCAAAAATTTCCATGCCGACAATCTCTTTAAAACCACCCTTGGCGCCTCTCTTCCTCTCTTCTTTTTCACTGCTTTGGCTGAGAAAAACTGGTAAAAAAATGTCTTTTTGTGCTCTAAGTTGACGTATTTATAGGCTTCTAAAGTTAATCTTGAAATAAGAAATTTGGAGCTTTTGGACCACAAAATTGGATAACAATGCATCGCGGCTTCAATTACCTAGCTTTGTGACGCTAAAGTTTACGCGTTTCGAGTCTTCCCGCAACCAGCACTATGGCGTCTAAAAGTTGGCCTTGTGCGTCAGGATTCTAAGGTAAGAATAATATGGTATGCATATTTTTATACTCCAAATGATTTTTTTTTTCTTTTATTTTGCTCTTTTTTCATTGCCTTCCTTTGACTTCAAAAAACCTACAAAACACAAGTAAAAACAGTACGAAACCAAGAAACTAACAAAAAAAGAAAAAGAAAAAATGGTAACAAAATTATAAATATGTGAAATTAAATGCTTATCAACTAACTAACAGGACATTTTCTCCCTCTAACATAATCTCCGTTCACATCAACTAGGACAGTGCAGTCTGCACTCCACACCCTATCATCCCTTGCTTTCTCAATATCATCGAACCATGGTACGGTGAATTATAGTCGGACCACACAACGCAATTTTAGGCATTGAATGCTGGTCACAATAGGTTTAATACGTTGACTTTTTTTTTTTTGGTTGTTAGGTCCCATTTGATAAAAAGGCAATATTATTCATCCCAACCGGACTGTTTCTTGATAAAATATCTCAAATTTTAACAATACGTTTTGTTTTACCCATAATCAAACGTCTAAACGTACGACCAAAATTGATTACCCTAGTTCTGCAACAATATTACATGCCCTTTTCTTCCCTCAATAATTGTACTTCTTTTTATAAGATCATGTTTTGATTGTTCTCTAAAACCTCTTAAAGTACTGTATGAGCCATCTGCAACTTGAAACCATTAATATTTTCCCTTTACACAAACACATCCATAGAAGAAAGAAAAATATCAAATGGTAGGATTCAAGTTCAACGAGAGCTTCTGCATGGTTTATGAACAAACCCGTCGCGGTGAAAAAATCTTTTGCATGATCATCATGATCGCTGCGACGAAAACCATACACACTTAGGGCCCGTTTGTTTCGATATTCGAATCACGGTTAGAATCATTTTGCTACAGTATTTTCTCTCACAAAAATTTAAATCTTCATTCAAATACTCTATTTAAATACTTGAACCAAACGGGCCCTATTTAACAAGAAATATTTTCACACAATTAATACTGAAACATAAAACCTAATATCTTGAATCCGATTCTCAGAAGAAGAATAACAGGATATTTGTCCAATGAGTTTGCAAATGTTACTTTATATAACTTTTAATTAACTTCTAATAGATTAAGGACCTGATAGAGTTTTTGCCTTTTCTTTTAGCCAGTTGAAAAAGAGAAGTAAAATTTTTGATTGTACACCAAGTCTATAGAACTATATTTTTATAATAACTTAATAGGTTAATTAGAAATAAGTTTATAATTTCTAATTAAAACTCTGTATAAGTTTCAAAGCCTAAAAGAAAAAATCTTCTTTTTCTTTAAGGAAAACAAAAGGGCTTTTTTAGAAGCCAAAGTTTGTGGATTTGATTAAAAGCTCTTTTAGAGGCCCAAAACTTTTCTGAAAGATAATGCAAACATTTTAAAGCAACTTTGGACCTAAAAGTCATGTAAGCTCTGACAAACAGTCCCTAAAGTACGTTAAATTTTTTGAGGACTTTCTTAAATATAAATAAACCTCAAGAAAGAACCCCAAACAAGGAGAGCAAAACTGTAACCAAAAAGATCAGAAGAAAGTTCTACTAAGGATCAAGGAGAGTTGAATAGAGCTGAGCGTTTAGAAGCTAAAAGAGATGTTGTATATCATGAGTAGGTATGCTATATTTGTGTAATAAAAATACATGCACGTGCATGAGAATACATGCAAATGAAAATACATAGCTTGTGTTTATATCAAAGCATGTGCATGAGAATATGCATGTATTTCTTCCCCAGATAAGCTGAAATGAGGAGACAAAATCCAACTTGTAGAAATACTGATGAGGCTGAATTACTTCAAGAGTTTGAACCATCAAAACCAAGAAAGAGAACCAAGTGGCACAACGTGGCAAGAAAAGAAAGGATCGAGCGGCATTATGTGGCAAGCGAGGGAGAAATCCAAGTGGCGAAAAGAAGCAAGACGTACGCTAAGTGATGCGTGGTGGCATATCTTTACCGATGATATACAAAATAGGATTGCAGACTTGTTACTGATACCGTATGAACTAAAGATAGGGAAAGCTAAAGAGAGGCAATCCCTTAATCAAATTCATTCAATTATGGTACGTTTCTGCACTGTATATACTTGAATTATGGTAGTTAGTCATGTTTCATACCATAACGTGTAAAAGAAAAAAAAAAAAAAAGGAAGATGTTTTGAGGAAAAGAACAAAAAAAATAAAAGAACAGAAAACAAAAACAAACAAACGATGAAAAGAGGAGAGACCTGAAACATTGAATCCAGCAAGAGCTTAGTAAGAGACAAGCTTTAGTAGCTCATGATCTTGTTGGTAATCCAACCTCTTCTTTAAGAGTGTCATAAAGAGTCTCAACAAGATTGAGCAGGAACCCATCTGAGCCATGTTTTGCCAACAAGGAAACTGACACAGGAAGGTTATCATACTTCCCTAGTGGTATGCTCACCTATTTAGTAACAGAAGCAACTCATGAAGGTTTTCCATGAAAAAAACTCAAATGTTTGCAAATGGAAAAAGATAGTAATATTATATACGTGAATAACGATTCACATACATGAATAAGAGAAAGAAGAGAGAAGAAAGAAATAAACCTGGCAAAATCCAGATACTCCAGCAATTGAAAGCAGGCTAAACGCTCTGGCGCGAAATACTTCAAGTGTAGCTGCTGGTGTTTGTAGTTTTGGTGGTGGTCCAGGAACCGTAGGAATAGCAAGGACACCATAATCCTGGAAATAACATATCAATGACAAAACACAAATAACGATTCAGAAGAAAAGTGTCTGCTTCTTCTTGCTACAATTTGCTTGTATAGTAAGAGCAAAGCTAAAGGGAAAAATGGAGGGTGGTTTCATATTCTTCCATTCAATTATTTACAACAAATTTGATCAAAGACATTATTAGAGTCCCAATGTTTGTATGTTTTTTAAGCAGAAGTTAGACTCAATTGTCGTTATAGGATTGTTAAAGAGTTTCCAAAATTTAAAACTCTAGCTTTGAATAAAGATGAGAGAGAACCCCAAGAAAAGCAGTGAGAGCTGCATATAATTCCATTTTCACATTGCGACAGACATCAATTTTTTCATCCGTTGTTTCAAGAGCTTCCCGTATGCGTTCTGATATCCCGGGACCTAAATCAGGCTTGGCTGTTTTGACCCATGCACCATGGTTGTTCTTGAACTCATACCTAACACAACATGGTATAAGTTCTTAAATTTTTTTTGTTTAGCAAGGATGTATTGAAACTACCGAACTTTATCATTAAACAAAGTGAATCCAGTATATGAATCTCTGATCTACCTTTGAAGCAAACGCATAGCACTTGATAAGGCTGCCAAGGATGGTATATTGTACTCTTCTTCTGCTTTTCCTTCACTCATAAAACTTTTCAGACTCGGAACTTTGTCCCTGACATAGTCCCCAAGCCTAGCATGCTTTACAACATGACCTACGTTTGTCAATAAAGACACACCAAACTCACTGAGAAACATAATTATATAGATATAAACGACAGACCTGAACGCTAAGAACAATGAAATTCTACATCAATATCACATTTCTGATAACCCTAACCTTTTCAAAGCATTTTCCAAAGTACCACCTGAACAATAGGTCGCAGACTTGGATGGTACAATGCTCTAGATTTTGATGCTCGGCTCATGAATGGAAATTTGTTGGTCTTTCTAAAAAACATTTTTTTAACTGACTCCTCTTATGAGTGCACTTCTTTTCCTCTTGTAGTGTTTTCCCATTGGGTATTGGGCAGAAGAGTGAATATTTTGGGTTATACTCCAAGAGGTAACTCAGGGTTTTATCCGATGGAACTGCTTCCAGTTCTTTGTAATTCTCTTTTGAGCTTTGCTTTTATATTGGTCTTATTTCCTCTTTTGGGTGGTTTTCTTGTTCTTAGTTCGGCCCCCTAAAAATTCATGTAAGCTCTTAATAAAATTCAAAATGGGGGACTTAGTGCGTGATATATGTTTTAGCAGGCGCTATCCTAGTTGGAATGTGCTAAAACATCTTGATGCCGGTTGTTCCCAATTTTTTTGTTTTTTTTTTTAAATCTTATCCTTTGTTGCGTATTGAGGAAAAAAAACATGATCTAATTAATGACCAATTTAATATGGTCCATGACCCATTTTTTATATTACACAAATTAAAGGGCCATACATTTACATATTAGATTAATTTACTCACCCCCAAATAACTTCTCCACTGATTTAACTAGAGCCTCTGAAACTTGATAGCCTAGAACAGTTGAAAGCTGGAAACAATCTTCTGCAATGATCAATTGGGTGGGTCTCACAAATTCTACATTTGGCAATTGCAGAAGTACACTTCCAACCCTCTTCAAAAGCACTGGATCCCTGGCAAACCATCCTAAACCAGAAATTTGTACCAAAAGAAAAGTTGAATATACGCTAAATGGACTCAGAGACTCGTCGTTGCATTTAAAAAAAGTTACAGAAATTGTCTGGAAAAAATTGTGAATTTCAGCTTGTTCCGGGTGTGTTGGGAATATTTTATTTATAAGGGTAAAAATGTAACAGACTAAATAACAGAACAATAACAGCTGTGAAATTTCATTTAATAATGGTTTCAACATTTGAATCATTACATAGAGAACGCATGATACCATTTGAATGTGGATTGAAGGAAAATCCAACCACTAATTTGAGTACTAAGCATAACTGTCAAGAATGGTGAGGTTGATTGGTATTCCCGGTGGAATCGCCAAATGTTCTGGGTTCATTGGGAACATTTTATTTATAAGGGGTAAAAATGTAATAGAACCACAACAAATGTCAAATTTCATTCAATAATGGTTCCAACAATCAAATCATAACATAGTAAAACCAGAATAGCATTTGAATGTTTACTGAGGAAAAGTCCAACCACTGGTTTGAGTACTAAGCATGATTATCAAGAATAGTAAGGGTGATTGGTTTTTTAAAAGAATAGTTGCTTATGGTTGATGTTTGCTAAAGGAGATTATACCCTGTAAATAGAGCTTTCTTTGGATTATATGTGAATTATATACTTTTTGCAAGCTCTTTATTGGAATCTAAGTTCTAATTCAGATTCTTGCCTTCTAAATCATCTATTGTGTTGAAAAAATATCTGGTGTGCTTGAGCTATTTATAGGCATGGTTAAGGGCAATCCTGCCATCTATGCCTGCTGCAGTATTAGTTAGGAAATTTCACAACCTTGCCTTTTGTGAAAGGTTGGTAATGTCTGCTAACTACGTATAGCAAACCAAGTATGATACCAGGTAGGAAAGTTTATAGTATATCAAGTATGGATATTGAGTATGATTATGCAAGGTACGATACCAAGTATGAAAGTTGTTGAGTTGGATTATACTTGTGCCGTTAGGATTGCACTAAATAGGCGTAGGACTGTGCTAGGAACAATTGTGCACAGTGAAATGCTAGGTTCAACAAACAGTTTAACCAAATTTCAATATAAGCATGTTGGGTTCAATGTACCAGGTTCAAGTTTGTACAATGCCAAGTTCAATACAAGGATTCAACTTGGTTGTAACACATTCTGAGTCACGCCTTTTCTTGTACCAGGTTAATTAGGTTGAATTAAAATCACTTTGGTCCAACCTCAAATATTTCCCACCTTAGTGTTTACTAATTTCACCCTCTGAATCAGATCTCTCTCAAAAATTTAGCCCCTACATGCATAAAAAGTGTTTTGTTTTTTTTAAGGCATGCATAAAACCAAGTAGCTTTTTCCTACAAATAGAGGATAATAATACTATTTGGAATACTTTCTAGCAGTTGCTGTACACCTGCAGTCATGCCTTCTGCTTAACAACAGCCCTTCTCCAAGTCGTCCCATTGATGTCAATGTTCTCTATGAACTTCAAGATGATTTAGAAACACTCCCTCTTGATTCGTTGCTTTCCATCTATAACCTTCGAAGACGTGTGGTGTCCTTAGAACACGATGTCCATGCTGTGAGGGAATCTCGCGATGCTTGGCGTTCTGAACATTACGATCTTCTTCTCCAAAATGACAACACAACTCAACATATAGAATATAAGCGTTCAGTTGTTGTCATTGAAGGTTGATTTATCTCATTCTTATGCTGCAATTTCTAAGAGGGAGACTGAAATGAAAGTCTTCCTTGCTCAATATGAAAGAAATGCAAAATCTCTAAATGCAGAAGTCCAACTATGGTTCTGCTGCTATCTAGATGCAAAACATGCTTTGTCAACTGTGTTCCCAACAGGCCCCATGCTAATTTGTGCATCTTCCCCTTATCCACACAAGAATCTTGCTAAGCCATCATCTATATAAGCCTATGGTAGACCATCAGCTCCATAGGATAGATAAGAAGAAATGATAGACAATATTTTATTAGGAACAAGGCTATAAATGGTCCTTGTATCCCTTTTTTTTTTTTTTTTTTACTTTCCATTTTGAAATCTATAAGCCTAACTGGAAGGAGGATATGCATATCCTCCATAATTCTCACTTCCTTTCACTACTTGTATTTTGAACACTTGATACAACAAGATTAATTCCTCACGACAGTCTTTGAGTTCCTCTGAAGAGCAGCCACAAATCAACGAAGGCCAAAAATTATGTTGTTTGCTTTCTCCAACTCAGCCTCCCTCTTGAGAAAAAGCATGTTGGCATTGTTTAATTTCACTTCTAGACCCTCGATATCAAGGGAGAGTTCAACATGGAGAGAACAAGATTTTTTTGGTGGGGTAAGGATCATGGCCAGGCACCAACATGGTGTTTCACATGGGAGTAAGAAGTATTTCACATGGGAGTAATAAGTATTTCACATGGGCCACGATCCCTATTCCAAAGAAAACTCATTCTTTCCGTGGTGAACTCTCCCTAGATATCGAGGGTCTAGAAGTGAAATTAAATAGTACCAACATGCTTCTTCTCAAGAAGTAGGTTGAGTTGGAGAAAGCAAACAACATAATTTTTGGCCTTCGTTAATCTGTGGCTGCTCTTTAGGAGGAACTCAAAGACTGTCATGAGAAATTTATCTTGTTATATCAAGTGTTTAAAATACGAGCAGGGGAAGGAGGCGAGAATTATAGAGGATTACAAATTTCAAAAAGGAAAGTGTAAAAAAAAAATGGAATACAAGGACCATTTATAGCCTTGCTCTGAATAAAATACCATCTATCTTTTCTTCTTATCTATCCTATAGAGCCGATGATCCACCATAGGCCCCAATAGATGATGGCCTAGCAAGATTCTTGTATGCATAAGCGGAAGACGAGCAAATCATCATGGGGGTCGTCAGGAGCACAATTGACAAAGCATGTTTTGTATCTAGATAGCAGCAGAACCATCGTTGGATTTCTGCCTTTAGAGATTTCGCATTTCTTTCATATTGAGCAAGGATGACTTTCATTTCGGTCTCCTTTTAAGAAATTGCAACATGAGCATGAGCTAAATCAACTTTCAACGATAGCAATTGAATGTCCATACTCACTATTTGTTGAACCATATTGCCATTTTGGAGAAGAAGATCGTAATGCCCAAAACGCTAAGCATCGCAAGACTCTCTCGCAGCATGGACATTGTGTTCTAAAGACGCCACACATTTTCGAAGGTTGATGAAAAGCAACGAATATAGGGGAGTGTTTTTAAATCATCTTGAAGTTCATAAAGAACATTGATATCATTGGGATGACTTAAAGAATGACTACTGTTAGCAGAAGGCATGACTGTAAGTGTACAACAACTGCTAAAAAATGTTCCAAATAGTGTTATCATCCTCTATTTTTAGGAAAAGGCTACTTCATTTTATGCATAAATAAAACGAAAAAAAAAAATCTTTCATGCATGTAGGGACTCAATGTTTAGGTAGGCACTAAGATGGGAAATATTTGAGATTGGACTAGAATGATTTTAATTCAACCTAGTTAACTTAGTACGACAAAAGGCATGACTCAGAATGTATTAGAACCAGGTTGAATTTGAACCTGGCACTATACAAACTTGAACCTTGCACATTGAACCCAATGTGCTTATATTGAACTGAGAATTGGTTAAACTGTTTGTTGAAACTAGCATTTCACAGTGCACAATTGTTCCTGGCACAGTCCTACTCCTACTTGGCGCAATCCCAACGGCACAAGTATAATCCCAACTCAACAACTTTACTACTTGGTATCCTACCCTGCATAATCCAAACTTGCTATTCATACTTGATATACTATAAACTTTCCTACCTGGTATCATACCTGGTCTGCTATACGCAGTTAGCAGACATTGCCAACCTTGCACAGAAGGTAGGGTTGTGAAATTTCCTAACCCACCCTACAGCAGGCCCAATTATCAGGAATTCCCTTAACCGTGCCTATAAATAGCTCAAGCACACCAGACATTCCCAACACAACACACAGTTTAGAAGTCAAAATTCAGGATTAAATTTCAGATACCAACAAAGAGCTTGCAAATAGTATACAATCCGCATATAATCCAAAGAAAGCTCTATCAATAAGGTTTTAATCTCCTTTAGCAATTTAACTTGTACATAGACATCAACCAAATACAACTATTATTTTAGGAAAACTAATCACCCTTACCATTCTTGACAGTCATGCTTAGTACTTAAACCAGTGGTTGGATTTTCCCTCAGCCCACGTTCAAATGTTATCCTGCGTTCTCTATGTAATGATTTGATTGTTAGAACCATTATTGAATGAACTTTCACATCGATTATGGGTCTGTTATTTGATTTATTACATTTATACCTCCCATAAATAAAATGTTAACAACAAACCCGAAACACAGCTCTACTCAAAACCTATTTACTTTCTTACCAACAGTATCAAAGCTTTGTGCCATAGGAAAAACTCCACGAGTGGAAATCACATCATGAGAAGGCCTAAACCCGAAAATTCCACAGTAAGATGCAGGTACTCTCACGCTTCCTCCAGTATCAGTTCCTGCAAAACAGGGAAGAAATTTTTGCTCCAAGGAATAAAGGATAAAGCAAGAAATAATAAAGAGAGCATAAGAGGAAAGAGCAGCTTACCTAAGGAGAAATCCACAAGGCCTGCGCCAACTGCTACGGCTGATCCACTAGAAGATCCTCCGGGCACTCTATCTGGTGCACATGGATTTGTGGGGGTGCCATAATGTTTGTTTTCTCCATTTATACTGCCAAAGTATACAGTCGTTATATTGTACCACTGTCTAGTCTAACGACAAAATTGAGGAAAAAATCAGATGAAGGCTGCTTTTGGCCAATCTTTTTAATTGATGGGCAACCTTTTTTTTAGCTAGGCTTAAAAGTGGTAAATCATTAATACACTAATGGTATACCACTGATACACCAATGCTCTATTACTGTTGGACCAGTAAATTATTGATTGACATTGGTTAAGCATTCAGTAATAATCATTAAGTTAATTAATAATAATCCATCATATTAATAAGTGATAGGCCACAAATCAGACCACCACTAATTAAACAATTCTAAAAATAACCATTTTCCTATTTTAACAAAACTTGGGTCATTCACCAAAAAAAAGGCTTATATAAGGGCAATTTACTTTGAAAACCAGAATCCGAGGGTCTTTTATTAAAAGAAACTTAGAATGTCTAACGTTTAAGAGAGCATTCCAAAACCACTTAAAACAAATTATCCTTTTTGCAGCATATATTCCACAGCATCTACAAATAGAGATAACATGAAAGGACGTTAACAGCCACACCATAATCCAATCGCAGTTTACATATATCATAGTGTTCTTTGAATCAATGCTATGAGACTTGACCATACTTTCGGAGATAGAAATGTCAGTACTCTAACCTATATGCCATTTCATCCATGACAGTTTTACCAACAGATGTAGCTCCTGCCCTTAAGATGGCCAGAACAGCTGGAGCTGTTGATGTGGCAGCCGGGTGGGTCCTCGCCCAATCAGGATTTCCAAATCCAGTCACATAGCCATCCACATCAAATCTGTCTCCAAGTTATTCGGTTAAAAAAAAAAAAAAAAACGAAGCAAAAAATGAGAATTAAGCACAACACAGAAGCACACTGAGAGACCAAAGAAAGCAGATGAAATCAATTTAGTAATTAGAGAGACATACCAAAGGATGCAGATCAATTTCACGGACATTTTTGCAGGCATACATAATACGGGGTTTAAAAAAACATATTGAATTGCTATATTTCTTCAAAATCACCTTTTTTCCCTTTTTTTGCTACTTTGCTTCGAGAGCAGATACAGGGACACAGTGATGAACAACACCCAGTATAGATTTTTGACACATGAACATAACAAAAGTAAGGATTCCATTCAACCCATCAAATGAAAACGTGAAATAGTGAGAAAAACCGTAACAATAAATTACTTGAACATTAAGAGGATAAGTATTATACAGGATAGAAGGACTGACATGTCTTTGACGGCAAAGGTGAGGGAATTCAAGGGAAGTTGATGTTCCGAAGGGTATGGTTGAAGAAGGAATTTCTCCATAAAAGCTCCATAGTCCGAGTCTCTAGCCATCTGGGCAAAACTCATCTACTATTACTGACTTCACTTTTAACAAACGAGGTACAAGCAAAGCAAGCAAAACCGCAGTTGTAGAAGTCTATTTCTGTCCCATGAAAAGACGACAATGCCCCTTTAGTTTGCGTCAATGAGGAGTGTTCTTTTGTTGGTTTCCATATGGTTTGAGAGGGCTACGCAAAAAGGGAAAGATGGGTGGTTGACCAATCCTTAACTACTCCGAAAAATTGTGTGTACATGATTTGAACTTGAATTATGATCACGGGTATACTATCCTTTTAAGATTAGCAGGACATAGCCCCATCCACGAGAACCCCAGAAAAAAAAAATCAAAATAAGAATAAAGCGATATTTAATAAAACAACGATAGCATGTACTAAATGTCCATTTTGCACACAGGTTGTAAACGAGAGAGTTCATTTCATATCTATGTTGCTTCAGTTGCTATTCTCATTTACTTATATTTCTTCTTATTTATTCATTTATTTGAAAGCCCCTTTATATAAGCATTAAGCATGTTGCATAACTAACTATGGTACATAGGTCAGCGCAGCATATAAACAAAATCCTATAAAAGAACGAAATAATATCTCAAAAGTGTTACAATGTTGATATTTTCAATCATTTTCATCAGAGTCCTCATCAAAGATGTACAAATATGGGATTACAGGTCTACGTTGATGTTCACTGACTTCTCCTTCAGCCTCACTAGTAATACTGGGCGCACTCCAACCTAACCGCTGCTTGTAAACGGCATCGTATGCTTCGATGTTCAAGCCTGAAGCAATAAACAATTCCACTTCGCCTACAAACCTATCAGTTCTCGCCGCTAAAAACGGCCTAGCTGCATCAGATATCAATGATTTGAACTCCTCTCTCATTGCTTCTGGTGTTTTTCTCGGTTGTTGTTTACTCCTACCGAAATTCAGGGATTCAAAAAGGTTCAGACAAAGTAATGAGCATCACCTAAATTGTTTTCAGTGATCAACTAATAGTAAAAAAAAAACTTTAGATGAAAAATAACAGAAAAAAAAGTACCTTGTCAGAAATGAATCAGTTGTGCCAAGAATGTGGCGCATAATGATATCAACATCCTCCTCCTACAACTAGAAAAAAGGAATTCTTAAGTCATGAAGAAATTGCCAAATCTATACCACATAATTAACATCAGTTTTTAGTCAAAACATTTGGGAGAGAGCGAGAAATAAGACTCTTATATAGCCTAACTTTGCAATTAAACTTAATTAATTCTTAGACCTGTATCAGGGCTTGGATTTCCCTTTTTAACCAACTTTGGAGCCAACGGTTTGGCTGAAGATACTTTTGTGATTTCCAATAACGTGACGCACAGAAAATGTCACTTAAGCAACCTGATTGGACACAAAATTGAACTAACTATTAAGAGAAAAGGTACAAAAATGAAAGTGATTGTTTACAAATAAATGGCAAAAAATGCTACAACACATGGAATGATAATAAGCAGAAGACCTGATTCAGTATAATAACACTGTAATCTGCATTTGTGGGCTTTTGACAAGACAAAGCTGCAATAACGGTAAGAGAAACTAAAAAGTAAATAAACATCACATTTGAAACGCAAAAAATCAGAAAAGTAAACTTGCAGAAAAATACCCATTTTCAAAATCCTGATTTATGTAATACTGTTGCAAAAAATTCCCATCAAATCCATGAATTATGGAAAAGTTTTCTGTCTGCAACACAACAAGCAAATGTTTCAACTCATTTCTTGATTATTGAAGTCTCTAAAAGTGGTTAAAAAAAGAGTAAATAGAAAAAAACTGAACCTTGCATAAAGGACACTTGACAGAGGCAAGCTTGTGAGAGTTTTTGCCAGTAACAACTTTGGTCCATTGCATTATGCAATTGTAACAGAACTTATCTGCAACACCAGATTAGGAACTTCATTCTTGAGTTTCTGTTTTATATAAAGAACAAAAGATGTGAACTTTGGCTTCTGGATGGTCGTATTTGCAAGGGAAAAAAAAATCATTTGGCCAAAAAATAAAAGAAATTTTGTCAACTTTGGATTCTGGGTAGTGGGTATATGCTAGAGAAATCATTAGGGCGGAAGATAGAACTTTCAGTCCAAACCAAAACTACGCGAATTTGTCAATTAGACATCCCAATAGAATAGAAATGAAACAAGTAAAGATCAGAAAGAAAGCTTGCTCAATTTTCTCGGCAGCCAAACAGGAAAAGGGAGGAGAGAGAGAGAGCTTACGGAGACATTTGTTAAGATATGATTCTTGAAGAAGGGGTCCGAGGCAGATTGGGCATGGATTATTGAAGTCCTCTGAAGACGACGAGAAAGAGCTGGTGCTCTGGTTCATCGCCGCCTCTGCTTCGGAAAGATTCACGCGGGTTTTCGGTTGGATTCGGGTTCTCTAACATAAATCATACAAATTCTTCCACAACAAAAACATGATGGCGTTTTTGCCAACCGACTCAAAGCGATGTCGTTATACGTTTACACATTTATACATTTTTGCTTTTTTAAAATTCATTTATTTATCTTGCTACAACCTTTTTTTTTGTTTTAATGCATAAATATTATTATTATAGTTTTTCCCACTATTGCTAATATTATTTTGTTGTAGGCTATAAAAAATACTTTATTGATAGTTACAACTTTGAACCATAGATTACATTATAATAGTATACTAAAAAAAGATTATTATCATTTTGTTGTTTTGTATTCTAATGAAACATCAAATTAATGTCTTACTGTTTGGAAAATATTAAAAAGGTTCCTTGTTGCTTTTAATAATATAGTTTCAATACCCCAAGTCTATTTTTTAGATATGAACTCCATTTATTTATTCTATTTGGTTTTCATTTGCTTCAATTTTTTAGAAAAAAATATCTCTATTTTGAAACTTGTATCTAAACAAATTAAAGGTTTTTTAAAAGGTTAAAAGGTTTTTCAAAAACATGAAACAAATTATAGGACATTTAGCAAACTGGTTGGAACTAAAAATGATTTAAACGGTAGTTAAAACTAGCGTTTGAAATATAAAGGTTTAAAACGAGAAAAATTATTTAAAATAGAACTGGTGTTTAGAAAACTATAGTTTATGAAGAAAAACGTGAATGATAATAATTTTACTATATAAAATAGTTCAAAAACCGTCTAAACGTAAAGGGGAGCAAAGTTTAAATTTTAGGGGTTTAAGCCAGTTTAAAACCGTTTTATGGTTTAAAATTGTCTCAGTTATTATTCCACCAAACACCCGTTTAAATTGTTTCCATGATTTAAAACCATTTATATGGTTGAGGACCTATGTACTAAATGGCACATAAAAATTGTGCTTTAAAAATTGTGCTTTAAAAATTGTGGCATGTGATAGCTTTATACTATAGCAACTTTTGCTTTTTACTGTAATATGTGAGAGCTTTACACTGTAGTTGGGTTCCAACTGACTTGCCAAACGCCATTGAAAATTAAACAAAATCACTAAAGGGTAAAATGGGTATTTCACATCCAAAAAGAGTTCAAAGTATCAAAATAATATTTTTTAAAACAATAAGATATATATTTTTATATTTTTTAAACATCAGAGTATCAATTTGATGTTGCATGTGTAATACTTGAGAAATTCTCCACTTTATTACGCGTATAATATTTAATGATTATGTTAAGCAAAGTATGTATCATGGGATTATTGTTTAAATGTGATTTCTATAATAAATTCTCTAAAAATAAAAATGGGATTTTTAAAGTTAAAAATTATACCATAGTCTTAAAACAAGAAAGAAAAGATTAAAAAGAGAGCAAGAAAGCTTATTTGTTGCAGAATATGTGCAACAAATTTTAAGACAGAAATATAGCATAAGAAAAATACTATACAAAAAATGTAGAATTATACGGTATAGAAGTTAAGCAGTACAAAGATTATACAATACAAGAATTATGCAGTATAAGAAATATAGAGTTTGAAAATCATGTAGTATTAGAATAATATAATATAAAGATTATACTAATAAAGTAAATCAGTATAGAACTGCATAAAAATAAGCAATACGAAAATTATACTACAAAAGTAATACAATATAGGAATTAGACTATTTAAAGTTTAACAGTATAGGAATTATCCCATGTAGAGGATATAGATGAGTATAAAATATTGTGTAAACTCATAACAGTATGAAAAATTATACAGGCAATATAGGAAAAATATTGTCAGTGTAAATTTGGACTATATAAAAAGGTGAAGTGGGGCCTATTTTGTGACGACCAGCCTTTTCGGGCTGTCACTTAACTTACTTAAACATCATTTCTTTAACTTAATCTTACTTTCTAGCAAGAAAAATACTAAGAAATATTTTTGTTCTTGATAACATACTTTAAAACATATTTGAACTATTGCAACTTCTATTGCAGCATAAATTAAAACATAATTATAAAACTTGACTCAAGAGTCGTTCAAAACATTTCATAGAATATATATTTTTTAAAGTGTTTTTGTAAAACATTTATCAAACATTTACTTTATTGAAACTCTTAAAGTATTTTTCAAATGGTGAACTTTTTCTTAATACAGCAGAAGACTTCCTGTAATGGTATATAGACCCAATCATTGCATCTATCTCTCCACGACACTAAGCTCTTCAACCAATCATATTGGTCTTCGATAGGATTACTTACAGTATGAAGGAACTTGTATTGAGCTTTCGCTTAGTAAATTCAAATATAATCTTACAAAATATTAAAAACATTCATCGTAAATATATTGCCTTTAAACTTTTCTCATAAAAAACTTCGTCAACCTTTTCTTGTAGACAATTTTCATAAAATATTTTTCATAAACATTCCTCATAAACATATCATGAAAAGGAATGCAAGCAACGTCCTTATGCCTGATTACAATTATGCTTATTTATGAACATCCAATTATGAACTTTTTGTTATCATTTATAACTTACTAGAACTTTTTATCGTCGTTCTTATATCACTTGAACGTATGAGCTTAAAGTTCGTATCAATATTAATCATGAGATCATTTCTTTAACGTATCATGATTCTTCCCTTGTGAAAGACTTAGGACTATCGATCAATGGGGTCATGCTTTATCATAACTATTAAACCTTAAATCAAAGAGGCTGGTACAATACTTGTTTATCTTTAGCATTGTAGTTTAGATTACCAATCTTATAATCTCAATGAATATTATGTATGACATAACTTAATGTCTATAACATTAAATATAACATTTGTATACACATTGCAAAGCATGACTTAGACTTTAAAGCTTTACACACAACAAGTGCAAACATACTTTAAATATAAAAATTGTAAATACATCGCAAGTCTTGACTTGATCTTTAAAACTTTACATATAATAAATGCAAGCATAAAATATATTGAAAGCATTTAAAATTCATTTTCTTCATTCTATAGCAGAGGTTTGAAACTTTCCTGGATAATGCTCTAACGTTTCCATTTCATTCTTTTGTCCTTTTATTAGTCGGCTTTTATGTCCTGTTTCGAATGACACCTGACTATTAGCTGACATTTCTCATTATCGGTTTAATTGATTGATAACGAAACTTAAACATTAACCGTTTATTCCTTTTGCTTAACCTCGTTATTATCAGTTCATTTCTCTGTTACTTCACTTGAATGATCATTGATCAAATTCCATGTCTTACTAGTCGGTTTTGTTACTTATTGTGATATAGAACATTTTCCGTCTAAGACTATTTCGTAATTCGAAGTGTTTGGCTTCGTTTTAGTGGTTTTTTAAAAAATAATGATTTTACTTTTAACGGGTTTTTCATAAATTATTTAGCCTTACTAAACTTCTCATTTTACTTCGCTCTATTACTTATGGGGTATGGACAAATTCCTGCTTAGGGGCATTTTCATAATTCGGTCGTGTAGGAGTCTGTTTTGGCCTTTTTATGAAAAATGATCATTTTGCCTTTGACAAGTTCTAGAAAACTTTTAGAACCCTTTTCAAACCAAAACTTACATTTCTTTCTCATAATGTCATGGAAAACAAAACATCAGTTTTCCTTTTAATAAAATCTATTTTATCAAAACTTTATGGTTTTGACTTGTAATATGAAAATCTTAACGATTATGCCCTTGTTGTGTTTCTCCCATAAAATTCTAAATTTTTTTTGGGCTTTCAACGGTATAATTACTTACTGATTATAACTATATAAAAACCATCTTTATATAGTGAACATTCTTGTTTCACACGGTTTTATGGTTTTGGCTCAGAATACAAAATCTTGACATTTTTGTCCCCGGAACCAAAAACAACTGTTTTATACTGAAACATCCATTTTTTAACAAAGATAAAACTTACAAAAGCTCCTTGATCAAACTTAAACAATTTCAAAACATTTTCCTTATTGTACTGTTTTGAAATTTGTGATTAAAATCTCGTAAAATTTATTACCTGATATCAGAATAGAATTTTTATGAACTTCCCAATATTCTTAACAATTTGAATGAGATCTACAACTTTCATACTTTAAATTCTCTCAAAATCATGCATCTTAATGACATTCTTTAAAAGGCAGAAATAAAGTCAACATTTTTCAGCTTGCTTTGATAAGAATTCAAGCAAAATTTCTTTAAGAAAGTTGTCTGGATCGATATTTCCAATAAATATTGCGTTGAACTCAGAGAATGATTCAACCTGTAAGGGCCTCAAACACTAAAATTTCTTCAAAATGCCCTTTAAGCACTTTATGACATAATTGTTGCATAAATTGTTTTGGTAAGGTTTAATCTCACTTTAACCTTCTTAAACATATTTTTAGGCATTTATGATTCTAAATAATCATGCCATAACATCTATTTAACATGCCATAGTCCAAAACATTTTATCAAACACCATAGGTGTCTAAACTTTATGTTATGACAAAGTTTGTCATAACTTTTCCTTTTAAACTTAAAGTCCTAGTTTTCATCTTATCAATCTCATCATTACACATTAAAAACACTAAATAATCATGCCATAGTATTTATATTAGATGCCATAGTATTTATATTAGATGCCATAGTCCATAACTTATAATAAACACTTGGTATGCATGTTCAAAACATAAACTTTTAAGTCTAAACTTTAAAGATTTACCCAAGTTTTTCCAAGCCTTTTAATCCTTTACTTTGATACTTGAAAGCTTCTCTAAACCCTTGACAACAATCACAACATATTCCATAAAAATCTCATCCAAAACCATGAACAAAACCTCTTAAACACAAAAGGTAAAGTTGGCATTTTTACCTCCAAGAGTGTCAATCATGCACTAGAACACTTAAACTTGATCCAAAGCTTGATTAGAGGTTATATTTTTGAGAAATAATGAAAAGAAATTGGGGAATTAGGATCAGTTTTCTTAGAGAGAATATGAGTATATTTCCATGGTTCATGTACAAAAAATGATGGAGACTTTGGCTTATCCTTATCACTTAAGGACTTGTTTGCAATTTTGCTTAACTTAGGGCTTAATTACAATTAAAGAAAATTGCTCTATGTACAACAAACACCATATCTAACATATGAGATGTGGCAAAATTTTCACCTCATAGTGTTAGTTTGGTGGGTCCCTCAATCTTTTACACAGTGTAATTTACACTACACTGTATTTTTTTTATACTACCATTATATTTCCATCCTCGACACAGTATAATTTATATACTGCTTAGCTTTATACAGTCTAATTCTTATATTGCATTTACTTTTGCAGTATAATTTTTACACTACGTTATCTTATGTAGTATAATCCATATATTGTATTATTCTAATATTGTATAATTTTCATATTTTCATACAACATTTTTCTTAATGTACATTTTCATTTTGAAGCCGTTGCAATATATTCTGCAACATTTAAGCTTTCCAGCTTATTTTCACATCATTCATTCTTTCCTTAAGACTAAGGCGTGATTTTTTTTTAACCTTGAGAATCTCATTTTCACTTTTATAGAATTTTCATAAATATGAAATTTAAATAATAATCTTTATAATATTTTTTAAGTTCTTAAAATATTTAACAACTTTTTGAGCATAAACTTTGGCTCAAAAAATTTGTACTTAAATTGCTTAACATATTCTTTATTCATTGCATATTTATTGCATTAGAAATCCTTTGGTGTCACACATTTGGTGCCACCCAAATGGGAAATTTTTCCAGATTTCCTTCTTGATGGCCGGATCTTATAAGTGGTGGAGGCAACTTTTAAAATTTCAAATGGTTCCTAGACTAAGTTATTTTAGCAATTAAGGGCCTAAGTGATAACTTAAGTCTTATCATCATTCATTTTTGCATGAAAAATGCACAAAAAAAAAAAAAAAACGCATTTCTCTCAAATGCAAACCAGCCATAAGAGCTCATGTTCCTCTCCATGTTTTTCAAAAATTCAACCTCTAATCAAGCTTTGGATCAAGTTCAAGTGTTCTAGTGCAAGATTGGCACTTTTGAAGGTAAATCCCAATTTTAACTATTGTGTTTAAGAGGTTTGTTCATGGTTTTAGATAAGATTTTTATGAGATATGTTGTGATTGTTGTCAAGGATTTAGAGAAGCTTTCAAGCAGCAAAGTACAGGAGTAAAAGACTTGGTAATGTTTAGGTAAATCTCTAAATTTTAGACTTGAATTTATGTCTCAAACATACATACCAAGTTTTTGTTACAAATTATTGACTATGACATGTAATATAAACACTATGATATGATTATATGGTATATTATGATAATGATGATGATGATGGAAAGATGGAAAAAAGGATTTAAGCAAAAAGAGGAAAAATGTTAAACTTTGTCATCACACAAAATTTAAGTAAAGTAAGCGTTTGATTAAATTTTTTTGTCATGGCTTGTAAAGAAAGCTATATGGCACAATAAGTATGAAATAGATGGTGATGTGAATTGATAGTTAAAAACTACAGTTTTCATGTAAAAAGAGAAAAGTTTTTAAGCTTTGTCAAAAAAAAAAAACCACAAGGTTTAACTAGTTTTTAAAGAATTGAATGTCTGAGGCTCTTAGAGGCCGAATCATTTTCTGAGTCTAACACATAGTTTATTGAAAACGTCAAGCCGAACAATTTTTGTGAAGAAATCCTACTCGAATTCTAATCGGAGTAAGTCAAAACACGTTGATTTCAGTTATATCTTTTCAAAAATGCCATTAAGATGAACTATTTTGATAAAAGTTAAAACATGAAAGTTTTAGATCTCATTGAAATGAATAGGAATCATAGACAGTTCATGAAAATTCTATACTAGTTTTAAGTTATGAATTTTACGAGATTTTAGCGCAAAATTTCATAAAAAGGAAAACAATATGAAATAGTTTTAATTAGGCCATGGAGCTTTAGAAAGTTCTAATAATGTTAAGATTTTTATGTTTTAGGCCAAAACTACAAAACCATGTGAAACTGGATTTTTAGTAAGAAAATATTGGTCTCATGCACTGTTACGGACAGTAAATAACCACAGATGTTAAGTTTCAAAGGATTTAAAGCTATTATCAAGTGAAGAATGAGAAAAAAACAGTAAGGGCATAATCGTCAAGATTTTCGTATTATGGGTTAAAACCGTAAAATCTTAATAAAATAGTTTTTCTACAAAAAGGAAACAAATGTTTGATTTTTAATAATATTATAAGAAGCAAGAAAATGTAAGTTTTTTTTTTTAAAAAAAAGGGTTCCGAAGTTTTTTAAAACCTGTCAAGATTAAAATGGTCATTTCTAGTGAAACGGCCCAAACGAAAGGAAAAAGCTCCTTAGCTGGAATTTTTTCGTAGCCTGTAAATGTCGGGTTGCTAAAGTAAAATGAGAAGTTTTGTAAAGTTACGAGGCTTATGAAAAATCTGTTAAGGGTAAAATCACAATTTTTAAGAAAATTGCTAAAATGAACCTAAGCCGTCCAAATTAGCGAAACACCCATAGAATGAAAATGATTCGTATCACGTTAAATAGTGAAACTATCAAGTGAGACAAGAAATTTGACTAAAGAACGAGCAAGTTAGGAAATAAAATAGATAGATCAATAAGAAATGAAATTAAATAAAAGGAATGAAAGGTTAATGTATAAGTTGTATTATCGATCAAGTAGGCTGATAATAAGAAAGTTAGTTAATAGTCGGGTGTCATTTGAATAGGACATAAAGCCAACTAATAGAAGGGAATAGATAGATTTGGAACGCTTGAATGTTATTCATGTAAGTTTCAAACCTCACTTATAGCATGAAGGAAATGAACTTCAAATACTTTGAATATGTTTTATGCTTGCATTTGTTATGCATAAAGTTTTAAAAATCAAGTCAAGACTTGCAATATATTTACAATTGTTGTGTTTAAAGTATGCTTGCATTTGTTATGCATAATGTTTTGAAAGTTTAAGTTATGATTTACAATATGTTTACAAGTACTATGTCTAATGATTCAGACATTAAGTCATGTCATGCATAATATTCACTAAGTTTACAAGATCGATAATGTAACCCTCAAGTTAAGATAAGAAAGTGTCGTACTAGCCTCCGAATTCAGGAGGAATGTCATGCTAAAGTTGTGTTACGGCCTCGGTGTTCGATGGTCAAGCACGTTTGGTACGTATATTTGGGCCCATAGTTCAAGTAAGATAGGAATGATAATAAGAAATTCATAATTAAGCATAATTGAAATCATGCATTCTGATACTGCTTGCATTCTTTTTGAGTAATGTTCTTATGAGAGACGTTTTAAGAAAAATGTTTTACGAAAAATGTTTTACGAAAAATGTTTTATGAAAAATGTTTCTGAAAAACATTTATGAAAAATGTTTATAAGAATAGTTATAAGTAAGATGTTTTAAGAGAAAAGTTTTATGAAAAAAGGTTTAATAAAGAATGTTTTGTGAGATTATGTTTGAATTTACTGAGCAAAAGCTCATTACAAGTTCCTTCATGCTGTAAGTAATTCTACAAGAGACCAACGTAATTAGTTGTTGAGCTCGGTGCTGCGGTAGATAGATGTAAAGTTTGGGTATAGATACTACTATGACAGTTTTTTGTTGCTTAAAAAATAAAGGTTTCTGCTGCTTTAACAAAAAGCTTTTCTAAGTTTAAAAAGATGTTTAAACAAAAGTTTTTAAGAAAGTAAATGTTTCTTAATGAATATTAAAAAACATTTTGAATTATTTTAAAGTCAAGTCCTGAGCTATATCTTAATTTATGCTGCAACGAAAGTCGCAACGGTTTCAAGAAAATTTTTAAGAATGTTTTAAGAAAAGAAAAAAATTACCCAATATTTTTTTTTTTACTAATAAGTAAGATTAAAGTGAAGAAAATGATGTCTAAACAAGCTAAGTAAAAGCTCAAAAAAACAGGTTGTCACAGCATGTGTCAGACCTCATTATAGCATGTATGGGACCTATTTTTATGAGACGCGAGCCTCCTGGTTTCAAGGAGAAGAACAACAATGCTCAAAGTTTTGGGAAACTTAGACATATGACATATCTTTATTAATCATGTTGAAATGTATAAAAAATTTAAAATATATTACAGTAGCAAAAATCAAAATAATTACTATGTAATTGTGCAGTATAAACACATGAATTTATTATAATAATTGCTATATGTAATTTCTACATTGATAAAATATTTCAAAAAAATTGCTATTTTTCAACTAACTCTCACATAGTTTTCATGCAGGATAGATTTTACCTACATTTTAGTTTCTGAGAAATTTGAAAACTGCTTTTTTTGGATGGACTTAGGGTTACCTTAACATTCAGTAATAAAAACCACATATACTTTTAACTTTTCTGGTTTAAGAAAAAAAAAGACCAAAAATTATCCTAAGCGTGGAAACCTTTTATATTCCGTTTTAAACTCTCAAAATTACTTCACGTCGAACACCCAAATAGGCATTGCTTATCCACTGGAGAGTTATTTTATGCAAAAGGTCTGGACTTGTGTCAATAACCCCTAGGTCTCCCATTATTGACCATACGATGTGACTAAGATAATATGGCCCTTTCTAATTGGACTTGTTAAAGTTAGTCACGGCTGCTTTTGGACTGATTAACGTAATGAAAAAAAAAATGTTTGAGAAAGCTTCAAAAAAGGGCCTAAAACTTGCAATTATGTTTTTTTCATCTTTGCATATTCATGGAACACATCAATGAGTCACTAACAACACAGATGCTGAACAACAAAGAATATGGTAAATTTACTTGGACGAGATGAAGGATATAGAAATTTTACTTTCCTAATCCAAGTTTTGAAAAAAATAATCATAAAAAAGAACAAAAGTAGCATACATGTTTTGCTTGACAAGTTTCCTAAGAATGTATACTTGCAATAATATTTGGTCAAATATTGAAGGTAATTTGCACACAAAAAAAGAAAAGTTTATACTGCTCTTGCCACTTTAAACTCTAAAGTTGAGCAAGTCCAATCTAGGTACATATAAAACTGAAAATTCTAATCTATCAACAGCTTTACAACCTGACCACCTAAATCCAATCTCTTGACCATAATTGAGACTCCTTTTCTTTGTAACATATCTGAATGGCTCAATGGAATAAGCAAACTCTTTCCTTCTCTTTTCCAGACTATAGCAAGCCACTTCCTCCATCATTGTTTGACTAAAAAAAGTGGAAGACTTTTTCTTTCTTATAACCCTCTCATCAAAATAAGGTGTTGGCTCAAACCAAAAAGACTCTTTCTTCACCAACTTTACCTTATAGGTTTCTCCAATATCTACATCATGGATTGACAAGTCAATAGGAATCCAAGCTTCCAACACTTTCCGATTAGCCTCGTCGATTTTGTCCAAAATGTGTTCTTCAAGTGCTTCCGAATGCAAAATCTTGAGGCTGTCCCATCTGATGTGATCAGTTGTGAGTTTGATCCTGAATGGCCAAGTGTTTCCACTCCCTGGAGCAGTGCTGCCTAGTTCTCTACCCTTGTTACTACTCCTACTTTCTTCGACGGCATTTCGATCCTTCCACGGTCTCTGCATCCCGAAAATTAATTAGAGAGTGTGAACCGAGGCATGAAAGAATGAAACTTTTTAACAGAATGGTCGCTTTTATAGTACAGAATGGAGGGCTTGCTTTGTGTCTACCATCACAAGGCATTTTGTTTCTAGTTTTGCTTCAACAGATAATGTCTGTATAGTGTCACTATTTTGGTCCATTCATGTTGAACTTTTTTTTATCTGAAATGTTGTGTTATTTTTCATTTTCTTACCTTATTATTATTTTTGTAAATATTGCTTAACTGGGTTTCCATAATTTTCCACTTATCAAATAGCATATTTGTTGTTTGGCCATCATTACAATAGCATTATAGTTAATTTCTGAGGTTGTATACAGCTAATATATCATCCTATGAAGTATCTTACTCAGAATTTGGACATAATCTCGACAAAGATGCACTAATTGCAAATGGAAATTTTTGAAAAAAAAAAAAAACATAGAAATAAGTGCAGCATTAAGTACCAATTGGAAAAAAAAAAAAAAAATATATATATATATATATATATCTCTTTAGTCAACCTAAATTTCTATAATGTGACCCATATAGTGCTTTTTTTCACTAATTTAAGTTAAATTAACTTGCCGTGTTTAAATTTGTTGGCCAAATATTATTATCCGATAAAACGTGACAAGCTTATTCTTCGTCCTTCTGTAATTCTCTGTCCCATTATAGAAGACAACTATTTACTTCTTTGGCAGTCTATATTCACTGTATTCTTCCAACAAGAAGAGCAATGACTAGATTTTACATATATATATATATATATATATGCGTTTATTGTCATAACAATCTTTCTATATATGTGACATTTGCATTTTACACATGAAGTAACTCTTAATTGCTTCATCTCTTTGCCAAATAGTCAACCTGCCACTGGTCAAATCTGTTCTGTATTTGTCGCCTTTCAAATTTGGCTTAAGATAATCAAACGTTAAGGGTCCTCTGAGTATATTCTTACTGATAGTCCACGTTTTTAAACTATTATATATTATATATGGTCAAAATCATCTTTTTCTGTTATTTTTATGGTTAAAAAATGAATCCCTACCAATTAGTACCAGAGAAATCTCCCAAAACTTAACCAAAATTTCTCTATACCAAGTTTGAAGGTGAAAGAATAAAAGTAAACTAAGAAGAATATTTGAAAAAAAAGTACTGTAATATAAAATCTTTTGTCAGATTCAAAGAATCTTTAGATACGCTTGACAATAACGAGCGGTTTTTTCTCTTTCGTCATGTCTGGCTTTTTCCTAAATCTATGAAATCATCGCCTAGCACTTATACATAGTGGAGGTAGTGTGATTTTGTATGCTTACAGAGGCTGAAGTACACACGAGTTTGCTCCAGGGCATCTCCTCGAAAGCCTCGAACTGTTGAAAGATGATAAACTTACTTATAGGCATTGTTTATAATTTTTCCGGCAATTTTAAAACTGCACAACTTACTCTTTCTTGCTTTAATCTATCTTGCCACTTCTTATTCTTTAGATTAAGTTTATTACTTCCTTGTGGAATATCTAATCATATAATGAGATCTTTGACCTTAAGGTCAAATTTGAAGCATAGCTGGCTTTTGGGTAGTTTGTGGTTTTCTCAAAAAAAAAAAAAGTATTAGATTGGTGTTTTTCAGGAAAAGTTAGAGAGATTAGGAAGTGTTTTAGTGCAAAAAGACAACCAACTTAGAAAAGTATTAGATTGTTATCTTAACAAAAGTTGGAGATGCATTTTACATGGGTATTTTGTGATATTAACAAAGGCAAACTTAAGCTTACAAAGCATAACCACCAACAACCCAACTCTAATTTCAAATAAAATTAAGCATTCTTCAAACATTACATCTCTTCAGTTGTTTCAAAAGCTTAAGCTTACACATTTGTAGATCATTGAGTTGAGCCTTCATGGTCTCAACCTCCTCTGTCATCTTCTTTATTTCCTTGTGGGATTTTATCCATCCCTTCTGTAGGCTTTTATTGTTTGCCTTAAGTATTGCCTGAGCTGTTGACTTTGTTCTTTGGAACACCGATCCTGCAGTTGTCTTGGACCTTGTCATGTTAGCTTGCTCAAGAAGAACAAACCCCGTCGCAATCTTCAATGGCAAGCGGTTGTTCTTCATTACATGCTCCCGAGCATCCTGTGATAATCTATGGTATGGCAGAAATTTGCATAAGCTTGTCCTTTCTTCTTCTGTTAAGTTGGGGTGTGCCTACAAAATTGAAAAAACAGATAAAAACAGTTTAAAACAAGTGCTTTAAAACTTACAAGAAGGTAAGGATAACATCTATTTCATATATATACGATTCATGTCAGTTGATAACTTATGAATTCATTATATAAATTAGGTTTAATATCACTTATGAAGTCTAGTTATTTATCCATACCGCCTTTCTTTGTAAATTAGGCTAAAGTCTCTTTACAGACACAAAGAAATACATCAATACCTTGAGAAACATGTCCGTGGCTCTGTAAAGGTTGTCATCACAATACCGAGCTTCTTTTGGCAGTATTTTTGCAAGTGACTGGAAACTCTTCACCATAAGTTTCGTGTCTCTTGCAACTAGTGCAAGATAGCCATCCACCAACCTTCCAACAGAAAATATTTTTGGTCTGAGGTTGCTTGATGCTAAAGAAACATAAGCTTCCACCACCCTGCTAACAATGCCAACATCATACGTACCGTCCTCATCTCCGTAATTCTTAACCACCAGATCTGAAACACGACATTGCTCCAACATGCACGATATTCTCCGATCAAGCATCTTCAACAAAGTGGAATTGATTTGCATAGCCAAGCCCACCTTGAGAAGGTGAAGTAGAAAATTGCAACTGACTGAGTTCTCCTCTGTTGGAAGTACTTGAATCAGACACTCCGTTGTAACTCTTTGTAATTGGCAGGTCATGTTTTTGGAATCCAGAGCGTCGAGCTCGAAAGTGATCTTGGAGAGCCATTTAGCAGTCCAATGAGCAATACATGACCCAACAAGGTTTGGTCTCATCCCTTTACTTTTCATGGATTGGATCACTTCAATAAAGTGATCTATTCTAAGGAATGAAACATCTTCAAACCACCAATTGTCTGCTTCCTCCTCAACTTTTGACTCCTCTTCTCCAGAACTGAAGTCTTTAAGGTTGGTGCAGGCCTTCAAAGAAATGGATTCCAAGCACCTCTTCGGGATCTGCAGCTCTTTGGCCCACGGAGAGATGGCCTCGCAGCTTTTCAAGATTCGGAATGTGTCTTTCCACGATGAAAATATTAAGAAGCTCAGAAATGCCTCGGATTTCGATATGAGGTTTCCTTGTTCGAAATCATCACTCATTTCCAAGAAATGAGCAGCGCAATATAGTGGAGCAATGTTGGAAGATGTAAGATCAACCTTCCAACCATAACAGAATCTGACCACCAACTCGAAAGCTTTGGCTCCTCCTGGAAGATTGTCTATTTGGATCTTGAGGCTGGTGTCTCTCCCTCCATTACTTTTCTCAAATACCATTCGGTTCAAATATCCACTTCTTGATACCATTGGAAGCTGGGGGGAAAAAGAAAGGAAGAGAGAAGATGATATATCCCAATTTCGAGAATATAAAAACTGGAATCTTATTTAGCTTAGGCAATTGGCAAGTCTAAATAAGACAATAAATAACATCTAAAATTTATTTAGCTTAGGCAATTGGCAAGTAATCTCCCCAGGTTTCTTTCACACACATACATCTGTGTATGCATTCCTGACTATATAAATAGACTTCAGGTTTCATGCAAGTTAGCCTTATGATTTGTCTTACAAAGACTCAAGATTCTAGTTCAATTTCAATAAGAGCAAATTTTTCGTTTTTAGCTCACCTTGTGCAAATGAAAGTTGGTGCCTCCAACTTGTATTATCAAATCACTTGCAGCTGTTGACTGAACAACCCTGCATTAGAGAAACATCTCATTACTCTACAAGAGCATCATCATTATACTTGAAGAAATAATAACAAAAAAAGAGGGAGATGGAACAAATTACCAGTTATGGTCTTTTTTCTCCAAAGTTTTGGCAACCATGGTGACACCGGCTGCAACGACGATACACTGGTTATGCTTCACACCGGATACCAACCCTTGATCAAGACTTTCTCTCCCTACACTTTTCTTTCTATTCGTAGACTTGATAAACCCCAGAAACACGAACTTGCTATACATTTTCCCCTCAAAATTTGCACAATGTGTCTTCTGTAGGCCACAAGAAAGTGTGTGCATCATCAAGAGATATATATTTAAATAGGAACTGTGTTTGATTCTCAACTTCAGGACTCAAAATCATTGGATAGCTATAAATAAGCAGCTACCGTAATGCCCATTATCTCCTTTTTGAGACCCTTTTTTTATTTTTATTTTTTTGGTATTTGGAAGTAGTTAGGCCATAAATATGGTTGGTTGCCTATTAGCATCGCCTGTCGTTTTTAAGCATCGAGGTGTAGACCAGGGACAGATTGGAGCCAACACAATGACAATCTATGCTGCAAAATCTAGGCCACTACTACATCTACAAGGAAAGGAAGAGACCAGGCGCCCATAATCCAAAACCTGTAACTTTCATCTCACATATTGCAGAAAGAGAACTTCTCCAAATGGATAAAAAAACATTCTTGAATTTTGCATGGTCCTAAGTTGTTTGGTTTTGCTTTTTTGCTTTTTTTCTTTTTTTTCTTTCTCTTGTGGGGAAGGCAATCGTTATCCTTGATGACCACTTTTTCTGTTCTTGGTTTCTAGTGAAGAAATTTCCTCCAATGGAATGAATACTGCAGCGTCCAAATTTCAGAGACCAAAACTCTTGAAAAAAGTCAATAGTAATGGCTAGGCTTAATTGGGGTTTCTCTTTCAACTAAAGGGAGAGTCATTATGTATATGTTCTCTTTTTTTGCTCTTTTTTTTCCCAACTCAAATCAAACTATCGTTTTTAGGAAGATCGAATTGAAATTAAACACTCAAAAGAGGATAGTTAACTGTACAGCCATAGAAATAAATAAAACTTCCAAAATAACTAAGTAGAGGAAAGCTGAGGTACATACATGTAGGCCTACTTGGGATTATTTTTCCAATCAGTCATAATTCATGTGTATTATTTCTGCTTTTTGGGATGAATTATACATACTAGACAAAAAATTTAAGGATAATAAACCAGCAATAAATTATAATGACACACAAAAAGAGAGTGAGAGAACGGTTATATGATGGATGTGTGCTAACTTTGCTTTTTGGGATGAATTACAACCTAGACAAAATATTTAAGATTGCAAACGATCAATTAGATCATCCCCATTGCTATATTTGGCACTAAAGAATGTGAAAATGATATATGTGATGTGTAATTTTCATTTGTGCTTTAATGTAATGCTATTTCAAATGATATATTTATTGTTATAATTCTTAAACTTTGAAAGTTGTAAAAATAAACTCTTAATTACAAAATTATTTTAAAATGTTAATGTTTCAATGATTAAATAAAAAAAGTAAATACATCAATTAATAGTAATCAAATACTAAAATTTGGTACCAAATATAGTATATGTCATCAAATTTAACACTAATAATAGCATTAGATTAGAGAGTGATTTTCCCGCTCAAATACTAAAAGCAGACATTAACACACTAAAAAAGTGTTTAAAAGCCTTGATTAGAATCAATAATTAAAATTAATTTTGGTTAAAAATATTATAAATTCAAAAGTTTTACACTATAACAATAAAAAGTTTTAATTTTAATTTACGTTACCAAATACGGCATGAATTGGCATTGCATTAAGCATGCTTAACGCAAATGAGGGCAGTTTTATCATTCACGTGTGCTAACTTTGCTTTTTGGGATGATTTATACAGCCTTAGACAGAATATTTAAGGATAATAAAACCAGTAATAATAGCACCAAAGGGGATAGTTAACTAGTAAGCTATCAAGGAGGACATCAATGAAACACTGGAATAATGTTTTGAAAAGTCTCCATCAGTGATGATCGTGTAGAAGTACTAAACTTTTTTCAAGGCTAACCTAACAGTAGTCCTCCGCGTCTAGGACCCACGAATGGGAGAGCTGATGTGCCACTTGTTCAAGTTCCAGGCTTTATTATTATTATTATTTTGTGTGGAGAGAAGTGGCCGGGCCTCATTTTGCAGGTTCTAGCATTTATTGTCAAATGAAAATGATGCATATTATGGCCCTTGCTAATAGATTTTGTTTATGCTTTTAATTAATAAAAGAAGAGAAATAAAAGTTATAAATTTTTAATAAGCATTTAAAATTAAATTTTTTAAAAAACTTTAACGAGTCAAAATAGTTTTAATTATTTTTAAAAGTTATAAAATGTTATTTTTAAACTTATAATGTATTATTGACTTTATTACAAGTTTCAAGTCTATTTTAGAAATACTTTTTTAAAAAGCTATATTTTATGACTTTAACAATAAGCATTACTTGAGAGCAAAAGTTCTTCTAAAAATTCATCCAAATATTTTCATAAATAACTTTTAAATTCAGCAAGCCAAAAACAGTTTTTAAAAAACCATCCCCAACAAGCCCTATGTCTTATACACTGAGGTAGATGGTGATCTTATAGTAGTTATTGAAACTAAAATTACTGACGTAGGGCCATCTAAGTTTGTTTTTCATCATTCCCTAAAACAAGTGCTTTTTTCTCAAATAAACCACTTCAGAACAAGATTTTTTTTAAGGGAAAAAACTCATCCTTCCCTTACCAAAAACCAAAAGCCAAACTCCGTCTACAAGATATTAGAAGTGTGAGAGAGCAAGAGAGGACGAGAGAGAGAAGTCCTCGGGGTCGGATGACCGGTGCGTCGCTGATTCGATGGCCTCCAAGTTTTGACCGGAGTGCTATTTGTTGGAAAAACCAATACGCAGAGGAATTTTAAAAATTTTGATCAGAGTATTTTTCAAAACACAAGTTGGACATGCTATATATATAAATTAATCAGATTTTACTAACCTTTGTATACCAAAGAGCTCCTGCAATGAGTATCGAGAAGAACGTTTCAGATAAGCTTCAACCAACTGGTCTTATTTGCTATTATCTATCCACGATTGGAGTGTGTGTGGGCACATTTCATTAAGCACTTTCACCAGTAACTCTCCTTCCAACCAATTAAGAAAACTCAGAGCAAAGGTTTGAGAGTATCTAACACCAGAGTACTCACTCTTAACTTCTCAACTGATCTATCTAACTGAGAAAACTCACTCTCTATTTATAGAGGTCGGGTCCAAGGTTGATCATTATCAGATAGGCCTTATCAACCAATTGAGAAGACCTAGAGCAAAGGTTCGTGATTGTGAACAAAAGTTCTCAGGGAGTTTTAGAGTATCGAGCACCAGAGTACTCAATCTCAGCTTCTCAGCTAATCTATCTAACTGAGAAAACTTATTCCCTATTTATAGAGGTTGGGCCCAAGGTTGGTCATTATCGGATAAGGCCTCAAAAATTCGAATCTAGATCAACTTCTCATAAAATCGCATAAAAGACACATGATCAAATTATTATTAGATCGACAGGCCGAATTAACAGATCAGCCTGCCGAACTTGATCATCAGCAGGCCGAACTAACTAATCAACTTGTTGAACTTGCGATAATATGATCCATGACAATCTTTTATTTCCTACTTGAGACTCTTTGGATAGAGTCTCAGTTTTAATTCAAATAACCCAATAGAGAAGTTATCTAATTAAAACAGTCATATCTAAATAATCTCTAAGAAAATAAATACAAGTTTATCTTGAATTAATTTATAATAAATTAACTTGACCAATAAATATACATGAATTATCTGCTCCTATCAAATTTCAGTCAATCTAATAATTTAATATAAGTTATCAATTTATTCAAAAAGCACATTGTATTGTCACAGGACTTCTTATGAGCTAACAAAGGGGACCTGATGGACCTATATAGTTCAAGCTTTGATGATTATAAAATATAATATCCTTGATATATATTTTATAATTATCAACTCTAACGCTACTCTATTTAAAACTTAGAGCTGCACTCTCAAACTATATAAAATTACGAAGCCCAAATTAGCTAAGTGCCTATGACATATCATAATATGTCATATTCCCATAAGATATTCATAATTGGCTCAATGATAAATTCCATTTTATATTTTTAATTTTTTGTATCTTATATTTTGTTATCTCACTATTAGAAAACTTACCATCTAAGTGTCTATGACATATCATAATATGTCATATTCCCATAAGATACTCATAATTGGCTCAAAGATAAATTCCATTTTATATTTCTAATTTTTTGTATCTTACGTTTTGTTATCTCACGATTAGAAAACTTACCATCTAACGCTACTCCATTTAAAACTTAGAGCTGCACTCTCAAACTATATAAAATTACGAAGCCCAAATTAGCTAAGTGTCTATGGCATATCATAATATGTCATATTCCCATAAGATATTCATAATTGGCTGAAGGATAAATTCAATTTCATATTTCTAATTTTTTGTATCTTATGTTTTGTTATCTCACTATTAGAAAACTTACCATCTAAGGACAGTATACTATTTAGTTACACCTATGCATCAAAATGATTGAGTGCTCCAATTTTTCAATTATAAGATAACACATATAAGAAAGTGTTATTGACTCCACCAATGGAGCTATGGATTCCATATCTATGAATAAAAGGTCTACGTTATCAAGAGTCATGTATCAAACATACCGGTATTGACACCATCACAAAGTAACCTATAAGAATGTACCAATGTTTTTATTTGCGGAGTCCAACTCTGATGGCCAAGACCAGTTTTCTTCCGTCAGGAATATAGACAACATAACAATCTTAGCATAAATAAAGTGCCCAATTTTATTCCCTCGATTGCAGATCTTATAATTTAGACCATCACCTTTAGAATCTTATCTTTTGCATAACCAATCTATCATATACCTGATTCTTAAAGGTTTAGACTAACAGTCTCAGACTTTTGTTTGCTTATCATACATTTAACAAATATAAACGTAAAGAGGACAACATTTGGTATATGAACAATAAATGAATTCTTTATTGATAAAATGTCTCCAAAAACATGTTACAACATTTTACGCTTTAGAGCATACATGTCTAACAATCTCCTACTTGTGCTAAGTAAGTGAATATGGCATATCATGCATCTCTATAGCTTCTGCATGCCTTTCGAAAACCCTCGCAATTAGTGCCTTCGTGAATGGATCAGCTAAATTGTCCTCAGATGTGATTGCGCATACAGCAACATGCCCATCCTCAATGAAGTCCTTTATCACATGATACTTTCAATGAATATACTTACTCTTCTTATGAAATCTTGGTTCCTTAGCATTAGCTATCACTGCATGTTATCACAATATAATGACACCGCCTTTGCCATGCCAGGAACAACCTCAAGATCTTCAAGGAACTTGTAGAGCCATACTCTTTTTTCGAAGCATCACTAACTGCCACATACTCGGCTTCTATTGTTGAATCTGAAGTGCAATCTTGCTTGACACTTCTCCAAACAATGGCACCCCCTCCTAGAGTAAATACAAAACCAGAAGTCGATCTCCTCGAATCCAGATAGGATTGAAAATCTGAATCAGTATATCCTAGAGGTGTTAAATCCTCACTTGAATATATAAGCATATACCATTGAGTCCTTCTTAGTTACTTGAAAATACGCTTGATCGTAACCCAGTGGTTCGGTCCTGGATCTGACTGAAACCGAATTAATATCTTGACAGCATAGCTAATATTCGATCGTGTATAGATCTCCACAAAACAGGGGGTCGTGACACCATAGGAGGGAAGTAAAGCTCATGTGGGCATGTGGCCTTGGAGCTAGGAGAGGGCTAGGGAGTACCATCGTTCTATCACTGGCGTTGTGGAGGGGAGAGCCACCATCATTCACGCCAAGAGTGGCAAGTCTAGAGCTTCCTCGAGTGTAGGCAGAGGAGGTTGACAATGGGAGAGGAAGTGGCTGCTGGGGGGTGCAATGCGTTGGGGTGGATCTGACCACTAGTTGTGAACTAGACTTGGATGATTTATACCATAAAAAAATAATAGGATTATTTTTAGTTGGAAATGGATAACGACAAAGGATAATACCAAGTCAAAGGGGAATATGATTTTTTTAAGTGGACTTATAAGCAAAAGAGTGTGTTGCTGTGAACTTAATGTAGATTTTCCAAAGCAAGACTATGTATCTTAATAAGCATTGTGATGATGAGAAGGGTTTCATCCCACAAGAATTGTTGGTTATTAATTATCGAAATTAATTTAATCCTAATTTTTATTTGAACAATCCAAAAAAGATTTATAATGAAAAAAGAGAGCAATTACACAAAATAGCATATTTTTATAATCACTTAGTATATTATGTCATAGGTTTAAAAAATGTGTAAGAAATATTGTATTGCCAATAATCAGTATTCTAAATTATGAAAAACCCAAAACATCTTTAACAATTATATCTGATTTTTATTCCTAGTTTTCCCTCTTTCTTCATTTTTCCCTCTCTTTCTCTTCCCTTGTACCCATCTCTCTCTCCCTCTATCGCCTTTCTCTCTCCTTTGATGGTCCCGACTGACCTCTTCATTGTAGCCGTCATGCCCAGTTCGTGACTCCAATCAACACCAATGGCCTTATCGTGCGACCTTGTGTTAGGGGTAAACAACGGACGGTTTGACAGTTTTTGGGCAAGTGCGGTGCGGTTTTTTGGATGACGGATTGGCGATTAACCGACCCGCAAACCGCCTACCACATGGCGGGTGGTTTTAGTTTGGTTTTGGGTGGTTGCGGGTGGGTACGGGTGAGTTGAGGCGGTTTAGACCTATGTTATTGTCCAATGTAATTTTTTGGACCTTTTTTTTTTAAAAAGTAAAAAAAATTTGTAGAAAATATAAGATGATAATACATAAAGTATTCCCAACAGCAAGCAAGTTTGATGCTTAAAGACAATGACCATATTCAAAAGTATAAATTAAGAAACATAATCATCACTGCAACAAGAAACATCAACTACAGATGAAGTGATGAACAAAGTCAAGAGTACATAAAGATTAAAGCTTATTCACTGGGTTAGAAAATAATAGAATGCTATAAATGAAATGATGAACAAAGTCAAGTGTTCTTTTTCTTTTTAGGGCCTTTCTCTACTAACTTACGTGATTTGAATTTTGATCACTTCATAAAATAATAGGAGAATTTCTAGTTTCCAATATGTCAAGAGACAGTCGAGCCCGTGCTTGGAGTGTTGGATTGTTCAATCATCTCTAAAATAAGAAAAAAATCAAATAAATGATAAGTTTTTTAAAAAATATATAAGCGGGCGAGTTTGGGTTGAACTCGCCCTCAAAAACTTAAAACCAAACCCGTCCACCTGAATATATTGGTGGGTGGGTGGGTTCGACCCGTCCGCCAGTGGGTTGCTAACGTAAACCTGCTTTTTTCGAGATGGGCAGGCGTGGGCGCGGGCGCGGGTGATTGGCGGGGGTGGGACAGTTTTTGTACAGCCTTACCTTGTGTGATGATCTGATGGTGTTGGTCACAATCTAATGGCCACAACGAAGGAGATCTGACGGTAACGACAAATGAGATATGATGGCAGTTGAGAGATCTGAGCTGCAATTTTCACGCACCGATGACATAGATCTGAACTCACAACCTCCTTCCTGTTTTGGAGAAGAAGACGGCTTCACAGGCATTGTTGAAGAAGATCTGAGCTTCCTCAGTGTTGTCAAAGATGATCAAAGCTTCGTCGGCATAGTTGTGGTAACTCTCTGTTTCTCTTTCTCCTTTCCTATTTCCCTTCTCTATTTATCATTGTCTTCGATGGATATTTGGCTGGGTGACGACATGTTTAGACCTTACACAAGGCAGTGCAGCCGCACTAGCTTTGAATCTGGTGCAGCAAATCAATTTTTGCTTTCGTTTTTTAAGTCTGTAGATTTTGATTTTTGTAAAGGAGTTTTTTATATTTTTTTATATATTTTTTATAGCATTTCCATTGGTGTTGTTCCGATAATGAGATTTTTAGTGTTTTTCTGAGCTTGTTTTTGATGGATTTACCAATAGGAACAATATTTCTAGTTGGCAACGGTATCAAAATCATTTCAATAAATTTATGAATTTTTCAGTAAATACATGTATCCAAATGTAAATATGATATTTACAGGTAAATACTATATTTTTTAGCCGTTGGCAGCTCGATAAAATTGCTGGTAAATTTTTATATTTATATGGTAGTATTGTATTTTTCGGCTACCAGCTATCCAGCAAAGTCGCAAGTAAATTTTTATATTTACACGACAAATATGGTATTTCCTAATAAATATTATATTTTTCAGCTATCAATGGTCAGTGAATTTTTGTATTACACGGTAAATATAGTATTTTTTGATAAATATTATATTTTTTGACCACTAGCGGTTCAACAAAGTAGCCTATAAATTTTCATATTTACATTGTAAATACAGTATTTCTCGGCTGCAGGTGATTCTATAAAGTTGTCGGTAAATTTTTGTATTACATGGTAAATATAGTATTTCTTAGTATATATTGTATTTCTCGGTCATGGTAGTCTAGCAGAATCGCTGGTGAATTTTTGTATTTACACAGCAAATACAGTATTTCCTAGTAAATATTGTATTTCTTGACTATTGGTAGTGAATTTTTATATTTACATAATAAATACAACATTTTTCACTGAATATTGTATTTTTCGACCGCCAAAGGTTGGACGAAGTCGCTAGTAAATTTTTGTATTGTATAGTAAATACATATTTCCTAGTAAATATTGTATTTTCAAGCCGCCGACAGTCTGATGAAGTTGCTGGTAAATTTTTGTATTACACTGTAAATATAGTATTTCTTGATAATATTGTATTTTTCAGCTGCTAGAAGGGTAAGAGATACAAAGGATAAAGAGTTCAGGGTACTTTAGGGCTTTTGTTCTTAATTTTTCATGATATACTATAAACTACACATTTTGAAACCATATGACATTATTTACTAAGTTTTAATCTAAATATACTATTTTGCTCTTTCTCTTCTAAAAAAAAGAAAGAAAAATAAAACAAATAGACAAATGAAACCAAAATAAACATAGGAAAATGAAGAAAAAATATAGGCAAATGCAAGACAAGCATATAAGAACTCCATATACTAAAACTCTAGTGTTTTTGATCCTATTCAAATTCTCTAGTTCAATTAATTAATGTCTTTAGTGTTTCTAATCCTATTCAAATTCTCTAGTTCAATTAATTAATGTCTATTCTTATGCTGCTTGTGAATTTCTATTGATTAATTATTATTCTGCCTTAAGCATTAACATTCATATTTTGATAAACAAATCTCCTATATCTCAATGAAAATTCTAAACCTTTCAAAATTTATTAAGAAAAAGAAATTCATAAATATTGCACAAGTTTCATAGATATTTCTATCTTATAATAATATCATGGTATTTCAATTATAGTATATTAATTATCACCTCTTGGTCTCAAATTAAATTCCAAATATGTATTTCTTGATCAAGTGGTCTCGAGCCTTAAGCAAAAATTAAAAAAAACTCAACATATTCTAAAATTAAACATTAATTCATTGAAACTAGAAAAATTCAAATATTTATAATCCAGCTACATCATAGCCTTAAAAAATAACAATTAATTCATGACTAGATTAAAGAAAATCCTAAACATAGCGTTAAACATAAATAAAGGAGAGAAAAAAGAACTAGGATTTAGAGTGGTATTGAGGCTTCTTCGTCTCCAGATGGAGTTGTCTTTTTCTTCTACCTACCACGTTCTCTCCTTGTTTACTTTCAACTAGCCAAGAGTCCTAAAAAAAAATTGTCTTATTTTTACCCTAGAAGATCCTATTTATAGACTGAATTAAATGGGTACTTTTAGCAAAAAAAATTCAAAATATCAGAGTCTTCCAAGTCCCTAGTGCCACAACGCTAATCATTGACTATAGAAAATTTTCCACTCTAGCATTGCAGCATTAGGCCACGAGATGCCAACATCGTGGCGCTCAGGTCCTACTTCAATGTTTAAGGATTTTCTAGAGCCACAGCCATGGATTTCCATGGCCTAGGAGCTCACACCTTGTTCCTTGTATACTTGAGTTTGAATTTTCCAATAGCTCCCAAAAGTAACCAAAAGCTCCAATAATTTTAGTTTCTACAAAATAAACATAAACGCCAAAAATAACACAAAACACCCTAAAAACTAACAAAATGCACATGCAATAAAATCTAATATATATATTTTTAAAAAGATAAAATTTTAATATTAATGTAATGACCAAAGAAACGTCATCAATAAAACTTAATATTTAATTGGGTTTAATTAATGAATTTATTCTTAAAAATGTGAAATTTTGTAAAAATTATAATTTCTGTGAAAATTACAATAAAATATGAATGAGCGGCATTGATTGCAAATTTTATGGCATATGTAATGCAATGGTAGATATTGTAAAATACAAATTTTATGAGTTTGATGACTCAGAGATTTGTGCATAATATCCATAAAATGATTTTCATGTCACAATTAATTGTGAAATTGTGATATAAACGAATGAATGATTAGAATGTAGAAAGGACATAGAGGTTGTCCTAAACCCTAACCGGGGGTAGAAAGGAGGCCAGAGCAGTATAAAAATACTGCTAAATGAAAACACAGATACGAAAAATTTTTTGATTGGCCTCCAAAAGTAAACGAAAAGTAAGTTAAATATTTTTATACAGTCTAAGGGTAGAAGGTATACTGAATTGACCATGGCAGTATAGGAAAAATACTGTGCGGTAAAAAATTACACAGTATAAATTTTTAACTCCATAAAGTGGACATTTGCTTGAATTCTATTGGGCCAACAAGCCATGCAATGTGGCCCAATAAGATGAGGACACCTAGTGGTATACTCCTGGGTTACCATGAGTCATCAAATGTGATAAGGATGCATTTAAGGCAAAGTTATCACAAAAAATTCATTTCCTTTCTTTCCTTTCAAGATCCCGCAGCCATGTCCAGGTCTCTAAAAAAATTTCTCAGCTCCAAACTTTGCAAAAATAACCCCAAACAAGTTTTACAAGCAAGTACAAGGATTTCCCACAAGTTTTAAGGTAAAATCCTAAACTTTTTCATGAGTTTTCAAGGGATTTTTCATGGGTAAAGGGCAAAGATTAATCCATGCTATTTTTGCATGAAAAGGAAGTCCAAGAAGAAGTTCAAGAAGCCTTTGAAGGCTAGAAATCCAAAAAAGTGTTATTTGGGTAAGTTTTGAAGTTTAAAGTTTTGAATTTGTCTTGATTTTTATTCTTTCAAACCCATGAGGGGTTTTGAGCATGTATTTGATGGAATTTTATGTATATGTGGTGATTGGCAAGTTTGAGTTGTGAAACTTTGGTTTATAGTGCAAAATGGCAATTTTTGCAAAAAGTGTTTTTTTTGTAATTTTGATGTTTGACTTTGTAAAAGTGATGTTTGAGCATGAGAATGTGTGGATTAAGGCATGGAATGGTTTCTGCAGGGGTAGAATTGCAAGTTTGAAATGGATTTTTGTAAAAATGCCAAAGGGACTAAATTGAAAGAAAAAGTTCCTTCTTGGCAGATTTGAAAAATAGTCCAAAATGCCCCTGTACAGTGAGATTTTGGGAAAAGTTAAAACATGAAAGTTGTAGATCTCAATGAAACTGTTAGGCCTAGCGGACGGTTTTGTCAAAAAACTCAATCGTTTGTGAGTTTTTGATTTTTCAAGAATATGTTAAAAGTGAAAAAAGTGTTAAATGGCAAAAGTGTTATTTTTGCAAAATGATTTAAGGCATGGTACTTGAAGTGAAAATGATCCTTGAGAAAAATAGGAAATTTTGATGCAAAGAAGTAAATTTTAGTCCCGGGGATAAAATCGTCAAAATTTTCAGTTCAGGGACTAAACCGCAAAGTTTTATGAAAATGGGACATAATTGAGAAATAAAGGGATTTGACCCACTAGGGTGTTATTTTGAAATTAGTATATGGTTATTTTCGTAAGAATAACGAAATCGAGCTCGGGTAGGTTAGTAAACCCACGAAGGGCAAAATCGTCATTTTTGTCCAAATAACCCGAACCGTTTTGAAATGTTTCCAATGGAATAAGAAAATGACTAGAAAGGGTTCTCGTCCTTCGTTAGAAACGATAGGGTAAAGTTAGATAGAAATAAGAAAAAACCAGTGGTTTTTAGAGTTGTACATAGTAATGCAACTCAATTTATTAACTAACAGATGTTTCATATCGAAACATAGTGGAATTTGGCTAATGGCTTTGTAATTGGCCAACAGGATCCTAGGAGTCTAGGAGAAGGGAAATCGAGGTTAAGTTGCCCGACATTCACCTCAAGTAAGTACCCTTCCCACCTACAGTATGAAATGTAGGTTTAGAAAGAAATGTATGTATATGTATACCTGTGCGTATAATTAAGTGTAAACTTGTATGTTTGCCATGATATGAATACCTAGGGGTATAGTCATGTATGAATAATTGTGAGCATATTAATGTGTACCAGTGTGTACAAGATGTTATGTACCTGTGTGTACAATAATAAAAATGAACATGTGTACCATGATTTTGTACCTGTGTGTATAATATGTTATGTACCTGTATGTACAATAATGAAAATGAGCATGTGTATCATGATTTCGTACCTGTGTGTACAATGATAAATACTTGAGTATGTATAAAGTAGGTATCTGTGTGTACATTTTATGTTAAGTACCTGTGAGTACATTATGCTATATACCTGTGCGTATATTAATGTGTACCAGTGTGTATAAAAAAGTAAGTATCTGTATGTACTATACTATGCAAGAGAATTTATGTTTCATGGATAATATGAGATTATTACTTCATGCATGGTATGTCAACCATAATAATGGACTGGTAAATGTATCACCAAAAATTAAAAAAAGTGTTGTACCGACTCCTAACTCAAGGGGAGTTTAAAGGATATGTTACGGTCACGGTGTTACGTAGACCTAAATGAAATTGCGCAATGGTACGAACACTTGGGCCCTAGTAAAGATAAGAAATGATGAGGATAAAGAAAGTTTATTAGAAAGCATAATTGATTCATGCATTCATGTGAATATCCATGTGGGATTTATGGGACTTACTGGACGTTAGCTCATTAAGTTTTTTATGCTGTAGGTATTTCGACGAAAAGGTCAGAATAATTCGTAATGATGAGCTGGCGGACGGATGATGTGTGCAGACTGGGTATGGTTTTCGCCACAGTATGTTTTCCGCTGTATGGTGTTTTAAGGTATTTTGAAAGTAATGTTTAAAAGAAAGATGTTATGAAAGTAAAAGTATTAATTATGTAAATACAAGTATGTGAAAGTATTTTGGGAGTTATCAAAGTTAATGTAAGTAAATTATTTATTTCCGTTTTAAAAAAAAATTCCTAAATTTTTGCCCTAAAGTAAGTAAAAAAAAGAGTTTTATCACAGCTCGAAAAGGTGGGTTGTGACAGTTGGTATCAAAGCAGAAATCTTGTCATCCTACTGCACATCGTCGTCTGCTCCATTACCATCGCTCAAGTAAGATAGTTTGATTTTAAGTATAAGAATGTTCAGTACTATTTTATATGATACTGTTATGTTAATTACGACAATAAATATAGTATATGGCGGAGCCGCATCATGATTGTGATATGGAAGCTGATCGAAGAGCCAGCATTGCTTTTCAAGAGGAGATGCCACCGTGACATTATGGGAGTCGGCAGCCAATGGTGTAGACTGAATGGCTTAGTTGAAGTGATTTTTAACGCTTGTCATATGCCACCGCATCTTCTAGTTTTATTGGCCTTAGGATTGTTGATGAGGGAAGCCTTAGTATATGGTTAAGGATTGAACCTGACAAGCAACCACGGGATTGGTAAGGTTTTAGAGGACAAATTCTAGCTAAGTTGCACCCATACCACCAGCAAACGTTATTCCAGTCTAGGTGATTCCGATGTTATGGGCGGATGGGAGACATTGATTCTACCTGCAAGTAGAATCGATATGGGGAAGATACGTATGCGAACCGATAGATCATTACATTCTTAAATTTCACCGTACTAAGATACCACTGATTTCGCCACAATTACCCTTATGGTGCATTTACGATTTAGTTTGGAGAGATCTTCCCAATGCGGTCCAGCAGCAAATACCGTATCCCCGAAATTACCTTAGTATCCATGATTCTCTTATGGCGGCATTACATGCAGACTATAATGTAGCAGCACCATTAAAAGATCCTTCAGTAGGTATGGATGATGATGAGGATGATGATGATGATGTTGATAACATTGATGAAGAGCCTGTGCCTCTAGAGCCTATAATCGCAAGTGATGATAAGTCGACTGATTTGAATATGGAGGAAGAAGAGGAATCCTAAGGAGGATTCTGAATATAGTGACATGTCTAAAGTCGAGTCCGACAAAAAAATTCATTCATAAGAAAATCTTTGTGTATTATGATGTACATAAATGAGATATTAGTATAGTTTTGGGCTTTGATGCCTTTGTATATGCATGTACGTTCGGCTAATGGTGTCCTTCTTGGCAAGAAGATATATGTAGCTGGAAGTGATAATCGCTCCCGGAGATGATATGAATAGTTATATATGAAAGGAAAGTATGAATGTATGTATGTTAGTTATGCATGTAATGTTATGGAGAATGTAAAAAGGAAATGAAAGAGGTTTATGAAATGAAATGTATGAATGCTTATGAAATGAAATGTATGAAGGTAAAGGAAATGAAATGTATGACGCAAGATATTGGGTTCATGTAATTATATATGTTTGCATGTATTTAAGTTGTTTGAATACATGCAGTTATTGATTGGATACTATTAAGTTAATAGTATGTACTAACATAGTAACGGAAATACACGATAGATATATAATAATTGATATCAATGGCTGATATACTAGCTGCTACAGCTGTTCCGGTAGTATCCACTACTGAATTTTATGAAAGATTCTGGAGAATAAAGGCCCTGGAATTTGATAGATCTACAGACCCCTTAGAGGCCGACGATTGGCTTACAGGTATAGAAAGGGTTCTGAAATTTATGGGACTTAGTGACCATGAAAAAGTCCTATGCGCTTTGTTTTCTCTCACTAAAGATGCTAGGAGACAGTGGGAGTCGGTAGAGAATAAAAGGAATGTAGACAAAATGACAAGGCCAGATTTCGTTGAAGAATTTGGCAGGGCTTATTTTAATGTAGAAATCATGGCAGCCCAACAAGAAGAATTTAATAATTTTAAGCAAGGGAATAGGTCCGTAGCTGACGCTGTAAAGAGGTTTAATCAGCTAGCACGGCTTTGTCCTGAGTTAGTACCCACTGAACGGGAACGAATAAGACGGTTAATGAGAATGTTCAAAATCGACATTGCCCTTGTGGTCGATATTGGAGGGCAAGCTCCTAAGGTTGTAAAGGATAGCATCAAACGGGCGACCAAAGCTGAGTTTAGAATTGCCCGTGATAAGGAGAAAAGAGCAAGGATTTTCAAAGCATAGAAGGAGGAGAAAGCTTTGACCAAGGAAAGTCAAGCTATACAAGTAAAAGGACAAGGAAGTGTTCCAAGTCAAGGGTCGTCCTAGAACGTTCAAGCAGGACGCAACTGCACTGCTAACAGCAAGAGGAAATGGAACGTGAATAATGCAAAGAATCCAAAAGGTCAACCCCATAAGAGGATTAATGATGTAAGAAACAACAAACCCTTTTGCAGTTAATGCAGGAAAAGACATGCAAGGGAATGCAAGGCTGGCACGAACAAGTGCTATACCTGGGGAAAGAAGGACATTATGCCAAGAATTGTTTTTCTAATTCCCAAAGTTAGAACAGTCATGCTCAGTAGAGGTCTCAAGAAAACCAATTGCGTACGGTTCAAGTTCAGGCACAAATTGAAGGCCCTAGTGTTAGTCAAGGGCGACTAGAAGCTCTGGAACCAAGTGGGTGAATTTATGCCTACATGAAGAAGGAACAAGATGCAGGAACTTCATCGGTGGTGACATGTTAGTTTTCTATTGCCCACACTGATGTATATATATTTTATTTGATTCTGGAGCAATATATTCGTTTGCATCGCTTAAGTTTGCGAATCGAATAAGAGGTAAAAGAGATAGGATAGAGCAAACCTTTAGAATTGCACTATCCTCTGGGGAGGTATTGGTTATGTCATGTACCGATAGTCATACGTGGAAGGGAATTGTATATTGATTTGATAATAATCGATATACAAGATTATGACGTCATCCTAGGAACGGATTTCCTAGGGAAAATACCCGGCTAAGATTAGTCATCGATACCACAAGGTTACGTATCAACCTTCCGGAAGTGAGAAGTTTATGTATTTAGGGAAAGTTCCCAAAGCTCCCAAGGCGTTGACTTCAGCATTAAAGGCAAAGAAGATATTGGAAAATGGATGTACCGGTTATCTGGTGAATTTAATAAGAAAAGATAAAGAAGCTCAGTTAGGACCAGAGAAAGTCCCCATAGTAAAGGAATTTATTGATGTGTTTCCGGATGAGTTGCTAGATTTACCACCGGAACTGAAAATTTCATTTGAAATTGAATTGACGCCCAAAACAGCCACGATTTTTTTTTAAGGCGCCATATCAAATGACTCCAGGAAAACTCAAGGAACTTCAGGTGCAACTAAAAGAAATAATGGACAAGGGGTTTATCCGACCAAGTTATTCCCCATGGGGAGCACCTATTCTATTTGTTAAGAAGAATGATAGAATGTTACAAAAGTGTATAGACTACCGGAAACTAAATAAGGTCACGATTAAGAATAAGTATCCGCTTCCAAGGATCAATTATTTGTTTAATTAATTGAAGGAGCGCCAGTATTCTCAAAGATTGATATACGTTCAGGACATCATCAACTTCAAGTTAAGGAAAAAGATATACCAAAGATGGCGTTCCGAACACGCTATAGGCATTATAAGTTCTACGTCATGCCTTTTTGACTGACCAATGCTCTAGCAGCTTTCATGGATCTCATGAATCGAAGAATACCTCGATAAGTTTGTTATTGTCTTCATCGACGATATTTTCATATACTTAAGAACGCCAGAGGAACATGAAAAGCACTTGAGGATTGCACTATAATTATTGAGAAGGCATCAATTGTACGCCAAGTTCTCAACATGTAAGTTTTAGCTTGAGAAGGTTCAATTCCATGGACACGTGGTGACACGAGAAGGAGTATCTGTTGATCCTTCCAAAGTTGAGCAGTGAATAAGTGGCCTACACCGAAAAGTGTGTCAAAAATTAGCAGTTTCCTCGATTTAGCAGGCTACTATTGACATTTTGTAAAAGGATTTTCTTGACTTGCAGCACCATTCACTGCACTTACATGAAAAGTAACAAAGTATGAATATACTAAGAAATGCGAAGAAAGTTTCCAAGGATTAAAAAGGACACTAGTACTGACAATACCAGATCCAAACCATGGAACGTTCTTGATCTATAGTAAAGCATCAAAATAGGATTGGGAACCGTATTGACGTAAAGTGGAAAAGTGATTGCTTATGCATCCCAACAGTTAAAGGATTATGAAAAGAATTATCTGACGTATGACTTAGAGTTAGCGATGGTTGTATTTGTATTGAAGATATAGTGTCATTACCTATGTGGAGCTAAGTATGAAATTTATACAGACCATTAGAGTCTGAAGTTCATCTTTATACAAAAAGAGCTCAACATGAAGTAGTAAAGGTGGCTAGAGTTAGTCAAAGACTACGACTGTAAGATTTTGTATCACCTGGGAAAGGCTAATCAAGTAGCCAATGCCCTTAGTCGTAGAACAATGCCCTTGCTAGTAACGGTACAGATGTTACCAAAACCTCTCCAAAAAGGATTTGATGGAAGCAGAAATACAGCTAGTCACAGGAAGATTAGCTAATTGATCCTTTCAACCAACTATGTTGGAGAATTTAAAAGAGCGACAAGAGGCAGATCCGTCGCTACTTAAAGTTAGGAATGAAGTTCTTAAAAACAAAGAAACAGAATTTAACATTTTGAAAGATAGTATCCTCTGTTACAAGAGTAGGATATACATTCCCAATGATGAAGGATTAAAGAAGCAAGTATTAGAAGAAACTCATGAAACACCATATGTGGCTCATCCAGGAGCTACTAAAATGTACCAAGATTTGAAAGAACACTATTGGTGGAATGTAATGAAGAATGACGTCGCGAGATTCGTCAGCAAATGCCTTACATGCCAAAAGGTAAAAGATGAGCATCAACAGCCAGTAGGCGAATTACAAAAGATTGATATCCCAGAGTGGAAATAGGATCATATTACTATAGACCTGATAACTGGGCTACCCAGAACTACGAGTGGACATGATGGTATATGGGTAATTAATGATAGATTGACTAAATCCTACCCATTAAACTCAGCGGTTCTGTAGAACGACTAGCTGAACTATACGTAACCTAAATAGTTAGATACTACTGGGTTTCAAAGTTTATCATTTTTTTTATCGTAATGGTAGATTCACTTCCAAGTTTTGGAGAAGTGTTCATCAAGCAATGAGAACAAAGCTGACATTCAACACAGCATTCCACCCATAAACGGACGGTCAATCAGAAAGGACCATCCAGACTTTAGAGGATATGTTAAAAGTATGTGTGCTAGATTTTAAGAGAGGATGGGATAAAAAGCTTCCTCTGATCGAATTTGTATACAACAATAGTTATCGAAGCTCCATTGGTATGGTTCCATATGAAGCTCTAGATGGAAGGAGATTTAGATCACCTTTACATCGATGCGAAACCCAAGAAAAGGTATTGTCGACCATGGATTTTGTTCATAGAACAACGGGAGATGTAAAGTTAGTTGTCAATCAATGAAAATGGCTTTTAGTCGGCAAAAGAGTTATGCTAATTAACGACGGAGACCTTTGAAGTTTCAAGTAGGAGACTTGGTCTTTTTGAAGATAATGCCCATGAAAGGAAATTGTAAGATTTAGAAAGAAAGGAAAGCTCAGTCCAAGGTATATTGGACCATATGAGATCTTGCAATCGATAGGCAGTATAGTTTATAAGTTAGCCTTACCCTCTAATCTAGTATTGGTACACAATGTATTCCATGTGTCTATGTTAAAAAAAAAAAAAGTATATGCCAGATCCTTCACATATTCTTCAGCCGGAAGCAATTGACAAGCAGGAGAATCTATCTTATGGAGAAAAATAAACCAGTTCAAATTCTGGCACGAGAAGAGAAGGAATTAAGGAACAAGAAGATACCTCTCGTCAAAGTTTTATGACGCCACCATCAAGTAGAAGAAACAACGTAGGAATGAGAGGATGAAATGAGAAAAGACTACCCTGAATTATTTTGATTTTTGAGGACGAAAATTCTTAAGGGGGTAGATTGTAATGACCAAGGACACGTCATCAATAAAACCTAATATTTAATTGGGTTTAATTAATGAATTTATTCTTAAAAATGTGAAATTTTGTCAAAATTGTAATTTCTGTGAAAATTACAATAAAATATGAATGAGCGGCATTGATTGCAAATTTTATGGCATATGTAATGCAATGGTGGATATTGTAAAATACAAATTTTATGAGTTTGATGACTCAGAGATTTGTGCATAATATCCATAAAATGAATTTCATGTCACAATTAATTGTGAAATTGTGATATAAACGAATGAATGATTATAATGTAGATAGGACATAGAGGTTGTCCTAACCCTAACCGGGGGTAGAAAGGAGGCCAGAGCAGTATAAGAATACTACTAAATGAAAACACAGATACGAAAAATGTTATGATTGGCCTCCAAAAGTAAACGAAAAGTAAGTAAAATATTTTTATACAGTCTAAGGATAGAAGGTACACTAAATTGACCACGACAGTATAGTAAAAATACTGTGTGGTAAAAAATTACACAGTATAAATTTTTAACTCCACAAAGTGGACATTTGCTTGAATTCTATTGGGCCAACAAGCCATGCAATGTGGCCCAATAAGATGAGGACACCTAGTGGTATACTCCTGGGTTACCATGAGTCATCAAATGTGATAAGGATGCATTTAAGGCAAAGTTATCACAAAAAATTCATTTCCTTTCTTTCCTTTCAAGATCCCGCAGCCATGTCCAGGTCTCTAAAAAAATTTCTCAGCTCCAAACTTTGCAAAAATAACCCCAAACAAGTTTTACAAGCAAGTACAAGGATTTCCCACAAGTTTTAAGGTAAAATCCTAAACTTTTTCATGAGTTTTCAAGGGATTTTTCATGGGTAAAGGGCAAAGATTAATCCATGCTATTTTTGCATGAAAAGGAAGTCCAAGAAGAAGTTCAAGAAGCCTTTGAAGGCTAGAAATCCAAAAAAGTGTTATTTGGGTAAGTTTTGAAGTTTAAAGTTTTGAATTTGTCTTGATTTTTATTCTTTCAAACCCATGAGGTTTTGAGCATGTATTTGATGGAATTTTATGTATATGTGGTGATTGGCAAGTTTGAGTTGTGAAACTTTGGTTTATAGTGCAAAATGGCAATTTTTGCAAAAAGTATTTTTTTTTGTAATTTTGATGTTTGACTTTGTAAAAGTGATGTTTGAGCATGAAAATGTGTGGATTAAGGCATGGAATGGTTTCTGCAGGGGTAGAATTGCAAGTTTGAAACGGATTTTTGTAAAAATGCCAAAGGGACTAAATTGAAAGAAAAAGTTCCTTCTCGGCAGATTTGAGAAATAGTCCAAAACGCCCCTGTACAGTGAGATTTTGAGAAAAGTTAAAACATGGAAGTTGTAGATCTCAATGAAACTGTTAGGCCGCGTAGACAGTTTGTCAAAAAACTCAATCGTTTGTGAGTTTTGATTTTTCAAGAATATGTTAAAAGTGAAAAAAGTGTTAAATGGCAACGATGTTATCTTTGCAAAATGATTTAAGGCATGGTACCTTAAGTAAAAATGATCCTTGAGAAAAATAGGAAATTCTAATGCAAAGAAGTAAATTTTAGTCTCGGGGCCAAAATCGTCAAAATTTTCAGTTCAGGGACTAAACTGCAAAGTTTTATGAAAATGGGGCATAATTGAGAAATAAAGAGATTTGACCCACTAGGGTGTTATTTTGAAATTAGTATATGGTTATTTTCGTAAGAATAACGAAATCGAGCTCGGGTAGGTTAGTAAACCCACGAAGGGCAAAATCGTTATTTTTGTCTATATAACCCGAACCGTTTTGAAATGTTTCCAATGGAATAAGAAAATGACTAGAAAGGGTTCTCGCCCTTCGTTAGAAACGATAGGGTAAAGTTAGATAGAAATAAGACAAAACCAGTGGTTTTTAGAGTTGTACATAGTAATGCAACTCAATTTATTAACTAACAGATGTTTCGTATCGAAACATAGTGGAATTTGGCTAATGGCTTTGTAATTGGCCAACAGGATCCTAGGAGTCTAGGAGAAGGGAAATCGAGGTTAAGTTGCCTGACATTCACCTCAAGCAAGTACCCTGCCCACCTACAGTATGAAATGTAGGTTTAGAAAGAAATGTATGTATATGTATACCTGTGCGTATAATTAAGTGTAAACTTGTATGTTTGCCATGATATGAATACCTAGGGGTATAGTTATGTATGAATAATTGTGAGCATATTAATGTGTACCAGTGTGTACAAGATGTTATGTACCTGTGTGTACAATAATAAAAATGAGCATGTGTACCATGATTTTGTACCTGTGTATAATATGTTATGTATCTGTGTGTACAATAATGAAAATGAACATGTGTACCATGATTTTGTACCTGTATGTATAATATGTTATGTATCTGTATGTACAATGATGAAAATGAGCATGTGTATCATGATTTCGTACTTGTGTGTACAATGATAAATACTTGAGTATGTATAAAGTAGGTATCTGTGTGTACATTTTATGTTAAGTACCTGTGAGTACATTATGCTATATACCTGTGCGTATATTAATGTGTACCAGTGTGTATAAAAAAGTAAGTACCTGTATGTACTATGCTATGTAAGAGAAATTATGTTTCATGGATAATATGAGATTATTACTTCATGCATGGTATGTCAACCATAATAAATGGACTGGTAAATGTATCACCAGAAATTAAGAAAAGAGTTGTACCGACTCCTAACTCAAGGGGAGTTTAAATGATATGTTACGGTCACGGTGTTACGTAGACCTAAATAAAATTGCGCAATGGTACGAACACTTGGGCCCTAGTAAAGATAAGAAATGATGAGGATAAAGAAAGTTTATAAGAAAGCATAATTGATTCATGCATTCATGTGAATATCCATGTGGGATTTATGGGACTTACTGGGCGTTAGCTCATTAAGTTTTTCATGCTGTAGGTATTCCGATGAAAAGGTCAGAATAATTCGTAATGATGAGCTGGCGGACGGATGATGTGTGCAGACTGGGTATGGTTTCCGTCAAAGCATGTTTTCCACTGTATGGTGTTTTAAGGTATTTTGAAAGTAATGTTTAAAAGAAAGATGTTATGAAAGTAAAAGTATTAATTATGTAAATACAAGTATATGAAAGTATTTTAGGAGTTATCAAAGTTAATGTAAGTAAATTATTTATTCTCGTTTTTTTAAAAAAAATTTCCTAAATTTTTGCCCTAAAGTAAGTAAAAAAAAAAGAGTTTTATCACAGCCCAAAAAAGCAGGTTGTGACAATTGATCTCAATATTGTCTTTATTTTTTTTCTTAAACTATTTTACAGTTACTTTGTATTATTTCTTATCTCTATGTAAAGAATAATAACCTCTATAAGGGACCGTTCATCCCACTAAAGAATTATGATGTAGGCTTATTAAAAGAATATTATGATGTAAATATAACATGATGGTACTAGCTTCTTACTTTTTAGGCATGGGTGATTTATCTAATTAAAAAAAAAAAGAGAGAAGAAAAACGTGAAATAAAGAAAATATGCCAACCAAAAACTAGAGAGAGAGGTGATTAATTTTACATGAATTTCACATAGGAAACGTACATCTTACTCTAAAAATCATAGGGTTTCTGGAGTGAGCTTGAATGATGTTGCCCCCTCCTTTTATGGCCAAACTCCAACACTACCTTTTGGACTGTGAGAGGGGTCGGGCACTTAGGATGAGGAGGGTTATGGAGATCAACCCGAGCATAAGGTTAAGGACACCATATTTAGGTTAAGATGGGTGGTGGTTGGCAGAGATTGCGTAAGCGAGATTTGGTCAAGGGTGTCATTGCTGGTGAAGGCAGAGGCCAAGACTAAAGAAAGCTAGGTAGGTTCTGAGCGAGCATATAGGTTTGAGGTTAAAGGGTTTGCAGAATGGGGAGAGATTGGCTGGTGGGGAAGTTTAGTGAAAGCGGGGAAGACCTGGTCCATGCCGGGTTCAAAGTTGGTGGTAGATAGCGTGTGCTAGAGTTGTGGCTGATGGAGACTAGCTTTCATACTTCAGATTTGAGGTAGTGGGTCTCTGCTTCTGATATAGGTGGATGGTGTCATCGGAAGTCCGATTGTGTTGTAGATTGTTGGGAGTTAGTGTTGGAAAAATAGTACGCAGCAGAAATTTAAAAAATTTTATACCTGAGTATTTTTCAATACACAAGTGTAACACGCTATATGCATAAATTAACCAGATCTTACTAACCTTGTTTGCCGAAAGGCTCCTACAATCTGTGAAGAGAAAGACATTTTAGAAAAGTCTTAACTAACTGGTCTTCTTTGCTATTCTCTATCCACGATCGGAGTGCGTGTAGACACACATCGTATAGCTTTTCCCTGGTGACTCTCCTTCCAACCAATTGAGGAAACCCTGAACTAATGTTCGTGATTTATGAACAATAGCCCTTAGAGAGTTGCAGAGACTCACAGACTAGAGTACTCACTATTAATTCCTCAATTGATCTAAATAACTTATGAGTCTCACTCCCTATTTATAGAGGTTGAACCCAGGGGTTAGTCTTTATCCAATAAGGCCTCCAAAATTTGAATCTGGATCAAGATATGATAAAAATCGCATCTAAAATGCGTGATAAATCATTCAGTTAGTAGGCTGAACTAGTAGATCGGCCTGTCGAACTTACTTCATCGGTAGGCTGAACTTGAAGATCAGCCTGTCAAACTTACAATAAATGATCCTCGCGAATCTTTACTTCCCACCTGAGATTCTTGTGATAGATCTTTAGTTTTAGTTCAAATAACCCAATAGAGAAGTTATCTAATTAAAACATTTATATATAGATAATTTCTAGGAAAATAAATATTCCCGATAATTCAACAAGTTTATCTTGAATTAATTTACTCAAAATTAATTCAACCGATAAACAGACATGAATTATTTGATCTCGATAATTTAACAAGTTTATCTTCAATTAAGTTTTTTATAAAATTAATTTAACCAATAAACAAACATGAATTATCTGATCCTACCGAATTTCAGCCAATTTCATAATTTGACATAAGTCACCAATTTATTAGAAAAGCATGTCATATCGTTATAGGATTTATTATGAACTAGCAAATGGGACCTAATGGACCTATACAGTTCAAGCTCCTGATAATTATGAAACCCAATATCCTAGATATACATTTCATAATTATCAATTCTAAAGCTACTCCACTAAAAGCTTAGAGCTGCACTCTCGAACTATATAGAATTACGAAGCCCGAATAGCTAAGTCTCTATGACATATCATAATGTATAGTATCTCCATAGGATATCCATAATTGACTTAAGGATAAATTCTGTCTTACCTTTCTATTTATTTTTCTCTTACGTTCCATTATCTCACCATTGAAAAACTTACCATCCAAAGACAGTATCCCATTCGGTTAAACTTATGTATCTAAATGGTTGAATGCTCTAGTTTTTTAATTATAGGATAATGCATATAAGAGGATATCAACGACTCTTAAAGACAAGCTATGGATTCCATATCTATAAATAACAAGTCTATGCTATCAAGAGTCATGTCCCCAACGTACTAGTATGTGTACCATCATAAGATATGGATGTCATCCTTGGTACATCAAAAGACATAAGCCAAGATAACTAGCCCACTATTCATCTCAAGGTTAAGATATAATACATATAATTATCTAAAGTGAATTGATTTACTGAGATAAAATTATTAATCCAAATCAATTACACTTTATGTCCTAATCTAATACATCGTCGCCTATGACAATACACCAATGTTTTTATTCATAGAGTCCACCTCCGATGGCCAAGACAAACCATCTCTCGTCAGGGATATAGACAACATAACAATTTTTGTATGAGTAAAGCACCCAACTTTATTCCTCAATTATGGATCTTATAATTTAGACCGTCACTTTTAAAATCATGTCTTCCGCATAATATGTCCATCATATGCCTAATTTTAAAGGCTTAGACCAACAGGCTTAGACTTTTGTTTGCTTATCATACATTCAACAAATATGAACGTAAAAAGGACAATAATTTGGTATATAAATAATAAATAAACTCTTTATTGATAAAAATGCCTCCAAAAATAAATTACATTTTTACTCCTTAGGACATACATGTCTAACAGCTAGCTAGGAGGCGACATCAGATATTTCACTTTTGCCAAGGACTAAATCTTTATTTTTCTTGCTTTCATCTGAACTTTGTGTTTGTTTACTTAGAATGATTGCGATGTACATTAGCACTCTTGTTGTAATAAAGGAAATTGTCCCTCTGTTTTCGGTTTTAGTTTGTTTGTCACATCTACATGTTATTAGTAAAAGGTGTGGAATGTCCAACACAATCTTCGTCTAGACTACATTGTTTGTGTCTATGATAATAGGAAGGTCTGATTTTCGTTGACTCGTTTACTCCATCGATTGTTATGGTACGAGTTTGGTCGAGTTCTAGTTTATGTGTCAAGCGGGACTTTTTTCCTTTGGGTCTATGCACTTGAAACTTGTGTATATACTTCATTTATCCTTGTTAGTAGTTACAGTCAATGGTCGGGGTTAAACTCTCGTAAGATAAGTTACATTAGACTAAGTTTGTGATCTTAGTATTTTTGGTATAAATGAAGTTTCCACAAGGGGAAAAAAAAAGTAGAGAGAGGAGCTTTTTTCCCAAAAGATAACCAGGAAAACGAAAAAAAAAAAAGAAGAAAAAGATAAAAACTAAAAAAAAGGAGTTATTTTCATTTTTTGGCTCTCAAAGATGTAGGGTCATTTTCCTTTGACACTTGAGATGGTAGATGACACAAACTTAAACTCCCAAAGTTTTAGTATGTGATGCCAACAATCATTTTCCTAAATGTTAAATTTCCAACACTCCAATCAAATAGGATGCGCGTAATATGCAAGTAATCACAAAAAAGCTCCTTTTACACCCATGGGAAGAAAGATTCAAGATTTGGAAGAAAAAAAAATAAAAACCCTCACTAAACCCCCAAGTTTGGATTGATCATATCAGTTTTAGTCTTAAACCTAAACAATTTAGGTTTATCTTCAATAAGCTATTAGTTGCATGTCACCTACATCTCATGTATGTAGATTATCATGAATCTAACATTTGATAGATGAAAAGACTGTTAGCACCACGTATTAAAAATTTGAAACTGAAGGTTAAATTTGTGTAACTAGGTCAAATGGGCCGGTTCTAATTCTCTAGAGGTCAAAAATGAAAATGAAAACAAAAATAAAAATAAAAACAAAACAGAGAAACATTCGAGAAACAATGGCGTAGCTCAGTGCCCGCTCACCTATTTCAAACGGTCAGTTTTTTCCTTCTTCTTCGTGGTCGTCTTCCCAGAGCAGAGGTCCAGGGGAACAATGCCGAAAACCCTAAACGTCAAAGCCCCACTTCTACTCTCACACCATTCTCAACGCTTCAACCGCATCGCCCAAAGGCCCTGTTCGTTTCAAATCACCCCATTTGTCCGAAAATCTCCCGATTTCGCCTCCTTCCTTTCCAATTCGCGTCCAATCCATCTCCAAAATCCAGTCATTTGCGCAAGAAAAAGAAGAAAACGAGTCGATTCCGATAAATCCACAAGATTCCTGCTCAATCTGATTTCGGTCGTCGCGTCGAGCCTCAAGATCTTACCGCAGCCGTTGGATTTGGTCCTCGAAGAAATCGGCGGCGCAGATGGACCAGGCGGAGGCGGCGGCCTAGGCTTCTGGAAGGGCTTCGGGTGGGGAGGCTTTGACGGGTGGAGAAGAAGGAGAAGAGGAAAGAGGAACATGTGGTTGTACGGATTCTTGGCGATTTGCGGTTTGGGTTTGCTGTTCGGGAGAGAAATCGAGAGCAATGTGTTTTGGTGGGGCTTAGGGCTTGGTCCGTTCGGAGTCGTTCTGATTCAATGGTGGGAGAAGACCGGAGGAGTTCAGGCTTGGGTTCTAGGGTTTTGCCTATGGAGTTTTCTGATCGGTTTGACTTTCAGGAGAGAGGAATTGCAGAAATGGTTTGCTAGGGTTAGGGTTCAAATTCCGATGGCCGAGATTGCGAGAAGACGAATAAGAAGAAGAAAAAGAGGAAGAGTGTTTTAGAAGAGAGCGTGAAAGAGAGAAATTTTGCATTTGTTTTTGTCTGTACTTTTTCTTACCATACTCAAATAAGATTTCAAGATTGTCATTTTTTCTGGTTCAGTTTTGTTCTGCAATCATTTCATGAAAATTGTTAAATTCAGAGTATGTAATTGAACCAGTTTGCTTTGAGTAAGAAAGATTGCAAATACTAGAATAAACACAGAATAGGTGTCATTTTATTTTTCCTTCAAGTGGAATATAATAACATATTGATATATTTTAATGTGGGCGTACAGGAGTACACTTAATATGATCTTCTATAAGTTTGTGACACGATTCCCAAAATGCCCATTACAAATAGAAATTCTTCTACTCAACAGAAGCGGCTCCTATGAGTTATGAAGAAACATTACAACACAATTCTTTGCCTCTTGGAGAAATGCAAAACCATGGCTGAGCTGAAACAACTTCATGGACTGATGATAACTTCATCGGTTATTAGAAATGTAATTCCTGTTAGTAAGCTTATTGATTTTTGTGTCGGTGATACAAAAGCTGGCGACCTCCTCTACGCAAGGTCCATCTTTAACCAAATTGCTTTGCCTAGCGTCTACATTTGGAACTCCATGATTAGAGGTTACTCTAACAGTGGCACCCCAGTTGAGGCTCTGATCATGTACAGAAAAATGATGCAAATGGGCTTTTTGCCGGACAATTTTACGTTCCCGTTTGCGCTCAAAGCGTGCTCGGTAATCAGAGATCGGGACTGTGGAAAGTCTGTTCACGGCTGCATTGTGAAATCTGGGTTTGAGTTTGATGTGTATTCTTCCACTGCTTTGCTCCATATGTATAATTGTTGTGGAGATATGGACGCAGGGTTGAAAGTGTTTGATGTTATTCCTAAGTGGAATGTGGTTGCTTGGACTAGTTTGATTTCTGGGTTGGTAAACAATAATAGGGCAAATGAGGCTATAAAGGCATTTAAGGATATGGAAAGTTGGGGTGTAGAGCCTAATGAGATTACAATGGTGAATGTTTTGGTTGCTTGTGCTCAAACTCGGGATGTAGATACTGGAAAATGGCTTCACAATTGCCTTGCCCGTCTAGGGCGTGATCCATTCATGTCGAGTGATCGTTTTAATATAATTCTTGCCACTGCCATAGTAGACATGTATGCAAAATGTGGCAGCTTAAAAACTGCGAGAAAAATGTTCAACAAAATGCCTCAAAGAAACTTGGTGGCTTGGAACTCCCTGATCGGCGCTTATAACCTGCATGGCCAGGCTGAGGAGAGCATTAATCTCTTTGTTGATATGCAGATCGCCGGGTTTGTACCAGATCAAGCGACCTTTTTGGGTGTGATTGGTGCTTGTGCCACTGTGGGGGTTTCGGCTTTGGGACAATGTCTGCATTCTTACATATCAAAAACCAGCATGATCAAAGATCTTTCCATAGGGACTTCTTTAGTAGACATGTATGCCAAGACTGGAGATTTGGAAAGTGCTCGGAAGATTTTTGGAAATTTGTGGAAAAAGGATGTTAAGGCATGGACTAGCATGATCTTAGGCCTGGCTATACATGGCCAGGGTGTGGAAGCTCTTAGTACTTTCAAAAGCATGCAAGAAGATGCTACCATTGTTCCTGACCACATTACTTATGTTGGGGTTTTGGTTGCTTGTAGCCATGTTGGTCTAGTCGAAGAGGGTTGGAGACACTTCAATGAGATGAGAGATGTTTATGGCATTGTTCCTAATCAAGATCACTATGGTTGCATGGCTGATCTTTTGAGCAGAGCAGGTCGATTCGAAGAGGCGATGAGACTAGTGGAGGAAATGCCATTTGAACCAAATATAGCCATCTGGGGTGCTGTTTTAAATGGATGTGAGATACATGAAAATTTTGATCTAGCAGATAGAATCAGAAATCACATAACTAAGTTGGAGCCTCAGGGCAGTGGGGTTTACGTGCTCCTTTCTAATATATATGCCAGGGCTGGGAAATGGCAAGAAGTGAAGCTGGCTAGAGAGTTGATGATAGAAAGGAGGATTGATAAAACTCTTGGGCATAGTTTAGTTGAGAGAAAGTTGTCAAGTCAAGTATAATATAATTCGTCTTGAGATTATTTTGAAGTACCGAATTATTGAGATTATTTTGAAGTACTGAATTCTGGTTATATATATGCCTGCGCATGGTCAGGAAGAGAATACAACATAACTTTGGAAGGAAATTTTTTGTTTAAATATTGTGATTATAATAGCTGGTGCACCTCTGCTAGCCTAGCATAAATACATGTGAATCTTAAAAAAAAATAATGATAATAATAATAAATAAATAATAAAAATAATAAAAACCATGATGATACACATTTTGAGGAGAAGGAAAGTAAATATGAATGAATGAAAAGAAGTGGCGACTAAATATTGTTTTGAAAGTCATGATCACTTACAAATACAGAATCTTTACATGTAAACATATGTTGCACAAAATCAAAATTCTCTCAATACTAGGACATAAAAAGTACTAGAAATTTTACATGGTAGCTTCCGATATGATACACTAAGAAGGAACAATTGGCATGTAATACATAATCAAGTTGACTATGTTGGCAGACGACAATGCAACAGATTTTAGAATTTTTTAGTTAAAACTTTTCTGAAAACAATTTAGACATGCTATGTATGTAAATTAATCTAGAATCTTCGTATCTTTTGTAGACCAGAAACCACACATCTATAGAACAATATTATTCAGAACTACTACGAGAGAACTTCTACCGGAAGAGCCTCAACCAACTAGACTTTCTTGTTATTCTCTTTTCCACAATCGAAATGCGGATGATCACACGTCATTTAGTATTTCCTCAGGCAAGGTTCTCCTTTTAACTACAAGAGAAGATTAAGGAATATTCTTCCTAATGTTAAACAATATGTCTATAGGAGTTTTAGAATTACTCTCATTAAAATACTCTTTCTAAACTCCTCAAGTGATCTAAGAAACAATAGAACATTGTTTCTTTTATATTGAGGTTGAATGGGGACCAAGTCTTATCGGATTAGGATCCAAAATTCGAGTTTGGATCAAATCTCGTCACAAAACCATGTGACACAAGGATTGCTGACCCCGTGGGGGTGGTTTACTACCTAGTCGTGCCCACACCTACAATACGTTTTTCAGCCTCTAAAAGTTATTTGACTAACCCGATTTAAACCGATTGAATAATTACTACTTTATTTGACCTAAGTATCATTAATAGAGCATCGGTTTTAATTTAAATAACTTAATATAAAAGTTATCTGATTAAACACAATCATATACATATAGTCACATACAAGTAAAATATATTCAAATAATATAACATGTTTGTTTTGAATTAATTCATAAAATCAATTCAACCAACAAAATTAATATGAATTATTAAATCCAATCAATCAAATTTTTAGCCAATCTAATAATTAACATAAGTTATCAATATCTAAGAAAAACATGCAGTATCATTACAAGAAATATATAAGCTAGCAAAGAGATCTGATGGTCATATATAGATCAAGTTCTTATAATTATAAAATAACATATCTTCGATACGTATATTTTATAATTATCAACTCTAAAGCTATTCCACTAAAAACTTAGAACTGTATTTTTGAACTATATATAAATTACGAAACTTTAATAAGTTTATCATCTATGATATATCATAATATGTAACATCCTCATAGGATATTAACAATCAGCTTAAGGATAAAATTTTGTTTTACCTTCCTGATTATATTTATCTTATATTTCATTATCTCATCATTAGAATAGTTACTACTCATAACCAATACAAATAGTATATCATTCTATTATACCATTCTAGTTCTAAATTACAGGATAATGCCAATAAGAGAATACCATTAATATTACAAAAGAGCTATAGATTTTATATCCATGTATAACGAGTCTACGTCAATCAAGAGTCATGTCTCCAATTGACCTACGTGCGTACCTTCACATAATTCAGGATGTTAGCTTTTGGTACATCAAAAGACACAAGTTAAGAATATAGACTCATGTATTCATTTCAAGAATAAGATGTAATATATATAATTGTCTAAAGTGAATTGATTTATTCAGATAAAATTATTAACTAAATTAATTTAATTTTAGTCTCAATTCAATATATCATCATCGATGACAATATACCAATGTCTATACCCGTGGAGTTTCACTCTGATGACCAAGGCAAGTCATATTTCCTTAGGAATGTAGACAACACAATAACTTTAACATGATTAAGGCACTGAACTTTATTCCCTCAATTTTGGACCTTTTATATTTAGACCATCACCATAAGATTCATGTCTTTTGTATAATCTGTCCATCGTATGTATAATCTTAATGGTTTAGATTGATAGTCTTAGACTTTTGTTTGCTTATTATCATTTAATATAAATAAACATAAATTGGATAATATTTGATATATGAATAAAATGATATTTCTTCATTGATTTAAATGTTTCAAAAGCTATTACATCGTTCAATCATTACGACACTCAGTCTAACAGACCAATCAATCTTAGTAAATATCCACCTCAAATTACATGTCCACATCCTCTAGCTTTGGGAAGAAAACTGATTCAGCCACACCGTTGAAGATTTACCGGAAGAAACGAGGCAAAATATGTCGCTGTAAATGGTCACAAGAAAGAGATTGACGGTCTCGAATTCTGGCCCAGCACCTGTGCCAGCTGGACCATCAACGGCCCTTAATATGACATTTGGCAAAACGGGGATAGAGTGGTTTAGTCTCTACCAAACTGCCCGCTAACTTCAACGAAAATCAGGCGCCCTTCTAATGATTCCACAAGCACCAAGGCAGAGATATGCCCCGTGCATGCCCAGAAATTGTCGGTCCATGGATAATCATTCAAGTTATATGGCAACATCATGTTCAAGGAATTTCTGTGCACATTTTCCAACTTCCCAGGCATTTTTCTGCCGGGCATGTGTTGTAGTTTGCTAAACTATAACACTACCACAGCAAGAACTCCACAAGCCACAAGATGTAGTTGGCGCCTCGTCTTTGACCTCCAATATAGATGCATACACATAAATTCTGTTCCCCCAAAAAAACATCCGTCCATGCTAACACACTGAAGTCACGAAGGCAAGCCCATTTGTATAAATCTGCAGGGTATAGGCACATTCTCCCTCTTAGATGAGCTCTTGATCCTGAGGAAATAGCCTGTCTCGATGAGGTTGGAGATGTCAAGCCCATACTTCCACCGCAAAAGTAGAGGAATGTGTCAACAGTCTGATTAATTGATGTAATGTTAAGGAGAAATTAAAAGTCACATCTAAAACGATGTCCATATTTTCCATTCATGCAAAGTTCTTGAGCACTTCAAATCCTGAAATGCTTGAGCACTTCAAATCCTGAAATGCAACGGTGATAAAAGATGATTTCGACAAAATGCAGAGTGTGAAAGACTTGTTTTGAAACATTTTTAAGCCCTTCCCTTCTCTGTGGTTTTTGAAAAGATAAGAATGCATAAACTCAAATTTCTCATATAGTCAAAAGAGAAGGAAGTCAATGCAGACAGATGAAATTACCGTAAAAAATTGTTGCCGAAATTTAAATTTTAGGAAAAAATATGTGTCGAAATTAACTCTATAAAAGAAAATAAATAAATGTCATCATGACAAAATAAATAAATAATTCATTTTAAGAAGAAAATGTTATCAAACCTTTGACTGAACACTCCTTACAGGCAGAGCATTTTTTTGGTATACCACTGACCCGATTTCTGAAACATCTGAACATAAGAATTCACCATCGTCGTCTTCACTTCCATGTTCATCCTCTTCAGAAACCATGGCCTGAAACTTCATCCTTCCGAAACCAATGACTGACAGCCGATAATTTTGTCCCTAGCCAAATAGGATAGCACGGATGTGGGAATGCTCCAGGAATGCAACTTTGGGCAATATGTATAGATTCGTTGCAGGGTCAAAACCGTGGCAATGACTAACATGCGGCGCGCGCTGCTTCCTGCCGTGGCATCTTACACATGAGCATTTCTCAAGTTGAAACGAAGGGCTTGGTATGAATACAGCGCACCATGTTTCCCACAGGCGATATTGCAAAAACAATCCTCTACGGCACCGAGTGTTTCTCATGTAATAAAAAAAAAAAAAAAAAACCTGGGTTGGTATAGATTCATGCAGCAAATTTCCATAGGCGGCATTGCAAAACCGCCCACTATAGCAGTTCAAATTTCCATATCTGATTTCGATTCGCACTGGACGTTTTACGCAATTTGCAATGGTTTATACTATCCAGTATCAGAAATGACAACAAAATTTTCGTAAGATGCCTTGAAGATATAAAATTTTGACAACCTTTAATCGAGTATCGAGCAGTAATTATAATCCTTAAAAGAACAAGCAATGAGGTTTACAATACAACAAACAAGCGTTGGATAATAGTATAATACCTTTCAACACTCCAAGACATATCTTACTTGTTGAAAATAAATAAAACTCAGATACTGGAAATAGCTATAACAACACCAGATACCAAATCATAATCACCAAGTCTTGCCTGAAAAGAAAAGCTACTAGATAAATGTGTGACATCTCTACTTCTATTAGAGTTCATACTTTCCTCAGTAAAGCAAGGCATGCAGAAACTAGCTTAAAAATGATTTTTTTTTTTTTGGCTTTAATTAGTTTAGCCAAATATTTGGTGGCCTGATTTAAATGCAGATTCTTCAAAGACAATTAAAGTGCAAATTCTCTCCAAATTATCCTGTCAAAAGACATGTTTTCTCAATATAAACAAGGCCCATTTCCAGGTTTATTTTATTTTATTTTTCAGCAGTAACTAGGCTTGGATTGGAAAGGTACCACAAAATAGGGAGCTTTTATAGTAGGATAGGCATTTAGCCCTACTAGTAGGTACTCTTATTTTAATAAAAAATCTTTTTTATTTCTATAGAGTTATAACTCCGTTATTATAAAACTATAAGCTACAGTCTAATATATAATGTAAGTAGCGAGAATATAACCAAATATAGTTAAATATAATTACTCTATTTTAATTGTTGGAATAATTTTTCAACAGTCTCATATATGATTATTTACGTTAAAAATTTACAACGTAAACGCAAAACTGCTATTAGTCATAGATCGGCGCATTAAAGAGCTAATCCAATAGTAAAATAACAAGACTAACCAATATGGCCAAAATGCTTGTCTTACTATAAATTTTTACCAGATAAAAATATACTCAAAGATCGACAGTTGAAAAGACTTCAAAGTAAAAGATCCCAATGAGAAAGAATTCATAAGTTCTAAAAAATTTAAGACCAGAGGTAGTCAATTTAAGCTTACACCTTTGAGAAATAAGTTGAATATAATATTTTGAACTAAAAAAAATACTGTAACATCTAAGGCCCTGCAATGTTGGAATTAAAGTTGAAACTTAGAACCACTGGTCGCAGATGGCCGCTCCTACACGGCATACTCAATATGAGAATTGGGTTCCACGATTTCCAATTACATCGCCAGGACCACCCGCTCTATGTGCAAGCCATTCTTGTTCAAAGTCAAACAATCAATAATGGGGTAACTGAGGCTACCAAAAAAAGGAGAATTTCCTAAAAAAGAATAAAATAAAATAAAAGGGAACGTAACAATTATTGAAAAAAAAAAAAGAACTTGTTTTAGGGGAAAAATGTCAAATATTCATGAATTTCATTTTGTTTCTATAAGAGTATCTAGCATCATAAACGTTAATATTATGACGTATATTTCATTAACTTTTAAACCCCAATTATAATACGAATTAAATAAAAGATACTTATTGAATAGATAATGTTAAAATAGTTTCTTATAATTTTAAAAAATATACCTTTAATTTTTATTGTTTTTAATTTATCCTTTCATTTTTAAAAACTAGAAAAGTGTCTGGATTCAAAATATTAATTTCAATTTCATCTTGACAAAAAAAGACAAAAATGCAATTAAACAGTTTATCAAAATTATTTTAAAATTAATAAAACAGAAAAACTTAGAACAAAACATACATTTCAACAAGTAATTTCATTTTTTAAAATATTAAAATATTTTCAGAGTTTCCCCTGAAGAAAAAAAAATATTTTTCAAAAATAAATTCAAACTAACTAAAGGTATTTTCTTTCTTTTCTTTCTTTTTTTTTCCTTCACAAAGTCAACAAAGGAAAAAATTGAAATAGGTTTTTCAAGATCGAAAAGTATTTTTTTAGTTTTTTAAAAGAGAGGTTCATAGTAAAAAAAAAAAAAAAAAACAAATAGAAGGTGTATTTATGCTATCACTCTATAAAACGATTCATATAAATAGCTATTAAATGAATATTTTTTTTCCTTTTGTTTTTTCCCCTTTCAACCTCTTAATTCAATTCCTTCAGACTTTATACAACGGGTCAATGACAATCTTTCGGGGTTGGTCATTTGCATAATTGATTTCTCAGTAAATGACTGGTTAGGACAAATAATTGTAATCTATCAAATAAATATTCTGATTAATGATTACCTCCTATTTTCTCAAGAGGAATTATATAAAATGGCAGATTTTGTTATTTTATTTATAAATTAATAGCATATATAAAAATAATAGCATATTAAATTAACTAGTATTTTAAAGTAAACAAAAACTCAAAACTACTCTTAAGGCATGTTTGGTTCAAGTATTTGAATAAAGTATTTAAATGAAAATTTAAATTTTTATGAAAAAAATACTGTAACAAAATAATTCAAACTATGATTCTAATATTGAAACAAACGTACTCTTAAAAGTCATTTTGTTTTGTCTTTTTTCATTTTCCTCTCATTTCTCTCAATCCCCCTTCCTCTCTCTGCTTTCTCCCTCCTCAGTTCCTATGTTTCTCTCTCTCCACTCCCTCTCTTAGATCTATCTCTCTCTCCCTTCCTTTCTCTTTGGTTTTTCGGTTCCATCGATTCTCCAGTGCCGATCGTGATGGTGGTATGATTCTTGGAGAATCTCGACGGTCGCTAAGAAGATCCGCAAAAGCCGAGTCGAGCAAATTGGGGCGACAGAGTTCGCGCTTGCAAGATCATCTTCGTCGACATTGATCTTGATTGCACCGGCGATTTCAATGTCATCTTCTCCGACGACGATGAAGAAAAGCGGAGAAACTCCGTTGCTATCGCGTTTTGTCCTTGTCTTTTTTCGATCTAAAGCTCCAGCCATGCCACTTATCGGACCGTTGTTTCTAGGTCATAAATCGTTTCTAGATCTGCTTTGTCCAGACTTGTTTGCTTGTGAATTGCATAGACCTGTGGTGCTACGTTGTGAAGAGCTTGCAAGTTGATCTTTATCGTTGGCGGAACTGTCAAACCGAGGAATAGTTGCGCTGAAGAGGACAGAGCTGCCACATCGAAGTCTGCGTGGATCTCTCTCCCAACTCGGCATGTTCTCTGTCACCGCCATTCTGGATTGTGTCGCTTCCCGAAGTTAGATCGCGACTTCTTTGTCTTCGTCGGAGCATATGTCGTCACCCTTTTCTTTGTGGTTGCAACATCAAATCCAAGTCTAGCATTTTATAGGTTTTATCCATTTTTGAAACATAGTCATTTTAAGATCCGAAAAAAGTATATAAATTAAAGAAACAAACAAATTTTGTATGGAGATTCATTTCATCTTTTTTGTGAACTTGTTCTTGATGGATTTACCAGTAAATACAATATTTCCGATTGGTGATGGTATCATATTCGTTCTGGTAATTTTATGAATTTTTTTTTTTTTTTATAAATATGCTTTTATGCATTTAAATACGATATTAACTAGTAAATATAGTATTTATTTACAGTCGATAGGAAATCACATATAATTTTTTTTATTTAATGTAAATTTAATATTTATAAGTAAATATTGTATTTTTCGACCGTCAGTATCAGTGATGTTTAGTAAACCATTTGCATTTATATATAAATACAGTATTTATAAGTAAAATTTACCAACTGCTGGTGTTCTAGCGAAGTGGCAAACAAATTCTTATATTTACATGTAAATACAGTATTTAGTGGTAAATATTATATTTCTAGCCTTTGGTGGTTTGATAAAGTCGTCAGTGAATTTTTGTTTTTATACAATAATACAAAATTATCAGAGTAAGATTGTATTTCTCAGCCGTTAATAGTGTCAACGAGAGAGGCGGTTAAGAGATACAGAAGAGAAAGAGATAAGAGTATTTTTAGGTTTTTGTTTTTAATTTCTTATGAGATATTATTCAATTTCTTATAATATGCTATTTACTATATATTTTAAAATTATATGATATTATTTACTAAGTTTTAACTATATATATTGTTTTGCTATTTTTCTCTTTTCTCAATGCTTGATATCTTTTTTTGTTGCATCAAGATACTAGATTTCACCTTCTGTTTTTAAGAAACTGACATTTTTGGCATGGATTGAAAACATACAGAATGGTCAATGGTCATCGAATTTCAAAAATCACAAAACATAGAAATATGTCTAAGAGGAGAAGACTATGATTAGATTTCCTAAAAGATCTTATTGACAAGGCTTTTTTTTTTTTAATGAGACTTTTTTTAGCCATTTGATTCAAAATTAAGGGTACAAAATCATATTCAAATACAAGTAAAAATAGATCCAACTGCACTTAATAGCAATCTTTTTTTAATGAACAAAGCTAAAAAAAAAAACTCATTTAAAAAATAAATAAATAACCACTTTAAAAAGAATGAGAAAAAAAAAATCAAAAAATGAACTATGGCAACCTGACCTCCACATGGCAGAATCCAACAAAGGACATGACCAATGTGTTTGGGAGACTTGCGACGCCAACCACCGTCATTTTGCAACTCCACTCGTAGGCTCTACCTATAAAGGGCTCAATGTTGGCATCAAGAAAAAGGAGGTGAAGAGGTGGGGGCCTCGACAGCGGGGGCATCGACCTAGGCAACCCACGTAGGAGGAGGACCCTCTTGCCACGAAACTTCAGTTGGAATCACGAGGGAATCGATTGATTATACCATTGACAAATTCATGAGGGTGGCCATGGAGATCTTGTCATGATTTGCACCCATCTCTATAGTGATCTCGTTGGGATGGAGATCGTCCACACACTGAATTGCACCAATTGTCCTCGATCTCGGGTTGTCGAGGAGAGAGGGCGCTCGCTGGGGCCTCGAGGTGAAGGAGAAGTCGTGGTCACCTGTGCCGTGGGATTTTTTATTTTTGAAGTAATTTTTTATTTTTGGAATTAATTGAGTTTGGTATATTCGGGTCATTTTAAGATTAATGAGATTGTTGAATTTTTAACCGTAAGATGTTGATTTAAAGGACAGAAAACAAGTCCTATTGATAAGAATTTCTAAAGGGTCTTATTATAGCATTATTCTATTTCAACAATGCAAACAATTGTCGAATTTTGTGTTAAGAAGTGTGGAGCCTAATTTTACACCGTTCGAATAATCATTCTGCATAGAAGATTAGGAGGATTGACTTGGATGCACACCCCAACGTCGAAATAACAAGCGACCGTGAAGAGTCACTGAGAGTGGGCTCGACAACGCACGAGCAAAAGAAAAAATATGGTGCGAGGAAAACAAAGAGCATAGCAATGCCAGGGGAAGGGCGCGGTCGCACGTGCTGAGGCCTAATGCGAGGCGAGCTTTTTTTTTTGGGGGTTTTTTGGTTTGCTATTTCTTGTAAACTTATAAATAGGGTGTGATATGATACATTTGTGTAACTCAAAAAATTAGAGTGAGAGAGAGGTTAGAGAAAAATTCGTAAGAAAAAGTGTGTAATTTTTCACTTGTAAACTTCTTTATCGTCATAGTAATTGTTTTTATTTATTTTTCGTTTCGCATATTTTCACTCTCGTTAGAATTGAGGCTTCTAATTTGCAACCTTATGTTCTCATCCCTTTAACATATCAAACTTAAAAATTTAAAATTTAGAAAAATGCTTATAGTAGGCTTGTAGAGAAAGAAAGGGAAAGAAGAAGAGTGTTCTTCGTTCTTAGTCCTGTTTTGTTTACGTGTTGAGATCAATGGGATAGAAAAGTGGCTAGTTGATCATTTAAAAAGCTCTAATTCTATCTAGAACCACACCTATGTCCTTTCGGTGCCAATGACTACATAAGTAAAATAGTGGTTTCATAAAGATAAAGTTTTTCCCTATAAAATAATTTCAATGTAATTGTTTCAATTGGATAAGTATAAATTATACATGTATTTATTAAGCATTAAATTAATATATTCTATAGCGTCATATTAAAAAATTTTATGAAAATTTTTAGCATATATGTTTTGCATATTTACCACAAATATACCACGTTTTTGTATATTTTCTCTAACAATTACAATTATATAAATCTTACATTCAAATATATATTTTTGATATATCAATACATATATATATATATATATATATATATATATATATATATATATATTGTAGACTTGTATTCAATGGTTATGTCCTCAATGGTTACATTTCTAATAAGAATATATTTTAACAACAATTAATGATTTCACATGATAAGAATTCAACCTTATTAACTATCATACATTTTTTGATCAACTATCTATTTTGTTACAACCTTTAAATTTATATTAAACTAATAATAATAGTACTAATTAGAAATATAACTACTGAAACCACACTCTATATCTATAAATATACATATGCATGTATATGTATATGTATATTGCAACTCAAAGTTACACTCTTTGAATAGATTATTCCACTTCTCCCTTGATATCCTGATACAAGTCATACTGCTAGAAGGTTCACATGGTTGCTTCTAGCATGATGGGTAAAGGAAGTGCATTATCAACAATGAAGCAGAGAAACAACCCAACCCAAGAGCAAAAAAAACTTAAATCATCTGCAAACTGCATACAAATCTGCATCCTTTAGCTCTGGGAAAAACTGATTCAGCCACTCAGACGATTTGCCAGAGGAAATGAGGACTATCATCTGGACAAAACATCACGCCATGGATTGCATTGTCATTAACAAATTTTGTTGGTGCAAGCATCAATGGCCATGCGCTAGTCTACTCAAGCACCCTCTACCCTTCATCATATCAGGCGCTCTCTGCTAGAATTCCACAAGCTACTAGATGAAGATGTGCTTGGCTTTCGACCTCCGAGTCTGAGATAGTACACAGAAATTATCTGCCCATGGACCATCACCACAAAAGGCATCGGGCGAACCCAAGTCCAGAAATTTCTGCAGATGACTTCACACTACTAATGTGTCACGGAAAATGGTTTGGAAACTTCATCATAGACGAGTCCTGGACCATTCCCGGGAAAATCATATGCCTATCTCTAAGGACTTACAAAGACCGAGCCCATTTCACCGGTCACCGGTCACCCATGTCATCTCAACAGTATTCAGTCAACTGCAAAAGTGTAGGAATGTGTCAACGGTCTGATTAATATATGTCGTGCAAGGAGATAATAAAGTACATACAAATAAATATTTGGCTCTCAAAATCTTGGTAAATATATATTAACAAGTCCACTTGAGAATTCTTCAAATTCCTGAAATGAAAGTGGCGAATAATAAAAAAAAAATCTATAAAATGCAGTTGGAGATATTTTTGTCAACAAGGTTTACGCTCTTCCTTGCTATGTGATTTGTAAAAAGGCAAAAGCATAAAACTCAGGTTACTTCAATAAGCAGAGGAGATGAGATTCAATTCTAAAAGAGGCAAAAATGCTGTGGAAAATTGAACGCTATGCCTAAAAAATTAAACATCTTGACATTATGCCTAAAAAATTAATCCATTTCAAGAAATATTCTTATCAAACCTCAAACTGAACACTCCCTTGCAGGCAGAGCGGTTTTTTTTGGTATATCACTTATCCGATCTTTGAAATGTCTACTTAGGAATTCACCATTCTCATGTTCATCTGCATCCTCACCCACATTCTCTTCAGAAACCATGGCCTGAAACTTCTTTATAGTAATACCAATATGATTGACTCATATAATTTTTATCTCTAACTAAACAGGGTAGCACAGATGTAGACATGTTCCAAGGGTGCAACTCCAGACAATATTTATAAATTTGTTGCAGGGTGAAAACCACGGTTATGATTAACATGTGGCGCACAATGCTTTATGTAGTGGTTATAAATGAGCATTTTTAAGGTAGAAATAATGAGCTTGGTATGAATGTTGCGCACCACTCTTCCCATTGGCTGTATTGCAAAAAGAATCCACTATAGCCTCCAGCGTTTTTCAGGTAGAAAAACTGGGTTGGTGTATGTAATGCACATCAAATTTCCATAGGTGGCATTGCAAAACCACCTACTAAAGCAGTTCAAACTTTTTCCGTGGTATCTAATAAATGAGTGTTTCTCAGGTAGAACAAAAGGCAAAGTATGGACGTGGTGCACTAAGCGCACCACATTTTCCATAGGTGGTATCATAAAACAATCCACGATAGAACCAAGTGTATCTCATGTTGAAACAATGGGCCGATGTAGATGCAGCACACCATATTTTCTATAGGTGGTATTGTAAAACCATTCACACTTCAAATTTCCATATCTGCTTTTAATTTTCACTTAATGTTTTTGTGTTTGGTAAAGGTTTTATTGGGAAAAAGTTCTCACAAGATTTTAGTGGTAAACATTATTGACAAGAGTTTATAAGCTTACCAATAGCCTTCTATTTCCACTCCCCTTTGTCTTTCAAGTGCCCTGCAACAAATTAGTGACGTTATTCAGTCGCATTCTTTTAATGTTGTTTGAAACTGTGTAGCCTGCAACACAAGTTGGGGTCATACTCAAAGGTAGTCAAGGTTACAAAGAAAACTCATCTAAGCTCTTTCCTGCAAAAGACACTGAAAATTACAAACTTATTTGACTTACATAAGAAAAGACAGTAGCGTGTATTGCACTTCTAGACCTTTGATGAGAAATTCTTTACTTTGATCAATTTAAACACAAAGCCAACGAATAGAAAGAAAGCATCAATTATAAATATATGAGAAATATGAAAATAAGGGAGAAGAAAACAAATACAAAAACAAACATAAGTCAGATAGAAGTGGAAATTAATAACCAGGCATCAGATCAAACTCACTTAATCATGCCTGAAGAGAAGAGTTGCTCCAAATGCATCTCACATCTCTAGAATTGAAAGAATTCGTCGTTCCCCTCACCCAATCTGCTTATGTTCAGTGTTAATATCTCTAGGTCTTCACTTGCTTAATTCTCGGTTTTGTCCAAAAGACCAAACTGCAAAATTGGTAACCTGCCCATCTCTATAAGCTGCAAAGTCTGAGTAGAAGTGGGTTTGCTACCTTCCTCTTGACCTTCCAAAAATTTCAAGTGAAGCTAGGACTTCTCCCAAATTTCTCGTGCCTCTCCAAAAAGTTTAGTAGAAAGCTAGAACATATTTAACATGACACTCACTTCTTTATCCATCAGTATTTCACATACTAAATTGAACCAAATAAGTGTTACTCTCCTAAGTATTCTCTAGATAAAACTTGGGAATGGTATTGAGCCCATAAAGCTGACATAAAAGTAAATTAGCCACAATTAAGGGCTAAACTTGCTTAAAAATGTTTTCTTTTAGGCTTTAAATAATTTAGCCGAATATCTGGTAACATTATCTAAATGCAGATTAATTCAGAGTTGATTTATTATTATCAATGATAAAAGCTAAAAGTCCTGCATAGCAATGTTTACCGGAACTGTTGCCAACAACAAAAAAGTCCAAGTCTATTGCAAATGGTGGAAAAATGGTGCAGCAAAACAGTCTCATCCCTCGTAACTCTGAGGGTGTATTACTTGCATCTTCATCAGCACCTAAACTCAGGCTAGCAAACTTTACAGCAAAGGAAATATACCAAACAAGCCAAAAGACTCGAGACTAATAAGACTACAAAAGTAGAGAGAAGGAATAATGCAAAACAGCTTGTCTTTTGAAAGTCAAATCTTGTATATACAATGTAACTTAACTGAGCTCTCCGCATCACAGTAAATTGGGCTTCATCAAGCTTATCCTATCCCAATATTCAGCTAAGTTTTCGAGCTACATTCTTCTTCAAGATCAGAGGCAATCAGACCTTCAGTCATCGACCAATGAAATCCTCGAAAATGTAGTAGACTAAGTTTGCTAAGTCCGTCACCCAAAGCAAAGCCAGGCTCCATAGCCGAATTCGTTGTTTACAGCAAGAAAGAACAAACTTTTCAGTTCACCTTTTCTTCACGATGCCTTCCAAAATCCCATCAGTCCCAAAAGAGCCAGAAAATTGCTGCTGATCGACCGGACCAGGAAGCTGGAATGAGATAGAGAAGTGCCCTGGTGGACATAAGTTTCGTGTTAGCATGTGGAAGATTTGGGAGTTCTTGCACACTATTTTCTCCCCAGTAGTAGTCGCTCCCTTGATTAGTACTTTACCATCAGGTTCGATGTAACAACTAAATTCACCTGCACCGCCAAAAGTCCACAATCAGCCTCATTCATAAACAAAGATCACTTGTACAAACATTGGATCAATATAATCAAATAATGTTATCAGTAGAGCGAAACTCAATGTTTTTGATTCCTAATGTGAAATACAATGTTCCTCACAAGTAGATATAGTTGAATAACTCATAGAAACAAAGCAGATAATTTATATGGGCAAGAAAGGCATGTGTAAAAGCAACAGCTAACCCTTCAATAACATTACTAATAACATTTGACCAAATATTGTAAACAACGACAAAAGGATAGAGAAACTCACTTTCATCCCTCGATACCCCAGGAAGGGAGACACGAAACAAGTAAGAATCCTCGCATTCACCAATGTCCATCAATCCTATTATTGATCCAATCTTGCCCATAGCAGCGCTCCCCGTCAGTGCAATGCCAAGCTTGTTGGTCGCCATGATGTTATCCCAGTCTTCCCTTGTTGTGAAAGAGGACAAAAATATAATAGCTGGTCCAATCCTTTCCACATTGCCATTGTCCTTAGCAGCAGGTGACGAAGCAGTATAGCTATTTGGCATTGGCGGACCGATATAAGGCATACTATTAAGAGGCGCCACTGCAAGAATCGGTCTTTTGGGATTTATTTTCTCTGGCTCACCACTTTCACTTCTTGGAGTCCCAAAGCTGTAAAGATTACCTCAAGCTCATAACAAGGTGCATACTTGTGTAAAACAAATTCTATTTACATTTATACTTCTAAATTTATTATTCTTTTTTTTTTTAAAAAAAAAGAAACCTTAACTAGAAAAAATAAGTCATAATCAATGCCAATATATCTAGATGACTTCAACAATGTATTAATTTATACAAAGTTCCAATAAGAATCTTCTAGATGCTTATCTCAATCTTCAAAGCTTACAGATTTGACATGAACAAGCAAATCAAGAGGCTCTACTAGCCTTAGTGAGATCAAACCTATGTATCATTCTTCATTTCTCTCTCTAAGCTCAACTACACAAGCAGTTATTCCAATAATCAATGTAAAGGATCATGATTTTCTCTGCCATCTTCTTAGCAACATTCCAAACACATGCCGAAGAATTTCCCTCTTCAAACGCAACAAAAATTTAATACAAAAAAATGAAAAAAATAGAAATTTAATTCTGAAAGAATACAACATACATTAATACAAAGAACCAGAACCGAAATTTTAAAACCTAACAAGCATTTTCCCATCTGATCCGAAAATTACAGGCTCTCCATAGCTCGCGTAAACAAACAAGCACATATACATATACATGTATTATATACATAATACAGAAATTATATATACAAATATTATGTTAAGCTCAGATTTTACCGGGAAGGAGACGCCATGGGAGAGTGGTCCAAGATGTGAAAAAAAAATAAAATGGAATTTTCGTGTGTTTAAAAGAGTATTTTAGAGCGTGTTCTTCTGAGCTTTCTGTAGACTGGAAAAGCTGAGAGATTTGACAGGACCAATTCTGATCCAACGGCTTTTAAACTGATACGAAAGTCTCGGACATTGTCAACCGTTGGATTTTGATCGCCAAGTTAAAGCGTCTGAGAGATCTCGTTTTTGCATGCGCGGCACGTGTGATAAGGACAATAATTTCGTTATAATAAGTGGCTTTCTTCCACTGGTGGAAAACATTTTTTTTCGGTGGGCCTAACTGCACTGTTTCACTTCCCCTTCTCTCCCCACACAAAAGGGGCCAGAGGCAGAAGTACAGAACCCAAAAAAGAAAAAAAAAAAAAGCTTTCGTAAGTCATCGTCGTCTCGTTTTTCTCTCTCCTATTTCTCGGGTCGCAATCTCACCGCCGGAGATCGTATTCTCCGTGGCCGGAGTTCTCTCTACCGACCGGTCACCTCCGGCGGCTCTGCTTCCTCGTACGAGGTAAGCTCTGTCGATTGCTTTTTGGTAAGCTCTCCAAAAGAGTGATTTCTGGTGGTAATCAAGTTGTGTTTTTGAAGACTGAATCGTTTTTACTTGATTTCTTCATGACAAAATGTTCGGAAGTGAATTTCGGAATTTACAGGATAATCGGAATTAATTACATTGCCAATGATGTGATCATGTTTTTGACGGTTGCATGTAGGATTGAAGCTGAGAAATTTGTTGGTTTTTGGGTTTAATTCACTTCCGTTTCATATAGGTACTGCATTATGAGATTTGTTCGTTGATTTCATGTCTTTATCGTTTTTTTAAGTGGTTTGAGCATAATAAGACTCAAAATTCGATTTCTTTTGTTGGCGATACTAATGCTTATTTGCTTTTGCATGTTTTGTATCAAAACAATTATTTTCTTGCGGAGAGTTAGACGAGAAAAAATGGTTGGTATTTGTGGTGAGTACCGACGCAAGGACAGAACCTTTAAATTCTTAATTCGGACGGTCCTTTTTTGCCTTTGTCTTTGTCGGTGAAGATGATAGTATTTAATGAGAATCAAATGTTTTTTTTTTTCCTACCTCCATCATCAATATTATCACCACATCCATCCGTAGCAGTTGAGAGACTCCTCAGCACTACCGGTTCATTTTAGGGTCTAAGTCTAGTTTGGTGTGGAGTGGAACACAAGCTAACAGTCGGCATATGGACAATGTATTGGTAACCCATAAACAAAAAGCCTCGTATAAACATGCTCAAATGATTATCATGCTTCAATTTGCCTCTTTGGCTAAGATAAAATGGAGTGAGGGCTTGAAACATTAACTAAAAAGGCTTCTTCATAAGGTGAAGCCATTGGCATTAAATTATCGGTGGTCATGGACTGATTAATAGCAATTCGTTTGGCTGAGATTTGAGAATACATACCAAAACAGAAGAAAATATTGCTTATCTTTATTACTTTTTTAGTTGCTATGGTCGTTTTGGGTTTGATTATGAACTTTTATATTGTAGGCCAACTAGGAAGCTACAATGAGCACCATGGAGGAGCTACCAAAACATTGCCCCTTTAAAATTGTGAAGTTGGATAACGCTTTAAAATTGGTATATTTTTTCCTTACTATCCTATGAACGATGAATAATTACATTTTCTTGCGCTAATTTTGTAGTGTGTTCTCCTACTGATTAGCTTTTGAAATATACACATTCCTTTCTCTACAATATCCTTGGGAGTTCGTCCTTTGGTGCTAAAAGTACATTTGTCTGTGCATGAAATGTACCAATTTAGGCCGAGCAATGGATTATTACCACGACCAGAGCTCCAGATGATGAACAAACTGAAGTAAAGGGTCAATGTTTTTAGGTCAGGGTAAGCGTCTCTAAAATTCAGTAGCAGTCATTAATTGTTATTTTGTTACTTCCTAGCTTTCTACCGGACCTTTTTCATTTCTTTATGTAGGTTTGGTTTAGGTGCCAAAGTTCCACACCAATCTAAAACTAGGACCCTCAAATCATTCTCCTGGAAGAAAATCATATGCCAAATTGGATGCTCAAACTAGAAGTGTTGATGAGTCCACCATTGTTGCTAGAGATGATGTGGTGATGGCGACGATAGTGATGAGTGAAGATTTAGAAAGTAGAAGTAAAGTCTTTGACACAAAAGAGCTGCCAAGATAGTGGCAACTTCTCTACATGCGAAGAAAATACAATAAGTGACTCAAAAATAAATTTTGGTGTTTGTCCTTTCTTCTTGTTCATGAGTTATATTTTCTTTCCTATATGTGCATGTTAGCACAGAGACCACTATGATGGCATTTAAAAGGTGAATGCCTGCTTTTGAAAGAAAAAAGTTTGTGATTGGTGATTTTTTTTTTCCTTATTTAAAAAAACTGCATAGCTGAATGGCACGTTTATGCAGAGTACTTGAAAAAAAAAAAAAAACTGCATAGATGAATAGCGCGTTTGTGCAGAGAAAGCTACAGTAGAAAACTAAGAATTTGTGTAAGCTTTCTCATGTGCCATGCCATCCTTTTGTTTAATTTTATTCATCATTAAAAAAAATAAATAAGTAAACAAAATAAAGTTCAAAATAACTGCTTCTCCACATGCTATTCCTATGTACTATGTCCTTACTGCTGTCTACGTTTCGATACATATTGTAGATTATATCTATACAACGGCAATGGATGGCTCATCTCAAGCCACAAATTCTAACCCTGGCAAAGGGTTAGACACTGATGAAGCTCAAACTGTCATAGCAGATAATGATCAGCGTTTTCTGTTGTTCTTTATCATGGGTATCTACTTTGGCCCTGATATAAAAGGGGAGAGCCCCCAAAGATCGGTTTTGCAGAGAATCGCCGAGGGACTCCCACCATATACTTCTGATCAGCTGGCTGGGTCACACATCAAAACAGTGGAGATAGAACAGATATACCATTATGTTCTTAGAAAGGCTGACCAATCTGCCGTCATAAACTTACTTTTATTGCGCCGGTTCTTCCAGGGCAATCTTCCTAAACATGGAGAAGACCCAAGTGCCAACTACCCTCAGTTTCCTGATCTCTTTCCTCCCTCACTCCATCCACAATACAGAAACCAAAACGAGATTGTGGAAAACATTGTTTTCATTAACAGGCCGGATTTATTTTACGTTGACCAAGAGGATGTAGAAAGATTCAGGAGGCTAACCGGGCTAGAGGACTTTGTTCTTCATGAAGATTTTACAAGGTCGCATGCTACTGATGGTGGTGTTTTACACAATCGGGATGTTGAGGTGAATGAACCTGACGAAGAGAACAAATCTAAGAAAACAAGACGTGTAGATGAGCTTCTTGAGTTGGATGATCCTCTGAAATATGATCATCTAATGTTGCATCTCAATAGTGATCTGGTCGACGGAGCTGGCCCAGCTATGGTATTTCTTCCTTCTTATCCAACCAAATCAGAGTTGTCTAACATAGTGGCTTCCACTATGGGTGGATTTGCGTTAACTGGGAGTGCAGCCATGGGGTGTATGGGACCAAGCGTAGGACTCATGGACATTGGGGAATGCGAGGACTCTTATTTGTTTCGCATATCTCTTCCTGGGGTGAATAGAGATGCAAGTAAGTTTGCCGTTTGGGAAACCTGAATTTTGTTACTTAATGCATATTTGCTTATTATCTTTGTAGTTCCCGTAGTTTTAACTTCTTATTATTGGCTGGCTGCTCATGTCTTCGTCGCCATAATCCAAATGCACAAAAAGTAACTGAAGTGCACATTTACCGACCGTGTTTTGAAATATGTGGTTGAATTTATGCCTTAAAAATTAAAACTTCCGCTGAAAATTTTGATTTTAGCTGTAAATGGTTGGAATTTGTGTCCGCCGACTTGCACTGAACTGACTTTGATTTGGTAACTACAGGAGACTTCAGTTGTGAAGTTGAAAGTGATGGGAAAGTGTTGATACGAGGAGTTGCTACAACAGGTGAGAAGACAGTGTTAAGGTACTCTCAAACGTTTGAAATGCAGACGCAAAACCTCTGTCCACCCGGTCGTTTCTCCATCTCATTTAAGCTCCCTGGCCCAGTTGATCCTCAACAATTCTCGGGTAATTTTGGCACTGATGGGATTCTTGAGGGAATTGTGATGAAAGAGAGAGATGGTATATCAAATGAATAAGCTGTGCCTTGTTGAATAATTAGCCGTTGTACATTTTGCTAAAACAATGGGCTGAGAAATGTCAAATCATAATTCCAGGGTGCAACAGCTATAAAGTCGGCTTTATCAACTATGGTGAGTCAACAAACTTGCGTAACTGACTTCACATTAACTTAAAGAACTCTGGGGTGGAGGGGGAGTCAACAAAAGAATTTCATTTCTGCTTTCAAGAAAATAGGGATATCTCTTTCTATATGCTCTGTTTAGATTAATTCAAAAACTATATTTTCGGTTTTTGATCTCGTCGAATGTATATCTTCATATTAGATTTAATACACAAATCTATACTTTGCTTCAGTCAATAGTTGATTTTGACCTTTAAAATGATCAAATTATCCTTAAGTAAACTATAAAAAAAAAACTAAAACTTCTAAAAACTAAGAAGAAAACAAAAACAAAAACATACAAAACCTCTATTTTGAAAGGTATTCTATACATTTTTGAAGGAAAAAAATCTTAATATAAAGTGGTATTTTTTTTAAGTCTTTGAAATTATCCTATTTTCTAATTTAAGGGTATTTTGATAATTTCATAAGTCAAAATTGAAGATTATTGGGCAAAGATATAAATATGTGTATTAAATATAATCTAAAAGTATAAATTCTATAAGATCAAAAGTCGAAGTTATGTTGTTTGAATAAACCTAAAATACATTGTATAAAAAGGTAAATGACCTAAAAAAATAATAATAAAGTTGAATGTTGGAGTCACAACTCCAAAGATTCTTCATTTTTTCCCGTCATGTTGTTGCTTGAAACAAGCAAAATGTTTATCTAACTAGGGCTGTTTTCAGTTTTTCATTAGGGACATGTATAATCACAAAGGCAATATTGACTAATCCAAGTTGACTGCAAAATTGACCCTTCCTTCTCAGAAGACCATTTATATTCTAATTTTTAAACTATCTAAAGAGTCATAAGGGCTACTATCGATGTTAAAATACAACAGAAAATGACTCCAAATCGAAAAGCACAAAACAAACACATAGAGGAAAGAAAAGACTTGCTTGAACACAAGAGAAATGAGATGGAAGCATTACTTATGAGGTTGATAACTTGCATTGGTCAAAAAGTCACATTTCTGGTATGAAATGGGAAAAGTATGACTACGAAAAAGGGAAAATTAATGGCTATGCATAACGGGTGTTCTGGTTATTTTTCATGCTAATTATAAATTAGCGAGGGTAGTTTCAATATATCTAAAAATTCAACTATTGAGGAAGGGTTATTTTTAGAGCATTTTGTTATAGACAAAGGAAATACGTGTTATTTTTTAAAGAATTTAAGAGGAGATTTTTGTTAGGGTTACGCCCGCAGCTTTTTTCTATAAGAATGAAAGGTGTTTCAATTGTATTTTGCCGTTTTTGTTTGAAGCTGAAGTTGAGTTATAGATTATTGAGGTTTTGTATTGTCGAAATTTTTATTTGAAGTTTAATTCATGGAAATTAATTTGTGGAATTCATTTTATTGTGGACCATTTGGTTAAGCGATTGATGTTTTTGGATTTGCTTGATTGTTGAAAATTGTGATTGTGATTTGTGGTTGATATTTGAGAAAATTGATATTGCTATTAGCTTGTGTGTTTAGCTTATTGTGATTTTCGTTTATTATTATTATTATTATTATTATTATTATTATTATTTTGGTAGATTGACATTAGTTTGTTTCATTCCATAAGCTTTTTGGTAAGCGTACCCCCTGTTTGGCATTGTGGTGGGAACCACGGTTCCCACCACAAACTCAGTTATAAATAGTGTAAAGCTCTCACATGCTACAGTAACAATTTAAAAAATTGCTATAGTGTAAAGTTTTCACATGCTACGGTAAAAGTGGTTTCCACTACCGGTTCCCACCACCTTCCAAACACCCTCGTAATCTGTTTAAGAACATAGTTTAGACTAAATTTTTTGTTTAAACTAATTTTGTTATAATATTTTCTCTCACAACAATAGAATTGTTAAATTTTTTTTTTGGGATTAAACTCCTGATTTGAGTTTTATTCCTAAACGCATTCAAAATGATATAGAAAAGTAAAAAAGAAAAAAAAAACTTTTTCTTTTGTTTTGAGAATAGAAACAGTTATTATTAATATATTCTATGAAGGATGTAGCTTTCTCCAATCAAATTATCTCATTGTCAATAATAAAAGCATAAGTAGCCATAAAATAGACAGTCTTATTAGTTTTTCCTTTACACATGATATAACTTAGCTCTTAGAAAAAAAAAAAAGCTAGATATATATGACAAAAACAATGCAAACTTATTACAATATGAAAAAGAATGTTTTGTAACTTGGTTGATTATCAATGCATCCGACTCCACAAATTTAAGATTTAGACTTATAAAGATCAAACATCATTGAAAACGACACAACCATCACAAAACCTAAAAATAAAAAATAATTTTAAATTAGTATGAGAATAAATAGATATTATTGAAAGAAGATGAAAAATGTAAATTTTAAAACCTATCTCTAAGTTTCCCTTCTGCTTGAAACTTTTCTTCCATAATTAACCCACCCAATATCATCATTGAAAGGATATTATTCCAACTAACTACAGAAAATGTACAAATAATTATTGAAACTCTCACAAGAAAGACTACTTTAGAAACTCACAAAGAGAGAGACTTAACGATAACCATAATTCATGACAAAAATGTATGAGTAAGAAAGAAGAAACGACATCTTAGCAAAAAATTCTTAGAACATATTTATAGGACAACAATAACATCAAAAAAAGGAGTGCGATTTGAACTTTTAGAGTGAGAGAGGGAACGAGAAAGATAAAAGTAGAGAGAGGGTCGAGGCCGGTGGCCGATGCATGGTCGGTCTGCTGGCTATTGTTTTGCATCCGGAGGGTCGTCGTTGAGCGATCTTCGTGATGTTGGGGTTCTTGCCACCAGGAAAAAGGGTTTTGGCTCAGGTCGGAGTTTGGCGCACCACTGGGAAAGGAAAAACTTCTGCTGCCAGTCTGGGTCTGGGACCGAGGAGGGAGGAGGGAGGAGCTGCTGTCATCTTTCAGGGTCGATGGAAGCTTGGATCTCTTATGGGATTGGGCTTGGTCGAAGAGGGGTGGGCGGATTTGGCTCAACCATGGGAGATGGCCCGGCGGATAGGGCGAATTGTGGCCGTCCTTTGCCTTCCGCCGATGTTGAGGGCCTATCCATGGTTGGGGGTGGGTTCGTGCTACCAGAGGAGGGCGGGCTGAGGTGAATCTAATCCAGTTGGAGGGATGGCTGAGGAGGGACCAAGGCATTCTCCGGTGGGCGAGGGGCCAAGTTTGGGTGGCTAAAGCTTTTGGATGGCTAGTGTTGAGGGACCTGATATTCATAGATTATGACGGAGGATTCGTTTTGGATTTGTGTTCTGTATTTGTTTTATGTTCTGTGTATGGTGTAATAAGAGCAGTGGTTTCCCCGTCGGCATTCTGAGTTATGTTTTTTTGTTTTCGGTGTTGTGTTTGCTGGCTGGGTTTAATCTCGAGAAACCATCTAGAGAATGGTTTCTCCATGTCCCTTAATTGGTTGGGTAGTATAATGAGTCGAGATTAGGTCAAGGTTCTTTTCTGTGGTCGTTGGGATCACAATTAGCAAGAAATTAGCTCCGGTTAGGGTTAGGGTTTCGTTTAGCTTTGTCGATCGATGCACGAACTCTCAAATAGGTTCTTTGAGTTTGCTTGTATACCTAGTTCTTAGTCTTTAAAACTTTGGCTGTACTTTGAATTTTTTCTACTCATTTTAATAAATTCTTTTCTTTCGATTGGAGGCCTTTTTTGTAAAATAATAATAACATTGAAAAAAGAAAATCTTCAAAAGACCAAAGATAGAGAAAAGACATCTTTTTTAAGATAACAATAACATTAAAAAAAAAAGATAGAATTTTTTTAAAATGAAGGTTTGACTTTGCTTTCGATGTCTCACTCATGTAAAATGTGTAATCTTATCTCTAATTAAGTTTTGCAAGTTCTTGATGCAATTTTCTTTTGTCCTTTTTTTCTGGTGAAAATACTCACCGAAAGGACATGTTTTTAAAATTTTAATTATAGAACTTAGAGACGTCAATCGTGTCGTACCGTATTAAGTCTGGACCATTAAAGCTTAGAACCATACTCATATGACCCAAAATTAAAAAATATGAGCCCGACCTAGCCCAACGGCCAAGGCCCACTTTGTGCTCGTGCTTTTATTGTGTTTGGTATAATAGACCATTCAACTAGTCTGTTGAGCCATTTGGCCATTTTAAATTATTTTTTGCATTATAAAAATTTATTTTTCACTTTTCAAGTAAAAAATATTATACAACAAAAAACATTAAAAATAAATTTCATATTTTATTACCAAACAAAAAAACTTGAGGCATAATGAATTGGTGAGAATGTCAAAAGCCATCAAGATGCATTAGCTTCGAACTTTTTTTTTTTTGGAAACCAATGAAAACATATATATATATTTGGTAGAAAAGTTAACAATTGGTTAGTTTCTATATTATGTTATATTTTGTGGCTATATTGAGATTCTAAAAATAAAAAACCATTAAGGTGAAATCAATTAATGATATTTATAGAGATTGTAATTTTTTAAATAGAGAAATATGTTGCATTATTATTAAAACTACATAATAAATTTTTAAAATATATATATTTATTGTGCCTGCCTATCGAGCTCAATAGGCCATGTCGCGTCACGTCGCATCGTGTCATGTCGTGTTGTGCCTAACCCACGTGCCTAAAACTATGAGCCATCTCGTGTTATGCTTAGCTTAGCCTAATATAACCTCATGCCGCATCGTGATGGGCCTAAAATTTTTGAGAAAATAACATGTTATGCTAGACTTTTAAAAGTTGTGTTTATTTATGCTACATTTAGAAAGGTTTATCCCACACTATCTTTCATATTTCATGTGTTAAGTTATGCTACAAATAAACATGTGTGACATTTATAAAAAATAAATCTTAAAAGATGGCATTTATGAGAATTCCCTAAGATTTTTCATACACTGCCCCTATGCTTATTAGGCTACTCAATCCAATTGATATCTCTGTTAGATCTGATTAAAATATCTTTTTTCCAAAAATTTGATAGTTGAGAAACTATAGGATATTTTTCAACAATAGAATTTTTAAAACCAGAACTCTACCACCACCAACGCACAACCTTCGAAGGGTTAAAAATACTACAAAGCATAGCCTATGCTCATTTCATGTGGAGAGGACACTTTGCGTGTTTTAGCTTCCATAGAGTTAGGTAATTTTTCTATAGTTTCCAACCCTAAACAACAGTTAGCTCTAAGGATGAACAAAAAATTTGGCAATCTGATAAATTTGATTTAACCCACCTAATGAAATCCAAGATAATCTAAATTCGATGAATCCAACTAAAAGTTTCCATTAACCCACCCAATCCAAATCTTTGTTAGGTGGATTTATTAGACTAGGTGCACTAAGGATTAAATGATACAATAAGTTTTTGATGATATTTAAAAAATAAAGAGTTTATTTATTATTCTTACACCACTATTGTCCTCTTTATGTTTATTTCTGTTGAATATATGATAAGAAAATGAAGGTCTGAGACTATCAATCTAAACCTGTAAGATTGTCCATATGATGGATAAATTATGCGAAAAACATGAATCTTAAAGATGATAGTCTAAATAATAAGGTCTACAATCAAGGGAATAAAGTTGGACGCTTTATTCATATGAAAATTATTATGTTGTCGATATACCTAATGGGAGATGACTTGTCTTGGTCATTGAGTGGGACTTTGAGAGTATAAACATTGGTATATTGTCATAGATGACGATATATTAGATCAGGACAAAAAGTTGAATTGATTTGATTTATAATTCCATTTGTTTAAATCAATTCACTTTAGATAATTATATGTGTTATATATTAATCCTGAAATGAATTAATGGGCCCATATTCTTGACTTGTGTCTTTTGATGTATCAAAGAGTGGTATCCTGAATTAGATAAAGATACAAAACCGGCACGTTGAAACATGACTCTTGATTGTTGTAGACTCATTATTCATAGATATAGAATCCATAGCTCTTTTGTAGAGGTGATGATATTCTCTTATAGGCATTATTTTGTATTAAAAAAACTGGAGCGCTCAACCATTTAGATACATATGTGTAAATAAATGGTATATCATTTATTGATAGTAAGTTTTCCAATGGTGAGATAATAGAAAGTAAGATAAAAATAATCAGAAAGGTAAAACAGAATTTATTCTTAAGCCGATTATGAATATCCTATAGAGATGTTACACATTATGATATGTCATGGACAATTATCTTATTAGAGCTTCGTAATTTTATATAGTTTGAGAGTACAACTCTAAGTTTTTAATGGAGTAGCGTTAAAGTTTATAATTATAAGATATATATAACTATATATGTATATCTAGGATATGTTATTTCATAATTATAGGAGCTTAATCTATATATATCCACCAAATCCCTTTTGCTAGTTTATAATAATCCCTGTAACAATACGACATGTTTTTCCTATATATTGGTGATCTATGTTAATTATTAGATTGGCTGAAATTTGATAGATTGGGTTTAATAATTCATGTTGGTTTATTGGTTGATTAATTTTGTAAATTAATTCAAGATAAACATGTTAAATTATTTGAATAATATTTTATTTGATATGGTATTATCTGTATATGACAATTGATACAAACCACGCCAACAATGTGACAAAACCTGAAACTGAATTTGAAAATTTTGAACCCCAAGACCTCTCAAGTTGAGTAGAAACTGCAACCCGTTGCTTAATAAAGCAAGAACCTTCGTATGGTGTAGACGCCACAAACAGGTATGGAAAGTCCATTTGACAAGTCAATTGAACGCCACAAGGAATCCTTGATAAGTTCATAAAAGTTTCTTCAAGAACTCAAGAAGAATAACTTTCAATATGAATGAACTCAAAACTAAATTGCTGTGACACCTGTTATTCTCCTAACGGGTTTTAAGGTAATTAAATTAATTTTTAGTGTATCAATAAAAAAAAATTGCTTCATTTAAAATTTATTTTACAATATTTATTTTTATCTATTTTTAAATTTTCTAAAATTCTCCTATATTTATTTAGTATGTTTACTGAAAAGCCTTAGAACTTCTAATAAATCTCAAAAATGTCATATTGGCATTATGTGCGTTAAAGTCTCCAGATGAGACATAAGGATATCTTTTCTAACTACTCTTGACCCTCATTTTCTTTATTTCCTCCGTGACATGCTTCAACATGTCTCCTCCATAATTGCTTCTATCACTTCTCTTCAAAGACTTCATCTTTTCTTCCTTTTTCTTCCACGGTTCCCACACTTTTCTTCTCATTTCTTTGCTGAAGCAAAATACTTAGAGAACTTCTTCAAGGCAGCCATAAAAATCAGCCACCATCACCTCCATTTGAGCAAGAATTTCAGTTATACCGAAGTCAAGGAACCTGTTTTGAAGTCATTTCAAGCTTCCAACTAGCCATAATCTGAGGTTAGAATCGTATGAACAAATTTAGTCTTTCATTTATAATTTTTTTTGTTTATACTCAAGGATTATTCAAATTTGTGTTCTTAAACCTAAGCATATGTATAAAGTCTAAGTGTATACGCTGTAGACAGAAAATTTATATTGTTAAACTTTGTAATACCTCTATGGGTAGTGGCTCTTTCTTGAAATTCTGGGATTAAATAAAAATGAATTTTGTAAATAGGTTTGAATATTTAAAAAGTAGACATCCTAAGCTTTCTAGCGAGCTATCATAAACCTAAATCGGAGTTGTATTTTATTTTCTATGAATTATTCAATTTTCGGATTGGAAACTAGTAAACCTGCCAGTTTGTTATGGTATACCAGCTGCTAACCTGAACCAAAAACCCATCTTTGCTCATCACCTAATTCCTTAATGTCTTGCAACCTTTCCAATATTATCCTAAGTGATTGATGAATCTTATTAGGGACTAAAACATATAGATTACTTGTTTAATTTTATATTGTGTTAAGACAAAAATTGTTTACTGTGGTATTCAAAAGAGATTTTCATAAAAGCTTTAATGGCATACTAGTAAGATAAATTTACACATGATTTATTTATGAATATAGTTGTATGTTGTGCTTTAGTTTTAATTGTCCTTATGTACGCCTTAGGATCGAGGGAGTATGGAGCTAACGTTAATTGATTCTAGGATTAAAAGATTGTTGATAAGCTTGAAAGGTAGAGATCCTATTACTCATCTTTTATGAGGTTTTTATGAAATTAAAATTGATTGTTTTACCGCAATATATATATATATATATATATCTAAGTTGAACTGTTATTATATGAGTATTACATATGAAACTATGACATGAACTCGTCTTGTATTGTACAACGAGGAACATAATGAATTGACACATGTTATAAATTGAGAAGCATGGTTAGAAAAACTGACTCTATTAATAATGATTGAATATAGAGAAATGGTGAGACGTGAAGAGGGCGGCGGTTACGTCCTTGGGCATAAATACCCTAAAAGGTAAAATAGGGGGAAGGTGATGACGCTTCCTTGGGTTGAAAGTCCCAGAACACACTGTACAAGAATTGACTTGGTGAGGACTCGGGGCTTGATGTCCCCTCACCGGAACACCCTTAGAATGTTTAGAGGGTGATCAAGCACGCCCATTTGGGTTTCGATCAATTGAGTGATACTCTATTGAACGTGGGTACCTAGAAATAATGATGAACTGTAACATTTGTATATATGTATATGTATGAAACTCAGTAATGATTAACTATGGTATCCGCAGAATATGATTATAATAAATCTCATAATATGGATAATGATGAGTATTAAATAACCATGCAGGTTTTAATGTGGTAATGATAAAAACCTAAAGGTGAGTAATGGTTTTCTCTACTGAGCATATTGTTGCTTATTCCCTTATATTTTTATCTTTTCAGGATTCATTAAGTGTGAGGTGATTACGAGAAAAATAGTTGAAGAAGCGATGTAGCTTTATTACATTGGGAATGCTTTAATTATTAAAAATCTTCTTCATGTTAATGTAAGCATCAATTGTTACTTTCTGTGACTGTATTAAAATGTATTGAGGGTTAAAATGATGATGACGACAGTTTATATTATTAAATTTAAGGTGCTACATTAAACTGTGGTTTAATTGTCGTTTATATTTTTATTTTTGATTTGAGAGTTTTCATTTAAGCTCTTGGCAATTTTATTTTTAAGGTTTTACTTTTATTTCTGATTTTTATTTTAATTCATTAAAAAATGTTAACCCCCATATAGGGGCATTACAATTGCATAATCTGAAAAATGGCCTTATATGGCCGAAATTTACATAAGGCTTATTTTAAATGTAAAATTCCTAATCTACCCTTAATGAAAGAAATGCCTAAATAACGCCCTAGGATGGAATCAAATTTAACTCAAGATTCCTTCCTTCTATTCATGCCTATAATAAACTCTAAACAAAGATTCTAAATTTCAAATTGTGAAACTGAAACTTAAACTAAAATAAGATTACAAAGAATTCAAATCTTGAATCTTGAATCTTGAATCTTGATTCTTTGCTGGACACACCACTCCTACATGTGTACGTGTACGGAATGGACATGTAGTTTGGCCATGCAACGACTCAATGTGTGTGTATGGCTGATTGGCTCCCTTTCGGCTCAACTTTGATGAGTAAAACCGGCCTTTGTTCACCATTAGTAGTGAACACACTCTCTTCTTGTTCTAGAACTCTTTGGACCAAGTTATTCAGCTCTTCTTTGAATCTTTTAGCTCGAGCCCTCGTCATTGGACCACCTGGAACTTGAATTGGATCGTGAAAATTCCTTGTAGCCTTGATGTCCTCATCAACAGTTTTAATCAAATAATTTCTCTATTGGATTATTTGTATCAAAACTAAGGCTCTATTTAAGGTTCCCGTGTGAAATAAGATATTCTAAGGTTTCCAAATTATCTCTCGGTTGGCAGGCCGATTACCAAGTCTGGCAAGCCGATGTCGCTAGTTCGGTAGGCTAATGCTAGAGTTCGGTAGGCTGACTATGTCATAATCCTGTTATTTGTTTTTTATGCATTTTTTATCAGAAGTTGATCTAGACTCAAATTTTGAAGCCCAATCTGATAAGGATTGACCCCAAATTCGACTACTATATAAAGGGAATTATTTTTCATTATTCCAGAGATCATTTGAGAAGTATAGAGAGAGTATTCTAGTGAGAGAAACTCTAAAACTCCCAGAGAGCTATTGTTTAACATTTGGAACTTTAGCTCTTGGTTTTCTCACGTGATTAGAAGAAGAGTTGTACGACGTGTGACCATCTATATTCTGATCGTGGACAGAGAATAGCAAGAAAGATCAATTGATTGACGCTCTTCTGGAACGTTCTTCTTTAGTCGAAGTTTCTACAGTCTTTGGTCTATTAAAGAGATATATAAGATCGTTTATTAATTTATCTGCTTAGCATGTCAAATTTGTTACTTAGAAAAGACTTTGATTTAAAAAATTTTAAAATTCTATTGTGTTATCATTTTCCAACAATTAGTATCAAAGATATAGTTTTACGTTGATTTTACAGGTTTGTGATCATACTATGTACATAAATTATGTGATCTTAATTTCTCCTATACTTAAATTATATTTTTCTAGAGAGTTGTCAGCTTTAGAGTTTTTATATAATTAAATGTTGTCATGAGATTATAAGGTGGATGTTTATTAACTAATTATGGTTATTAAATTTCTATTTTAATTATTATATTAATTAATTAATTTTGCAGGTTATGGTTTCTTAAAGGTTAGAATGTGTTATCTAGATTTTTTATGTAATTATATGGCAGTCTATCATCATTGTCTAGGATTTATTATTTTAATTATTGTTTGTAAATTTTGCATTAAAATAATTATTTGAAGTGAAGACGGATCTAGAAAATGAAGATGATTGCAGTTCTACATTTTTTCTATGTTTATAAATTTTTATGTTTTTGAATTGTTGAAAAATAAATTAAAAACTGATTAAAAATTATTTTTACAAAGGTTTGAAAAAATGTTGGTTCTAGTCGCTCAGTAGGCCATTTGCCCTCTACTGGTAGGCTGATAGTTGCAGACCGATAGGGCGATGCTCGTAGATTGACAAGCCAGCAACAGGCAGAACCATTTTAAACAGTACGTTTTTCAGTGCAGTTTTGTTGTTTGAGACAATTATGAGAAACATGAAATTTTATGATAACCAGAAAAAATAAATTGTTGATCTATATGAGAGAAAAATTGAAAATGAATGCCACATGAAGAAAGATACAACAAGAAGATATAAGATGAAGAATCGATATATATTTTGATTGATCTTTTGTAATCTTTATTTTCTTTTCTCTAGAATAAAACCTTGATATTACAGCAATTGATTGTATTGCTTGTAGCTTTGCCTATTGCATTGTTTGTCTGCATTATCATATGTTTTACAATGTATGTTGATAACATGACATGTAAAATAGGGAGTGCCGCTTGTTAAAAAAATTATCCATGCATGTTAACATAAAACCTTGCCTTTTAAACTATTGGGTGGGAGAAAGTTTTCAAAGAGAGAACTTTTCCATCGTTGGTCCATAGGTAGCACATAATGGTTCTGACCCACAGGAAGGATTGCATCATGTACCCGATTAGATCTTTGAGAGGATAATTTGCTTTAGCATGATTTATCATTTTTCACCCCTAGGTGTTGAATTATAAATTGTAGATAAAGTAGCTGAAATGATGGTTATACACTCATGATTTAAGAAGTTGGAGGCGAGAAAGGGCTCTGGGTTGAGGAACTCCTGATGGTTCTCTAGGCCTATGGAACAACCTAAGACATGCAACCAATGAATCCCTATTTTCTCTCGTGTGTGGCACCAAAGCCTTGATCCCAGCCAAGGTTGTCGCTTGAGACCTCCGAATTGATTAATCTCTTCTTAATGAAGAGACTAACAAAGAAATGATGAAAGATGCACTGGACTTGATAAACAAAAAGAGAGAAAACGCTCTCTACTGCCTTGGTCGTTATCAACAGGCAGCTGCCAGGTTCTACAACACAAAAGTTAGAGTTACTTCTAGGTGGAAAACCTTGTACTGCAAAGAATTTTTTGGAAAACAAGAGAGGCCAATGCAGAAAAAGTAGCCGCTAACTAGGAAGGTCCATATCAAATCCAAGCCATCATACGCAGCGAAGTCTACAAGTTGGAGAAACTCAATGGTTTAATCATCAACAAGAGTTGGAATGCCCATCACTTGCGAAAGTATTTTGTATAATTTTAGATTTTCAACTGAACAATTTGCATTTCATTTTTTAGGCTTCTTAAAATGTCGTTCGATTAGTTTCGTGGTAGGGTTGTCCACTGACATAATTCTTGAGCATCATTCAAATGACTATAGTAATGGTTCTAACATGGATAGGTCTGTAAATTAAACTACATCTAGCTTGATCCTTACACATTGGTATGTAGGCAACTCGTGTACTATAAACGAGTACAGCCGCATTATCATTACAACAACCTTTTTGTTCGATGCGTTGCATTCCCTAATTTCTTGTCATCTTCATGGCTCGCCATCTTCATGGCTCAATTTGCATCCATTGGATTCGATTAACTCATCTAATATTCGATTCGCCATTATCATCTTCATGGCTTAAATTACATTAGACACTGGATTCGATCAACTCATCTAGTGTTCGAATTGGCATTGCCATCTTCATGGCTCGCTATCTTCATGCTTCAAATGACATCAACATTGGATTCAATCAACTCATCCAGTGTTCGATTCAACATTGCCATCTTCATGGCTTAAGTTAAATCAACACAGGATTCAATGAACTCATTTAGTGTTTGATTTGGCTTTGTCTTCTTCTTGGCTTAAAATACATCGACACTGGATTCAATACCCTCGTCCAATGTTTGATTCAACATTACCATCTTTATGGCTTGCCATCTTCATGGCTTTTCAATTTTACCAACACTTGGTTCGGTTAACTTTTTCAGTGTTCGCTTTGACATTGCCATTTCCATTGGCTTTAAGTCTAAATGAATCTAATTTACTAATTTAGTGCTCGATTTAATCTACATGTTTAGTGTTTGACTTGCTAAACCATTTTCATGGCTTAAATGTTGAGTCAATTTCATCCAAACTTATTTATTATGACAAACATATTTCATCTTGATTCAATATAGAATAGTTTCTATAATGACTGTTAGATACTTGAATTCCTATTAATACTTGGCTGATCAGGGCGTCAACCTAATGAATTCAAAGTTTAATTTTTTTTTTTTTTATAAATGAATGAAACTTTGACGGGGGATCAATACGAAAAAAGATATTAGAAGAGTAAAGGAAATTTTTGATTCGATTCAAGAATGAATAAAAGCTGTTCATTACAGTACCAAAAAGTGTTCATAACAAAGTAAAAGAATAGTTTCTATTCCACAATTCCTTGATAAGTTGGAGGGTCAGCAATAACTTGTTTGTTCGTTGATGAGGCTTCCACTTCAGTAATATTAGAAGCTGACGACACTTTCGCTGGAGCAATTTTATGAACCGCTGTGGCTACATCAACCTCCTTGACTTCGAAATCATCTAGAGCTAGAAGCTCCCCAAGCTTTGCAATCTCAGCATCGATATCAAGGCTTTTGGATTGGCCTGCCTTAAATTTTTTCAGTGTCTCTAGTCTTGCCCTGATAGAAGACTCGCTATGGATATCGAGCAGCTGCTCCTTGATTTCCTCTACTTCTCTATCTTTTTCTATACCTCTTTCCTCATTCAATCATTCTCTTCTTCTTTTTTACGAAGGCTGCTACTTAAGTTGAGAACTTTCTCGTTCAATTTGGCTAATGCAGCTATGGCTTTGTCCTTTTCTCTTTTCGCTTCATCCTTCTCGGACTCCGCCCTCTCTAGCTGCTCTTCTAGTTCTTTAATGGCTTCGTTAAGCTTCTCATTTCTATACAGAGCCTTATTTGTAAAAATGTTATATAGCGAAAGGACCTGCAAAATACAAGATTTTACGTGAAAATAAATGCAGGAAGTATGAAAATAGATTGAGTCGAAGCGAGACTTGTCACAATTTTACCTGCACGAGAATTAAAGTCGTTTCATTACTGAGCCAAGAAATAGACTTCCCCAAAAATTGTTTTCGTTGGAAGTAAAGTTCAAATTTTTTGAGGCCTTTAGAGCTGATTCTTTGTCCTACAAAATGCTTGCATCCTTAAGAACGTCAAGAATTTTATTAGCAGCTTTCTTACTAGTGTCCTTGTTGGCTTCAGAGGGCTCGACAATTTTTCTCTTCTTTGACATTAGGGGCTGAATGCCGAATGGCAGAAGTGGAGGTAGATTTAAAGTATCCATAGACAGAGGAGTCTTCTGTTTATCTGAGGCACTAGATTCACTCACTTTGCATCTTTTCTTCTTTTTTGATGTAGCTATCATGGCAGCCTTCGTTTTCATTGCTTCCTCTATCGAGGGTAGTGAGATCTTCATTGATGACGGAAATGGCTCCTACGAGAAAAGCGTCTTTGTCAGAGAATGGAGTAATGTATTTGGATGGACCATACAATCGCTGAAGTGCATCGCGATAAACAAAAATACAATCGACTCGATCAGGAAAGAAAATAGGTATACCTGTAGGAATTTCTCTTAACTTTTTCTAAATTGAAGATTTTCCTAATCGATCGGGATGAGAAATCTCAGCCCAAGTACGTCCCTCCAAAGCAGTTATGGCATCAAGCTTCTTGCAGAATCGTTCCTCGATGGGAGCAGGATGGTTCAATTCATAATCTACCAAGCAAAAAAGGAATGTAAGGATTAGTCGAAATAACTGCATCAAATAATACAAGTATCAATGCTCACCAATATGACCGAATGTGAAAGGGAATGGAAATCGAGTAGTCAACTCGACTGAACCATGATTAATAGACATGAAGAAGTATTTCTCTTCCCAATGTCTATCCGCATTAACGAAATCAACAATGATATGCTTCAATTCTCAATAAACGAAGTAGAAGCAGCCCCTGTTCTTGTTCTTAGGTTTTAAATAGTAGCATCGAAGGAAATCATGAAAGTCAAAGTTGATGCTAGCTTCCTCAATGAGTACTGTTATAGCAATTAGTAATCGTATCCCATTCAGTATAAGTTGCATTACTGAGATCTCATAATGGGATACAACTTCAAGTATAAATTCTGGAATTGCTAGTTGACGCCCTAGGTCAAACTACTTGGTGTATATACACAAACAATTGTCGTTCTATGTATCGGCTCACTCACGAGGGTATGGAGGTCGAATTTTAATGAAGGAAGGAATCCTATACTTGATCTTAATACTCGATAGGTCCTCATCCTTAAGAATTGATTCTAGATTCTTCTAAAAATATGATACCCTTTTTGTAGGTGAAGTGTATACCCTCTTTTTGAGCGATTTGATTTGCTCGCTTCAATTGGAAGGACCTGTGGTTTAGCTCCCTCTTCTACTTCTTATTGCTTCTAGCTCCACCAACTCTAGAAGCCCATTCGATCTTCGACTGCTCCAAGAGCCCTTCATCCATTTCTCTATTGTCATCGCTAGACCAGGGATCACAACCTTCACTCGAACTTAAACTAATGTCTATACATTACAAACAGAATCCTAAAGTCTAGGGTTATAAGGATCTAAAGGCCAAAGATTTCAAGATCTAAAGAGTTTTACAGAAGTTCTTGGAGACTAAACCCATAAGAACCAAACAGGATTAAAAACCATAGATTTTCTCATAAAATGAGTTAAAAGTGGTGCTAAAGTGCTTGAAACTACAAGAAGAATAGATCTATGGAAAGCAAATTGCAAGAAAATCGAAATAGGGAAAAGAAATCTTGTCTGAGGAATGTAGAAAACCTCAGGAAATCTGACAAAAAGTGCCTAAACTCGAAAAGAAGATAGGGGTGAAATGACAAGAGAAAGAGAGTATGAGTATTATTCTCTAAAGGGAAATGAATCAATGGCTTGAATTAATTTTCAAGGAGCTAATACGATGGCTGAGATCATGTTTCTTTTCGATTTCCCAGTCAAACTGAGGCGTTGTCCTTTTAAACCAAGTGTTGACATCAACAACGCAGAGATATTTAAAAATCTTCCAATCACAATGCGCCACATGTAATGGGTGGTTGAGTATCGTATTTTCCCGAGGTAGGGCAACGATCATAGTGCGAATGCAAAGCTTTGACCAAAATGACGTGTCATTGAATTGGAGTTTGGAGCTTGTTCAGAATTAATTCACTCCTATAGTCGAGTGCATTAACTAAGGAGTAAGGGGCTAACTGTTGGGGTACGATTTGCCAAGCCCAAATCATTCATTAAGGCCCAAAATAAGGAATCTAAACTACAATAAGAGCAAATCAAGTCCCGTGAGAGTGTTCGATTTGAGGCAGTTTGGCATAAGTAGCACTATTTGTCCAACACTTAAACGGGTTGAGGCTTCGATCGATTAAAAACCGATCACGATCGTTTCATTTGTATCAACATTCACTGTCACCACAGGTTTGCTAAGTGTTGGTTTGACGAAATAGATGTGCACGACCCGACAGTTATAAGAGGTAGCATGTCAAGCCACGAACTGAGACGTGGGAGCCAATTCTTACGACCAATCATAGATTGATACATGTCCCACAACTATGTGCATCTCTTCCCCACTTCTTCCATCAATTTAAAGCCACGATCTCATGTTGTGCGCTATATAAAGGCATTAGCAACTTCATAGAGGAACACGAAAGAATCTTACAGAAACCCTGCAGAAATACACTCAGATCTTTCACTAATTTCTTTTCATTATCCCTTAAATGCCTTGTAATTTATACTCACTTTATTCATTAGTAGTGAAGAACAGTGGATATAACTCTCATTATAAAGTGAACCATTATAAAATTCCTACGTATGGTATCATTTATTTTTCAGTAGTATTTAATTTTCTTTAGCTTATTTATGATTTATTCACTGTTGCTATTTTTAACATAATTCTCTGAAGCTAAAGCGGATCCTAATGATGATGATTTGAGGGCCCAAATTCTTGAATAGTAAATGCTAAATTGATCTAACACATTTATATCTAATTGTAGATCCAATATTTACGCAAACTCAACAATGAAAAAAGAAAGAAAAAAAAGGGGGAAGGGGGTTTACCCCCGTGGATTTGTGAAGGAAGGGGGTAAAGCACCCCTATTTATAGTAGAAGATTTCTACTATTTGGGGTTATTTTAATATTATTTATTATTTATTTTTTTTTAATTATTTAGCCACCCTTGTGAATCAACTGAATGCTGATTAATATTATTTATTTACTTTTTTTTTCTTTTTTCTCCGCATTATACGTGCTCTTCATTTTGCATTCTGTGCTTCGGAATCTAGTGCTTCGCAAGTACAAGACGAACACGTGAAGATCGTTCGATGTGCGGACCACTGACTGGAGCTGCGGTGTGGATCAAGTCAACTAAAACGAAAGTAAATGCATGCCTTTTCAATCGTCTGATCAATCCGAGTATACAGATCTAACGGCTACCAAGACGAGAGCAAGTGAAAACAATCGCCGTAGATCCAAGACGAACTCTGAGATACCTTGACACGCATTAAGACACACAGACGGTTCAGATGATTTAGGAGGTGCGATTGGCAGGCTTACGGCTTGCCACGTGTTCTTCTTTTAATTTTGAATATCTTTTTTCATTTATTAGGCATTTGAGGTCCCTTTTTGCCCCCTTTTGCGTCGTTTTGCTTTGTTTTTTCTCCATATTTTAAATCTAAAATTCACATACTTAAATTAATTATTTTATAGACAAATATTTACAATAATTATTAAAAATATTTATTTTACAATAAAACGTACAAAAATAAATTACAAACTTCTAAAATTTTCAGACTCTTTCGGTTTGACGCATATATAATTTTTAAGACTTGAAAATATTTTTACAAATTACTAAAAATATTATAGAACATATTTACAAACTTAAAAATTTATTTACATACACTTTAAGACTCAAAATAAAATTACCACTCATCATTTTTACGGTTTTAATTATTTAAAACTAAATACATATTTAACACACTGAAATGAATTTAAAAATTACCAAAAATATTTTAAACACAAAAACACACTAAAAATATATTTTAAAATATATTTACACACTAAGACATAAAAATACTTATTAACACAAAAATGCTATTAATTAAAGGATTTAACTAAAAAAATTAATGCAAAATAATGATATTTAGCTATAAAAAATGTGCATTTTTACAATCTCATCACTCATGCAAAGAAATGACGAAAAGAGATAAGTTTTCACACATTTTTTGAAATGTTGATACATATTTTGCTCATATATAGGTCTTATATCTCCATTAGTCTCTAACTTTTTACAAAAGTGAGCATTAAGTTCCTATTCTTTTTTTTTTATTTAACCAACTCCAACCTTTTGTTTTTGGTGCAGAAGACAAAAGTTAAGAGAAGTTCATTTAAAATTAGAGAAGAAGAACCCATGTGTTATGCACATGACTAAAAATTAGGGACATTTTTGTAAAATCACTATAAAATTATAATTTTTTCACAAGAAAACTTACAAAACATTTATTAAAAAAAAAACCTAAATCTCCCTCTTCTCTCTCTCCCACCCAGCCCCGCCAGACACCTCCCTCTTCTTTCTCCTCAACCCAGCAACTCCCCACCTCCTGCATTACTACCAGCCCCCCTCCCTCTTCTCTTTCTCCTATAGGATAGCCCGCCACATGCTTTAGGCAAAGATCTAAATGATCTCTTGAGAGAGCTCTTGTAACGTCCCGAAATTTATTTAATATTAATGTAATGTAAATGATGAATTAGTGTGCCATAATTAAAGTTTTAACTTTAATTAGATTATTTGGTTGGATTTTTAGTTTTTGGTTGTTTTGTTAAATTGATACATTTAAATGATTTCTTATGGATTTAAAATGATGTTTTGAGTTTTAAAACACAACAATTTGTAAAATGTTAAAAATACTCCGTTTTGCAAAACCGTGGGCGGCACATGGTTTTCGCACAGTAAAACCGCCCACCGATTTTCTCTATTTATTTCTCTTTTCTCTCTCTCTCTCCTCACTCACGTTTCAACTCTCTCTCTCTTCTCTCTCTCTCGGCAGCTCCCTCTCTCTCTCAATCTCTTTCAAAAAAATTTTTATTTCCATTCGAATCCAAGCTTCGGAACAGCAAGGAGGAAGCTCGGGGACGTGATTCGGCAACCGAGAACGCGGATTGAAGCTTCGATTCGAGGTTAGATTCGAAATTTCTAAACTTTTTACAAAATTTTCAATTTTGTGTGTTTTTGAAATCTAAGTTTGTTTTAGCTTAGAAAACCGTGGATTTGTGTTAAATGAGCTTAGAACAACTAGAATCTAAACCTAGATTGAAGAAAAACGGATTGGATTCAAGATTTTCATTTTTCTCCTCTTTTTCTCATTTTCGGATTTTTGAAGATTTTGAGTTTAAATGTTGTTTAAATGATTCCAAACATGTTCTAGAATATTTTTCTATCAATTATAGTTGTTTTTCATGCCTGGGATTTGAGAAAAACAGGTTAGAAACAAGATTTGGATTTTGGGGATCGAGAAACCCGTGGCTGGGATTTCTGGATCTTCCCAGTTCGGCAGGCCGAAGTTCATGTTCGGCAGGCCGGAGTGATGATCGGCAGGCCGGTGTTCTTCAGGCCGACAGGCCGAATCTAGAGAAATGTTCGGCAGGCCGAACTTTGCTTCCGGCAGGCCGAACTGTGCAGTTCGGCAGGCCGAAGCAGGGCGTCCGGCAAGCCGACCGAGGCATGGAAAATTTTGTGATTTTTACCCGATTTCACTGTTTTGAACCCTGATTTAAATCCCAACCTTATAGGATGATTTTAATGATACAAATGGCACACTAGGACATCATGAAATGATTTAGTAACATAGAATGTTTCGAACTAGATATTGATCGACTTAGTTTGTATCTAGGATTGTTCGTGGTTCCGTGGAGCTAACGTATAGCGGACCGGGATTACGGTGTGGGGTACCGGCACGAGTACTGAGGTAGGACTTCTATCCTATTTCTTTGGTAGCCTGGTTTTGAAATGATTTGGCTTTGAAAATGATTTCTATCAAAATGTTTTCAACGGTTGTTTGGAAATGGTTTTATCGGTTATATTTTAATATACCGTGACATGAAATGAATTTCATAATGAATGTAATTGACAACACTCGGTAATTGGGTTTTGAATGACAATGATAATAAACACTAAGGCATGATGCCATATCAGAGATCGGGTCGTGTGGCGATCGACCTTGGGGGCAGGTCCCGAAACCCAGCTGGGCCACTACGGTGGTGATTTCATGGTTTGCCTAGGTAAAAGTAAACTGGTGTTTTGATTTGACGAGTAGACTGTTCTGTGTCAGAACGGTTCTACTCAATTTATTTATTTATTTATTCAAGTTCCCTTTCTGTATAACTCCTGATAATGTTATGTTCTTTGCATTAAATTATTTTATAAAACTTAGTCCTACTAAGCCTTTCGCTCACGTTTTATCTATTTTAAATTCCCCCCCTTTCTAGGTGGTTTCCCATTTAGGTTTGGAGAAGATTCTTCGGACCGAACTCAGGAGCAATAGGAGAATTTATTTACATTCTGTATTTATTAATCAAGGCATGTAAGACTTTAACTTCATTTATACTTGGACTGTAATTGTATTTATGATATTGTCAGAACCATGTGTGTGCACAAGTTGTGGGTTGTGGAACCCATATTCGCAGTTTTTATTTAATTATTATTATTTGCTAAATATTTATAAATTCGTTTATCAAATGTGGTGGAAAAATCTTCTTAATTTCTTACTTAATTGGATTCTCAAACTCTCGGTTTTTAATTAAATCCTCTTTTAATTAATCTAAATATTCTGCCACGTCACCTCCCGTACTCCGGGGCATGACAGAATGGTATCAGAGCTCAAGGTTATAAACCTTGGGAATTATGCACACATAGGTTTGACAATGAAATACCTCTGACAGTCCAAATTTTGTTTTCAGAAGTGAGAGAATGGCACCTAGACGTCGTTCGACAGCTGACGCCAAGTTCGGGAATGATGAGGGCCTGATGAGGTCTATGATTGTGGCTTTCCGGCAGATGGCAGCCAGGGCTAGACCGGAAGACTCCAGTGTTGGTAGTCGGCATGCTTTCTTTAAGGAATTTCGGCGGGCGTCTATTCTGACTTTTGATGGCAATGGGGATCCGCAGTTAGCAGAGTATTGGTTGGATTCGATCTTGAAGCATCTAGATACTCTTGGTGTGCCTGAGGAGTATCGTGTGGAGTTTACGGCGTATAAGCTCGAGGGTGGCGCTAACACCTGGTGGAAACAAACTAAGCGTCTGGAGCGCGGTGGCGATATCGATTTGGACAAGTTCGAGGATCTGTTCTATGATCGGTATTTTCCGCAGGGTTATAGAGATCAGAAGGCAGCTGAGTTTTATAGATTGCAGCAGGGTGATATGTCAGTTCGGGAGCACCAGTTGTATGCTAAGAGGGAAAAGTGTGAGTTCTGGTTGACTGAGGTCAAATTTCTGGGTCATGTCATCTCGGAGCATGGTATTTCAGTGGATCCGTCCAAGATTGAAGCTATATTGGAGTGGGAACGACCAAGGAATGTAGCGGAGATTCGCAGCTTCTTAGGTCTTGCTGGATATTACAGGAAATTTATAAAGGACTTTTCGAAGATTGCAGCTCCGTTGACGAGGTTGATCAGGAAAAACGTCAGGTTTGAGTGGGATGAAGACTGTGAGTCTGCTTTTCAGGAATTGAAGAATCGGTTGAATTCAGCTCCAGTGTTGATTATTCCTAGCAGTGATGAGCCGTATGAGGTTTATGCTGATGCTTCAGGGCGCGGACTTGGATGCGTGTTGATGCAGGATGGACGTGTAGTAGCGTACGGATCGAGACAGCTACGACCTCATGAGCAGAATTATCCTACTCACGATTTAGAGCTGGCAGCGGTGATCTACGCGCTGAAGATTTGGAGGTGTTACTTGTATGGAGCATCGTTTCAGGTCTTCTCCGATCACAAGAGTTTGAGGCATTTGTTCACTCAGAGGGATCTCAACTTGAGGCAGCGTAGATGGGTAGAGTACATGGAGGATTATGATTTCGCGTTGCAGTATCATCCCGGAAAAGCTAATGTGGTAGCGGACGCGCTTAGCAGAAAGTCTTCAGGGATTCTCGCTTGTTTGATTTTTGAGGACTGGAGCAGGGATGCGACAGTGAGTGAGTATCGGCTACAGTATCATGAAGATGGTGATCGAGTTTCGTTATATCATGTGGAAGCGACTCCAGCTCTTGTTCGGATGGTGAAGCAAGGTCAGTGGCAGGATCGACATTTGCAGGGGATTTGGTCGCGGATTCAGAACGGGGAGCAGTTTGAAGAATGGAGCGTGCATGCAGATGGATCGTTGTACTTCCGGGAGCGTCTTGCAGTTCCAGTTATCGCCGAGGTGACAACAGCCGTTCTAGACGAAGCTCATAGGTCTCAGTTTGCTATTCCTCCGGGGAGCACCAAGATGTATCGTGATTTGAAGAGGCACTATTGGTGGAGAGGCATGAAGAAAGATGTTCGCGAGTACGTGGCCAAGTGTTCGACGTGTCTTCAGGTGAAAGCTGAGCATCAGAAGCCTGCAGGTCAGCTTCAGCCGCTTCCTATTCCAGGGTGGAAATGGGAGCATGTGACGATGGATTTTCTCACAGGTTTGCCGAGGACGGAGCAGCGGCATGATGCAGTTTGGGTTGTAGTCGACAGGTTGACGAAATCGGCGCATTTCATTCCGTTTAGGTCGACGTGTTCTAGGAAGATTCTCGGGGAGTTGTATATGCAGAACATTGTGAGGTTGCATGGAGTTCCTTTGTCCATCACCTCTGATCGAGACACCAGGTTTAATGTTAAGTACTGGAGGAGTTTCAGGAGGCTTTGGGTATGGATTTGAACTTCAGTACGACGTTTCATCCTCAGACTGATGGGCAGTCTGAGCGGGTTATTCAGGTTCTCGAGGATATGTTGCGTGCTTGTGCGTTGGACTTCGGCGGGAATTGGAAGCAATGTTTGCATTTGGCGGAGTTCGCGTACAACAACAGTTATCAGGCGAGTATTGGTATGGCACCATTTGAGGCGTTGTATGGGCGACCGTGTCGATCACCTGTGTGTTGGGCCGAGCCGAAAGATAGAGTTATTCTTGGGCCGGATGAGATTCGTGACAACAACGAGAAAGTCGTGGTAATTCGGGATTGGTTGAGAGCAGCTCAGAGTCGGCAGAAGAGCTACGCAGATAGGAGACATAGACCCTTAGAGTTCGCGGTTGGAGATTTTGTTCTCTTGAGGGTGTCACCTCGTAAGGGAACTATGCGGTTCGGAGTGAGTGGGAAACTCACGCCGAGGTATATTGGACCATTCGAGATCACTCAGCATGTTGGTGTGGTCGCTTATCGGCTTGATCTTCCGCCCGAACTTTCTCATGTGCACGATGTGTTTCATGTGTCGATGCTTAGGAAGTGTCCACCTGAGCATGGTAAGATAGTATCGTTTCACGATGTGCAGATTCAGGAGGATACGACGTACGAAGAAGTGCCGATTCAGATCAACGACCGGAAAGTGATTAGCTTGCGTCGTCGTGAGATACCGTTGGTAAAGGTCGTGTGGCAGCATCACGGTGTTGATGAAGCCACTTGGGAGTTAGAGTCGAGTATGCGGGAATTGTATCCGCATTTGTTTTGTTTTTGAGATGAGTTGTAAATTTCGAGGACGAAATTTCTTTTAGGGGTGGAGAGCTGTAACGTCCCGAAATTTATTTAATATTAATGTAATGTAAATGATGAATTAGTGTGCCATAATTAAAGTTTTAACTTTAATTAGATTATTTGGTTGGATTTTTAGTTTTTGGTTGTTTTGTTAAATTGATACATTTAAATGATTTCTTATGGATTTAAAATGATGTTTTGAGTTTTAAAACACAACAATTTGTAAAATGTTAAAAATACTCCGTTTTGCAAAACCGTGGGCGGCACATGGTTTTCGCACAGTAAAACCGCCCACCGATTTTCTCTATTTATTTCTCTTTTCTCTCTCTCTCTCCTCACTCACGTTTCAACTCTCTCTCTCTTCTCTCTCTCTCGGCAGCTCCCTCTCTCTCTCAATCTCTTTCAAAAATTTTTTATTTCCATTCGAATCCAAGCTTCGAAACAGCAAGAAGGAAGCTCGGGGACGTGATTCGGCAACCGAGAACGCGGATTGAAGCTTCGATTCGAGGTTAGATTCGAAATTTCTAAACTTTTTACAAAATTTCCAATTTTGTGTGTTTTTGAAATCTAAGTTTGTTTTAGCTTAGAAAACCGTGGATTTGTGTTAAATGAGCTTAGAACAACTAGAATCTAAACCTAGATTGAAGAAAAACGGATTGGATTCAAGATTTTCATTTTTCTCCTCTTTTTCTCATTTTCGGATTTTTGAGGATTTTGAGTTTAAATGTTGTTTAAATGATTCCAAACATGTTCTAGAATGTTTTTCTATCAATTATAGTTGTTTTTCATGCCTGGGATTTGAGAAAAACAGGTTAGAAACAAGATTTGGATTTTGGGGATCGAGAAACCCGTGGCTGGGATTTCTGGATCTTCCCAGTTCGGCAGGCCGAAGTTCATGTTCGGCAGGCCGGAGTGATGATCGGCAGGCCGGTGTTCTTCCGACCGACAGGCCGAATCTGGGGAAATGTTCGGCAGGCCGAACTTTGCTTCCGGCAGGCCGAACTGTGCAGTTCGGCAGGCCGAAGCAGGGCGTCCGGCAGGCCGACCGAGGCATGGAAAATTTTGTGATTTTTACCCGATTTCACTGTTTTGAACCCTGATTTAAATCCCAACCTTATAGGATGATTTTAATGATACAAATGGCACACTAGGACATCATGAAATGATTTAGTAACATAGAATGTTTCGAACTAGATATTGATCGACTTAGTTTGTATCTAGGATTGTTCGTGGTTCCGTGGAGCTAACGTATAGCGGACCGGGATTACGGTGTGGGGTACCGGCACGAGTACTGAGGTAGGACTTCTATCCTATTTCTTTGGTAGCCTGGTTTTGAAATGATTTGGCTTTGAAAATGATTTCTATCAAAATGTTTTCAACGGTTGTTTGGAAATGGTTTTATCGGTTATATTTTAATATACCGTGACATGAAATGAATTTCATAATGAATGTAATTGACAACACTCGGTAATTGGGTTTTGAATGACAATGATAATAAACACTAAGGCATGATGCCATATCAGAGATCGGGTCGTGTGGCGATCGACCTTGGGGGCAGGTCCCGAAACCCAGCTGGGCCACTACGGTGGTGATTTCATGGTTTGCCTAGGTAAAAGTAAACTGGTGTTTTGATTTGACGAGTAGACTGTTCTGTGTCAGAACGGTTCTACTCAATTTATTTATTTATTTATTCAAGTTCCCTTTCTGTATAACTCCTGATAATGTTATGTTCTTTGCATTAAATTATTTTATAAAACTTAGTCCTACTAAGCCTTTCGCTCACGTTTTATCTATTTTAAATTCCCCCCCCTTCTAGGTGGTTTCCCATTTAGGTTTGGAGAAGATTCTTCGGACCGAACTCAGGAGCAATAGGAGAATTTATTTACATTCTGTATTTATTAATCAAGGCATGTAAGACTTTAACTTCATTTATACTTGGACTGTAATTGTATTTATGATATTGTCAGAACCATGTGTGTGCACAAGTTGTGGGTTGTGGAACCCATATTCGCGGTTTTTATTTAATTATTATTATTTGCTAAATATTTATAAATTCGTTTATCAAATGTGGTGGAAAAATCTTCTTAATTTCTTACTTAATTGGATTCTCAAACTCTCGGTTTTTAATTAAATCCTCTTTTAATTAATCTAAATATTCCGCCACGTCACCTCCCGTACTCCGGGGCGTGACAGAATGGTATCAGAGCTCAAGGTTATGAACCTTGGGAATTGTGCACACATAGGTTTGACAATGAAATACCTCTGACAGTCCAAATTTTGTTTTCAGAAGTGAGAGAATGGCACCTAGACGTCGTTCGACAGCTGACGCCGAGTTCGGAAATGATGAGGGCCTGATGAGGTCTATGATTGCGGCTTTCCGGCAGATGGCAGCCAGGGCTAGACCGGAAGACTCCAGTGTTGGTAGTCGGCATGCTTTCTTTAAGGAATTTCGGCGGGCGTCTATTCTGACTTTTGATGGCAATGGGGATCCGCAGTTAGCAGAGTATTGGTTGGATTCGATCTTGAAGCATCTAGATACTCTTGGTGTGCCTGAGGAGTATCGTGTGGAGTTTACGGCGTATAAGCTCGAGGGTGGCGCTAACACCTGGTGGAAACAAACTAAGCGTCTGGAGCGCGGTGGCGATATCGATTTGGACAAGTTCGAGGATCTGTTCTATGATCGGTATTTTCCGCAGGGTTATAGAGATCAGAAGGCAGCTGAGTTTTATAGATTGCAGCAGGGTGATATGTCAGTTCGGGAGCACCAGTTGTATGCTAAGAGGGAAAAGTGTGAGTTCTGGTTGACTGAGGTCAAATTTCTGGGTCATGTCATCTCGGAGCATGGTATTTCAGTGGATCCGTCCAAGATTGAAGCTATATTGGAGTGGGAACGACCAAGGAATGTAGCGGAGATTCGCAGCTTCTTAGGTCTTGCTGGATATTACAGGAAATTTATAAAGGACTTTTCGAAGATTGCAGCTCCGTTGACGAGGTTGATCAGGAAAAACGTCAGGTTTGAGTGGGATGAAGACTGTGAGTCTGCTTTTCAGGAATTGAAGAATCGGTTGAATTCAGCTCCAGTGTTGATTATTCCTAGCAGTGATGAGCCGTATGAGGTTTATGCTGATGCTTCAGGGCGCGGACTTGGATGCGTGTTGATGCAGGATGGACGTGTAGTAGCGTACGGATCGAGACAGCTACGACCTCATGAGCAGAATTATCCTACTCACGATTTAGAGCTGGCAGCGGTGATCTACGCGCTGAAGATTTGGAGGTGTTACTTGTATGGAGCATCGTTTCAGGTCTTCTCCGATCACAAGAGTTTGAGGCATTTGTTCACTCAGAGGGATCTCAACTTGAGGCAGCGTAGATGGGTAGAGTACATGGAGGATTATGATTTCGCGTTGCAGTATCATCCCGGAAAAGCTAATGTGGTAGCGGACGCGCTTAGCAGAAAGTCTTCAGGGATTCTCGCTTGTTTGATTTTTGAGGACTGGAGCAGGGATGCGACAGTGAGTGAGTATCGGCTACAGTATCATGAAGATGGTGATCGAGTTTCGTTATATCATGTGGAAGCGACTCCAGCTCTTGTTCGGATGGTGAAGCAAGGTCAGTGGCAGGATCGACATTTGCAGGGGATTTGGTCGCGGATTCAGAACGGGGAGCAGTTTGAAGAATGGAGCGTGCATGCAGATGGATCGTTGTACTTCCGGGAGCGTCTTGCAGTTCCAGTTATCGCCGAGGTGACAACAGCCGTTCTAGACGAAGCTCATAGGTCTCAGTTTGCTATTCCTCCGGGGAGCACCAAGATGTATCGTGATTTGAAGAGGCACTATTGGTGGAGAGGCATGAAGAAAGATGTTCGCGAGTACGTGGCCAAGTGTTCGACGTGTCTTCAGGTGAAAGCTGAGCATCAGAAGCCTGCAGGTCAGCTTCAGCCGCTTCCTATTCCAGGGTGGAAATGGGAGCATGTGACGATGGATTTTCTCACAGGTTTGCCGAGGACGGAGCAGCGGCATGATGCAGTTTGGGTTGTAGTCGACAGGTTGACGAAATCGGCGCATTTCATTCCGTTTAGGTCGACGTGTTCTAGGAAGATTCTCGGGGAGTTGTATATGCAGAACATTGTGAGGTTGCATGGAGTTCCTTTGTCCATCACCTCTGATCGAGACACCAGGTTTAATGTTAAGTACCGTAGGAGTTTTAGGAGGCTTTAGGTACAGATTTGAACTTCAGTACTACGTTTCATCCTCAGACTGATGGGCAGTCTGAGCGGATTATTCAGATTCTCGAGGATATGTTGCGTGCTTGTGCGTTAGACTTCGGCGGGAATTGGAAGAAATGTTTGCATCTGGCGGAGTTCGCGTACAACAACAGTTATCAAGCGAGTATTGGTATGGCACCATTTGAGGCGTTGTATGGGCGACCGTGTCGATCACCTGTGTGTTGGGCCGAGCCGAAAGATAGAGTTATTCTTGGGCCGGATGAGATTCGTGACAACAACGAGAAAGTCGTGGTAATTCGGGATTGGTTGAGAGCAGCTCAGAGTCGGCAGAAGAGCTACGCAGATAGGAGACATAGACCCTTAGAGTTCGCGGTTGGAGATTTTGTTCTCTTGAGGGTGTCACCTCGTAAGGGAACTATGCGGTTCGGAGTGAGTGGGAAACTCGCGCCGAGGTATATTGGACCATTCGAGATCACTCAGCATGTTGGTGTGGTCGCTTATCGGCTTGATCTTCCGCCCGAACTTTCTCATGTGCACGATGTGTTTCATGTGTCTATGCTTAGGAAGTGTCCACCTGAGCAGGGTAAGATAGTATCGTTTCACGATGTGCAGGTTCAGGAGGATACGACGTACGAAGAAGTGCCGATTCAGATCATCGACCGAAAAGTGATTAGCTTGCGTCGTCGTGAGATACCGTTGGTAAAGGTCGTGTGGCAGCATCACGGTGTTGATGAAGCCACTTGGGAGTTAGAGTTGAGTATGCGGGAATTGTATCCGCATTTGTTTTGTTTTTGAGATGAGTTGTAAATTTCGAGGACGAAATTTCTTTTAGGGGTGGAGAGCTGTAACGTCCCGAAATTTATTTAATATTAATGTAATGTAAATGATGAATTAGTGTGCCATAATTAAAGTTTTAACTTTAATTAGATTATTTGGTTGGATTTTTAGTTTTTGGTTGTTTTGTTAAATTGATACATTTAAATGATTTCTTATGGATTTAAAATGATGTTTTGAGTTTTAAAACACAACAATTTGTAAAATGTTAAAAATACTCCGTTTTGTAAAACCGTTGGCGGCACATGGTTTTCGCACAGTAAAATCGCCCACCGATTTTCTCTATTTATTTCTCTTTTCTCTCTCTCTCTCCTCACTCACGTTTCAACTCGCTCTCTCTTCTCTCTCTCTCGGCAACTCCCTCTCTCTCTCAATCTCTTTCAAAAATTTTTGATTTCCATTCGAATCCAAGCTTCGGAATAGCAAGGAGGAAGCTCGGGGACGTGATTCGGCAACCGAGAATGCGGATTGAAGCTTCGATTCGAGGTTAGATTCGAAATTTCTAAACTTTTTACAAAATTTCCAATTTTGTGTGTTTTTGAAATCTAAGTTTGTTTTAGCTTAGAAAACCGTGGATTTGTGTTAAATGAGCTTAGAACAACTAGAATCTAAACCTAGATTGAAGAAAAACGGATTGGATTCAAGATTTTCATTTTTCTCCTCTTTTTCTCATTTTCGGATTTTTGAGGATTTTGAGTTTAAATGTTGTTTAAATGATTCCAAACATGTTCTAGAATGTTTTTCTATCAATTATAGTTGTTTTTCATGCCTGGGATTTGAGAAAAACAGGTTAGAAACAAGATTTGGATTTTGGGGATCGAGAAACCCGTGGCTGGGATTTCTGGATCTTCCCAGTTCGGCAGGCCGAAGTTCATGTTCGGCAGGCCGGAGTGATGATCGGCAGGCCGGTGTTCTTCCGACCGACAGGCCGAATCTGGGGAAATGTTCGGCAGGCCGAACTTTGCTTCCGGCAGGCCGAACTGTGCAGTTCGGCAGGCCGAAGCAGGGCGTCCGGCAGGGCGACCGAGGCATGGAAAATTTTGTGATTTTTACCCGATTTCACTGTTTTGAACCCTGATTTAAATCCCAACCTTATAGGATGATTTTAATGATACAAATGGCACACTAGGACATCATGAAATGATTTAGTAACATAGAATGTTTCGAACTAGATATTGATCGACTTAGTTTGTATCTAGGATTGTTCGTGGTTCCGTGGAGCTAACGTATAGCGGACCGGGATTACGGTGTGGGGTACCGGCACGAGTACTGAGGTAGGACTTCTATCCTATTTCTTTGGTAGCCTGGTTTTGAAATGATTTGGCTTTGAAAATGATTTCTATCAAAATGTTTTCAACGGTTGTTTGGAAATGGTTTTATCGGTTATATTTTAATATACCGTGACATGAAATGAATTTCATAATGAATGTAATTGACAACACTCGGTAATTGGGTTTTGAATGACAATGATAATAAACACTAAGGCATGATGCCATATCAGAGATCGGGTCGTGTGGCGATCGACCTTGGGGGCAGGTCCCGAAACCCAGCTGGGCCACTACGGTGGTGATTTCATGGTTTGCCTAGGTAAAAGTAAACTGGTGTTTTGATTTGACGAGTAGACTGTTCTGTGTCAGAACGGTTCTACTCAATTTATTTATTTATTTATTCAAGTTCCCTTTCTGTATAACTCCTGATAATGTTATGTTCTTTGCATTAAATTATTTTATAAAACTTAGTCCTACTAAGCCTTTCGCTCACGTTTTATCTATTTTAAATTCCCCCCCTTTCTAGGTGGTTTCCCATTTAGGTTTGGAGAAGATTCTTCGGACCGAACTCAGGAGCAATAGGAGAATTTATTTACATTCTGTATTTATTAATCAATGCATGTAAGACTTTAACTTCATTTATACTTAGACTGTAATTGTATTTATGATATTGTCAGAACCATGTGTGTGCACAAGTTGTGGGTTGTGGAACCCATATTCGCGGTTTTTATTTAATTATTATTATTTGCTAAATATTTATAAATTCGTTTATCAAATGTGGTGGAAAAATCTTCTTAATTTCTTACTTAATTGGATTCTCAAACTCTCGGTTTTTAATTAAATCCTCTTTTAATTAATCTAAATATTCTGCCACGTCACCTCCCGTACTCCGGGACGTGACAGCTCTAACGTAACATCACGATGGGGAGAGACCCACGTGCGAGCTTTGTCGCAAGCAAGCTATGACATCATGATATTAGCTAGACAATTATTACCACTTTTTTTAAGAGTTTTATTTTTTTTATTATTTTTTCAATTATTTTGAGGGTATACTTAGTAAATTTTTGTAAATGATTATATTGAGTAGATAAAAAGTGGTCGAATGATTTTTGTCTAAAATAATGTGTATCTATTAATTTAGCCTTTTTGCACCTAAAATAAAAAGTTCAGGTTAAATTATTAAAAGACTTGAGACTAAATGTTTACTTTTATAAAAGTTAGGAACTAAGAGAGTTATTGACGCTAATTATATGTTTGTCATTAAGTGAGTTTGCCTTTTTGAAAACTTGAGTTTTATTGGTAAATCCCTGTTTGCATTTTATCTTTTTGGTAGCTTATATGAGCTCTTTCCTATTGGCTGGCTACTCATGTCTACATCGCCACAATCCAATTGCACAAAAGTAACCGTTGTACACATATACCGACCGTGCTTCGAAATATTCAAAATGGTTTAACCCATGCCTTTAAACTTTCCCTTAAAAAGCTGCTTTTAGTTCTTGCATTTTTTTTCTTTTTTTTGGAAGGGGATATTCATTGAAAACACTTTAAAGAAGTACAAACCGAAACAGGTAATGAACGACATAGTAATACAAGCGAACTACCCTCCAATTGAGATCGAATCCATCAATAGATTCTGATGACGATCAAAGGAACAACCATATACCAGAGGCCTAAGATCGGGAAAGCACCTTGGTATACCAATAACAAGCATAGATTGAGCTCTTTTCGACTTTACTTTTACGATTGGATGGTGTTCTCAACAGATCAAAGGCCAACATAATTTGCCACTAGAGCATCTTACAAACCCTCCTACAATCGTGGATCTTTATGATTGATCGGGAGGCAATGCTTTGTAGCACTAGGGCTATCATCAACTCCTCCTAAACTAGACTCTAGAGGACCAAAAACCCCGTCACAGAGCAACTCTGATAGGTTGTACAAACCACTTAGGAGATGGGAAAACCATCTCCATTATTAGATCAACAATATACCAAAATACTAAGTTCAAACCAGACCGATGACATAATCGCCAATGTTATTTGACAAACACAGAACACACAACAACAGAATAAAAACCAACCACCATCGAGGATCTTGCTTCCAAACCAGCTGTCGTCGAGGAGCCACTATCTGTCGCTCATGACCAAAGCCTCCAATCGACATCTAGAAAGAGTCGTGCTCCCACCAACTGCCATAACCCCCCATCGGAGCTTACCACTCCCACATCAACACAAAAAACCCACAACGCAATGCCAGAAACCATCATCCCAACCTGACGCTAGAAAACACCGCCATAGGAGGTCTCCTTCCCCGTGCCAAAAACCCACAGTGGCGCAAGCAGCCTGCCATGGCCCCCACCAAAGGACGCCCCCTCCGCCTAATCCCATCCCTACCCATAGCCTTCAACGTCTTCACTACCCAGCCCAGCTGTGGACGAGCCATAGATCCGGTAGCCACCACCTCCTCCAACTGCAGGTTTCCCTTCCACCACGCATCCCCCTTCAGCTTTGGGCCCCACCCAACATTGATGGCCTAATCTTCCCAGCACGACAACCAGCCGTTCTCCCTCCCAGCTCCGACCTTAATTCATTTGCTAGTCTCCGTCAAGATTCTCACTCCCATCTTCCACCAGAAAAGACTCCCACCCCCTCTCAATGGCCAGCGGTCCGACAACCAGCTCGAAGCCTACTTTGGTCATAGGCCAAAACAAAAAAGGGGGAGGTGGCGCACTTCTTCGGGCTAAAACCCTAGCAGATAAAAAAGCTTCTTCTTTTAATCTCTAGTTCTTGCATTTAGATTTCACGAGTGTTGTTTGGAGAAGGCAATAAGAGAACTATAGGAATAATTGTCTTGTGGAATAATTATTTTGTGGCCCATTTTCCCATTTTGTACTTGCATCATTATTTTAAATCAACACTGCTGGTTAAAACATATTTATGTTTTATGTGACGTATAGGAATTTATTTTTACCAAATCAAAATTTTTTTAATATGATAAAACTACAGACCTATCACTTATAAATAGTAAGCTTTACCTTATAAGTCCTACAGAATTGACAGGAAAGTACAAGGAGTTACTACAACAGGCGAAAGGACAATGTTAACATAGTCCTAAATATTTGAGGAAAAATCTTTTTCATCCTCTTGGGGTTATAACCTCATTATTCACAAAATTATAGGTCCCAGTCGAACATGTAATGTGCTTTTTAAACTGGATCATACTATTTTGTTAATAGCGGGATTATAAACGCGTAGGATTAAATAAGATTGCTCATATTTGAAATGCTAAACACAAAACCTCTGCCCACCTAATCGGTTCTCCATTTCATCAAGCTCGCTGATGGGATTCTTGAGAGGAATTGTTATGAAAGAAAAGATGGTTGATCAAATCAACAAGCCGTGCCTTGTTGAACAATAATGATGTCGTTGTACATTTTTCCAAGACAGACATGAGAAATGTCAAATCACCATGAATGTAACGGCTATAAATTCTGCTTTTTATGAACTCACACTGTTGAGTCAACACGCTTGCATAAGTGGTTGTCCCGTTGAGGGGGGAAGAAAAAAAGCTCACATAACTAACTCCTCATTAACTTGAAGAACTCTCTCCATATACGTTGTTTAAGGGAGGAAAAAAAGGTCAACAAAATGTTTCATTTCTGCTCTTACACATTATCAAGAAGACAATGCAATGTTGGGAGTCATAACTCATAAGTTTTCTTCAATTTTTTTCATGTTGTTGCTTGAAACAAGCAAAAGGTTTTCTAACTGGAGCCAATTTCAGTTTTTCACCATGGATATATATTCATTAATCAAGGGCAATATTGACCAACCCTGAGTTGACTGCAATATTGGCCCTTCCATCTCAGAAAACATCTAAATTCTTAACTTTTCAAGAGCCCCAAGACCTATTATCAATGTTTAACTAGAATAGAAGAAAACTTTTATCGAAAAGTGCAGAATAAACATATCGAGGAAAGAAAAGACTTGCTTGCATACAAGAGAAATGAGATGGAAGCAATACTTATAAAGTTGATGACTTGCATTGTTTAAGTCGTATTACTGGCATGAAATGGGAAAAGTGCAAGACTACCAGAAAGGGGAAATTGTTGGCTCAGCCAAGACTTACATCGAATTTGAACCATATTATCTATACATGGAGTGTGTCTGTGTTCAGCTACAAATCTTGACTGCACCTCTAGATTGCCATTAATTTTGTCAGAGATTTCACGGGGCCGTATAGATGAAACCACCTGTGACCAAGTTCAAGAGCAAATTAATAGAGGAAGAAAGTACAGTTAAAAAAAAAAAAAAAACCAACGCTGAACGTAAATAGATATTTATATCACAAAATTATGATAAGAGTATCCGAGAATTCAAGTTGAATATGCAAAGACAGCAGAGACCACACAAACATAGATATTTAGGGTAAAAAGGAGAGGCCAAAGGCAGACAAGAGTTGGCGCATGTCACTATGAGTTTTGGGTCTTTTCTCAAATGGCTGTTTCCTTATCAAAGTGTCGACTAATCAACTGCAGTATTTTTTACCACTAGTCGAAGATAAAGTCTTTTCAACAAAACATACCAGGTTTCAATTACAAGAAAAAGATGCACATAAGGAAGCCATTAATGACAGTTTTTGAAACTAAGCAAGGTTTATCATATCAGTACAATCAGTTAAGAATACCCAAAAAAAAAAAAAAAACCACCAACTTTTGCTACCTAGATCATGACTATCCAAATGCTTCACAACGTAAAACCATAAAAGAGAACACTAGATCTCGAGTGCAAAAGATAACAAATTATTCCCCTGCAATGACATGACGAAACAGCCACTTCCTTTTTCCAGATTTCAGTCACAAACCAGTGGCAGATGAAAGTACAACAAACTTACACATCTCAACTTCCATGCTCTACCACTAACGATCTGACGACGACTGCTGTTGATCAGGAGGCTGCTGCCACATTTGCTGAGCCATGTAGGGGTTGTGAGCCTGCTGCGCATACATAGACGGGTCCATCATAGGCTTGCCAATCATCATCCCAGGAGCCCCCACCTGAGGAACATGTTGAGGTGGCATATAGTAAGGGATAGTATCAGCAGGCCCTCCAACAGGCACAGTGCCTCTTGGGATCGATGCAGCAACTACTTCGTCTTTCAGATCCTCCCTTGGTACAATGTCAACTAAGAAGTCGAAGATATCAGTTCTGGTGATTGCTGCTGCAATGTCGTTCTTCTGCAGCGTCCTCCTTTTGTTCTCTTCGGTGTGATTCCAAGACCGCAATGTCAATTCCAAGATGAACATCTCGCACGCCCTGGCAAATATGACCGGCGCCTCGGCAGATATCATTCTTACATCCTCATCAGCCTTCATAATCTTCTTGATCCTCGCCAAGGGAAGGCTGTGGTTCTTGAAATCATTTACCTTCTCGATTTCTTGGTACTGGTTTGCCCAGAAAGTCTGGAGCTGCTGCTGGAGCTGCTGTTGCTGCTGCTGTTGGATGTGCTGATATGCGAGTTGGTGCTGCGCAAGCTCAGCTCCAGCAGCCTGACTGACAGACGGCATCGCTCCAACTGATGTAACCGGTCCCGGAGTTGGGTTACCAGGCATCTGATTAGACTGGTAAGGGTTAGCACCGTATGGCAATTGACCTCCACTGCCAACCATCATCATAGGTGGAGGCTGGTTATGTCCTGGGTGATCCATTCTGATTGAAGTACACTAAATGAAAAAATAAAATAGCTGCCTTAGTTCTTGGAAAGAAGAAGAAAATTGAAACAAAAGTTAAGTGCATCTTCTCCACATTATGTCTAATATTCCAAATTAAGTGAAAAACAATACCAACAGAAAATTTTACTTAAGCTCATTTCGACTACAAGAACTCACTATCAATTCAAACCAAGAAATAATAAGAACACAAAGAGTACTTAGAGTGAGAGAAACAACAGAAATATTTGTTTTTCATCACACATTGTTAAAGAGTTTATACAGGGTTTCGAGTGAAACCTCTAACCTTAAACCATAGATTATGGGAATTTTTAGTCATTGGCTTATTAGGAAAAGTGTAAATACGTTTAAACATAAGAATTCAGAAATGGGAAAGTTTCTTCCTTTTCCATAAAGAACATATTTTTCCTCAAAGAATTTGAGAAAACAGGAAAGGAAATTCGACATAAAAGGCACAGATAGTTCAACAATTTCTAACGACCATACTGATATAGCTGACCATTGCAAAACAAAAGAGAATAACAAGAAGTGAAAACTATTGTATAATTGTGTGATCAAAGAAACAAAAAAAAACACTATAATTATGGCCATAAACGACAATCAATTGAATTCATACTTGCATTTACTAAAGTAAAAATGAACCAACAAGAGACAGAGAGAAAAATATACCCAAAAAGTAAATATCAAGAGTGCCAAAGTCAATGAATCATCATGTAAAGAAACGACTAAAAGAGAGATTTGACTTTGTACCTTTTTTCGAAAGGTTGGCACTCTTCAGTTCTTTCAACGAATTTAGAACCTGAAAAGAAGAAACAATAAAACTTTTTCAGAAAATTGATCCACAGGGCATTGAGAATTATGGCATCTAAAAAGCTACATGGGATTTTTTTGGAACAGGAAAAGAGGATAAAAGACCCAATATTTTGGAAGAATTTTGACTTTTGTTTTTCATACGTAAAAACAAAAAGCGAAAGAAGGAAATTCAGAAGCAGAGTTTTTTTTTTTTTTTTGGTTTTCTTTCTTTCGTAATGATTAATGTTTCTCTGCGCACGAACCTAAAAAGAAAGAGACGAAAGCCAGAGAGAGGGCGTTTGATTCTGACTTGTATTGTCAGAAGGCAAGGAGAGGGGAACCTCGAGCTTTTATGGGACATTTCATTTGACGATCTTGTCCCTAATCGAATTTGTTATATACCGTACGGTCCATTGGTCGGCTCTGTTTGGATGCTTGCAGTTAAATATTCTATCCCTGTCAGTGTTTGGATACCTGGTTCCAACCTAATTTTGATTCAAAACATTTAATCATAAAAAAAGATTATATTATAGTTTATTTTTATTTTATATTATAGCATATAAAAATTTCCTACGGTTTAAGTTTATTAGTTTAAATCATGTTTCTTAAAGACCCTCCAAACCATCAGGTCCAATCTATCTGATATGATATTCTATACAATTTTTGTTGTGTGTACTGCTATTAAAACATCACTAATATTCTGTCATTTTTGACATTCAAGTGATAAAAATGAAGCAAATTGATAGTTGGAGATTAAATTTGAATATCTGACATTAAAAAGAGAGGGTAAAGTTTGGAACTATTTATAAGATTACTTAAAAATTTAATTATATATGTTAGAAAAAAACTGAAAATAAATATAGGTTTTTTGAAAATATTTTTCTTTGAATGATTCTAAGTCACAAAGTTCAGTTATCCACAAATCAAAAGTTTAGGAATTTGAATGTCGAAGTTCTTAAAATAAAAATCTAACATATCAGACTTATAAATTGAAAAGAATTATTTAACCGAAAGTAATTATAGATATAATATCTTTTGATATCTTCAATTAACATCTTTCTTTTGTAAAAGTTTTCATAATTGTGGCATTGGTTAGGTTAAGAAGTTCAGAAGCATGCCTTGTTACTGTAGTTTTGCAAGTAAACTACCCAGTAATATACATCCGGCCAGAGGCTGCACAGTTTAGTTGTGAAATTTTATGCTGTTTGAGAACATGATTTATACCAAAAGTTTGAATCAAGTTAGTTTGAAATTTAAATTTTATAAGAAAAGCTATTGTAACCATGTCGGTTTTAATTACGACTTTATGATTTGAATTACGTCCCAAAAGGTTACATCGATTGTGCGAGACGTTTTCTGCCCTTCAACGCTTTTCTATTGCTTGGTAGAGATGTCGCAGAGATACCAGTAAGAAATAACAATATGGCTGAGATGTCATGAAACTAATCTCATTTCTATTCAAATAATAAAAAGATGGAAAATTATATGTTGTGCCACACTTTAAGAAATTGCGCTTATTCGTGCAGCCTCACTTTATTCATATTACATGATTAAATTGTATCACTCTAAAACATATATAGCATTGATAAAAAGTAAAGTTCTAAGATAGAATTTATGAAAATTTCCCCAGAAAGATCATGGATCTTTACTCGCACAATCTGATTTGAGTGGGAAGTGCAAGCCACTAATGAGAGAAAACTATGCTTCAAATCCTTTGGAGCAAAGAATCAGTTAAGATAACCTTTTTTTTTTTTTTTCTCCGTAACCTACCCAATAATCTCAGTTCAGAGAGATTTCTCCCAAAAGAAAAATCTAAATCTTAGAAGCATTAATTTACGCTATAAGCTACTTCATATCCTTTCTGTTGGAGAGAGGCTAATAAGCCAACTTGTCCTCAAGTTGCAATCTAATTGTTTCTGCATTCTTTCTTCTGCAATCAACTATATCTGCAGACTGCAGAGCCCTGATCAACCATGGCACGCACAATCTGGGATGTATGTGGTGGCTGGATCTCTCCTTCCTATCGGTGTGGAGTCTATGAATGGAAAAAGATCACTGCAGTATATAGACAAAGTCACCCTGAGAACTTGGCAATAACTAAGCTCACGGCCGTGAAAACAACATAGAGACCAACAAGACAGAATCCCCAGAACCTAGGCACCCGGAATCTGTGCCAGGTAATCACCAGCAAAGACCCCATCAGACTCAGAAGCAAGAACACAAATGCAATCACAATCCCCACATGAAAATGAAGTTCATAAGCTTTAGGGTAAAGATTGGTTGTCTGTATCACCAAAGCTGACCCAAGCCCAACAAGCATGTTAAACATTGGCCCAGCAAAGCACCCAGCCATGGCCATTGCTGGGTGGCCAGCCTTAGCAACTGCTACGTCAGCAACAAGATCACCCACTGAATTCCCCCAAGCAAGAACAGTAAGCCCGAGAATTGAAGGTGGCAACTTGAGAAGTGACCCTAGAGTTGCAAGGCAATTGAGCAGTTCTCCAGCAACGGTTGATATCCAGAAAACGCTCATTACAAATGCCACGAGAACAACAGGAATTTGCTCTGTTTTCGGCGGTTCTTTTTCTGTTATGTAGTGGAGAAGTGCGAGGGAGGAGCTTGCAAAGAGTACGATGAGCCAAAGCGGCAAATGTGTGTATGGAAGGAGGAAATAAATCGGATGATCGAACTGAATGAAAGAGTTTCCAGCATAAAGAAGTGCTACAGGGCAAAGAGCAATGTTAGCTGATGAATAAAATCTGCTCCACTCAGAAGGCGCAGTACTGGGGATTGTGAGCTTCAAAAGTACAGAGATTGGGACCTCCCAAGTTCTTGAGATCTACAAGATGACAAAGAGTGCAAATTACTAAACTTTATACAAAAGGAGAACAGTTTAGATTTATTAGCATAAAGAAAAAACCACGATTTCTTCCATGTCCCATTGTCTAAAAAAGGATGAGAAACATCTCATTAAATGACAAGAAAGTGGGTACGAATGATTAAACCTGTAGATGATATGTGAATACCCAGAAACGAATAAATGGTTTGACAGATACTTGTATATGTGTAAAAAAACAATGTATCCACAAGTCAGTCCTCACAATTATCTCTTTATTACTACGTGAGTTTCAAACAATGTATTTTTTATCTACTATCCAGCTTCTTTCACTTCTCGTATTCAGTTTAAACTTCAATCCTGTTTTGTACCATAGATGCTTTCCTACACACAAGATAATCATTTGGCTAACGACTAGTTCCTGCTCACCTAAAAAAACACACATATTTCTTTTTCACAGCAATGAAAATCTACATTGAAACTTTCATCTCACCCTCTCCAACTATACTCTGCACCACAAGTTCAAGCTTCCAAGAATTCAAAGCCTCAAATTCCTTGATCATCATGCTTTTCCAGATCAAAGCAAAAAGATTTCACGACATCTCGACCCAACCGTGGAGCATAATAAGTTATCACCAGAGTGCATTACAACTACATTTGCTATATTACAACATTAGTATCTTCTCCTTTAAAGGAAATTATTGATAATCATATGCTAGGAAGGAAAGGATATTAGTAGCCATTTGCTGCAATTTGGGTGAATTTTATAAAATATTATCACAACATGACTAATTCAAAATAAAAGCAAGCTCAAGACCAATAAAAAATTAGTAGCCATGGAAACCGTTTTTATATTTGTCATCATCAATAATGACAATTTTTTTTTTTTTTTTACTCCTATACAAAGTTGGAATTTTTCCTTATCTGTTTGATACAAAGAGAAACAGAATACAGAAAACAACACTTACACAATCGTTAAATCATCATACATGTCCCAAGCTATCAACAAAAAGAAAGTAGATTTTGATATGCTCTAACAAGCAAATTATCCTAAATTATGTTCTCTCTTCTAAATCATCATTTATATCCCAAATTATCAACGAAAAGAACATATATTCCCATATTGTCTAACCATGAAATTATCCCAAATTATCAACAAAAAGAACATATATTCCCATATTGTCTAACCATCAAGTTATCGCAAATTGTGTTCTATCAACAAAAGGGATTAGAAGACACAATTCTGATATGAAACATACCATTCCAAGCACTCTCCGGGATCCGAAACTTGATTTTTCTGCCTCCAAATCATCGAAGCCCTCTCCGATCTCGCAATCAGGCGTCGGATTTCCCCGCGAATCAACCTCTCCGCCACCCTTGTCTCCCTCCTCGGCGCAGACCGTCCCCAAATCCATCCAAAACACGAACCCTACGAAGAACAAGTAGAAGGCGACGAAGCCGACGGCCTGCCAAAGGAAAATCTCAGCGCTGAGGTAGACGTAGAAGAGAAAGAGCGCGGCGATCAGGTAGAAGGAGACGTCCCTCACGAAGGTGGCAGGGTTGAGGGGGAACGGAGCGGCGTGGATCGCGACGAAGCCTACGACGAAGGCGGAGACAAATGTCCCGGCAGAGAGGATCGCGCCAAATCCAGTTCGGTATTGTCCACGGCGGACGGCGGCGAGGGAGGCGAAGACGTCGGGGGCGCCATTGCCGAGGGCGAGGAGGGTTACGGCAGCCATGCTCGGCGAGAGGTTGAGGAGGGAGGAGAGCTTGGTGGTGACGATGGAGAAGTGGTCCTGGGCGGTCTTGATGAGGAGGTAGAAGTGAAGGACGATGAGGAGAGAGAGGAGAGGGATTGAGAGGAATAATGGATTGGTGGAGTTGAGGACGCCATGGCCACCGCCGCCATTGTTGGTGGTGGTGGGTTGTTGTCGTTCTTGATCTTGATCGAGAAGGGATCTGTGAGAATGAGGGGTTAGGGAAAGAGGAGGAAGGAGAGGGTTTTGGGGAGTGAGGAGGAAGAAGAAAAGTAGAGTGGAGAGGAGAGAGAAACAGAGAGAAGTGGTTTTAAGGGAGAAGGTGGAGGAGGAGAGAGAGAAGGCCATGCCATTACAGAAACAGCCTCTCTTTTCTCTTCACAGCTCACAACACCCCTCTAAAAGCAAGCCAGTGGCCTGTTTCTGTTAATTAACTGTGGGGTGTCTTTTGTTTGACTAACAGACTCATTGATTTAATAATTACAGATTATTGGAGGAGTTTTTTTTAAAAAAAATTTAACTACTACTCCCCCTGGTCTCCCTCTGTTATTTTTGTTTGTTTGGGAGACATTTGTTCTAGACTGTAACGAACTGTCATCCTGTCATTCGCCGACTAATACTTAACGCGTTGTGGTTTTCTTTTTCTTTTTTTGCTTTTTCTTCTTGCGCTTTTTCTAAAATAAAAATAAGAAGGAAGAGAGAAGCTTATCAAGATAGTTTTTTTTAATAAAAAAAATGATTTGCCGAGCTGTCAATAAACGTGTTTGTGTCACATTCATATAGATACATTTACTGCATAACATCGTTAGACCCAATATAAATATGATACAATTAATTAACATGTTAAAAATACAAACATAAACACGACCCGTTTATGACACGCACACAATATGACACGATTAACATGATTATTAAACAGGTCGTGACGGCTTGACACGATAACAATACGCATATGGCACGTTTATAACCCAGTTAACTAAAAATTAAAAAAAAATTTAAAGCCAATAAAAAAAATTAACAAAAACACAATATCTAATTAATACTAACCCACTATAAATATTTCAAATATTTTTATTTTTAAGTTTAAATGTGTTATAAACAGAAGGGTCGTGTCGTGTCGTGTCGACACGTTTATGGCCCATTTAATTAAGCGTGTTAAGGCATGTTAGACGTGTTAGCACGAATCCAGCCTGTTTATTTTTGTGTTATTCGTACCAACCTATTTATGGCCCAATTAATAAATGTGCGGTCCAAACCCATTTATCTTGTGTCGTTTTGTATCGTGTCCTCGTGTCGTGTCCGAAATTACCGACCTTGTCAGACTGACAGAGCCAAAGAAAATATAGATATCCATAAAAAATATCAATACTTAAATTTTATAAATATATCGACAAAAATATCGATAACAATGAAAATTAAAATACAAAAAATCTTCTTAAGACATCTTATTTTTAAATGAGTAAGAAGCTTTAATAATTGTTAATAACACATAGCTTAAATGAAACTCTCAACCAAAAATCGTTTATGATATAATAAATGATAAGCATACGATCTCAAATTGAATAAAATAGTTAAAATTCAACTTAATACAAGTACTTTGAATGATAGTTTCATACATGATAAGAAAACATCAATATTATAAAAAGCTTCGACGAAGTTCAAAGGTATTTGGAATACCTTCTTACTTTAAACAATATTAACACCAAGACATGAAGTTTGAATAGTTTATTATATAATTGTAAACATGTCATATATATCTCTTGATCCCTACCCATTACCTTTCCACATGTAGCATATTGTGAGTTAACCCAACTACTAAGAAGTAAAAAACAATACATAGTTCTTGACTTTTTCAATTCTTCTTGGCCATTTCATTATATAAAGTTCATCGTGATTCAAAAGACTACGAACTATATGTAAAAAGTATATAAAAAATAAATCTTATAACATTAAAAAGTAAATTTTTAAAAGACTATGTTAAAAAATAAATAAATAACATGAATTTATATCATTTCAAAAGTAAATTAAAAAATAAGTATAAAACACAAATATTTGTTGATATTTTTACGAAGATTTTTGGTAAAATTTTCTCATATTTTGTCATTTAACACAACAATTGTTGCAAAAATCCATATTTTCATCAAAATATCAATATTTAGGGATATTTTCATAGAACTTTTTGAATATTTTGTAAAAAAGATGTGACATTTCTACCTATATCTTTAAAAAAAATTTCTAGTTTTGAAAATACCAATATCAAAAATAGGGATGTTTTACCCTCTCCAAAACTTTTGGCTACAGTATTCATATAAGTACTAAAATATTCTAACTTAAATAGAAAATTTGCATCTTAGTACACAAACACGTGTAAAACGGCTAACACTGAGTTAGCATATATTTTTTTTCGGTGTATTTTACAAATAAATATACATCTCTCTTAGTTTTACACGTAAGGTTTGAAACTTAAATTCACTTACGAACAATGTAAAATTTTTATATGCTATAATAAAAAAAAGTTGTTATAATATAAAATTCTCACATGCTATAATAAAAAAATTATTACAATATAAAACTCTCACATACTACAATAAAAAAAGTTTCTACCACTAACTAAATATCTTAAAAATATAAATTTTGTACATCCCAATTTGGGAAAAGATGAAAACTTTTTTGCTCAAAATCTCTATACAAGCAAAATACAAGTTTTTTTTTTTTTCTTCACACAAATTCTTTCTTTGATGACATAAGAAAAATTAAAATAGCAGGAATAATATACGACATGTGTCTTCTGATGTTTGAACAATATCGTACAAAATAAAAATATATCTTTAAAGTCTTCCTATAAAAGGATCTTTTCTCAACTTTTCCATACTCAATCGTGGATATTTGACTTCTCCAAGCCAGATCAAATCAGATAAGTCTTCTCTTCTAGGATCGAGGATGAAAGTATTGGAATCAAGAATATCAAACAATGTCCACACATCGGGTTCTCTTGTTAGAGTCATCCTTCAAACTACTCCTATAGCTTGTACCGATCAGGTTGAAACAGATATAAAGGTACTACTATTATCATGTTCGGTTTCGTTGTTTAGAGAAAGAGGGGATATTTTTTAAAATAACTTTAAAAAAAAGTTATTTTAGACAAATAATTTTTTTTTGTAGTTTTTTGACGTAAAAAAATATGTTTTTTGAGCATCAAAACAGCTCTAGTTTTTTTTTTTTTTTTTCACTTTGTTGAGGTTCCTCTCCTCGTTACAATTATTTTCGTCTTTTTTTGAAAAAAGCTGAGACAGTTTACCTGTCTAAAAAAACGTGTTTTTTTTTGTGCAAAAAAAAGGTCATTTCTTTAATTAAGAAAATTTTTTTGCCCTTTTGTCAAATTCTTCCTAGAGGGAAATGTATTACGGTCGCAAATCTCCATGGAAAGTCGCCTAGGAAGTGAAATTGCTGAAGCACTACAATAAGGGTTCGTTTGGTAAATATATTTGAATTAATGATTTGATTTGAGTTAGTGATGTGAATTGTTATCCGAATTAACGTTTGTATGTGCATTTAAGTTTTAATCTAAGTATGGAATAAATTTGAAATTTATGTTTGAAGAAGTAAAAATAGTTTTTGATTTATCAACAAATTTAATAAAATCTTAATGATAATGATCCTAAAAAATATGCAAAATAGATCTTAATTTATTCATCTCTTTACTAGGAACACAATAAAAAAAGAATCATCTCAATTGTATAACAAATGAAGAAGTTATGATTTTTTTCCTCAAATATATGAGAAAGAATTTTAGTTTTTTTACTGTAGCGAAGATATCTGAGTATCAAAAGTTTAAGGGAATAAGAACTCTGAAAACTTGGATTCTTGATACTCAAAGAATTCGGATTTTGAATGAAATAAACACGTATCCAAAAGATTTTTGATACTCGAATCTCAATTTGAATGGAAAGAATCTAAAAAATTATCGAAACAAACGGACCGTAAGATTCTCAAAATAAGTGGAAGGGAGATCTGAGGTGCCTTCTTTAAGATGCTTGTTTGCATACGCAGGACAATCAACCGAAAAGAAATGCAAGTAAAATTTAGATTGAAATCTCTTCTTTTCTGTAAGAAAAATATCATCAGCTAAATGTCAACTCTAAAACAAAGAGAAAACTATTACAACAAATTCAGTTAAATGATAAATTTTGCGATTATCAACTAGAAAATGTAATATTTATTTGCCCTCCTTGACCGATCCTGGTTTATTACTAGTCATGAGAGTTACTCTAACAGCTTGTAGTAATCATGAACGTGTGTTTTGGGAAACCCTTTTGGTAAATTATGCAAAGACCAATTTGTAATTGTAATTCAGATTGAAATAATAAATTCAGACATAATGAAAAAAAAAACCTTTGAAACTTATAACAAATTGAAATGCTCAAAAATGTCAAAAGTACAACAACCAAAACATAGAATTTTAAGTAAATTATGCGTTTACCAACTGGTGACTGATATTTACCCGTCCTCCTATACTGTAGAGTTCTAGTACAAAGTTCTAACAATCATGGTTACGCTTTTTGGTAAATTAAGCAATGATCAACTTGTAAATATGTTTACATAGTAAATTTAGGTAACATCTAAATGTAACATTTATTAGTCCCTAATCATGGTGTTGTGAGAAACCCTTTTTAGTAAGAGGGTGTTTGGAAGGGTAGTGGGAACCGTTGATTAGAACCATTTTTACTGGAGCATGTGAGAGCTTTACACTGTACCAATTTTTTTTTATTGTTACTGTAAATATGTTTGCATAGTAAATTTAGGTAACATCTGCGATTACTAATCGGTAAATGTAACATTTATTAGTCCCTAATCATGGTGTTGTGAGAAACCCTTTTTGGTAAGAGGGTGTTTGGAAGGGTAGTGGAAACCGTTGATTAGAACCATTTTTACTGGAACATGTGAGAGCTTTAAACTGTAGCAATTTTTTTTTTAATTGTTACTGTAGAATGTAAGATCTTTACACTGTTAATAACTGAGTTTGCGGTAGGAACCGTGGTTCCCACCACTAAGCCAAACAACTAGTAAATTATGCAACTGGTAAATTATGCAATGAACAATGTGTAAATAAAAACATAGTAAATTTTAGTAACTTTTTGCATTGAATGACTGGTAAATGTAATATTTACCAGTCCTATGTTGGATTGACTAATCTTTATTCATTATAACTCAGGAGAGCTACGTATTTTTGCTTCCTAACAATTTTATTTTATATTTTAGAGTTCTGGTACTGATAGTTCTAATAATCATGGTCCCTTTTTAGTAAATTATGCAAGGACTAACTTGTAAATAAAACATAATGTACATTTAAATAACTTCTGCGTTTACCGACTGGTAAATTTTAGTAACTTCTGCGTTTGCCAACTGCTCTGAACATATCATAAATGTGTTTAGTTGTATGCGTACTGCAAAACTTTAAAATCTGTAATTTTTAAAATCTTAGAACTCAATAATTTTCACAAAAGAAAATTTAAAGCGTACCTTGATTCATAGCTTTAATTTTTCAGAAACTCTGGAACAAAAATAGTCAGACAAGAAGAACCCAGTTTCTCTCTCTAAACCCATAGATTCTTTAACGTATTTTCTGATGGAGAGAATAATACAATTGAATAGGGTGGAGAGAGGACTAGACTCCTATTTATAGACCCTCAATAGGTGCATTTTCATCAAAGCACATATCTCTTCACGTACAGACATATCTTTTCAGATATAGACACATCTTTTAATAAGAGTTGCAACCCCTCATAGCCAATAGAATTTTAGCATTTAAATAATTATTAAACTAAATAAATAAATCTGATAAATTTTATAGGCCTTTAATTAATTATGTGGGTCATAATTCTAACATTCTCCCACTTGGCCCATATAATATTAATTTTTAGTTTAATAATGCCATAATGTGCACAACAATATTATGCTAAATCTTTTAAAAATTGGCTAATACTCTACATCATAATTAAACAGAAAATCTAAAGTGAGTCATGGCGGTTGTACATCACAATCTAGTGTAGTCCCTTCTATGTACTACAACATTAGATATCTTTTTAACATGATTCATAATTGAGAGGTATAATAATAGTCCACTTTAATGTCTTCGTTAAGACTATCCTTTCAAACGTTAATCTATAATAATCATGTATACAAAAATAGAAAACAGGATATATCGAGAACATCATAAGTGAGCTTAAGTGTCACATCATTAAAATGAAATAAAACATAATACATAATTATTAATGACGTCTAATAACACCCATTCGATCAACATATTCAATAAATGTCTTGGGCTGTAATCCTTTTGTTAAAGGATCTGCAATCATAAGATTGGTGCTAATTTGTTCAATTGACACTTTACGTTCTCGAACTTCTTGCTTAACGACTAAGTACTTAATATCCATACTTTTTGCACCATCAAAATACTTGTCATTCTTGACAAAGAAGACTGCTGTGGCATTATCATAATAAATTTTCAGCGGCCTGGCTATACTGTCGACAACTCCAAGCCCCGAAATGAAATTCCGCAACCATAAACCATGACTTGTGGCCTCAAAACATGCCATAAACTCGGCCTCCATAGTGGATGCAGCAATGACGGACTGCTTCGCACTCTTCCATGAAATTGCTCCTCCGGCCAAAAGGAACATATAACCGAATGTAGATTTTCTATTGTCAACACATCCGACAAAGTCTGAATCTGAGTAACCAACAACTTCAAGATGATCACATCTTCTATAAGTGAGCATATAGTCCTTTGTTCCTTGCAAATACCTGAGAACTTTCTTTGCAGCTTTCCAATGATCTATTCCTGGATTGCTTTGATATCTTCCCAACATCCCAATAGCAAAACTAATTCGGGTTTGGTTCAAGTTTGAGCATACAACAAGCTACCAACAACAGATACATAAGGAATATTTTTCATTTGCGCTCGTTTCAATTCATTCTTTGGACATTACATATAACTAAATGTGTCCCCCTTCTGAATCGGAACTATACATGCTGAGCATTTGTCCATCTTAAATTTCTCTAAAACTTTGTTAATATAGCATTTCTGAGACAACCCCAATAATCCTTGTGATCTATCACAGAATATTTCAATTCCTATCACATAAGTTGCATCACCCATGTCTTTCATTTCAAAGTTCTTAGAGAGGAATTTCTTAGTTTCATGTAATAAACCAAGATTGTTAGCAGTAAGCAAAATATCATCAACATATAGGACTAAGAAAATAAACTTACTCCCACTAACCTTCATATATATACACCGATCAACAGTGTTCTCTTTAAATCCAAACAAAGTAATGATATCATTAAACTTAAGATACCATTGTCGGGAAGCTTGTTTAAGTCCATATATTGATTTCTTTAATTTACATACCATGTGTTCCTTTCCTTTACGTAAAAAGCCTTCAGGTTGGTCCATATAGACTTCTTCCTCTAAATTTCCATCGAAAAAGGCGGTTTTCACATCCATTTGGTGTAATTCTAAATCAAAATGAGCCACCAATACCATAATAATTCTAAGTGAATCTTTCTTAGAGACTGGTGAAAAAGTCTCTTTGTAGTCAATGTCTTCTTTCTGAGTAAAACCTTTGGCAACAAGTCTAGCCTTGTACCGTTCAATATTGCCTTTAGAGTGATGCTTGGTCTTAAAGACCCATTTACACCTGACTCTCTTGCAACCTTCAGGCAACTGAACAAGGTCCCAAACTTGATTTTGATCCATAGATTTTAACTCATCTTTCATAGCAATGAGCCACTTGTCAGAATCCATACTTTCCATGGCTTGTGAAAACGAAACTGGATCTGAAATCAGATCATTATCGATTTCCAAGTCAATTTCAGACTCTTATAGATAAACCACATAATCATCAGGAACAACAAACCATTTTTCTCTTTGAGATCTTCTTAATATTGTTTCTTATGGTTCAGCTACTATTGGTTCCTCGAGTACAACTTCATTGTGAAGTGGTTGGCCATTCACTTGTTGTTCTTGAATATTGTTAGGCTGTACAACAATGTTAGGAACAATCTTGGAAGTTATAGGTAGAGGTACTTCTACCCTAACTTCTTCAATGACCACATTACGTGGTTCTCCACTCCCACTAATTTCACCATTCTCGATGAACCTAGCATTTCTAGATTCAACTATTCTTGTACTATGGGTAGGACAATAAAATTTATACCCTTTGGATTTTTCAGAATAACCAATGAAATAACCACTGGTCGTCTTAAAATCCAATTTCTTTTCATGTGGATTGTATATTTTCACTTTCGCCTGGCAACCCCAAACATGCAGATGCCTTAAACTAGGTTTCATTCCCGTCCACATCTCAAAAGGAGTTTTTGGGACTGCCTTACTAGGAACCCTATTCAGTATATACATGGCGGTCTTTAATGCATGCATCCACAAAGATAAAGGTAAAGATGAATAACTTAACATGCTCCTAACCATATCCATTAATGTACGATTACGTCTTTCTGCTACACCATTTTGTTGTGGTATACCTGACATAGTGTATTGCACACATATGCCTCGCTTTTCTAGGAATTTAGCAAATGGACCTGGACATTGCCCTGACTCATCATACTTTTCATAGTATTCACCACCTCTATCTGATCTTACAATTTTCACCTTTTTATCTAATTGCCTCTCAACCTCATTAATAAATACCTCAAGGGCTTCAACAGATTGAGATTTTTCATGCAATAGATAAAGATAACCATAACGTGAAAAAGCATCGATAAAAGTGATAAAATACTTTTCTCCACTAAAGGATGGAGTATCAAAAGGTCCACATACGTTGTTATGTATGAGTTCAAGAAGCTGTGTACTTCTTGTAGCTCCTTTCTTAATGTGTTTAGTTTGCTTTCCTTTAATACAATCAATACACACACCGAGATCAGTAAAATCTAAATTTGAAAGAATTCCATTCTTTACTAATCTCTATTCTTTCCTTGGATATATGACCCAAGCGTTTATGCCAAAAGTAAGCAGAACTTTCATCAACTAAACTCCGTTTAGTTTCAATACTTCGATGCATGGTTAGCAAAGTTTCAGCAAAAAGATTATCAAGCTTTAACTTATATAAACAATCATAAAGGATTCCAAAGCCAATAAAACTATTATTTTTATATAAACTAAAAGATCCAAATCCAAACTTACAATAAAATCCCGCTACATCAAGTTTTGATAAAGAAACTAAATTGCAAGAAAATATAGGTACATAAAGAGTTTGGTATAAATCAAGATAATATTCAGTATCTAATATTAAGCGATAAGTGTCAATTCCTTCCACTGAAGCTTTATCTCGATTCCCCATGTAAATAAAACTTTCATTTGCTCTTATGGGTTGGATCGTAAAGAATCCCTGTATCGTATTAGAAATGTGAGTAGTTGAACCTGAATCAATCCACCAAGTATTATAAGGAACTTCAGTTAAATTTGATTCGAAACAAACTAAAGCACAAGGCTTACCTTTCTTTTCGAACCAAGCCTTATGTTTTTGACAATCTTTCTTTAAGTGCTCAAATTTGTTACAAAAATAGCACTTAACATTGTGTTCCTTCTTGTGGATTTGAGTTAACTCATTCAGGTTATGCAACTCCTTCTTGAACCCTTTCTTCTTGTTCTTTCTAGGCTTTTTTTAGTGCTCTTTTCAGCCTTTTGATTCACAAGATGAATGGAATGAGGTTTCTGATTCTTCAATCTCGTCTCCTCTTGGATAAGCATACTGGTCAATTCATTAATATTCCATTTATCTTTAATTGTGTTATAGCTCATCTAGAATGGAGCATATTGTTCAGGAGGAAGCCAGTTGAGAATGAACTGTACTAGAAAGTACTCATCCATAGACATCCCCAAAGACTTTAATTTTGCTACTATATTTATCATTTCAAGGACATGCTCATGCATAGTACAAGAACCATCAAATTTCATGTTGGTTAATTTAGCCATTAATGTACCAGCAAGAGACCTATCAGCAGTTTGAGAGCGCTCTTCCACTAGTTTCATAAATTCCTTAGCACTTTCAGTCTTGGGAAGAGTACTTTTAATGTTGTTTGCTATTGTCATTCGCATGAACATTAAGCTTAATCTATTAGACCTTTCCCATAATTTATGAAAAATTTTCTCCTCCTCACTACTAGCATCAGTAATAGTAGTGGGTTCCTTATCTTGAAGTGCTAAATCAAGATCCAAGATACCTAAGTGAAATTGGACTTGTTCGCACCAATCAGAAAAATTCAATCCATTAAAAAAGGGAACGGATGAAGCATGCGAATGTAGAGAAACAGGAATAGATACTACAAATATGCAAGAAACATTCATACATTAATGCTTTGAGATGATCACATAATTAGATTCAAACTAAGACAGTAATTATATATCCTAGTTCTCCTTTGGGTGATACTAAGACATACAAACTATAAATGATGCTAATTTAAAAAGTAAAAATTTAATTTGGTAATCATAAATAGCCTAGTAAAAATGGTTGATATCTTTGGATAAACAAACAAAAATAATAGGGCATATTAATTACCAACTATTATATTCATCAATTATAAAGAAAGCTAATCAACCTTTGGGCGATTCCTAAGTTCTTATAATAGATGAAATTCAATGACCCATGATCTATAAATGTCATCTCAATCATAAGCATCAAAAATTCATGAGTAATTGAACTTTTGTTTCCAATTTTAAAATTACTAAACTTTAAAGTTTGGCCACTTTGGTGACTAACAAACTATAATAATGTAATTTCAAAATTGGAAACAATATCAGTACTTAATGGGATCATATGTGCATCGCTTAACATTATATGCTGCCATCATTAATTAATTAAATGGGCCAAAACTTGTAATCGTAAGAGCATTACATACATATTATATACAGTGCATGTATGAATTAATGCTTTTCGTGATCATCTTACAAGGATACAAGATATATACCATTTACCACATTAATTAACCATATGCAATGTACTGTTTTATGATTGCAGATTGCACACCATGATTTTTTTTTTTTTTTGAAATAAAGTTAAGCTTTAATTGATCGCCTCATAACAATACATAAATATTATGAGAAGCATCCTTTTCAATATCGCCTCATAACAATACATAAATATTATGAGAAGCATCCTTTTCATATAACCAAAAATTCATATTAACGATACAGGTGCAATAAATGCATTCAAACTCATTGTTTGACCATTGACGTACAGGTGCAATAATTTCTCTTTTTTTTTTTTCTTCAAAATCGCTTTTGCGATTTTCTTTCTTTTATGCATATGTGATTAACGTATATAACCAACACACATACATGTAGCCATTACGTGTATATACCAAAGCACATGAAATTAATATATATACAAAAACACATACACAGTTTTAAAAGTAAAACCGTTGCTTGATTCAAAGAAAATTATGAGTTCCAAAACCTAATGCTCTTGATACCACGTGTAAAACTTTAAAATCTGTAATTTCCAATTTTAGAACTCAATAATTTTCACAAAAGAAGTTTAGAGCGTACCTTGATTCATAGCTTTAATTTTTTAGAAACTCTGGAACAAAAATAGTCAGACAAGAAAAACCTAGTTTCTCTCTCTAAACCCACAGATTCTTTAACATATTTTCTGATGGAGAGAATAATACAATTGAATAGGGTGGAGAGAGGACTAGACTCCTATTTATAGACCCTCAATAGGTGTCTTTCCATCAAAGCACATATCTTTTCACATACAAACATATCTTTTCAGATATAGACGCATCTTTTAATAAGAGTTGCAACCCCTTATAGCTAATAAAATTTTAGCATTTAAATAATTATTAAACTAAATAAATAAATCTGATAAATTTTATAGGCCTTTAATTAATTATGTGGGTCATAATTCTAACACGTACATGCAGGCGTCGAGTAAAAGACAAAGGCCATTGATCATGGCAACAAAAAAAAAGAGAAGAAAACTAGAAATGAAAAGGGGAATATATGCAGTCCAATGCAAAATATCAAATTTCAAGTGCAAGAAAATAACAATCAACTCAGTAAAATCAAGCTCCAATAAATTCTAATAGATAAACATAAAATAAAGAAAACTCTAAAATAGCAAATAATAAAATTACTTAAATGTGATACTCAACAAACAAAATATAGTTTTAAGAAGAGGAGAAAGAGAGGGAAAAGGAGGAGAAAAGAAGAAAGAAAAAGGAAGAAAGAAGAGAAGGAGGGCAAAATTTGATAAAAGAGCCACCCAAAAAATTTAATCGGAGAAATGACCTCTTTTTTTTTTTTTTTGCACCAAAAATAAAACCTCCTAGTCAGAAAAAATGCTCCAATTTTTTTTTTTTCATCTTGTTGAGGTTTCTTTCGTTGCTCCAATTTTTTTTTTATCTTGCTAAGGTTTTTTTTCTTTGGATGACATGACATTGTGGTCATTTATACAATTTTAAAATTCCTTAGTCTACCTATTAAAAAAAACTTCTTTTTAAGGTTATTTGTCAAAATCCCCTGGGGGTTTCTTAGCGACAAAGAAATCAAAAAAATGGCTTCAAGGTGATGAACGTTGAGGTTCAGGGGCAAGAAGTCAGTAGAATCACTGGTATTTGTACTCTTTTCCTTTTTGTCATCAATTAGAAATTCCCTCATTCTCTCTACTCTTCTTATTTGCAGCTCTTTTGGTTGATTCTTTGGAGCCAATCTTATCAAATATCGTATCATATTACTCCTGGGAACGACCGCTAAGAAGGCTGAGACTCGCCTAGACAGTGTGGAGGTGCGTGTTGCGACGGTGACGAAGTCCCTGCAGAAGGAGCTCGAAATCCTTGATAGCTTTAGGGATTTTTTCAGTACTCAAAACTAAATTATACTTCAACCTTCATTTGTTAAATATTGAAATGCATCAACATATAGAAAACAAATTTGGTGAAATAGATTGCCACTTACCAATGTTTTTGCCTTTAATTAGTTTCATAAATAGTAGTAGTAATAATAATAATAATCATTTTAGGAATAAAATATAAAGAAAATTAAGATTCTAAAAAATAATTTGGAATCTTAGTTAGAAGCCATATTTACTAATGCTATATGGAGTGACTAAGAAATTTACTATCAGGGGCAATGTATTAAACCAGAGTTTCAAGTCATTGTTAACAAATATGGAAAATCTAATTCTATTGTGTTTTTTTTATTAATATATAGTTTTTTTTTTGTTTCTTGCTTCAAATATATCAAAGTAAGCATTATTGAATGATATTTTGTCTACCAAAGCTTTTATATATGAATTTATAATTGATACAAGCAAAAATAAATTGAAACAATAAATGAAAAATTAAAAATAAAAACTGCAAATGTAATCAAATTTTTTCAAAACGAATTACATAAAACTTAAAACTATCAAAAAATAAAAAGAAATTAGTGTACAAAAAAAGAGAGATAAATTCAATAATCTGTTACAATAATAGAGAAAAATTGACTTTAACCATAAGATTGAAAAATAATAGACAAACCTTTTCCCGCGAGGGTATACCGTAACCTTTTTCTTTTTCTTTTTTTTTTTTTTAAATAAAAGTGGGCATACGGCAAAAACTAGATTTATGTTGAATTTCCCAATAATGAAACATCAGTAAAGCATAGATCTGATGAATGAAGTTAATATGACCCATGAGGGATGATTAATTGATGACAACTTGAAAAAAGAAAAGATAAAAAAAAAAAAAAACTTAAATATAATCATAACAAGAGACAGCAAATAAGGAAAATTACGTACACTAAATTAAATTTAGATATGACAAAAGCTGATAAAACATTACAAAAAAATGTATTCTAAAAAAATTTCTCATCAAATACCAAAACAAAAACAAAAACTCATAACATATATATATATATATAAGACCTTCTGCTGCCCAAAAAAAAAACAATTAACAATTTCTTTTGGTTAAAAAAAAACTATAACTCTAAGGATTAGATCTAGGTATGTTTTGCCAAATAATAATAATAATAATATTACGTTGAGATGAGGATGGAATTGATATGAATAGAGCCAAACGAGTGTCTGGAGCACGAGTGTATTTGGTTTTTAATTTTATAAGCGGTAGGAGTCAAAGGAGTATTGATTTTAAGATTTGAAACAAAACTAGAGGTAGCCATGGTGAGATCAGGAAGGGCTCTGTCATAGCAAGATAGACTTTGGATAAAATAGCTATTTGATTAAATGCTAGTCACTGTAGTAGAGGAAGAAGGAGATCGTACACGTAGATGTGGAAGAATTGCTCAACTAGCGGGTGTTTGGCAGTGGTTCTTACCATTGAGTTTTTACCACAAACTCAGTTATAAACAGTGTAAAGCTTTCACATGTTACAGAAATAATAACAAAAAAAGATACTACAGTATAAAACTCTCACATGCTATAGTAAAAGTGGTTCTCATCATTGATTCCCACCACCTTTCCAAACACCCTGTAAACTAATGAGCTAGAGAAACGAATATTGTTTAGAGTGCTCTATTATTTATGTATCACTATACAAACAAATCAAAATTGTACACATGGACCATCCATAATAAGCACTGTTCATAATCGAATCACGGCCACAAACTTTTTAGAGTAACTTACGAGCTATTCTACTGTACAATGAACCGCACCGTTATTATCATGTGCTCTAACAAATATGATCAATGGATGCGATATAAAAAAGTACAATACAAGATAGCAATTCGTGCTGGTGGGTCGTGTAAGAGAATTTGAGGACGTTTGTGCTACTTTTACTGAATAAAATGCTTCAAACGAAATTGTTAAGCTTAAGCTTTCCCTTTTTCTTTAAAGAAAAAGGTAAAATTTAGCTCCCTTCTTTGAAACCAAGATCAATTGGCACATAGCAAGAAATGCAAACTGAGTTTTTAAAGAAATTCTTTTCAACTTATAAAACTAATGCTTTGAATAAACAAATTCAAAGATTTTTCTCAAAATACAAAGGAAGTCTATTTTCAATGTTGGGAACATTTTAAGGATTTGTTGAACTATTGCACAAGTCATGGTTTTAAAAAATAGCGTTATATTAGTTTTTTTTTTTTTTTATGAAGGCTCAACTCTTGAAACCTATCAATTCATTGAACAATGTACAATGAAGAATTCATTGATAAAGAACCTGATGAAATGTTAGATTTTCTAGATAATAATACTGATAACTCCCAATAATGGTAACATGCTAATTTTGAAGACTTAATTAGGTATAATCTTGCTAATACTCAAAGAGATGTCCATCATCTTAATCAAGAAAATGATCTAAATGCTAAGATTGTATGTTTGACTAAAAAGATTAAAGCCATAGAATGTAGGAATGTTCAGGTACCCAAAATTAAAATTTTGTGTAGTATTTGCTAAATTCCTGAATATTCAACTTATAAATGCCTAGTTTTTAGGGAAGAGTTCTATAAATAAGTAAATTATACAAATCAATTAGAGCTAGTTTGGAAGCCATTTTTATCTTCACATTCTGGTACATATAATTCACAATGGAGAAATTATCATAATTTCAGTTGGAGAAATGATCAACCACAACAGCAATTTCAACCACCATCGTCACTTCCACCTCAAATTTCTTAAAATCATCCACCATTTCTACAACAATCTCAAAATTCACAATTTCTATCAAATTCACAAAATTTTTAAAGGTTTCTTCAAAATTTTACACATTCTGAAAATCTTCATTCTCGAGTCAAAACTCTTGAAGACACTTTGCAATCATTCATGCAAGCTCAAAAAGCATTCATTTAGAAATAGGAAGTTCACAACACTCGCACTTCTTAAGACATTCATGAAATTAAAGAGTTCATTTCTAAGCTCACTTCTTTGCTTCGCATTCAAGAAAAAAACAAATTTCCTGTTTAACTTGTACATTATCTATCTGCTAATGAAGTTGCCTCTTCTAATTCATCATCACAATAAAAAACTGTTAATTTTGTCACAACTCTTTGAAGTGGAAAAACTATTGATAAAACCATTGTTTCAAAAGATCAAAAGATAAATTTAACTTTGAAAAGTGATAATAAAATTAACACTGATGAAGAAAATTTTGAAAAAGGAAAGGTTGTTTCAAAATAAAAATTTGTTCCAAAGTTTTCATTTCCACAAACTTCGCTTTTAAAAGAGAAGTCTGATAAAAATGCTGAAATTTTTAAACTTTTCAAACAAGTCAAAATTAACATTCCACTTTTAGATGCAATCAAACAAGTCCTGTCTTATGTTAAATTTTTGAAAGATCTGTGCATAACTAAAAGGAAGCATAATGTGATTAAGACTACATTTTTAACTGAGAATTGAGTTCCATCGTTCAACATGACTCACCACCTATGTTCAAAAATTTAGGTTGTCCCACAATTTATTATATCATAGGAAACACTCAAATTGAACATGCATTGTTAAATCTTGGTGTTAGTATCAATCTTTTGCCATATTCAGTTTACTAATGGTTAGGTTTAGGTGAACTTAAGCCAACATCTGTCACACTTCAGTTAGCTGATAATTTTGTAAAAAATCCAAGAAGTGTTGTTGAGGATGTGTTAGTTCAAATTGATAAATTTTACTACCTAATAGATTTCATTATTTTGGATACACAACTTGTTGTCAATTCAAATGTTCAAATTCCTATCATTTTAGGTCGTTCATGTTGGAAAACAAGAAAGCAACGGAATTTTAAAAATTTTACATCAGATTATTTTCCAAAGCATAAGTTTGACATGCTATATACATAAATTAATCAGATTTTACTAACCTTTATATACCAAAAAGCTCCTGCAATGAATGAAGAGAGGAACGTTCCAAAAGGGCCTCAATCAACTAGCCTTCTTTGCTATTCTCTATCCAAGGTCAGAGCATATGTGGGCACACATCGTACAACTCTTTCCCGGTGACTCTCATTCTAACCAATTGAGAAGACCTAGAGCAAAGGTTCGTGACTGTGAACAATGGCTCTCAGGGAGTTTTAGAGTATCTCACACTAGAGTACTCACTCTTAACTTCTCAACTGATCTAAATAACTAAGTAAACTCACTCCCTATTTATAGAGCTTGGACTCAGGGTTAGTCATTATCAGATAAGGCCTCAAAATTTCAAATGTGGATCAACTTCTAATAAATTGCATCAAAAACACATAATTAGATAATCGTTGGATCAGCAGGCCGAACTAGTAGATCGGCCTACCGAACTTACTCCATCGGCAGGCCAAACTAACAGATCAACTTGTCGAACTTGTGATATTATAATCCCTAAAAATCTTTTATTTTCCCACCTAAGATTCTTTGGATAGAGCCTCAGTTTAATTCAAATAACATAATAGAGAAGTTATCTGATTAAAACAGTTGTATCTAGATAATCTCAAGGAAAATAAATATTCCTGATAATTCAATAAGTTTATCTTGAATTAATTTATAAAATTAATTCAATCAATAAACAGACATAAATTATCTAATCCTATCGAATTTCAGCCAATCTAATAATTTAAAATAAGTTACCAGTTTATTAGAAAAGTACGTCGTATCGTTACAGGATTTATTACGAGCTAGCAAAAGGGACTAATGGACCTATATAGTTCAAGCTTTCGATAATTATAAAATATAATATCCTAGACACATATTTTATAATTATCAACTCTAACGCTACTCTACTAAAAGCTTAGAACTGTATTCTCGAACTATATAAAATTAAGAAACTTTAAATTAGCTAAGTATCCATGACATATCATAATGTGTCATATCTCTATAGGATATTCATAATCGGCTTAAGAATAATTTCTGTCTTACCTTCCCTATTATTTTAATCTTACATTCTGTTATCTCAACATTGGAAAACTTACCATCCAAATACAGTATACCATCCAGTTATACTTATGCATCCAAATAATTGAGCTCTTCAGTTTTCTAATTACAAGATACCGCATATAAGAGAATATCATTGACTCCACCAATGGAGCTATGGGTTCTATATTTATGAATAACAGGTCTACGCTATCAAGAGTCATGTCTCCAACATACCGGTATGCGTATCATCACAAAGTCAGGATGTCACCCTTTGGTACATCAAAAGAGATAAGTCAAGATAACGGGTCTATTAGTCATTTTAAGATTAAGATACAACACACATGATTGTCTATAGTGAATTGATTTGCACAGACAGAATTATTAACCCAAATTAATTCAACTTTATGTCCCGATCCAATATATCGTCACCTATGATAATGTACCAATGTTTCTACTCGCAAAGTCCCACTCTGATGGCCAAGACAAGCCATCTCTCATTAGGGATGTAGACAACATAACAATCTTAGCATGAACGAAGCGCCCAACTTTATTCCATCGATTACGGATCTTATGATTTAGACCGTCACCTTTAAGATTTATGTTTTTCATATAATCTGTCCATCATATACCTGATTCTTAAAGGTTTAGATCGATAGTTTCAAACTTTTGTTTGCTTATCATACATTCAACAAATACAAATCTAAAGGGACAATATTTGATATATGAATAATAAATAAATTCTTTATTGATAAAATGTCTCCAAAAACATATTAAAACATTTTACTCCTTAGGGCATACATGTCTAACAGTCTATTTCTTGCAACTTCTAATGCTTTGATTAGTTATAGAAATGGAGTACTAAAATTGTCTTCTAGAATATGACTTTAGAATTCAATGTATTTAACATGGCACAATCTCCTTTTGGAAAATGTGAAGAGAATTTTGTTGAGGGCAGTACTTCTACAACATCTATTGATCCTTTAACTGACTTGGCTAATACCTTTGATTCAAATGTCCTACCAAAAGTTGAAAACCATTTTAATGACAGAAATGATTAAAATGAATTTTTCTGATCTCTAGAATTTTTCTTAAAACAAAAAAAAAATTGAAAAAGTTTAAAACAACAAAAAAAAATTTTAAAAAAATTAAAATCACAAAAATATTTTTTTTTCTTTGTAAATTAGCATTGTTGTTTCTTACTATTTTTTTAGATCACTTTGCTGAATTACTATTTGGCCCAGCCAAATTAATCTTTCATACGTATTAGAATAGTTTCCCTTTGTGTCTAAACAGTACTGATCCTTTGTTTATAAAACCATTCACTATACGTTCAAGTCTAGAATTTTAAACTCTTCCTCTAAGCTCTCGTTTTCTCTCTACCTTCTCTCTAAATTTTCAACGTTTTTCCACAAAAAAATTCCAAAATAACTTTAAAGTTTTTCGTTCTTTAAACACTTTCTTTGAAAATTCTTCAAACTTTTCTTTCTTAATCCCACAAAATCTTCTTAATACACTCCTAAAAACTCTCAGATCCACTCAAAGCACTCAACTCTCTTGCCCTCAAAGCTCTTAATTCATTCTCAAGAATCTCTTTTTCTCTCAAATCATGGATGCTAAATATGAGCACTTGAAAAAATACTTTCATTCCCTTTCTAAGAAAGAAATTAGGCAGGAGTACAAAGCTCAAATACTCGTATTTGGGGCCTTTCTCGTTTTAAATTTCTAATTAATGTAAAAATGTATATAGAATGTCTTCTTTGTCCTAGTGATGTCACAAATAAAGGTCTCCCTATGATGGGTACAAGTTTTTGTGCTAGGACAAAAAGAGCTCGAGCTATAACTTCAAAGTGCCCTAAGTATTCTCATTAAAATTATGAGCGTAGGTATAAGTCAAAAAGTCTTACATCTGTAAATAGGGAAGATAAACTACTTTTTTGTAAATATGGGCTTTCAAAAGAAAACTTAAATGATTTTTAAGATTTTCTTTTAGACCATCCTAGTGGTTATGTTCAAGGAGCCATTTGTAAAATTTGGCCTTAGTTTCATGCTAAAAAAGAATGTCTAGGGAATCTGACATTAAAAGACCCATTTGTTGAGAAACAGTCACCTGGTCCGTCTGGTTCTAAGCAAAATCTGTAAAGTATTTTTAGTTTTTTTTTTGTGTTTTTGTTTTCTTTTATAAAATTTTGTTGAGAAATTATTTGAGATATGAATTTGGTTTTAGTGAAAAATCATCAAATGGGCTGAGTAACGGATTTTCTAGAAAAGCGTTTTGATGAACATGAATTTTCATTCATTCTCAAATAAATTTTCATAATTAAAAAAAAAATAAAAAAAATTTGTTTTTGTGATTGTTATAGTAGTTGTTTGTTTAATTATTGTGTTTATCTTATTTGCTTTTAATATTTTTTTATATTATGTATCAGATGCATTATTTGGTATGGAGTCCTCGTCTCAATCAACTTTGAATTTTAAAAACATCTGTATGTTTTGTGGTTCTAATTCAAGAAAGGGTATTGACTATTTAAATGTTGCATTTCATTTAGGACAAGTCTTAACTAAGAAAAAGATAAACCTTATGCATAGAGGGGTAGTCTTGGTTTAATTGGAACTATCGCAACTGGAGCCAAAGTAGGAGGAGTCTTGGTATTATCTCTCATTTTTTTGTTCAAGATAATCTTTGTGTTGAAAAAATAAAGATTGAGAAAATTGTCAAAAATATCCCTAATCGTTTAAAACATGATTCATGACTCAGGTGATTTCAGGTTTTATTAGGAGGTCTAACAACTCTAGAAGAAATGTTTGTTATAGTTACTTGGAATCAGTTAGGTATTCTTAATAAACCACTAGATGTGGTTAATGTTAATAGTTTATTTGATGGTCGTTTAGGTTTTCTAGATAATACTGTAGAACAGAACTTTCATGTAGAGTCAGGAAGAAAGATTTTTATCTCTGTACCTACTGTTGAGGAATTACCTTAGAAAATGCAAGTCATCACTTCCAAGGCAGACAATGTAAATTCAAAACTCAGCGGAAAGTGCAAACGAGATTTGAATTTCTCTCTAAACTTCTTAATCTTTCAGTTTTACCTAAAACATGTTTGTTTGTTTATTTTTCTTTATGTGTTTTCAATAACCACTCTTGTATATATATGTTGTTATTCTTTCTACTCAATCTTGTTAAACATTGAGGACAATGTTCAATTTAGGTTGGGGGAGAGGGTTTGTGTCAAAATTTTTCAAATTTATGCCAAGATTTTCAAGTTTGAGTGTGCTTTTGTCTGTCCAAAATGGGACTTGTTCTAAAACTAAGCGTATTAAAAGAACTTAAAAAACCCAAAAAAAAATTGAAAAATTTTAAAAAATAATGTGTTGTTTGTAAAACTGTTAAGATTCTTGTTTTAGGATTGGGATGGCTGAGTGAAAGAGTTAGTCTTGAAACGTATCTTGATTTAGTCCGTGAATGTCATCTTTTATATATTTTCATTTATGCTTACATTCTTAATGTTGTATGCATACATACATGTTTAGGAAAGTTGAGCTATAAAGTCTTTAGCATTCTTGAGACATGTCCTAATCATGTTTGTATCATATTTCATTCCGTTGAGTCTGTCAGCATCCGCATCTTAAAAAAAAAAAAAACTAAAAATTGAAAAATCTTAAAAAATAAAAAAAATTTGAAAAACCTAAAAAAAAATATTTTGCAAAAATTGTTTTCTTTATTTTTGTTTTTTTAAGTGCCTTCTGTCTAATGAAGAAACATGGTTATATCATGGCTTGTTGTAAAATTCAGATATTGTTTAAGCTTATGTTAATTTCTTGTGTGAGCCACATATTTAGATTGATGTTTCCAAAAATTTTAGCACTTAATCTTAAACTTTGATTTGTTATACTAATTTAAAGACTGTTTATGTTAATATAATTTGGTTTATTTTTATAAAATCTTATAATTTGTTTGAATCCCTTTCAAGGCGAAATCCTAGATAACACTAAGTTAAGGACATAACTTAGGCCATCTTTAGATCATTTGAGCCTTTCAAACTTACATTTATATATTTTATATCCCTAGTTACTCCATTGTGCTTAACATTCTGTTTTCGCTGTCACCCACAAATTTTTGAGCTCAGTCTTTTTTATAATTTCATATCCCTTCTTTTTACCTTTCACTTATAAGACATATGATCGATTCGGACGTATTTTGGGTTATGCTAATGTTATGGGAGGATGGCAAGGGTTACGAAAGCAAGTTTGGTTATTATATACATCTATAAATTCAAAAAAATTCAAAATAAAAAATTCAAAAAAATAAAAATAAAAATAAAAATAAATGAAAAAAGTAAAAAAAATAAAAAAGAATAAAAAGTGGATGACAAATGAAAGTTTATTTCAAGTCTGGGTTTGTTACTTGAAAGGTCCGAGAATAATGTAAGTGACTTATGGATGAATCAAGCTTCAAATTTATCTTTCATCTTATCTTTTTACCATAGCCTTACATTGTAAGCCAAATAAAGTCCTGCTAGTTCTTAATTTATTGTTATTCTACATTAGTGGAGAGAAGAATGAAAAACAAATTTTTCAGCTTTTGTTAAAATAAATTAGTTTATATTAATGTAAATTTATCTAGTTTGTACACAATGATTAGTGTTAGAAAATCCATCTTAAATATGAGACATACTTTTAAAATAAAGCATAAATTTGAATAATATCTATTTTTATTTTAAAGTTATGATTCTAAAACAACCCCTTAGGACATTCCGCAAGGAGTCACAAGCTTTTGAGAAATCAATCATTTAGTCTATTTTCATGTTTTAAGCACTTTAATTGCTCAAGACTAGTAAGAAGCTAGTTGGAGGGTGTGATAAGACTGTGAAAATGTACATTTCTTATCACTAAATACAATCATTTTGTATTAACATTTCTCATTAAATCCCTTAATTACAGCATTTGTGTGTTAATTATTATTTTATTGTGTGTATGAAAATATGTTTAAAAATATGTTTTTAGTGTGTTTTTATGTTTAATAATATTTTTAATAATTTTTAGAATCATTTCTATGTGTTTTAAAATTATTTAGTCTGAAAATAATCAAAACTATAAAAATAATGTGTGGTAATTTTATTTTAAGTTTTAAAGTATTTGTAAATAAGTTTTGAGTCTGTAAATATGTTTTATTATATTTCTAGTAATTTTTAAAAATATTTTCATGTCTTTAAATAATACATATGTTAAGTTTGTTAATTTTAGAAATTTTGTTTATTTTTAGTAATTTTTATGTTTTTATTTTAAATAAATATTTTTTAAATCAGTGTAAAATTTATTTTTATAAAATAATTAATTTTAGTTTATTTATTTTATTTTAGATTCAAAATCTGCAAAAAAAAAAATGGTGCAAAAAGGGCAAAAACGGACCTCAAATGCATCAAAAATAAAAAATAAAATAAAATTCTAAGAGGACATGTGGCGAGCTTAGGACTGTCGGATTTAGACCGGCCAAGCCATCTAAGCTATCCACATGCCCAACTCCCCTAGCAGCTCATGAAGTGCGTTCCATGTGCACCTACCCTCCTGACCGCTAGATCAGCTTACTACGACTCACGGAACGGTCGCCATCAGTCCTCTTGGTCCTAGTTGCAGCACACGTTCTTTCAGCTGTTAGATGGAGTCCTGGTCGAAGCAATCAATGCCTTTCCTTTGTCTCGTTTTTGCATGCCCCACACTAGATCACACAGTGAAATTTGCACTCTAAATAGCAGTTTCACGCGTAAAAAAAGGAAAAAAAATCATATTTTAAATAAGATGGGTGGTAATAATTATTCAAAAAAATCCTAAAATATCGTAAATTGCATCCTACTCATTTTCAACCTAAAAATATCTTAATAAAATAATAAAAATAATATAAAATAAATAAAAATGTAAAAAATTTTGTAAATAGTAGATTTTTCTCTACTATAAATACTCATTCTTCCATGCATTGTAATTCACACCATTTTTTATAATTTAGCGTTAATTCTCTTCTTTTCTTTCTTCTTAAGTTAGTTTTCTCTTAATTTTAGTTTTATTTTTTTGTAAAATACTTCTAGTTTTTATGTTGTAAAATAGTTGAGCTTAGTAGAAATATGTGTTTCTATCTTCAATATGTCTTTCTAATTTTTTTTTTACCTGAGGAGAGGGGGAGAAATTCTAGCAAAATTAAGGTAAATATTTTTAGTTTTCCAAAGTTTTCTAGGTTGTTGTAATGTCAAAATCATTTTTAAAAAACTTATGATTTTCATATTAATTTAGCTAAAACTTTGGCAAAATTATGTTTTGATTTATCATAGACATAGGCTGGTATAGGTATTGCTTAGAAATACTTTGATTATTCGTAGACAGAAAATGATATGGTAAATGGTTAATTGTAAATTTTGTTCGTAATTTTAGTTAGTTAATTTTGAAATCATGCATATTTCTTAAAATTGAGTTTTTGATGCATTAGAGACATTAATTGGCACATTATATATTTGGTAACTCTTGATTTATTATAGACAAAAGATGACATATTGCATACTTAGACCATTTGAATAAATAATTTTAGAAAAACTAAAACATATTTAAGTTAATTGCTAAAATTGAACATCTAATCCTCAACCTTTGATAAAATTATTGTTTCTTCCAAGTTAAATTGCACTTATTGTTAAATATCCATCTTTTGTTTAATTGCACTTAATATTAAAGTTTCATTTACCATTTTAAGTCATTTTCTTGTTGTTGAAATTTTAAAAATCACAAAAAAGATCTAAAAATAGAAAAAGTAAAAAAAATGTGTAAATATTGTAAATAAATTGTAAATAATTAACTTTAATCCTCAAATTTTGTAGCTAAAACCAATATAACTGATATATTGGACATTTGCAATACATTTTACCTGTGGGATCGACCTCGAATTCACTAAGTATTATTGCTTGAACACCCTTATGCTTAAGATTATATTGGACTTATACTTTTAGACCCGAATAGGTGTGATGTGCTATGTTTTAAAATTTAGGGCCAAGATAGAATAAGTTGCATAATTCAAGGGTCAAAAGTGAAATCAACACTTTTTTATATGCACGTGGCACTTAAAATGTACAGCTGATAAATGAATCATCTAAAGCTTGTAAATATTGTTCAATTAGTTTCAAATGTAGCCTTACAAGGACAAACTTACATAATGGAACCTGAGAAAACTCGTCGTCATCGTCCATGAAAGAATTTTCATGATTTCATCTACGACCCTGTAGTATTTAAAAAAAAAAAACCAAAACAAAAAAAGAAAAAAGAAAAAAACAAAACAAAAAGAAAAAAATTTGAATAATTCTCCTGTTTTAGATAAATGAATGTCCAGGGGTCAGGGGTCACATTTCCCGAGCAAAACATGCACTATTTCACATGTTAACCCCATACCCGATAACAATACAATCATTAAGTAAAACAATAGTCACCTAAAAAAAGTAAAACACTAGTAAATAATAGGATTTCTTTCAAGTTTATCAGCGTTTCTAGGTCTTAAACTATGAGGATTGTGTCATCTTAGTCCTTAATTTTTTGGAATTTTGATTACTTTTGGAATTTTGATTTTTTCCCTGGAAATTTAGTCTCTCACATTAAAATTGAGGAATGATATTTAAGATTCTACAAAATAATCACGTCTCAATTGCATAATAACTTAAATAGTTTCCTAAAAAGCAAAACATCCTTTTTACTACTGTTAAAAACCCTTATAAACAAGACAATTTTCATTTAATATAACTATTCTAGGATGCAATTATTTTTGTGAAATTTAAGGTGTCGTTCGTCAATTATAGCGTCGAGAGTTAAAATTGACCATAAAAAGAGTTCTAAGAATTAATCTCTAAGGAAAAAAAGGAAACAAAGTGGCACAATGCATATAGCTGACTCTATAACAACAATATAGCAAGTGTTATGCAATTTATCATAGAACGGTGTATATGTTATAATGAGGGCCCTTCTTTTTTATGAAAGACCGAAGAAAAATTCAATTTATATTGCTGGAGTGAAGTATGAAGAACATGTATTCTACAATAAATTAACCTAGTTGTGCCTAAGTCAAAAGAAGTAGATAAAAACAAACTAATGAATTTAAAGTCTTAATCCACGGCGGAATTTAATACTTAAAATTTGATTATTTTATATTGGATTGAGGGTCTTATAGATTGGTTTCGAAATGAGATTTTCCCAATTTACATTAACTGATTGAATTATGGATTTATCCCCTTATCTGTGTAATTAGATCTATGAATACCCTAGACTAATATCTTTTGAAGTGATTTATTAACTTGGTTTAGGTTGTTTCTTCCGATATTACAGGTCCACAAAAGAGGTTGATTTTGAACAGCGCGAGTGCTTTCCACCATAAAACACACAACATGCTTTTACCCTTTTTAAACTGGATTTTCGCTGACCACGGGCCCTCTTACCCTATGTTTCATTTTATAAAATCACGTAAGAGACGACAGCCTATTGAAGCAAGAGGAAAAAGGAGCACCTTTTCACCTTATATGTGACCACAAAAACACAACAACACGCTTCTTTCAACATACACGTTGATACAACAAAGTGCAAAAAAAATTTAAATGGCACAGTAACCAAGTAAAATCGATGCTACCGGCGAAGTTTTCTTAACAACCACTTCTTTCGTGCCGTTACATCCATGGCAACAAACATCTTGGCCTTTCTCTCATCTTCTAAGAGTTCACAAGCTTCCAAGAAGAGCTCATCGTTCATGTCTGGTACGGTTTCGAGTGCAGAAACAATCCTCTCTATTGAGCAGTTGTCATTCCTTTCTACATAACCCACTAAACGGTTGGCCAAACCTGGCTTCTCTTCAAATGTTTCTTCTACCTCCTCCTTGATGGTTCTTTGTACTTTTTTACTACATGATGATTTTGATGAAGTTGCCGGTTTTCGCTTTTTTCGCAGATCAGATATTTCAAACTCCCTTGCTGGGGATTGCAGGTCGCAAAAGACATCATCCATCCACACTTTTAGGGTATCATTCTCCACTTCCCTTTTTATATTCATAACTTCTCTTGCATTGGGTACTTCACAACCGAAAGTAAACTCTTTGTAGACATCCATAATTCCATCTTCGTATGATATTGCATCAGGATGCTCCTGCAAATAATAAGATGTTCCCATGAAAATACTTATAATTATCAGGTTTGTCATCAACAGAATTGGTGCAAATACCAGACTTTTGGTGTTCTCACTAAGAGTTTGTTTCGTCTGCAAGTTCGCAATGGTTTGGTTTAGAATTGTATGGTATAAAATAAGGGTTCTAAACCTTGTGGTTTAAACGGTGGTTTTGAACTGGTGTTTGAAAAACTATATTTTATAAAGAAAAACGAGAATAAGAATGATTTTTGTGTAGAAAGTGGTTCAAAACCGCCTGAACTTTACGGGGAGAGTTTGGATTTTAGGTGTTTAAGCCGGTTTAAAACCATCTTTATGGTTTAAAACCGCCTTTGTTGTTATTCCGCTAAACGTCAGTTTGAACCGTCAACATAGTTTAAAACCACCTCCAAAGTTTAGAATCCACGCACCAAATGGCGCACAAGTTATTTAACTTTGGATTCTACAAAATAGTTTTCGCCCTTACACACCTTACCCAAGCTAGAAATCTTACTAACTATTACGTCCACATTCTCTATTGAATGTCATGATGATCCGGAGCGAAGTTTGCCCATCTAATGTAAAACCAGTAACCTTTCCTCTAAGCATATGCTGTAACGTTGGATATAAGTAAAATATTGATTTATTAGACTTGTCACTTACCCTTGGAGGAGAAAAACTAGCTGGGGAATGGTCATCTTCTTCACCTGAAACTTATTAGGAAACAAAAGACACTGCGTTAGAATTAAATCTGACGTTTGTCAAAAAAGAACTAGACAGGATCAATATCTTATTAGATCATAAAAACATATATGCATTGTCAAAATTATACAATGCACGTATTTTATCCTTTAACAGTTTCAAGGGAACTATTTTTACCCTCAAAATCAATACAAAAGAATTGCATCTTCATAACTGTTATTATTACCAGCTAGCACAAAACCTTCCATAAACATCACTCGAAACCATATAATTATTATCAATGATTCATGCTAATGCAATTTTCAGGAGGCCCTAATCATGTATTACCTAAGACATAAACAAGTGATTGCAATTTTGTCTATATCTCAATTATACAACAGAAGCGGACGTACTCAACGTTTATGCAAACACAGAAACAATGGGAGATACAAAGAATCATAAAAGAGAGGAACAAACCAAAATTTACTTCCAGGTCATCGTCCTCAGAGGCCATGGAGTGACTTGAATTACCCTCCTTTTTTATGTCATTTGTTTTTCCGTATATCAAGAACAAGTCATTGAAATTTGGGAGAGTTCTATTTCTATATGACCTTGCATCAGGGTACTCCTGCACAGACTTCATATGAGCTTCTATACATGTAAGATATACAGATAATATCACCACGAAAAAAACCAACAAAGAGAACCTTAATATAAGCGTCCCAAAGATCATCATCAGCTGTTATCCTTTGTTGCATTTCATCCCAAGCAAACCCACTCTGGTCAAGCAGAGCTTTCATGTCATTGAATCGTTTCCTCAAATTCAGAAAACGACTTTTCAAGACATCTATATCATGCTGAGGACCAAATTCTGCACTGAATTTCGTAACCATGTCAGTCCAAGCCCATTTACTAAATTTATGGTAAACGATACTTCCAATGCGAGTTTGCTCCAGCATTAGATCAATGAAATGACGATCCATTCGTGGTGTCCAATCAGTTCTCCAGCAATATTTATTTTGAACATTAGCTCCTTCAGCATTCAAAAAACAATTTACAGTAAGGAATGATTAATTTTTTTATCTATGGCATGATTCATAACATTTTTGTTTAACCAAATACAAGGGAAGAGTAGGCAAATAGTAACTTCTGAGAAAGCAAGCAGGACTTTCAACATCTATTTTACCACATGTTCAATTTTTTCAATGCGGCATTATGACTCCAAAGAAAAATTAAAAATTAACAAAGGCATAGGCTGCAGAATAATTTTGAGAAACTTCAAGACCAGATATGAAGGATAACAGAATGCAAAATTCCATAACCTCGACTAAATGAAACCTTACCCCCACCATTGCAGCTGATAAATTGACCTGGTCGGTTGAATTGTTTATTAGAAGTTGAACTTCCATAAATTAAGCACAGATCATTGTAGTTTGGATTGGACTTGAATCTGTAAGACTCTGCATCTGGGTGATCCTACAGGTACTACATGTTAGTAACCATATATACTTGGACATTAAGAATCAAATAGACAAAGTAAGCACCTCAATGTAAGCATCCCAAACATCATCACATGCTGTGATAATTTGCTGCATTTCGTCCCACCAGAAACCACTTTGGTGAAGAATATCTGTCATATCAAGGTACTGCTTCTCCAACCTTTTAGCATGGCTCCTCAAGATATCTTTCTCATGTTGTAATCCAAATCTGTCCTTGAACAATGCCACTATATCTATCCACGCTTGGTCATCAATAAAGCAATCAATCTTGTTTATTTTACGCTTTTGCTCTAGCATGATATCGATGAGGCAACGATCCATTGATGGAGTCCAATCTATCCTTGAAGAATCACCATTTACAACGCTCTGAATCTCTTCCCCATCTAGTCATAATTAGAAAGTCGTAACCAATGGGGGAACATCAGCAAACAACAATACTCAAACTTTTAGTTGCCATTGCAATCATCTTAATTACTTATGTTTTGTGTTCTTTACATTTTTTGTTTTAATTTTTTTTTTCCTTTTTGCATGGATTCTTTCTGTATTTCTAGCCTGACTATATAAATCAGCTTTCTTAACTTGGTTTAATTCACTCTATTTGGGTTTGGAATTACATTGGACTTCTGGCACCTGAAATGAATAATTAAAAATACATCACTATGAATCTTCCCATGGAAACTGCATAGAGAATAGAAGTTACATGGGGTATTTCTCAAATTTTTAGACTCTGCAATCAAAAACTACAAATCACAATCTGAACAGATAGGAATCATCAGAAATATAATGAAAGAAACACAATATCAAAGGACATAGCATTGCCTCTTCCTAATTCAAGCTTGATTACGAGGTGGAGACTTTTGTTAAAAACCACAATATTTGTAATTACTCATGATACTACTAGGAAAATTCAGCAGACATAATTTTATTTCATCCATGGGTGAAAGAAGAAACTTACCAACCATCAATTCCGGGACTTCACTGTCAAAATCCTCACTGTGAGCAATGTGAGAATCAACTGCATACGAATGCCCTTCCCTCTCTTCACCTACAAATTTACTTTTTGTTTTTCAGACAAGTAATTTACGTACAAGAAAAAATATTTGGTACGAAAAATTACTGGACACTTAGAAAATGCAGAAAAAAAGGCAGAAGCTTCACTATTTGTGTCACTTTGACACATCTGGTGCCACTGACATTCAAATCCAAGAATTCTAATGGTCACCATGAGAATATTAATGTTATGCTTTGAAACACATACACACATGCGTAAACTGACCAATAGCATTAGATCTTTTTAAACCAATCCCTAAGAAAGCCACGTATAAAGAAACAGGACATTTATGGACACTAAAGAGGAAAACCATAAGCTGGCATGTATTTGCTTATAATTCTTTTTCAATGAATCGTCACTATGTCCACAATAAAACAGATGTTAATATCCAGCATCAGACGCATCTAACCCTAACATAGAGCACATAACAGTCTAACATAGAACACTAAAGTTCACCATTTACACATCTAAAGTCCAAGCTTGGTAAGTCTAATATGAAACTCACCGTTCATGTATTGTACAATGTCATCTTCATGGTATTTCCCTCTCTGCAAGTGACTGCGAACTCCATTGCTTATTGCAGTCCCATATATTAAGCTCAAATCATGGTAGTTTAGCAAGGACTTGTTCCTGTAGGAACGTGCATCCGGGTGTGCCTAGATCAGCAATAATAAGTGTCATATACAAGCATGACAAAAGCTTAATTCTCATTCATCAGGATGTGAATGATGGCAAACCTTGATGTAATTATCCCAAACAACATCATTGGCCACTATCCTTTGTCGTCTTTCATCCCAAAAGAATTCATTTTCCTCAAGTAGGCTCCTCAAATTGGTATAATACTTGCACAATTTCTTGTAACGCTGTCTTAATATTTTTTTCCCATATTGAGAGCAGAATTTTGCATTGAACAAAGTAAGCATATCTTTCCAAGCTTGTCTTGTAAAGGTATCATTGACTTTACCGCCTTTTCTCATTTGACCCAGCATAAGTTTGATAAAATAACGGTCCATGGCAAGTGTCCAATCTGTTTTTGGTCGCTCTTTGGTAGTGGGAACATGGTTGTTCACCTCAACCGCTATAAAAATAAGGTGATAGTGAGAATAACGTGATACTTAATATTTAAAAATACAAAACTCGCGAATATCATCAATAATCAAGTAAGTAAACAATGATTTAATACTGCAAACATCATTAGCAATCAAGTAAATAATTGGTAAAACCAAAACCTACTCTTACCAGTAGCTGCAATTTTTAAAACTCAATTAAGTTACCTGTTACCATCATTGCATAGAATATGTGCCTTTCTAAAGAAAGAAAAACAGGATTATCACTTATAGCCAGGCAGCTTTATTATGTCTTTTATCTCATTGTGGACAAGGGTAAACAACAAAAGGGATTATTTCATATACATTTCTCAGGGTATAACAAGCTTCATTCAATCATAAAGACTTGACAACTTAAAGACTAGCATCTGCTAAGTTTGACAATACAACGGCAATATTTCTTATAATTTTCAAATCATTGGGCTAAAGTAACCAAAAATACTGCCAGGGAAATTTTTCATAGATCATAATCCAATCAAAAATATCTCCTTGTATTTGTATCATTCCCTTAGTTTGTGACAAGTTGTGGAGACATACCAACATTTAATGATTGGAAGTCATCATCAAAATCCACATCATGACTTGAAAGGCTATATCGCCCATCTGCAGTTGTATGAGCGTATATTAAGCACAAATCGTTGAAGTTCACTAAAGCTTTGTTCCTGTAGTATTGCACATCTGGGTGAGCCTGCATGGATGCAACATGAGTTTACTACTAGAACGGTGAATTATTTGTACACAAACAAGAGCCAGAGCACCTTGATGTAGGCATCCCAAACGCATCTTTCAGCAACCACCATTTGCCGATTGTCGTCCCAAGAAAATCCACTCTGATCCAGGAGATTCCTCACATCGCTAAACTGCTTCCATAAACTAGTGTAACGACTTTTCAACACATTTACATCATATGGAGATCCAAAACTGGCATTGAACATGACCAACATGTCATTCCACGCCTGTTTATTGAAGGTGTGCCCCATCCTATTTCCCCTGTGCACCTGATCTAACATCAGATCAATAAAATATTGCTCCATTGCCGGTGTCCAGCTTGTCCTTGAACGGTCTCCGCCTATATGGGTTTGGCTGCCCATCTATCCCTTGCATCATTGACATATTTGTAATTAAACAATAGATCAAACACAACTACTACATTATTAACATAGATGTGTAGATCACATTCTAATTATGATAGCGGATTGGTGGCTTTGGGCCTATCGTATGGTTAGACAAGTGACAATGTTTATTATTCAAAACAACTCCCAAAAAAAAAAAAAACAACAAAATTTGTATGAAATTTTCCAATTACTTTTAAAAGAACCGTACAAAGATAAACTCACAAAATGGAGAGAAATTGCATATACTATCATCATCCGTCCAAAGAAACAAAATTTCATGATTTCATCTAACACCGTAAAAAGTAAGCGTGTATGCTCGAAACAAAACGTGATGATAAAAATCACCACAACAAGAACAAACCAAGCTGAAAGTCAACATATTAAGCCGCTATCTGATTTCAAACAAGTTTATTTTTTAAAAAAAAAAGAAAGAAAAGAAAGAAAAACATTTGACAGTTTCGAGTTCCATTCTCAGTACAAATAAGCTCAGCTGAGCTCCTTCGAGATGATACTCTTCCAAAAATGATAAAAATCATAAGCTGAGAATCTCATATGGCCCAAAAATTTTCTCGGCGACGAAAAAGCGAAGCGAACGAATTCCATGATTTGAAGGAGAATAAAGCTGAGAAATTAAGTGCTCAAGTAATGAGGCGATGGGATTAGAGTTTCGTCGTTACCTTTGATTTGTCTGCATCGAAGGAGGAGGAGGTAGTTGGGAGGAAAAGCTAGGGACCTGGGTCTGGGTTCTCTCACGGATCTCTGAAGCAGCTCTATAGGATAATCGGATCCTCGTTTGGTCGCGTCTCTTTGGCTGCTTGGATTAACGTGCTCCCTGGTCTCTCAGTGAGGATCACATAAACCCTTCGTTTTTTTTTTTTTTTTTGGGAAAATCTTAAGCACCGGTAGCGCTCAGCACCGTAACTAACTAATAGGAGACAGGTATTACCTATAAAAAATTTTGTTTCATATATAGTGTTTAACATTATTAAAATCCTCTAACATCATTCTTAAAAGTGATTGGCAAAGGGTCTCTCTTATCTAGTATGTTTGGCTTAATCGCTTATAACTGTAGCTTTTGGTGTATAAGTTTAGGTCAGTTCAAACCAAAAAATGGCTCAAACTGGTATTTTAACTATGAAAACGATTTTAAATTGGTCAAAATACTCACAATTTAAACTTTACCTATCTTTTCAAGTTTACAGGTTTGAACCATTTTTACAGTAAAAATTATTATTATTTTCGTTTTCTTTCATAAATTATAGTTTTTAAAATAAAAGTTATCGTTTTATTTTCATTTTAAACCTTTACATTACGAACGACAGTTCACAACAATTGTTTAAACCACATAGTTCAAACTATAAAATTTTAAACTACACCATCCTGAACTTGCACACCAAACAAACTCTTAATTTAAACCAACAACAGTGTAAAGCTCTCACATATTATAGTGCATAGCAAAAAAAACAACTACAATATAAAGTTCTCATATGCTACAGTGTTTGAACCAATTTTTTAATTCAAACCAATTTACCAAACACCCCATAAATCTCATTATCATAGTATTTGCATACTAAAATTCTTTCTTCTCTTTCCCTATTTCCTTTATTTTCTCTATTTTCTCTCCAGCCAGCTATCAATGACACTGTTGAGTGGTTTTGTCGTGTCGACAAAGAATGAACATCCAAATAATAAAAAGGACAAACTCAAAACCTTTTGATAATTTAAATAAGGTGTTTGGAGTATTGGTTTGAATTCAAACAGTGCAAAACTCTCATATGCTACAATGTAAAATAAATATAAGTTATGGTACAAAGCTTTAATATGCCACGGTATTTTAAATCAAATGGCTCAAACCAATGTTTGATAAAGTGAGAGTTTGAGAAACAAAAATGAAAATAACCTTATTATTTTTGCAAGTGTACTTTTAAATTTGCTCCATAAATGGTTAGACTAAAACAATCTTTCTAACAAAAATACAACCAAACAAAATTTTAAACATTGGTCGGATATATTGACCCCGTTTGGTAGTGATTTCATTTCGGCTTTTGTTTTTGAAAAAAATCTGAAAATGAGAATATTTTGAAAAATAAGTTAAAACTATTTTTGAAATTGTGTTTAGTGGTATGTTTTTTGAAACCTATTTTTATTAATATAATACTAATTATTTAGTGTCAACTAAAACTAAAAAAAAATGACTTTTTTTTTTGTTCTTTTAGTCTTCACCCTGTTCAACCTCTTCAACACTAGTGAAGGTGGATCGACGACAACGATGTCGGAGACCGAAAGGTTGCGACCAACAACGCTCCAAGGACGACAGCTACAATCAACAGAGATCTGGCGGGCTGGGGGGCAATCGGTGACGATCACGCAGTAGGGGGCCGTGCGTGACAATTTGCAGGGATGAGCTTAGGCTGGTGGCTGGGCTACGACAGTGGGCTTTGACAGTCATCAAGATCGCCCTGATGACAGATTCAACAGAGATGCAAGGGAGCTCTAGGGAGCTCTAGCGCTAGCAAGATGGGTTCAACTAGATCTTGTGGCGGGCGAGTTTTAGTGATACAGAAAAGCTGTCGAATTATTTATTAAGCACTACCACGTTGCACCATGCCATATCATTTGTTGATGTTTGACAAAGAAGGATGAATCCATTCCGCCATGATTATGTATATTAAACGGTGCTTTATTTCTTTGTCTCTCTCTTTTTTTTTCCCCTTTCGGTGACTCAGAACGAGTGAAAGAGTGTGCAGTGACCTGTGGGCTACATAAACATTTTCAAGATTTGGCAACCAAGCATGTCAAACTCAAAATCCAAGGGACTTTCATTTCCGTTATCAAAAGAAAATCCTTTACTGTTTCTAGTTCTCTTTTCTAGTTTAAATGGCCATTTGGTATCCCCAATGTACTCAAATGCTAAAGTTACAGAAACAAAGTACACAAGTCATCCTCATCTATATTCCTCCGGCAAGCGATATCCAGACATAACTATCTTGTCGGCGAACATCTTACCGGTCTTGGGCATCACGTGCCAGTGCAATGTCAAGTTAAATTCTTTTCCACGGAGATTGCTTCCCTGCAAAAGAAAGAAGAAGCTGCTAATTTAGTTGATGAAGAAACTGGAAAGTAAGCCAAGGGACTAATTGATTTCCAGAAAGGAAGCTTACCTGGTCAATGAAACGGTACTTGTTTGAGGTGTGAATCCAGAACTTTGCGTTCTCCTTTGCAGGTATAATTCCATCCCAAAGGGAGATCTGTCAAAATAGATTTTGGTTAACGAATTAAGCCATGGAGTCACTTGTTTTAGTAAGGTCAGTGAAATTAACAAGCCTGAGAATATGGCAATTTGCAGAGTACAAAAGGAAAATATTTCTAGAATCCAAATTCATCCCAAAGCAAACATGTTCAACAGCTATAAAATATAAATCAAAGGGAAATAACTCCAGAACATTTATGCAGCCAGATGGATATAAACCTACCTGGTTCAAGGCGTTCTTTGGGGTGTCATATTCAGCAGCTAAGAAGACAAAAACCTGCCATTTTCAATGAGATAGAATGTTCGTCATATAATTCTACAAAAGTTTATCAGATCATGACAGACGTGCATTGTGCTTACGACCTTGATTATTTTCACACAAAAATCCGTTTAGTGCTCCGAAAGTGCCCCTTCACATAGAAAACGAATTATAATAGTTCAATGAACTAGAAAACTACCCCATTTATCTACACACATACATGCATACATGCCCTATGTGTTCATACATAGTGAGTGCAAGTGTTTAAGCTGCAATAAGTCGCAAGAGTTCTCCAATTAGCAAACCTGCTTTGTGTTCCAAGTAAAAAGTGACTGCAAATCTGCTGAAATATTCAAAGTCATACTGACCTGCGTAATGAGAAAGAAGTTTTTGTTCGATGTGAAATGACAATTAAAATGGCACGACTATTGCTAATACAGTACAACAACTAACAAACTGGGACACATGACTGAACAAATACAAATTAGTACAATAGAAGTCCAACAAGGAATAACAAACCCTTCTCCAAAAAACTCTTTGGGAAAACAATTCTTAGATACAGGCAAAGAGCAGAGGAGATATAGTTGTGAATTTTGTACATAATGAATCTGAACTTTGCAGATTATCATTGCTTATCTATTAAGGGCTCGAAAAACTCTCCTTAAAGGACAAAGCAAAAGGACCCTGTCCCCAGAAAGTTGAAATAAGTAAATTCTATTCTCGGTGCCAACAATACTTAACCAGATATCAAAACAACGGTGCATGAGCAACGGACTCAAACAAATTGCTGCATGTACTCAATTTAACAAGTTTTCAAGCTTTACTAACTTGTGTTTGGTACTGCCAATCTTAACATATCCATATTATGATATAATCACAGTTAAGCAAAATCACAAAGAAAAAAGAGCCGAATTTCTTAAAATCATTAAAAATAAATGAAGAAATCTAAAAGCCAGTCAGAAAGTACGTTTGTTGAAAGAAAAACACCTACACTGGCTATAATAAATTCAGTCTTTTCACGTGTTTCATTCAACTTACTCGTTTTCCCTAGAATTTCATCCACAAAAGAGAAGAACCAACGTAACAACTAACATGAATAAGAACAACTATGATGTCTCGTATAAAATCCAAAGAATTTGTATTTCTCTTCTCTTAATCCGAATGGATTTAGTACAAGAAACATCTACAAATGTCAAAAGCAACTATACCGAAAGACAGTTAAACATGTCAAGTTTACATAAAACCTTAGGCACATCAGCTAGGTGTGACAAATTCAGCCACACATATACACCAAAAATGTGACCAAAACCCAACAAACCCTAATTCAAAAACCTTGTCCCAAAGCATGTATATGTTCCAAATCAATTATACATAGATACGAATATAATTGGCCAAATACAAAAACAAAAACTACAATCTTTGGAATATTATATATACACATATACACACATATAAAAGAACAGGAAACTAATCCAATGAATTAATGTTCTCGCCAAGTCAAGCAAGGACAAATCCAAGGAAACCAAACCCAAAATAATAGACATAAATCCACATCTATTTTCCTATATGACGAAAAAAAGAAAAATCCAAACAAAGATAGAAAAATTTACTTCGTCGTTCCCATTGGGTTGCTTCTGGAACCAATTGATGTTCAACACCTAAGAAAACAAACCAAACAAAAAAAAAATCAGAAAATCAGAAATCAAATCCAAGTGGGTATGCGAAATCACGAGAGAATTGTAAGATTACAAATAATGGATCTAGTAATAAAAGAAATGACGATGATGAATGTACCTGGACTTGGGCAGTGGAAGAAGGGTGATTGAGGTTGTCGGAGAAAGAGGCCATGGCACACATAAGAGCGAGAATGGTGAGAGCGAAGGTCAACAGAGCATTGGCTCTGTATCCGAACGAATGCATTTTTCTTTTTCTTCCCTCTTCTCTTCTCTTCTCTTCTCTTCTCTGTGTTTCGCCAAACAAGCCCTCCTTCTTGCTTTCGGCTTCGCTCCTCTTCTCTTCTGGGTTAACTTGACGTTGAGAAGAGGCGTAAATTGGGTGACTTTTTTATTTTTTATTTTTAACTTTACCCCTCTCTTTCTTTTTCTTTTTCTTTTTCTTCTTCTTATTTTACCATTAACGCAATGAAAAACTGTTTTTTGCCAGCAAGCTCGGACCATATGGCACTGCTCTAACGCAATTGCAAGGGGTAAGTTACATTTTGGCTCTAAACTGTATATTCATTGGGCAGAACACGTCGGTGGGAACCACAATTGCCATTCTCCTTTTGCTTTAGTTGTCCATGTGTATTTTATTTTATCTTCCCATCATTTTTTTTCATAAAAATAATTAAACAAAGAGAATTTCTACGATAAGAGCCACTATTTTCTCTTATTGATAAGAATCTTTTTGTGCAATCAAATTTAAATCTGATGGTAAGAAATAAACAAGCTCATCTTTAGTTAAATAAGCTCATGCACACCAGATCTATTAGTAAAAAAATTAAAACAAAATTCTTTAAAAAAGGGCAAATTTGCTCTTTTTCTTTGGTGACGGCAAGAGTCGAAGGTCATTGGCAAATCGAGACGAGGTGAGTTAGCATCGCGAGGTGGAGGCTAAGCTCGCCAAGTCGAGACCCCATTGTGGCGGCAATGGTTCACGAAATCGCAACACTCGCCATCTTGCTCATGATAGAATCGCTGAGACCTTTGCCTAGACAGATAATTCGTCCTAGACAGACAATTCGTCGGCGATGGAAATGGCGATCTTATTCTGAGTTGGAATTCCCAACCCTGGATCTGGAACTTTCAATATAATTAGGTCGCAAAGAGGTTGCAGCCATCGCAAATACATCGCTCAAAGGTTTAGCTGGTGTCGCGAATCATCATGGCGTAGGTGAGGTCCATTGATTCATTGGCTAGGATGTGGATTTGTTAGGTTGCGAGGTCTGTTGCGGAGGTCATTGAGGCTCACAAGCTCATGGGTAATCAAGGAGGTCGTAGAGTTCGCGAGCTCACACTCCGTCGCTAGGCCAACGCTGCCTGGATGCCCCTCCTCTCTTTGCGAAGTTGCATTCTTCGTTGGATTCCATTGCACGTGGAGGCAGGTGGCCAGAGTTCTTCCTTTTTTTAATGGTTGTATTTTTTTAATGGTTTTTTTTTATTTTTTAAATTTTAATTTTATTTTTGATTATATGTGGGAAATCCTATTCTTATTTGATAGAGTTGAGTTTTGTAAACCATTAGATTACGTTTACTAGCTAAAAAAAGTGGTTCCTATAGATAAAGAGTCTCTAGAAGGGTCTTACTATAGCCTTTCCCGTAAACAAATTTGTACTTACTTTGATTAGAAAACAAAAGACAATTAAAAAAGTACAAAAACTAAATCCCCAACCCCCCCCCCCCCCCAAAAAAAAAAAAAGAAAGAAACCACAACCCCCAAAGGAAAAAACCAATAAAAATACTTATTTTATTTTATCCTAAAAGGCAAAAGCAAATAAAATAATATCTTCTATTTATTGGAGAACGACATATATTAGCCAATTTAATAAGTATGTAAGATGTGTAGATTTTTTTTTTTTTAGAGAGAGAAGGGTGAATTGTATTTTTCTTATTTTGTTTCAAGTAAATAGCAACTTTTTTTTTTTTGAAATGTAAATAGCAAATTTTAAAACATTTGAAGTAACATGTTTATGTAATAAATAAATTATTTATTAGTAAATGTGTTGTTTATTTCAAATATTTTTGAACCTTTTTTATTTGTTTAAGTTTCAAACAAAATTATTAATGGAAAATTTTATAAATGTCATCTTTTAAAACTTTTTAAAATGTCGTCTTTTGAAACTTTTTTTTCTTATATAAATACAACACATGTTCAAAACTTTTTTGCCACTAAGACATATTATGATAGATGAGAGAGAGGAAAAGAGAGTTAAATTAAAAGTGTGTTAAAGTTTGTTTAATTGAATTGGTTGGGGAAAATAAATTAAACCATCACTAATTATTTTTAAAAAGTAATAATATAGCATAACCTTTTATTTTATGTGTGATATAAATAAACATATTTTTTAAATGTGTGGCATAACATATAATTTTTTCTACTTTAATCCAATTTGTTTCACGAACTTGACAATAATTTATTTTAGAGAAATTCTATGAAATAGCAAAACCTTTAAGCTAATCAATAAATAATGTTAGCTTTTTTAAAATTGTGTAAATAATAGCATATGATGAGATTATAAGATGTAAAATTCCTAAAATAGCCTCATAGTAATTCATATTTTTTCCCACTATATTCCCTAGTTTCTCTTTCCCTTATCTCTTTCTCTTTTTTTTTATTTATGAAATACTCGTATTTTGGTCTCTCTCTCCTCTTTCCCTCTCCTTGCTCTTCTTTTCTCTCCCACCTCTGGTTTTCGATCATCCTCGTTCAATACGTAGGCGTTGGAGCTCGTCACACCTGGTCATGGTGGTCGAAGAAGATCACGTGCCTCTAATTGAAGAGATCATCGTCCTCTCCACTAAGAACCATGCCATTGTTGTTATCGCTCATAGCTCCATCGCATCTGCCAAGATTGTCGTCAGACGCGAAAGATCTACTATTCTCCATCGGAGTCGAACAACTTTAAGTTGCTAATTTGGTTAGATTCGCGATGATCTGCGGTTCTTTGTCTATTGGTTTGATCGGACTTCGACGGTCTACAATTCTCCATCTCGAAGATCTACTTGTTTGGTCGGACTTGCGATGATCTATAGTTATTTGTCTCGAATATCTACTAGTTTGGTCCGACTCGCACAAACCGGACTTGTAAAGGATGCTTGAGCTACCGTGCCAGAGAGAAGGAGGAGATAAAGGGAAGAATAAAGAATTTGTGGTCATTTGACTATTTTTTTATTCAACATTTTTTTAGTTTGATTTATTTTGTGTTTGATTTGAAAAAGGAGGAAAATTTTAATTTGATTCTTACTTTTCTTTTAATCCATTTTGTGTTTGATCTAATTTTTCTTCTAACTAGAAAATATGGTATTTTGCCGGTGCCAATGATGTCCCACGACAGTGGTAGTAAATTTTTGTATTTTTATAGAAATACTATATTTCCATGGAGAAATAGTATTTTTCGATGGATGACGACATCACCGGTGTTGATGATGTCCGAGAAAGTCACTGGTCAATTTTTATATTTACATGGTAATATAGTATTAACATGTTAATATTGTATTTTGTGGTTGCTAATGGTCTGGCAAAGTCATCGGTGAATTTTATATTTACACAATAATACAATATTGCTGAAGTAATATTGTAATTCCTAGCCGCTTGTAGTCGACAGTGAATTTTTGTATTTCATGGTAATACAGTATTATTATAGTTGATACTTTATTTTCTAGCTACTAGTGGTCCAACAAAATTGTCGGTGAAGTTTGTATTTACACAATAATATAGTATCACCAAAGTTATACTTTATTTTCTGGCCATCAACAGTCTGACGAAGTCATCGGTGAATTTTTGTATTTATATGGTAACATAGTATTACTAAAGTAATATTATATTTCCAAGCCACCGATGGTGCAATAAAGTTGCCTGTGAATTTTGTATTTATACGATAATATAGTATTATTAGATTAATACTCTATTTCTTTCCTGGGCACCTGTGGTCCAACGAAGTTGTTAGTGAATTATTTATTTATGCGGTAATACAATATTGTCAAAGTAATATTGTATTCTTGGCTGCAGGCTATGTCAGTAAAGTTACTAGTGATTTTTTATATTTATATTGTAATACATTATTACTAGAGTAATATTGTATTTTTTGATAGTCGATGATGCCGATGAAGTCACTGGTGAAATTTTTTTTATTTACATGAGTATGTATTGTGTTGTAAATACATAAATTTAACGGCAACTAGCCGACACAAGTAATACTGTATTTCTAGATCGTTGACAGTGCTAGCAAGGGAAGAGGATGGGAGATTTAAAAAAGAAAGAGGTGAGGGTATTTTGAGAGTTTTGTACTAAATTTCTCATGATATGCTATTTACTACACATTTGGAAACTCTATGACATTATTTACTATGTTTTAATCTAAATATGCTATTTTGCTCTTTCTCAATTTTTTTAAGCCAATTGGGATCATGTTATATATATGTATATATATGTTGTTACGAGCTAGTTTAAGGACTATAATTAATGAACGTATTTAATGGGAACAATTTTATAATTGATTGGGTATATTTAAACTGAATTTTGAAACGAGAAATTATTCAAAATAGTAGTTTTAACTACCAAATAGGTAAATAATGTCAGAAGTTTTAAAAATGTATAAATAATAGCATATTCAATTTCTTACAAACATACAAAGACCAAAAATACCGCTTTCAAATAAATCTGAGTGTTTTTTCTTTTCTTTTTTTTTCCTCCTTCGTCTTACTGTCACGCCTCGAGATACGGGAGGTGACGTGGCGGATTATTTAAGTTAATTAAAAGAGAATTTAATTAAAACCAATGGTTTAAGGATCAAATTAAATGAGAAATAAGAAGATTTTCACCATATTTTTATAAAAGGATGTATAAATATTAAACAAATAATAAAAATTAAATAAAAACCGCGAGTATGGGTTCCACAACCCACAACTTGTGCACACACATGGTTCTGACAATATCATAAATACAATCACAGTCCAGATACAAATAAAGTTAAACTTTTACATGCCTTGATTAAATAGTACAAAAGATAAAATAATCCTTCTATTGCTCCTGGGTTCGGTCCGAAGAATCCTCTCCAAACCTAAATGGGAAACCACCTAGAGGGGGGGGGGGGAATTTAAAACAGTAAAACGTGAGCGAAAGGCTCAGTAGGACTATGCTTTATAAAATAATTGAATTTAAAGAAACAGTTCATTGTTAGGAGTACTCAAAAGAAAACTTAAATAAATAAATAAATACAAAATTTGAGTAGAGCCGTTCTGACACAGAACAGTCTACTCGTACAATCGAAAACACCATTTTTCTTTTACCTAGGCAAACCATGATATCACCACCGTAGTGGCCCAGCTGGGTTTCGGGACCTGCCCCCAAGATCGATCGCTACATGACCCGATCTCTGATATGGCATCATGCCTTTGTGTTTGTTATCATTATCATTCAAAACCCAATTACCGAGTGTTGTCAATTACGTTCATTATGAAGTTCATTTCATAATCACGGTATATTAAAATATAACTGATAAAACCATTTTCAAACAACCGTTGAAAACATTTTGATAGAAATCCTTTTCAAAGCCAAATCATTTCAAAACTAAGCTACCAAGGAAATAGGATAGAAGTCCTATCTCAATACTCGTGCCGGTGCCCCACACCGTAATCCTGGTCCGCTATACCTTAGCTCCACGGAAGAACACCGGCCTGTCGATCATCACTCCGGCCTGCCGAACACACAGTTCGGCCTGCCGAACACACAGTTCGGCCTGCCAAACTGGGAAAATCCAGAAATCCCAGCCACTGGTTTCTCGATCCCCAAAATTCAAATCTTGATTCTAACCTGTTTTTCTCAAATCCCAGGCATGAAAAACAATCATAGTTGATAGAAAAATATACTAGAACATGTTTGAACTCATTTAAACAAGATTTAAACTCGAAATCCTCAAAAATCCAAAAATGAGAAAATGAGGAGAAAAATGAAAAATCTTGAATTCAATCCATTTTTCTTCAATCTAAGCTTAGATTCTAGTTGTTCTAAGTTCAATTAACTCAAATTTATGGTTCTCTAAGCTTAAACAACCCTAGATTTCAAAAATGCACAAAATTGAAAATTTTGGAAAAAGTTTAGAAATTTTGAATCTAACCTCGAATCGAAGCTTCAATCCGCGTTCTCGGTTGCCGAATCACGTCCCCGAGCTTCCTCCTTGCTAACCCGAAGCTTGGACTCGAATTTGGTTTCAAATTTTTTTTGAGAAAGATAGAGAGAGAGATTGCCGAGAAAGAGAGAGAAGAGAGAGAGAGAGATGCGTGAGAGTGAGGAGAGAGAGAGAGGAAGGAAATAAATAGAGAAAATTAATGGGCGGTTTTACTGTGCGAAAACCATGTGCCGCCCATGGTTTTGCAAAACGGAGTATTTTTAACATTTGACAAATTGTTATGTTTTAAAACTCAAAACATTATTTTAAAACAATAAGAAATCATTTGAACGCATCAATTTAACAAAACAACCAAAAATTTAAAATCCAACCAAATAATCTAATTAATGTTAAAACGTTAATTATGGCACACTAATTCATCATTTATATTACATTAACATTAAATAAATTTTGGGGCGTTACAACTCTCCACCCCTAAAAGAAATCTCGCCCTCGAAATTTACAATTCATCTCAAAAACAAAACAAATGCGGATACAATTCCCGCATACTCGACTTTAGTTCCCAAGTGGCTTCATCAACCCCATGATGTTGCCACACGACCTTTACCAACGGTATTTCACGACGACGCAAGCTAATCACTTTCTGGTCGATGATCTGAATCGGCACTTTTTCGTACGTCGTATCTTCCTGAACCTGCACATCGCGGAACGAAACTATCTTGCCCTGCTCAAGTGGACACTTCCTAAGCATCGACACATGAAATACATCGTGAACATGAGAAATTTCGGGCGGAAGATCAAGCCGATAAGCGACCACACCAACACGCTGAGTGATTTCGAACGGCCCAATATACCTCGGCGCGAGCTTCCCACTCACTCCGAACCGCATAGTTCCCTTACGAGGTGATACCCTCAAGAGAACGAAATCTCCAACCGCAAACTCTAAAGGTCTACGTCTCCTATCCGCGTAACTCTTCTGCCGACTCTGAGCTGTCCTCAACCGATCTCGAATCACCGCAACCTTCTCATTGTTATCACGAATCTCTTCCGGCCCAAGAATAACTCTATCTTCAGGCTCGGCCCAACACACAGGTGACCGACACGGTCGCCCATACAATGCCTCAAACGGTGCCATGCCAATACTCGCCTGATAACTGTTGTTGTACGCAAACTCCGCCAAATGCAAACATTGTGTCCAATTCCCGCCGAAGTCCAACGCACAAGCACACAACATATCCTCGAGAACCTGAATAACCCACTCAGACTGCCCATCAGTCTGAGGATGAAACGTTGTACTAAAGTTCAAATCCGTACCTAAAGCCTCCTGAAAACTCCTCCAGTACTTAGCATTAAACCTGGTGTCTCGATCAGAAGTGATGGACAAAGGAACTCCATGCAACCTCAGAGTGTTTTGCATATACAACTCCTCGAGAATCTTCCTAGAACACGTCGACCTAAACGGAATGAAATGCGCCGATTTCG